>JAOWBP010003503.1:25487071-25514506 GCA_028571105.1 Tragopan temminckii
ACCCCGCAGCCTTCTCTTCTCCAGGCTGAACAAGCCCAGCTCCCTCAGCCTGTCTTCGTAGGGGAGGTGCTCAATCTCCCTTTAAAGGAAAGGAAAAAAACACTGCCTTAAGTTTCAGATCATCTGTTTTTAGGAAGCCATCGGGAGAATTTATCCCTGGAGCCAATCTGGTCTCCAGAAGAGAAGCAAAGCAGTGCTAGCCTCCTCTGCTGGAGCATCCAACAAGCTGGCCAAGCATGCGTTAAAAGTACTGAGTTACCTCAACCAAGACACCAAAGTAAAATGCACAAATATACACTGAATTGCAACGAGACAAACATGCAATAACTAAACCCAGAGGATATTCAGCTCCCCCTGCTCTTGAGCAAGCAGTCTCTGCAGCATTTCTACCCCAAGCGAAATAATGTCACTTCAATACTCAGATTACTTTGCCTCGATTTAAAGCTGCCCATTGCTGCAGCCTGCAGCATCCGCCCTCCCCTGGCTTTGTGGTCCCTTCCTCAGTTCTCCGCTTCAGTTTTCACAGCCTCACCCACCCACACCACAGCAAACCTCCCTCCCTGGGCACCAACACCCCTCCTGAGTCCAGGTTGCACTGCTGCGTGTTGTCAGCATTACCTTCAGTGCATGGTGTGAAAAATGTAACATCACCTGTCAGACTGCAAGATGCTCTGTGCAGAGCTGCTGAACCAGTCAGCAGGAGGGGACGGCCTGCTGAGGAGAGCAGCAGCCAGCACAGCTCTGCAGATGGGCTCTGCTGGCCGGGCCTCCAACATCCTCACCTGCAGCTCCTCCTTTGGGCTGCAAGGAATCACTGCCTCACGTGGCCTTGGAGATGTGTGTCCCATTAACACCTGTAAGCCACCACAATATTACGCTAATTAAGTTCCTATAGTTAACTAGATACGCAAATACGGATGTTCAGATCTTTCTGACATTTACTGTCCTTAGGAATTCTGGGTTAAGCTCCTCGCTCTAACTTGTTTACATACAGAATATATTTTACAGCCATCTTATGTGAGGCTTGAAAATGCAATCAGTTACAAAACGAAATGACATCAATTTACCTTTAATTGAAGAGGATCACACACAGTGGTGTCTGCTCCAAAGTAAAAATCCTGGATCTGAAATGGTGTTTATAATGTATAATTCATTCTGAAACAGCGTCAATGCGAAATTGCTTGCATAATTGGTTTCCAGTAAATACGATGCAGCAAACTGGTTTCTAAATATAGACAAAAGTCAACACGGACAAAGGTTCCTTCTTATCGTCGTCAAGGAATAGCAGAAAGATCTTATAATTAAAAGAATCAGATTCTCAGGCAACCTGGAATGAAAGCTATGTGGGATGTATTTGTGTACCACGATATAAGCTAAGTCGCTGTGAAGCCTTTGGGGTCTATGTTGCCAATTAAAAACCAGAATTCCTAACCATGCTACGCATCAAATTGACCAGCAGTGTTTGCAGAGGTCTTTCCCATCAGTGCTGATCTTCTGCTGGGAAGAAATATGGGGAATCCTGCAGCACGGGGGGTTCTAGAGCAGCCCACCAAACCTCCTCAAAGCCTTCACAGGCAGGTGTGAAATGTTGTACTGAATGCTGTAAGGAAAGGCACATCCTTTTCTTAAATGATTGCACACAGTGACAACTGAGCAGCTCCATGACACAGCCAGTGAGAAATTTATTGGAAGTTCTACTGTTACAGCCCAGACTATACCCCTGAAGTTCTCTGCTCTTAACACACAAAGCCCTCTACATTTTAAACACTGTGGATTCCATATCTCTTCTTGGAAGCTTCAATGGAGGAATTTTTGGTAAAATCTCTTTCGCATAAAGCGTTTTATGAAGTCCAGCTTCTCGAAGAGCTAACTCGACACGAAGCCTGGGGTCAGAAATGATCTGTTAAAATAAACCACAGCAATGATGAAACAAAACCGTACTTTCCTCACTTACACTGCGAGTAAAGATATACTTACAAGCTATTTGTGAATGTATATGTAGACACATACATTATATGTTATATATGTTTGAAACAAAAGGGTTCAGAAGGTGATTAAAAATGTTTTGGTCACAAACAGAGCCTTTGGAAGCAAAGAAGTTCACTGGTGAATAACTCACTACACATATTTTGATATCATCCTTTTAAAATACTAACGATCACAATCCGTGTTAACAAAGAGCTCTGGTTTTCAGTCCTCATTGTGGCTCAGTTCAAAGTGCAGATGAGAAACGGAGTGACTTGAACTCAGCCTGCTCAGGAAAAGGATTCTGACTTCTCTGATGTTCTCCATCAATGCAACCCTGCTTTCAGGACAGAACTTTTAATTCTTCCTGTTGTTGTTGTTGTTGTTGTTTGTTTGTTTGTTTGTTTGTTTTGCTTTTTTCCCTATGGGATCTGAGCACTTCAAATGCATTTATGATTTTTTTCATTGCATTGCTTAGTGACTGCATGGCTGTACCGCTTCCATATCTGTAACGACAACTAAGGCCCAGGGAAATTTAATTTGCCATGAGGTTATCCAACAAAATCCATAGCCCCTTTCAGCTCCCTTGGCCAGGTGTTGGCTGGGTGTTGGCAGGAGCAGGAGCAGTGCCCACGACCAGCTGAAGTGGGCAGAGCATTCTGAGAACTCACATATCAACCTCACATGCATCTCTTCAGAGCGCGCTCAAGCCAGACTTTTCCAAACCTCGTAACATCCATTGGATTTGGGTAAATTTTCTTAGCCAAACAAAGACCGTTGCATTCAAAATCATTCCCATTCTGGAATTTGGAAATGATACTGACAGAAAGAAGAATGCTATTATGTAGTTCCATGGCATAAAAGCTTTATTTTAGCATTGAATAAGCTGAAATGTAATGATGTCTATTACCATGCTTGCCCAGCACTTCCCTTTTTAAGACATTTTAGGGCTTCTCAGTTCCAAACGCATATACTGGCAGATGGAGAGTAGTAAAAGAAACAGAACATCCCTCCCTGTGTTGCTTGACTTCAGTTGAAATAGAGCTAGCACTGTCCTCAGCAGAGCAGGCAACCTGAAAACCACCTCACTGCTTACCCCTGACTGGCTTCTCCTTTAGCCCTCGCATACAACATCCTGTCTGATTTTCAGTTCAGCAACAGCGAGCAGGTAGCCACAATTCTAATTTTCAGTTTATGAAGAGATGTGTAATGGGATTCCAAAATGAAAAGAATACCCCACCATGAAGTTATCTGTGGCATTGCTCTTCCATGCAGTAAGGAGGACTTCCACTTCAGACACTTAGCACAACACCTGCAGGAGCAGGTGAATAGGAGGCACTTCTTAAAGTGAGCATATAAAAGCACGAATGGGGTGAGTTTTGAAATGGAGCAATAGCAAAGCACTCAGCAAGCAGTCGGCATCCAGCCCTGCATCCTCCCTGCTGCTGGGAGGTGTGTCTCAGGGACAGCAGCACAGCCCCTGGGGCTGTGTGTGTGTGTGTGCGCTGCTGTGTGCTGCAGCACTGCAGACTCCTGGGCACAGAGCTGGCTCCACCCATTGCTCCTAAGGATTTTAGTTTTACATACGCTGTATTCTGTGCTCTGCCATTAATGTTACTGTTTCAGCTACATGACCATTATTACCTATTGCTCTCACAGTATGGTTGCATACAGTAAACCGTGCAGTACAAGGACAGGCTATTACCTGCTCTTCACTATATGTTTGCAACTGAAACAGTGGCTTCTGAAGAACAAACTCTTCTGTGGACCCAACGCCCATCCGAGCTTTGGACGCTGCAGTATCAGCCACCACTCTCGCTGGGTCTGGTTTTGTTACAACGGAAACCTAAAGCACACAATACGAAAACAACCGTTACAGTCTGTGCAGATGGATGGTGGTATCAGTAACACGAGTCCCTTGGAAACACCATCGCTGGCACGGTTTAGAACCTTAAACCAATCTGCCTCCATATGTAAGTGCTGTAAAGCCAAAAAGTTGAGCCCAGAGCCTGTGCATCCCTGCAGGGACGCAGGACCAGGTCCCTCAGCCAGCACAGCCCTGTGCCCTATGGGTGATCCCAGCAGCACAGCCCCCAGCCAGGCCCTGCCAGCAACCTCCCAGTGCTGTAACGCAGAACAGAGGGGAAGATGTAGGGTGTGAATGCAGGAAAACTGCCTCAGACCGAACACTGAAAACCACTTTGATGCAGTGAAACTCAGGGAGATTTTTTCCAGCTTCCTGATGGAGACAATTTAATTGCCCAGACTTCATACAGCACTGTGCATGCCTGCTAAGTGCAGGGCTGCCCCAGCCTGGAGAACTGCCTGCTACACGGGCAGGCTGCACGCAGAGCACCTGCACGCTGTGAATGCCAATGCCAGTCCCTACGAACTGAAATAAACCTGAAAGCTGAATGGCATTTCTATGAAGAGAGAGCTCATGTTGCTACCTCACCAATGCTGCGGGGAAATAAGCCTACGCTGAACTCCAGAGGACAGCCCCTCCTGAGGAGATGCACCTCTGCTCCGTACCATAAAGACAGTGCGTGGCCCTGGGTGCAAAGGAGACCTCAGGGGTGGTACGACAGATGTGCCAGCATCTGCAGCTCTAGCACAGATCGACACGAGATCTGATGTTCACAACCCACAACCAGAGGCAGCCAGCAGGCTCAGTTTAGCCCTGTCCATATTTCTGGACATCTCAGTGCACTTTAACTTCTTAATACTCTTCTTGTCGGTTACAAAGCACATGAGATTTATAGCATGACAGAATTAACATTAACGTCAGACCTGGAGTGCATTTTAGCTTCTTCATTTATTTGCTTGTGGCGTAGCATTTTGTTTTAACTTCCATGCGGTATGTCAGCATGTGCTCTGTCTTTACTGCATCTGAAAATACCACGCATAAGAAAAAGAAGCACCTTTTGTCGGAGTGCTTCCAGGCATTTCTCTTTCTCTTCTGCTGCACACGCGTCTCGAAGGGCCTCCTCCTTTTTCTCCAGGATCCGCTTTTCTAGCAGCGCTTGTCTAAACTTCACCCTGTAAAACAGCATGCTTACAAACAGGAAAACTGGTCAAGTTTCACATTAAAGTTGTTACTTTCCAATTGAAAACTAGCCTGATGCTCTCTTATGCCCCCCATCAAAATTCCTGACAAACGCAAAGAATGCCATTCCCTTTATATATTTTTTATAAGTTGGTTAACCTTTCAGACTTCATTTCTACAACCCTAGCTCTTCTCTAGCAAGCTTTAAGCTTTATAGCACCATTACTCACTTTTTTCCATTTTCTTTGCCAAGAAGAAATGTTCTCTGACATCTGTGTATGGCAGCACAACTGTTCCCTATAACCCTTTCCATTTAAAGAAACAAATCCCTTCCAAGAAGCAGGAAAACTCGTGAATTAAAAACTTTCTCCAAAGGAACAAACGGAGCTCAGCACAAATAATCCTGAATCTCCACCTACGGCACTGCCTCCACCGGTCAACTTTCTGCAGTAGGTGTTTATAGCCCTTGAAATGCCACTGCCACCATACCACCATACGTCCTTCTACTTCTCAGCCCGCTGCCAAAGTCTGTTTCTCACTGCTGCAGGACGTCCTGTGGTGTATCACTGCCAGCCCTTTCACACAAGCTGCTGTTGCCACGGTTTGCCTTCAGGGAAGCACGGAAAAAAGGGCTGCTTCAACTGCAGCCGAACTGCTGTCATTGCTCTCAACATTTCGTAAGCTCCAAGGAGCACACGTGCTATGGACTGCACGCATTGGAACCGAATGTAGTCGTGTTGGTAGCTCCAAAAGAGCACTGTGGCCACAGCCCAGTAACAACTATTGGGACAAATATGTTGGTCCTAAGAGAGCAGTACAAAGCAGCCCAAGGATGCCCTGGAGAGGCTTTTCACATCACTGAATGGAATAGAATAGAATCATAGAATTGCTCAGGTTGGAAAAGACTGTAAAGATCATCAAGTCCAGCCACAACCCAACCATACTGCCCTAACCCTAACAGCCCTCTGCTAAATCCTGTCCCCGAGCACCACATCCAAACGCTTTATAGAATCACAGAACTGCTTGCAATGGAAATCTTTGCAGGTCATTCTTTTTTCCTGGGAGAAAATTTAATCAGTTTTTCATATGAAGAATATTTAATAGAAAGCAGAAATATTCTTTGAAAATGACAAAATTGTATCAAAAATCCTTCACTCCGCTTGAGCCCACTGCGATGATATGAGTTCTAAAATACTCCGGTGTTATCAAGTACAAAATTCAACAGCCTGGGAACTTCTAAAACTGAGGGCACTCATTCAGGTCTAAGCTCACATGCCTTGCTGCAGGAATTCGGATTCACGTCGGGGTGTGAAGCTTTGATAAAATCAAACGCAAACATTTTACCCAGTGTGAATGTGCCAGTGATTGCAAATGAATACCAAAGCAACCAACAGGCAGAGTGGGGCAGCAAAGGGACCCAGTGTGTTGTTGCTCTATAAAATTAAGTAAAATTGATTTTATAGAAAACTAAACATTAGGATATCTTGGTATTCAGTTTTGACTCTAAGTACCACTGCAAGTACCAGTTTTAATAAATCGCCAGCTGAAAAACAAGCTTAGCTGCTCAGGTTCAGTAAAACCACCTTTGAAGTATTGTGGGCACACACTTACGTAATTTTTGATAAGCAGAATTTCACTAAAACTCCACTTTAACAAACCACCTCATAAATATTCAATAGGAAAAAACGGACTACAGTTTATTGGGACAGATATAGTTGGAACTGGGAGGGGAGGGGAAGGTTTATAACACAGGTAGCATTTTTGCTCTGTATCAGAACTTACCTTATTCCCCGTGTCAGTTCAATAAGCACCTCATTCATGTTTGAATCTCTGCTTTCAATGGGCCACCTGCAGACACGCAGTGCCCCCAGCATCTTGTTTCAGAGCCTTTACTCCTTCAGTTTGGTCACAGCCCTGGTTATCTAGCATCTCATGCTTACCCGGTGAGACCTGAACACAGCAGTGAGTCTGGGATACATATTTATATACAATCATTATTTTATAAGCCCGATAGCTTAATTTAAAATTAAATATAGAAACAATTCAGGACAAGGGCAGAACACTTTTTGGTATCCGATTGCATCCATTAGAAATGCTCTGTGTCTGCCCAGGCTGTATCTCCTACTTGGAACAGCCAGCTAGCTCACACCAAACCTTCTCCTTTCCCAAAACAGCCTGAGGACATATCAGGTCAGAATTGCTGTGCTGCTCTGATCCATCTTTTACAATCAGCTCTGCAAAGACTTAAAAACATGCTGTGTTCTGGAACGGGCTGAGCATGTGAGGATACCATTAGCTTCTATAGGACTGCAATTCTTCACTGTGAAATCACTACACCAGCACGCCTGCCTTCAGTACAACACATGCCCGATGCCATGCCAGTAGCACTACAGCTCCTAGTAACAGGAACACCTCTCTGCCCTTCTTTGATTAGTATTTGTGAAGGCTTCGAAGATGAAAAGCACAGAGAATTATTAATCTCCACAAAGAGCAAGCATTTTTCTTTAAACTGTTTTATTTTGTACAGTATGCCAATTCAGGGAAACATAATGCTAAGCACTTGCTGACGTTTGATTCATAATGGCCTGAAGGTATGATTGTTTCCTTCCTGCATTCCTCAACGAACTGTGCCATTTCCTTATATTTTATCCTGCAGTGTTTATTACCATAAGAAAAGAATGCTCCCCGACTGCCTGGCACGCTGCAGTGTACAGGTTTAAAGAAAAGTCATTTTCTCCTGTTCTGTTCTGCTGAAAACTCGGTAATTCAAGCCTTATATTTCCTCTGCTCGAAGCTAAAACCACTGCCAGGTACGTTTGAGGCAAGGTGTAGGAGTACTCCCAGCATCAGGACGGCTATCTAACCTCAGCTGTCAGCGAGGCACCGTCACAAAGTCAGGTGGAAGCAGTGTTTCACAATGAATGACTACAATAAATTTCAGTCTTTAAAAGTCAATTGAACTTTATTCCAAGTCATTTCATGTAAAAAAGGCAAACTTTTGATTTGAGAGCAGTTATAAGCAGACGGCATACGATGGTTTTTTAATGCTCCTCCTTCCTTCAGCAGGTCATTAGAGACCACATGCTGCAGAGAAGGCTTGGCACAGGTTGAAACACAGACGGGTTCAGCCCATTCATCAAACAAGTGAACAGCAGCTACCATGAATGCAATGTACATTGTTTGGTAGAAGCATTCTGGTTCTAACACACAAAAATCACCATCAAGATTTTCTCGCTGGCATTGGTTAAAATCCTAAATGCAGTTTGCTTGAGAGAAAGAAAGCAAACAGTTCCGTGGAAATACTTGATCCTGTATCAATAACTGAGAGCTCTTCATGCAAAACAAGAGCAGCAGCTTTTACTAGAACTAGGTCTGAATACTCAACACTGAGTAATTATTTGATCGTCTCAAAATTCGGGGGCACAATTTAAGGTTCTCTGAAAGAATGGTAAGTGTCTTTAAGGCTGCAGATGCTCGATGTGCTCCCCTCGCTGCCTTCAAAAGCAAACCTGATCAATTTGGAAAACAGCACAAAAGGTTCAGCTACCCGTCCACAACACAGAGAGCATGAAGGGAGCTGGCCTTCATGTGTGCGCCCTTCTTTCTTTGCAGCAGTTCATTGCTTACATGGCTCTAATGCTGTGACTGATTTGAGTCAATTTAAAAGAAGAAATAAACTTCTTTCAGGATACAGCCATGATGCAACCTTCACATATCAAGCGGGGGAAGCACCAAAGAGGGAGAAAAAAAATCACTTCTTTGATTTTGTTTGAATTTAAAAGGCAAGGAGAACAAAATTCTATTGTAAAAAGCTCCTACTGTCAGTATATTCACATGTAATGTATTTTACCGTTCTCTGTCTTTAAGTGCTTGTTTAGCCATTAACCTCCTTAATTCCTCCAAATGTTGTAGCTCTTTTTCTTCCTGTTCTTGCCACTTCAGCTGTTTCTCAGCCAAGTATTTTTTAACCTAGAAATTGAACAAACAAACAGTGAACAAACTAACAACCATCCGTAAGCCTAATTTCCAAGAAGAGTTCAGACCCCTGTAGATAGGAAGCCGTCTATGAGCCCAAGTTCAGCGGCCAAAAAATGTACTGTGTGTGCTATGAGTCCTTGATTACGTTCATAATAGAAAGCAGTTAAAGCTACATAAGGTGACGGGACAGTCATAGCACCTTAATTTGGCTGCGGGAAGTAACAATTAGGCATGCTGGCACCATGACGTCCAGTCAGTTCTCGAATGGAAACCCCAACACGCTGCTGCCTGAGACCTCCTGTGCCTCCTGACCTCGTGGCTCCTGTCAGCACGAAGCACAGCTGGCCTGGCCTGCTTCTACCTGCTAGTAACACACAGCAGTGCTAACACGTAGTAATACTGGCCATGTTCTACACCCTCTCCAAGACATACAGCGTATTTTCTTTTCTGCATTACCCTGAGCACTCTGCTCAAGCCAAGAAGAGCTGGGGTGACGTGACAGATCTACAAGTGTTAACACTTGCAGTTTCTCTTTGTTGACCACTCCTTCATTCCTAATTTTTCTTCCCAATCGACTCGCAGGTACCAGAAGAAAAAGACAAGTTGGGACACAGAGATAATGACATACCCTGATGTACCTCAAATCAGCAACAAACAAAAGGCCAGCCAGAGCACGGCACGGTGCATCAGCCTGCCCCAGTGCTGACTGAGGAAGCCCCGGACCTGTTAGAAGCAGGGATTTCCTGGCAATTGCTGTAATCATCTGTGTCAATGACTGGTCATACTGAATTTAGGCCCCTCCTGGCGACGTTAGCTGGAGCAGCAAAGTTCCTCCTCTTATGCAGCATGCCTTGTGAAGCAAAATCTGTAACCGTTTTGGTTCGAAATAACACAGGTCTTCCAAACAGTGCTTCTATTTCAGGACTGCTAACCTACAAGTCAATTATCTTCTTAGGGCATTCTTTATACACGAAGAACTTGAAAACAAGGACTGTACAGAAGCATTCTCATAAAAATGGTTATCAACTCCTGTTTGGAATACTTATAAAATAAAACCCTCTCTTTTGGAATTATTCTGCATCCCACACTGTCTGAAGGATTTTTCATTATCTCTGAATAGAGGCCAATGGATATTTCTGAAATTTGGTATTTAAATACACAGGAAGAAAGTCTGATCTGCAGACTAATTGAAGGAACAGAGCATTTGCACCTACTGCCATTTTACCCCTTCTCAGATTTAGGTGAGGAAGCATCTGACACAACCTGCCCACTGGTTACGCCGATCACAGGCATTCCACGTACTGGTTTGCTGTCCCAGCACACAGAAGCAGCCGCACACCGTGTCTGCAGCCCTTCTTTACAGCCTCAGATGTCATTTGCTCAAATGAAACACACGACTGCTGACCTCAAACAGCTGCTATCCCATCTGCGCATAGGCAGAGAACTGCTCCACACAGACATTATCCACAGGCACGGGAAAGGTGGAAAATATATACAACTAAGCATATATATGAGTATAATGTACGAGTAAAACATTTACTCGTGAAATTAACATTGCTGGCAGTCAGGCCAACACAGCTCACAGAGCCCCCTCCTCCCTTCCAGAGCCACCTGCCGCTATAAACATTGCGTGAGGAAAGACAGCCCTGCAGAACAAACTTTAACAAGAAGTAGCAGCACTGTTTCTTGCAGCTAAAGAAGCAAACTGCCATTAGATATGGACTCCCCTTTCTCTGTACCTCTCACTGCGGTGCCGATGGTGGAACCACAAAGGCTCGCCGTCACACGCTCCAGCTGAGCCCAATACACATTATCCATCAGACACCAGCCAAAATGCCACCTCATCTCACCCTGCAAACTCTGATATGGAAAGTGAGCGTGGATAACAAACGTACAAGGTCTCGTGATTTCTGCTTTCTACTTGCCTCATAACTTTAAATCCAGAACCTAAATGGGTAACAAGATACCAGCAAAGAGCAATTACACAGAAATAAATGTCAACGTGAAAAAAATCTTATATACAATGTGGTTTTGTAACACAGTGCACATAATCTTGAAAAATTCCCCTGGGTGTATTTGTAGAATTTATGTTTTTAACGTTCAATTATGGTGTCTACAAGAAGCAAAGCAAAAGTGAAGAGAAAATCCAGGCTGACTGAAGCTGACCCAAGACTGCTCTGAAGAGAAAGATTTCTCTGCCTGTTTTTTCACACACATAAACATTCCTTTTCATACATTTGAATCTGAAATTATGCTCTTAAAAATTAAAGATAAATAGAATAAGGATAATTAAAACAAATTAAAACAAGGATAAAGCCGTGAGTTGCCTGGTCAGACCTCAGACAGACCCCGGTTTCAGCAGAACTACAGAGCTGTTGGTGTCCCTTCTAATCTGGATTTTTTTTTCTTAGGAAAAGAGAAAGCATTCTCGTATTATGAAGGAAAGAGAAACATCTCACTAAAGTGACTTTTGGACAATTTGCTAACTATATGATTTAGGACAGCTTGGCAGGAGGATGTCCTCTGCCAAGAATGCATTTATAATCTTTAAGATAAATGGCAGGAAAGGAAGCAGATCAGGTGACCAATGTAACAGAAACTTCTTCAGCTAGACAAGAACCTGGATACATGCAAAATGCAAAGTCGTGGCAAGAACAGTGAACTCACAAATCAAATAAAGCTGATTAGAAATTAGGCAGCTTTTCAAATGTTGGCTCTGGGGACTTTCAACAATGAGAATTAACGAGTGGACAACAGCCCATCTGGAGGCAAGGCTTCAGCAGCTCCAGCTTCTTGCCTCCGGGCAGCACTTTCATTCAGGTGCTTCTTTGCAGAACTGTCTCTACAACCAAATTCAGCAGTTATGCACAACTACCACCAGGAGCCCTTCAGCACAGGCTGCTGCTTTTGCCATTTGTCGTGGCATAGAGACGTGTCTCTTCAAACAAACAGCAGAAAAAATATTTGAGTGCTATAAAAGTAGATAGGGAAAATCCAAGTGGTGAAGGATTTTATTTCCATTTTTCTGCTAAGGCATTTGTTTCCACCAGCCCGCAAGTCATTTATTTTGGTCTGCTATCATCTCCTTTCTGCTTTTACTAAGTGTCGTAAAGTAAATTGCTTTAGTAATAACTTAAGCAAATTGCTGTAAAAATAGATAGCTTCAGTTTTTTTCTGCAAGGACTATCACTGCAAGAGACACATCTACTGAAATGAGTTTCCTTCAGTTTCTAGGGAGTCTAATTGCCCATGTTTTAGTCCCGTCAGTAAACATTTGCTCCCACTAAGGCACGTTACACAGAAACTAGGCGGGTAGATAAAGACAAGAAGGCAAAGTCTACAGAGAAAACATGATAACTTACACAAAGATTTCATTTTCCTTCCTATTTGCCCAAGCTTTCTGCAGTGAGGCATATAGTGATGCCACTACAGCCTCCAACACGCACTCTGACAGCACTCTGCTTGGAACAGTTCAGCCCTTTCTTATCGCTTCTTCTAACTGCCATGCTGTAACAACACAGCTCTCAGTGCCTCTTCTCACAAACATGCCAGCATGAGAAGTCCCATTACATTACAGGAGTTCATTTACTCATCAGCATCTGAAAGACCAGCCAATAACAACCTATAATATTCTCCTACTTATTTGTTCCAGAAATAACTTTGCAGTCTTAGCAAATATTCCACAGGTAAGTTGGACTCTAAGCAAGTCAGATTTCATTGCAGAAATAATCAGAAAAAGGGGCACGATTTTAATACTAAAACCTCCTGTATCCTATCCTTCAAATAAAAAGGTCAACAGAAATACATCTGACAGTTTGATCTTATAAACACACCGTATTCCCTATTTCTGATTTCTATGAAGTTGAAGCTGAGATTTAAGTGGTAACCACACAAGTGCTTAGAATAACGTCCTGCAAACCTCCGATATCCTGAGCTGGCTAATAGCATCGCTGTGCTCCAGGTTCACTTTTAAGGTCCTTGTGCTGCAAAGTGCAGAGGGCTGTCTTGCAGACAACGTGCTGTAAAGCCCGTTTGCTGCATTGCAGCACACTTAACTGCAGCACTGGAAGCTTTCATAGCCTTTGCCACACCACTGAGAAGCACAGAACGGTGAGAGCCCCAAACCCCCTGGTGCCTCAGAGCTGAGGTTCGGTGACATCCAGGCGGTTACAAACGCTGTCTTTGTGAGTGCCTTTTTTTAGGAACGAAGTAACACAGATGCACAAGCAGAGGCAGGTTTAAGGCTAAAAGGGATGGCACCAGGACTGCTGATCTCCATACTAACACTACATCTGTTACAAGAACACAGAGCAGCGAGATCAGCTAAAGCTTTTAACAGCAGTTGTAAATCAATGAATGCAGAAATACTTAGAAGTTTCTCATACTTTTTCTTTCTCCCGAGCTCTTCGAATCATTTCCTGCTCTTTCTGTAGCCTTTCTTTCTCATCTTCCTTTTCTTTTCTTCTAGCAGCTATAGCAGCTTCCAGCTCAGCTGCCTCCTCCTGTTGTGCTCTCCACTGTAGGACCTGGGAGAAAGGGTTGAAAAGACTGTTTGAACAGCTGTGCAGGAAATGTGTGCAATGTTGTGATCCTGCTAAACTGACGCTGGTAAGGAAACCCATGTGATCCATTTTTAAACTAAAATTTGTAATCTGTCAGCAATACGTAACCATTCAGGTAGCACCATCTTCCTGCATATTAATTTACAGTTCACAACTGACTTGTGTATTATGCAGTAAGAACACATACAAAAAGATGAAGTAAAATTGCCAAAGGAACCTCAGTAACATCGGATCTTGAATCTTCCCAGCACTTGGGCTTTCAATAACAGTTAAGTTTCTTAATGACCCCATCATTTCCCCTATAAAGGGGATCTACACTGTGGGCACTGTGGCACTCGGGGCAGCCTGGTGTTGGCGTGAGAAACGCTCCTGACAGGCACTGCCAGTGCTCAGGAGTGGGGACAGAGAGCTGTTATTCCTCAGAAGCAAAACGCAGCCGATTGCGTTGCAGCCATTCTCTAAAGCACGGACACAGTCGGGATTAAGCTGCTGTAGCCTGAGAAATGACAAACGACCGTCTGAGCCTCTGTAATTAACTATCCCCACCCCAACGCCACGGAAGTGCCCTACTTGCTCCCTGCAGTACTTGACCATGAGTCAAGCTGGGAAAAGTGAAAACGATCGCAAAAACAGCAAATCAGAAGAGATGGAAATGAGGATCCAGCACAGGCATTAACACTGGGTGTAAAGTGGACGCGCAAACAGGAAGAGAACCGGGGAGCGAGCAAACGAGCAGCCCCAGGACCGGAGAAGAACGATGGTAGGAAGATCCCCCGGCAAGTACAACAGCACGCGGTGCCGGCCCAGGGGCTGTGGGACGCGATGGCCCTGCGTGGCCCCAGCCAGCTCTGTAGCCGTGTGCCTGCTCAGCAGGCCCAGCTGCTGGCCCGGCTGCCCGCGCTACGGCAGGCTGCCCGGGCGGGCTGGCTCCCGCTCAGCACACCAAACCCGGCCACGAGGCACCGCTGCCGCCGCGTGCTGTGAACGAGCCGCGTCAGCACGCAGCGGCTGCTGCCCGTGCGCTGCGGTGCGCTGCTCCCAGCGGGGAGCCCCGACTTCCCTCGGCGCTGTCACCAGCAGCTCATCTGTTACGCGTGGCTTTCAATGGAATTAACGCTGTTTCCCGGCTGCTGGCTTGCCAGCTCTTTTGGCGATGGATGGTGTTAACAGACCTCCGTGTTCCTCAAAAGAACGAGCCAACAGCCATTCCTCATACGGCTTTCTGTGCTATTGTGGGTACTCGTATACTGATAGTAAAACATTTCATTTGCATTTTGCCATCTTTAATGCGTTTCACTGGCTGCACCGCACACCATTAATTCTCTCCCATCCCTGTGCAAGGCCTTTGTTTGGACACCCAGAGCCCTTGCTGTCTCTCAGTGAGCAGATCTCCGCAGGACAGATCCCGTGTTCGCCCCTCTGTGCTGAGACAGCACTTCTACTTTCTCCTTTGCAGCATCCCAACAGACACAGGGCATCTTCAAGCTGGTGTTCCATTGCATCGTTATTCTCCCAGAGCACATACAATCTTTTCTTCAGCTCCATTCCCAACGTTAAGAATTGCAGTGCAGGTGAGTGAGTCTTACGCTTTTAAATGCAGAGGGCCAAGCTGTGCCAGCAAACACCAATGGGAATGTGAGAGTGTGGTCACATAATGGCAGTCAGCACAGAGACAGCTATCTTTGTTTTTTGTTTTTTTTTTTTTTGGCTATGCTTAAAAAGGATTTTGAGCTGGAATTCAAACTTGTGTACTATGGAAAGAAAACGTTAAAACATTACTGCTGTATTCCTTAGCACAGATGCTACTCTTTATAGATGATCTTTCTCCTCAGAATTTTGAAAACGTTCTCTTAGTAGAATCTCATATCTTGGCTATGTAATTAAAATAAACAAACAAGAAAATAAATAAACGAAAACCATTTACTCCAATTTCTTCGGCAGTGGCAAAATTACCCTTTCACTCCTAAAAAGAAAAAAAAACAAACATGAAACCCAGCCCTTTCAGCCTGCCGGAGCCTAAGCAGGAGTGTTAGAACATGAATGTGGAAGAACACCCAGCCATTTCCACTTCGTGTTCAAAACAGCAAAACGGACTCAAACAAAAACATATTCATGAAGCTTTCAAATCTAACAACAAAACAAAGGAGGAATGAAATCTGTGAGAAGTGTATGCAGACTGGAGCTAAAATAAACTGCTGGGAAACTGACAGGAAATTTAAACTTCTGTAATAACAACACTACTTGAGATACTCTGAACTTAAATGAGCCAACAGAGTTAAAATATGTATCAAAAAATTGCTTTTTTAAGCTTGCATTTTCCTTATCCCTGCTTCGCATTCGCCTCAAGCTCCTTAGAATAATGATAAATGCCAGCTAAGTGGGGTCAAGATATGCTGCAGCTTCAGCCTCCTTTAAGTCTGAGAACCCTCCTGATGCCTTACTGATCTTTTCCAGATATTAATTACCTACTTACCAGGATCTCTTTCATTTGTTTTATTTCAGCCATTAGTTAGCATGCTGAACCCATTAAAAAGGTCTTACTAAATCTGCACTTAACTGCAACTCTAGGGGAACTTCTGATTGTAAATACGTACTGGGATAGATAGAAGTGTCCCAACAGAGAGCCTGTCACCAGGATAACTGATTAAAGGAAAGCCTATGGCAGTAAATCAGTACGTTGCATCTGATACTAAAGACACCAAAACTAGTCGGAAAACATCTCAAGCTTCCTTACTTGTTCATTTTGGTTAGCAATTGTGTTCATGGCACGTATGTTGCACCAGTCTCATGACAAGCCATAGTCTCTCCCTAGTTACGTGCATATACCTCTTCTGTTAGTGCCCTTTGATTCATGGCAGAGATCACTATCAGGGTGTGATCTAGATTTTCAGCAGGTTACATACAAATAAGTGAGCATAACGAAGCATCAAATACAGGATTTCACTCATCTGACCAAACACAAAACATGCAAAAAGGTTTACCGGCCAAAACTGATGCACATCAATAATAAATACAGTGCTTACCTCCATTGCTTTCCCCAGTGCTATCTACATTGCCCTAAATCACTACTAAACACATCCATTTACTTAGTGGGTATAATCTGCTTTCCACTTTCATCTAATCTAGTTAGGATTTCCAGGTGTATGAGTGCATTGCAGAACAAGAAAGTAGATAATAACAGAACAGAATGATCAGAAGGAAGGGAAGTTTCATTATATCATACCTCCCCACAATACCCATTTACTCTTTCCAGGAGGCAGCACATGAAATTAGGTTACACCATCCCTGCCCACTCCCACATTCGTCTGATCAATGCCTTTCATTAAGGCAAAAGAAGAGTCGCACTCTTTAAAAAGTGATCTGCTATTGCTACAAAAAAGGAAAAACTGGCAAGAGCAGAAAGTGACTGTTTGCAAAATATTTATGAATGGTGATTCAGTAGGTTGGCACTATGTCATGTCTGCCCCAAGCGAACTGCTAAAGGCATTCAGGATAAAATGTTCTCAACTAAACTAAGCTAAATTAAAATGCTCTATTATGTAAGAGATTCCAAAAACTAGGCATTGAACAACTGAGTCTAACGTCAAAATGATTCAGTTTTTAAACCACATTTAAGCATTAAAACCATCTTTCTGCTAGTTCTGGTCTCATGGTCTCACCTTACGCTGTGGTCAGACTGCCTGTAAAGGGGAGCTTCTCAGAAAGCACCACCCAAGGAAGAAGGCACAGGCCAGATTTCAAATCAGATTCCTGTTATCATTGTCACAGCTTGCAAAATAAGGAGCTAGACTACCTTAACTCACGACAAAAAAGGATCTGGTGCACTGCCTCTTGTAGAAATCAAACCTTTATCTGTATTTGATGCAGCCAACTGTATCCTGCGCTGCACCAAAAGAAGTGTGGCTAGCAGGTCAGGGAGGTGGCCGTGCCTCTGCTGCGTCCCCTGCAGTGCTCTGGGACCCCAGCACAAGGACATGGACCTGCTGGAGCGGGTCCAGAGGAGGCCCTGGGGATGCTCAGGGGGCTGGGGTGGCTCTGTGTGGGGACAGGCTGAGGGAGCTGGGGTTGTTTAGCCTGCAGAAGAGAAGGTTCCAGGGAGACCTGATAGGGGCCTGTCAATACCTAAGGGGGCCTACAGGAGAGAGAGTGCATCTTCATCAAGGAGTGCATTGATAGGACAAGAGGTAATGGCTTTAAATAAAGGGTAGATCCAGGTTAGATACTAGGAAGAAATTCCTTATTCAAAGCGTGGTGAGGCCGTGGCACTGCCCCGAGCTGAGGCGTCCCATCCCTGGGGGTGAAGCAGGCTGTGGATGGGCGCTGGGCAGCCTGAGCTGGGGAGGTGTCCTGCCCATGGCAGGGGCGTTGGAACTGGGTGGGCTTTACGGTCCTTTCCAAACCCACAGTTGTACAGTTCTGTGATTCACTTTGCAAACTACACTTCACAACGTATTTGTACAGCTCATAACTCTGCGGGAGCCCAGTCCAATCTGAGAGCCTCTGGGTCCTGCTGCAAAATCAACAGCAAGAAAGGGCAGGCAGAGAAATGGAATCTCTGTGGCATATATTTTAATATTTTGATGTTTAGAAGTGACTACAGGACTCTCCATTTCCAGGCTTTTCAAGAAAAACCACTGTATTCATTGGAATTTTCCTCCAGAGGAGAACATATCTTCAGATACAGGTCTGAAGAAGAAAAACAACCCTTAACAGTATTTCTGATGACACACTAAGGCAATAATCTGGAACCATAGAATGCAGCAAAAAATTAATGTGTACTTGGTTGCATTCTTTCCTTCTTAGGAGTGCAAAAACTTAACAGGAGATCTTACTGTGTCAGCAGTAAATGCTTTGTTTAATAATTAAAAAAAAAAGGTGGTTAAACTAATATTGAAAATTACACCGAGAATTGGATCCCCTATTGTCTGTTTCACAACGAAACTTGCATCTTAGCAGTACAAGTACTGCCAACATTAAGTTTGGAAAATTTTTAATTACAACTGGCATTTCAAGCATGTTTCACAGTCCATGCGCTATTAGAGGAGCTCTTGCCAAGTGAATTATTAAATTGCTGTGCTGAACAGAATGCATACATCTCTATTTTCAGTGCGTTATTACAACGTTCTATATTGCAATAATGTAAAGTACACTGCAAACTACTTGAAGTCTGAATAGTAATAACGTATTTACCATGCACTTAATATTACAGAGATATCTCTTTTAATGACAGAAACGTTTCTGAGGAGATTTTCCTTAGGAATTCCCATTAAATTAACTAAGCTAGTGTTACACCATATACAGCCTTTCCTATTAAGAAACACTGGCTTCCATTAGAAGCAGATATTGAAGTTGCCCAGGGTGATAACAACAAACTTGGCCCCGAGATCCTTCAAGCAGCTGAACTACTTAGCTAGACAAACAGCAACAGAGGACAACTACTCACACTCAGAGGGTTCAGATGGAACAGCTCAAACTAAAAGTAGCCTTTGTAAACTGGGCTGCTACAAACCAAAAACTCAGAGAACAGCTGGGAGGAGAAGTGTCACAGGATGACTGCACACAGCTCCAGAGCTGATGCTGCACAGATAAAACAAGCAGCTAGAATTCAAATTCTAAGCAAGGATTTCCAATAATTTTCGCTGGTGCGACGAAGTCAGTACTTTAAGTCACAACAAAAAATGGGAAAAAAGGGAAATTTTTCCATTTCCATACCCCAAGAGTTCATTCTTTCAACCTTATAAAATCACCCAAACTAGCAACACATTTTCAGAGTCTCCTAGAGCTGTATCAGTCTCTGGAACATTTGTATGCACCTTTCCTTACTTTTATTATGCTTTGCAGTATTTTCTTTTCTTCAAGCTGCTCAAAACTTACTCCAAGAATGCCAGAGAAAACTCTTAGGTGGATGCATCAAGGAAGTAAGTTCACAAATGAAGGTGTTACATGAAAAAGAAATACCACAAAATTCAAACCGTGTCAATCACGATATTTGTCTTTAATGTTTTTCAGAAAAGAACTACACTGTCAGACCTAGGGAATTCTGCTTACAGAGAAAATGCCATTTTAGAGCTATCCGTTGTGTTCTGAAGAAGAGAATTAAGCAAAACAGATGTAAACAGTGATTAAGAAAAGTGAGGAAAAGTGATGGGCTAAAGGAATTGTAGGATTGCAACACCAGGTCTTCAGTAAAGATACTCTGCACTTTAAATATATATATATCAAAATATATCAAAATATAACAAAATTACTAATTACAAGAAAATGTCTGTTCAAAGACTATAGGAAAGCAGTGCATTTCATTTTAAAAAAAGTGTTTTCAGACTTTCTTGTATTCACCTACAAGTTCAAATCCTATGTTTACCACTCTTTGAAGACCTTCTGCTAGAGGATAGGAAGAATGAAATTAATACATGTTGTGAAACATTCACATCCCCAGGAAAGAACTGCTGGAGAAACAGAAACAGAGTGCACAGCAGCCCTGACACTCATAGGAAGCAATGCTTGGATAAATTTAGGAAACACTGCGATTTAGTTCATGCCATTTTGACACAATGCTGATGTACAAACGAGGAAAACAAAAAGAGCCAAATGAAATACGGGCTGTATTTTTGACTCCAGCAAAAACTGAGCACATGCCTCTATAATCAGAGATTATGGGGCAGCAGTAACTGAGCCAGCAAGTCACTCAGCGGTTCAGCAGTGAGAGTGCTGCTCCCCTACCTCCATGTCAAGACTCAGCCTCATGAAGAACATGAGTTCTTTAGTGTAGTGTCTGAAAGCGTTACTTTCAGAGAGCGCATCATCTCCTGGGGCTGATCAGTGAAAGTGAGAAGTTACTTACAGCAACAGCAGCCAGTGACGTCAACAGGTCTGTGAACACCAAACCACCGAGATATTAACAGATGGCGGCCTGAAATCTCCAGTAACTTTCACCTCTAACCAAACCTGTTCCCCCTTCTCCAGAGTGGGAGTTCTTTCACCTTCCATTCTTCTGAAGAGCAACCTCCAGACACCATAGGGCCTCGTATGACAACCCAGGCAAGTGGGACAAGCCAACAGCATTCTGCTTTCAACTGACTTACACAAGACCTATGAAAAATTCTTTACTAGAGCATTTAATAATGAGATAACTCATAAATAATACATTTGCAAGTTTGTTTTTCTAATCACAGAGTGAATTTCTCTTCTGACATTAACAACTAAAGTTCACACCCCCAGGAGATTTTGTCTGGTACCCTTGAGCAGCTTGTGCTCCACAGGCTTCTCTCTGCAAAGTCCGCAAGAAATAAAAGAGAAAATCAAAACTACTGGCACTAACATTAATTTTGTGCCATAAAAGTCCATATCTGCCACTAGAAAAGATCTAATTTAAAAAAACAGAACGTGAATAAAAGTAACTTTTCATAATTAATAGAACCATAGATGGTTCTATAAAAATCAGCTATAAAAATGCTTATGGCAGAAAGAGGGATACGAAAGCATAATCCTGCAACAAAAATGTGTTTTCAGATCTGTATGCTGTCTTTTACAGTGTGAATTCTAATTACAATCACAAGGCCTGAGCAAACTGGAAAGGCAGTTGAAACTAATTTGCTTCCCACTGACATAGAGCAGGGTGTCCACTGCTGTGGCTCATCTGGTAACTCAATACTTACATTGAGCTGATCACTTGCAATCCCTGTGCACTGCCTTTAATAACTACCAGACATAAAACATGTTGTGTGCAACTAACAACAGGAATAAATCACTGGAAGTAGAAAGAACATGTGGTTATAAATTACTCTGTAAATAATTCATGGAACAAGCAAAAAGTGAAGCCTGAACTTCTGTTTCTCTCAGATTAGTATTTCCTCAGTCCTTCTGAAGCAAAATGTAAAGATCCAGATAACCCAATAACCATCTGTTTATTTATATTCACATCCTGCTAATGACTTTTTCTTAATTAGAAAAAAGAACAATTATTTCTTCATTTGTAGTTCAAGAATGCTTTCTACATACTACAAATTGTTTTATGAACTCCTTCTACTGTGTGTATATGGAACAAGCGTGAAGTTAAATGATTCTCTCCTTTATAAATTGGCCTCACAGTAACATCACCGTAACAAAGAGGTGTGAACCAGGAGGTAAGAAAAAACATTTGAGCTCCTAAACCCTTAAATCTCAGATAAAAATTACATAATATATTGCAAGAAGATTGCAACAGAAAGGCTGATAGTCAGAAATAACATAATTAAATGAAAAATACTGGAGGCACAGGGAAAAAGAGGGGAAAAAAAGAAAAGCATGAAAAGCAGGCAAAGACAAACTCTGCGTATGCTTCAAGCTTAGAACATACAAACTTGATCTGACCCAAAAGCTGTGCAGTTTGTCAATGTTTCACTAACCTCAAGCTAACAAATCTAGGTTGATTAGCTCTGGATTGAAAACACGCTCAGAGTCAGAGCTGGCTCACCTTTGGTGAGATTCAAAGTCTTGGGTATGGAGAAGTGCTATAATGTCCCACAGCTCTCAGGTTTATCACATACTTCCTGAATGAACACCTGTATTTAAAAATCAGCTTATGAAAACTTCCTTGTATCTATCATTTCTAGGAAATGAACGGGGCACATCAATGGCCATTGCTCCATCCTTCTGAGAAAGAAAGCTCTGAAGTCACAGAACCACAGAACAGTGGAACATTCCGAGTTGGAAGGGACCCACAGGGATCATGGAGATGGACATAATGTAAATGTCTGTAAACTCCAGTCATTAAACTGCTGAAATAAAAAGTCACTGACAAAGCCTATAAATGTTTAGTGTACTGTACATATTGCACAGAAATAATCATAATGATAAATTTGACAAGCAAAAAATCTTGAACTGGTGCAAAATAGCCAATCTTTATAGATTTTAATGAGATCATTCTGGCTAACACGAGCTGCATCCAGCATTCAGTCTCTTCCTGTGCCAGGAAAGGTTCTCAGTTGTAGAAGCCAGATGTGTTTGGTTTGGGACTCAGACCCTAAACTTTCATCAATCAATAAATACTAATAAATTATAAATTACAGATGTCCCACTACTTATTTTAAAAAATGTTTCCTGCAAAATTATCCAATTATAGACAAAGCATTACAACTGACAGCTATCCAGAATTTAAAACAAACGAACATTCAGTTGCATAACGCTGATCTCATTTGGTAGTCATTCATTCAAATCAGTGATACGACTGAAGGAGGAGGTACAACACTTCTAAGTTTACTGATATTTTATTAAAAAATAAATAAAATCCCTTCTTCTCATTATGCAGGAAAGGAAAAGGAGAATGCCAATATTCAACATGCTTTACATAATTTTTAATACTCCCATTAATTCCATCTAACTAGTCTCCGTTTTCAATTAATTTATCTTAGTTTCTGCTAGGATAAGGAATGCATAAATTGTTCTCCAAAAAATTAAAGACCTATTGTAAAAGATTCTAGCGCCAGAGTGGGGATTAACCGCAGAGCACAAAGAGAGAAAAGATACAAAGGAAAACTGACACTGTGCTTTATGCTGAGGAAGAACAAGTTCACCCTATGCACCATTCACATGAGACTGAGCTGCCCTTTTGTGCACTTTCGCTCCTCTGCTGACTGTCCTTTATAACTTGCATTATATGAAGGTGGAGAGAACTGGATTACAAATATTTTAAAATGAGTTCAATAGAAAATAATATTCTGAATACCTGCAAACACCTGGATACAATCTGTAGATGCAGAACAGCAAATAGTTCAGGCCATCAAGCACCAGCTGTGGAGGAGCACTGCCAACCTCCTAAAAGGTCACTCTCACCTCGTTACCTACCTGCCTTTTGACAGAACAACTTGCTTCTCTTTATGTTGTTTAGGAAGAGAGATTTTACTAAAACACAGCATCTTCTACTGAACCCAAATGCACACACTGTAAAGAACATGAAACGTAACATGGGTGATACCCATTTAGGGGTATCATTTAGGGTATATTTCCCCCACGGCTCTGTTGTCTCCTTCCCCAGGGCAAATGGAGATGTTAAAGACAGATATCAGAAATTTAAGGATCTTTAAGGATATGAGAGTTTATCCTCAATAGCACTGCTCATTTCACACCTTATTTCACTTGGATGAATTGCTCTCATGATTGATTTCACCAGAAGTTCCCCAGTTCTGGTGAGGACATCCAGAGATTTTCTGGGAGATGAAATGTGGAATACAAACTTAAAAATCCATTCCCCAAGTAAAAACTGCTGCAAGCAACAACGTAACTTCTCTGCTGTTTTACTTTTTAATCATTGTACCATCTCCAGTCATCCACGAGGCTGAGTCTCATCAATGACACAGCTGCTTCTTGTGCATTTAAACCAGCTTTAAATCATGTGTTCATTAGGTCGTTTGCTATGCCTTGGTTTGTTATTGCCACAGAAAATACATAAATGTTGGGTGATATTATGTGGTTATTACTTATAATAATAAAAAAATATGTAGCCTGACACATACTTGCCTCTGTTTTGCACTGCTAAATCTGTACTACAATTAGGAACAGATTCTAACATGCAGAAAAACTTCTGAAGGACTCTACAAACCCCAGGCAGCATGCAATTTTTCAGAAAGACTACAAAAATTGGCTAAACGGTTTACTGGCTGGAAGTGAGAGGTGTCACAGGCAGAGCTCATTCTGCCACCAGCAGCTGCATACACAAACTGTTTTTAGTTTATACTTCAGAACTGTCTGTATGCAAAATGGACTTAGTGATCCTCAGCACTTTTAGGACTGTTCAGACACGGACACCTCCCACTGCATGTGCTATAATTCCATTTTACTGCCACTGTAGGAAGGCGTATAAATATGGTGACCTCCCCCAAAATCTGCTGGTGTAATGAAGGAGATCTGCACCTCTCACATTCAGGATACAAACTCTTGACGAGTATACCCAGATACTACACAGATAAATCATTCAGCAAGTACATTTTTTTCCTCTGGGAAAGTGGTATGCGTGAGATTTCCTTATGCTGACCTCACCGAAATGCAGAACACTAAGCCAGTTAATGATTAGAACAAAGTAAAAGATTAGATCAATCCTACCCCTGGTTTTCAGCTCTACAGTCCTTTCTTTGCAGAGACAAGTTTATTTTTAATCTCATCTTAATGATGCTCATCAGGATGGATTTTCCTCTATGTATATTTAACTCCCAGAGTTACTTCTTGGTTACCAGCAGCCCCTTTCTGTGGTACACCTTCCTTAGCTGCACGTTTCACACTACAGAGAGAAGCCAGCTGAAGGAACCATCACTAGGTAATGTGTAAACTTCCAGATGCATATAGCCTCAAATCCAGACAAAACACACGGATACATTCAGAATGATTTCCCTCAGAAAAGCTTGCCCAATTTCTCCTTCCATCCTGCAGCCCCTTCAGCTGTAGGTCACAATGATGTTCTTCCTTAGCGGAAATGCTGCACCGTTTTGATTCCTTTCTTCTGGGAAAGAAGCGAATTGTTTTTGATCAGACTTTCACTCTCCTTTATTTTTTAAAACAAAGTCACCTTTGAAAGCAACTTTTGAGAAGTGTAGCACTAATAGGCTTAACTTTCAAACAGTTCCAGGTTACGGAAACAGGAGGTCAGAACCTAAGGACTTGGAGGCAATGTTCAATGCATCAGAGAAAATCTTAAGCTACGTGGAGGTAACATAACATTTTGTTACTTTTTGAGGAGGAAAAAGAAGACTGGCTCATAAAATGCAAAATTCTGGAATAAATGCCCTTCCAGTCCTATAAGTCTTTCTCACCTCTTCACACAGCAAATCACCTTTCAGAATACTGTGAAACCTCTGTTTCACAACAGGTGCAAAAGTGACGGAGCCAATTTTTAAGAATTCTTTCTACAACCTAAAGAGTAAACAGAAGGGAAGGCAGATACTTGTTATTTCTCTGAAAACAAACCAGTATTCATTTAAAAGACTGGTGATAGTGATGCTTCACTACCACTTCAAAAGATTCTAGTGTTGAAAGCAATTATGACATTGCTCCTCAAAGTGCATGAGGTTTAACTAAAACACAAATATTCTGTGGTTTGTCAGGGTTAAAAAGAAACAGAGCATGGTGCCAGACCTCCACGCCTGGTGGCTTGCTTGCAGCCTCTCGTAATCTAAACAGCAGAACAGATCTTGTTCTTCCTGTTCAGAAATACTGGTTCATCAGACTCTGAGATGGTGCTAAAAGTCCACCAAAACAAATGTGATTGCAGTTTACACAGAGATTATATCCGCAGCACGAAACTCATAGTAAGGCCTAAACTGAACTAGGTGGTCAAATTCTTAATCAATAAAAGACAAACTAATTTCAAGAGCAAGGTAGAAGGAATATGATGCTAACAAGGATCCCAATGGGTAATGAAATGGAGAATCTTCAAAACCGTTTTCAAGTCAAGCCTCACAAACACACTGACCTGTACCGACAGTCTGCGGTTCACCCTCTTCTCTGTTTTGGTTTGTTCTTTGTTTTTTTTTTGTTTTTTTTTTTTCAATTGGCCAAAGTGATTTAATAACACTGGTGAAAACAGAATGGTTATCTTAGTTTTTTTCATCTAAAAACAGTAACTTTTAGAACAGTTTTTGCTTATACTCATTTTGAATTTGGCAGTAAAAACCAAGTTTGCATGAGGTTTATTTATAACAGACCCTACCTTGGCTTTCAGCTCAGCACAGATCTCCTGTTGCTTTTGCCTGTTACTAGCTGATTCTGCTTCTGCCTCCTGAGCAGCAGAGGCTTCAGCAACCGCCATCACTGCCTTCAGGAAGAATGCTTTCTTAGCTTGAGTCCAATTTAATATCAAGACTCTGCGTTGATTCTTAAAGAAATTGTAATGACCCCAAGCTTTCTCATGAGTAACCTAAAAAAAAACAGTAATGCATTTCAGACAAGCTTGAAAACTAAAACCAATAAAATATTTGCAAATCTTGAATACCATTGGCATAATTACTCTATATCTCCAATATCCCCATGGAATCCACAGGTTAAGGCCTGAAAGCATTCTGCCTGACTGTCTGCAGCAGTCTTCCCACACTGGCAGGCCATCCTCACACTGCCATCCTTCCCTGTTGTCCGTTCCATCACACTGCACTTCAGTATTCTGATGTCCCACTGTTCTTTTCTGAACAGTACTTTTGGAATACAAATAAACAAAATGCTTTCTTGTCATAGAATACATAAAATGCAAGTAGGTCCTTTCAATGCATCATCAAAAATACCAAGCGCTTTTAGTTAGATGAGGCTCTTCATAGCAAATTATGACCTCCTATAGAGAAACAGAACACCACATAAAGCAGTTGTATCAATGTAGTACAGATGAGAATTAGCTTCACTTTTTCTTTCCCAACAGGACACTTACAAACAGATTTTTAGCTTGCCAAGCAGCATACTGCCATTAATAATACACAGTTTTTCATCTTAAATACTCCTTCTTTGATCTTAATCAGTGAGGTTCCAGAGAACATTCAAGCTTCATATCGTTGACAGAAGTAGTAATGGGTGAAGCTGCATGGACTGTGGTATTAGAAACTTGGACCTGTCTTACATCCCCCAAAAATATGAACTACAAGGCCATCTAGAGATGGCCTTCTGCTCACAAGCTTCTAGAGGCCCATCCTTGATGCTCCCTTCCAGGCTTTTAGCAGAAGATAAGGGGATGCTGACTCAGCTGGTACCTAGCTCCCAGGTTGCCCACTGTCTTGCAGCTGGTTGGAGATTAAATGGTATCACTCCCTTTGGAGCTTTTCTCTGCACAGCTGTTTGTATGGCCACCACATCAGAGGTTCACACTGCCATCACTGCTGCCTCAAACTCAGGTGAGCCTTGCTGGCAACAGCTAAACTACGCTGAGAAACTCCTGTA
>JAOWBP010003503.1:25525179-25546658 GCA_028571105.1 Tragopan temminckii
TATCTGAACGCATTTTCTAAGATTCTGCCTTGAAAAGTGAGCAAACAAGAAGTTAATTTGTGTCCTCTCCACTCATCCCCCAGGTTACATAAGACCAGCAGGCTAAAAGCCTTTTGCCTACTCACTATGGCATGCGTGCAGCACTGCTGCTGTTGTGGATTAAGCTCACCAATGATCTAGGGAGCTCAGCTTTCTTTGGAAATCAATTTAAAAACTGGTGTTTCAAGTCAGGCACTTGGGCCAGCAGCTTGGAGAAATACTGAGCAAATGAAGTTCTCCGTGTACAGTGGAAGCATGAACAGAATGAAGCTAAAACTGCTGTTCAGCAGCCTGGCAGCTGGCCTATAATCAGATACACATGAAATTCAGGACATTTTTTATTACTTCAGATACACCTGAGTAGAAAAACAGTTCTCAAAAACTTTGCTGCAGCACTTGGGATTTAGTGCTCTTGTTCTACTGGAGACTAAGACCAAAATCCCATAGACACTCTATAAAAGCCTGTAGATCTGCCTGTGAGGACTGGGCTCCAGCAAATCCTAGCTCACATAGGAAACAGCTCAAAGACCTGGCTACCCAAGGGACGTTCCAGAACAGAGCCACTATCAGCTGCAGGTTTGCCATGTGGACTCACAACAAGCTATGCATGCCACGTGTGCCACATTCCATTTCCAAGCAACTTCTAACTAACTGCATATACTGAACGTCACCTAGAGGGCTGAACTCTTGATCATATCCTCCTTCTGCATCCTCCCAGAACACAAAACGAAGTCTGTGAGAATTTAAGAACACAAATAAGCTCTTTTGCATCAGTACCATTTGAAATGGAAGCACAGAAACAGCAGTGGTTTCACACCATTCACATGCAAACCCTCAGAGCTACACGGTGCAGTCCTGGAGGTGTTGCCAGTGCCATTACGACATTAACAGATTATCACTGAACAAGTCCAGCTCCATTTCAGCTTCCTATGCTCATGCAGGCATTCCAACCAAGAGAACATACAGATGGCTATTTGAGGCACGGCATGGTATTAGAACACAAAGTGAACCTGGTCTTGCCATTACTCCAACAGTAACTGTGGAGCACTCTGATCCGCCCAGGGACGGCCGCTGGCTGCAGCAGCAGCTGGCTGGCACAGGCACCAAGTGCCACCTCTCACCCACATGCCTGCTCCCAGCAAGATGGCCATCCTGAACTGTGACATGCTTCCCTTTCCACTTCCAGAGGGAAGGAAATGAGTCTCTTACTACAAGAGGCCCTGAAGTTGTTAAGCACAACCTAGAGCTCACCATTTTCAGGACAGCCTTAATGACTTCTGTCACTGACAATACCCTACGCTTTCCTCTCTGGAGGAGCTGGCTTTTGCTAGCCAAATGCAGTGCAACTCACACAGAGCAGCAGTTTTTTCCACCTTTATCCTCTGTTACTTACATGAAGGCTTATCTTGTGGCAGAAATGTACTGCTGGAGCAATGTAGGACCTCTACAAACCCCCAAGCTGCAGGTACAGCCCTGCAGACACACCGCTGACCACGTGCCACTGAGCAGCAGCCCTTCCAAGCTTGGTGTCTCACATCAAACACGATCACATTATTGCGAATGACAGCTAAGACTAAGGAACAGACTGCACTGCAGAAGAAGCACATTCCACAGCCGTGAGTAACCACTCTGCAGTGAGCAAACACTGCTCTATTGGCATAGAGTGGAACACCATTGAGGGGGCTCCAATCACATTTATGTACAGTGAGAATTGCCGAGGGGCTCCTGTTGCAGCACAAAGACAGCACACAAGCACTCTTGGTTGTGGAGAAGTTTCATAATGTTTTCCTCTTCCTGCTAAACCACAGCATGATGTTCCCTTGTAGATCATCAAAGAAAAGTAACAGATTCACGGTTCACATCACAACAACCTTGGGATCTCCAGGAATGGATATACTAAGACAGGCTGACACGGAGCAGACTTCAAGTTCACACCAAGCAATAGATGGCAAGCATCCTTCCTCATAGGACAAAGAGCAAAGCCCTATTATCACATACACCAGGTACACCTGTCCCATGCTCACCTAACATCTTATTACTCAGTTCACGTGAGCCTGCTGCCTCAACCTTTGCAAGCTCACTTCAAGTACCAAAGTCTTATTACAGATCAGACAGGGTTATCTGATGAGTTCTACCCAGTCAGTCACTTGGATGGCTGAGAGAAAGTGTTTACTTCAGCTCAAACCAGTGCAAGGAAATGTAATCCCTTTCGAGCAACAGCCCGAAATACAGAACAATGGAAATAAGTACAGCTGAGTTAGTACCACAGTTGCCTTCAGACTCCATTGGCAAGACTAATGCCACGAGGTATCTGCATTACTGTTAGAAGAGCTTCCATGGCAGCACCAACCGTAGCCTGAAGTAAATTCCCAAAGCCCTTCCTTATCTTCTTCTTAGGTTTGCAGTCTGTGCTGAGCTTTCTGCTATCTTAGTTAAGCTGCTAGCACAATCTAAACCCACTAGTTTAACATTAGCTCAGGTAGGTCTCCCGTGAACTGCTGTTACTGCAACTGCAGGTACAAATACACAACATTTCAGCATGGGAATGTTTAGATATGTACCATTACACAGAACTTTCATTTGAAGAGGTATCAACATAGGACTGTATGTATTATCTACCATATACACACAAAGTATATTAAAAATATATTTAACGATTGAAAAAAAGAACAGGACCTGTGCAGCCACACAGATTACCCCGATCTTATGCTCCAGGGGAGATTCCATTTTAGATCACTTGAGAAGTGGAGGAGTAGCATCTAGGCTTATAAGAAGGCTTAAACAAGCCCATGCCTGAGCCTACCTCTGAGTTTTGATACCTGCAAGGCCGCTTTGTTCAGGCAGCCTGTCAGCATCCCAGAGAGGACAGGCAGAGAGGAGATGATGCAGGAGAATGTCATGAGGCAAAAACCTGGCCTTCCACTGGCATGTGGGCCAGGCTTCGTTACACTGGATGAGCTACCACGAGTCTTCACCATGACACCTCACAGCAGCCCACCTCTGTCCACCCACTGCTCATTCATACCTTACTCTCTCCAACAAAAACACTCATTCTCATTCTTGGCAAAGTCCTCTGGGAACAGAACAAGGTCCAAAAACCAGAGAGGACTTCTGAGTGACAAGGAATCACACCAGCAGATACCCAGCTTCAGGATTCTTACATTCAGACTCCCTTGCCAATGAAACAGTGCAATGCTGTGTGCTACAAAACAGAGTTGTACTCTGACCAATGCTCTGCGGGTGGTTTACTTGGTACAGCAAGAGCATCTCTGAATTCCAACTGTTTCAATTCTTAACTTTCTACATTTTCCTCCTCTGTTCTTCAGGTTTTGTTGTGTGAAACAGACACCCAAAAGCATTCACTGTGATTTAATGGCACATACAAAAGGTCAGAGATTTCACGGCCTAAGATTTTAGTTTAGCTGACTATTTGACAAAATATTTCTTGTCACTAGTTAGGATTTAGAAGGGACCCCTATTTCCCCCCTCCACATTAACAGAGCTGACATCAGTAGTATGTTCTGGTGTCCAGCTTACCAGCAGCTTCAAAGGAGGCAGCAATGTGCCAAGAACAAGCAGTCTTTGGAGGTCCAGTATTTTGCTGTACACCCCATGCATTTCAGTGGGAGATTCTCTGCAGTCAATTATTTGCCTAACACACTGTAAAAACAACAATAAGGGTCCCAAACACTTACCATTGCTAACCATGCGCCGAGCTACCTCCCACAGGACCAGCCCGAAGGCCCAGATATCGACCCTCTTGTAGGAGTCGAAGCAGTCTGCCTGGATGGTTTCGTCCAACACCTCCGGCGCCATGTAGCGCTTGGTGCCCACTCGGGGGTTGTTCCCCACATCCAGCTGGTTCGTGCTTTGGGAGTGCATGACTGCAAGGCCTGGACAACAGAGAAGAATTGTTGAACCCCTTTGGAGCCAGACATTAAAAGTCACGTGTCAGGAGTGACACCCAGCAGATAGTTCATTAAAAAGAAGGAACTCAGAGTCCAGCCGACCAAAGACCAACTGGGTCAGCTCCACAGCAGCCCTCAAACACAGCCCTCATGTCCACAGACTCAGTAATCCCGTAGGAGGTATTGGTCTATTAAACACGTTATTGCACGGCTCTAAAACGCTGTTATTATAGGAACAAAATGTTTTGCAGCCACTGGATGTCACCGGCGCTCTAGGCACGTATACATACAAGGCTGGGCAGCTGTTACTTAGAAGAAAACAATTCTACCCAGCATTCAAATTTATTTATAGACCTTTTGGGTAGGTGGATGTATCTGAGCTGTGGGGAGAAGAGAAGAAAAACACTGCATGACAGATATACACAAGTTAAAAAATAAAGCTGGAAAATAAAAGCCACCATATTTGTAGTAGCTTGAAAAATAAACATCCTCAAGTGATCCAAAATGAGTCAGCCAAAACCACTCTACCAGGCTTCTACTAATTACCAAACATTTAAGCAAAGAACATTATGTGAGCGTCTAATTTACTGTAAATTCGGAAACGCACAAAGTACTCATTTTGCCATGGTAAACAGACAGCACTGCAAATTGAACAGCAACAGGTGCATGACATAACTAAGCAATAGAAGAGGCACAGACTCCTGGCTTTCCTCAGCAACTCCTTACTATCTCCATTTAACATGAATGTTTTAGATGGAACTTAAGCAGCCCTTACTTCAGGCCCAAAAAACATTAGCTAATCTGCCATTTATTTTACTTTTTTTTCCTTACCAAAAGAATAATCCGTACTTCACAGGAACAAAAATCTGGAAAATCCTCTCCTGCAATTCAAGTGACTTCAGGCTGCTAAGAAAACGCTCCTGGTACCTTGAGAAAGATGTTATCTATTGACTGCCCCATTGCCACTCAGAAATGGAGCCGAAGAGCCTATCCTCCAGATTAAAATCATTTTTGTCCTAGTTGTTTTTTTTCTTTCTTTTCAGATCTTACACACTGGAAACAGAGGTTAGAAAACAACTTTCCTGGCAAACTCTAAACATGTCAAGACTCTGGAGGACACTGGTAAAATTCATAATGTTCTATCCAAATAGGACAAAACAGATTCAATAGATTGATGGGTCAAAGTTCAGGGCTGAGAGATGCAAGTCAGCATCCAGTACACTATAAACTGAGAATGTGTTGCAATAATGTCAGGAGACAGCCATGTTGTAATCAGGTCCTCATCACAGTGGCATCTGTGCTGCTCAGAAGACAGACATCGCACTGCTTCACTTCCCTTTCACCACAGACCACCCCAGTGCACATTTAAACCAAGTGAGCTCTTACTGTAAGGTACCAACTCTCTAAAAAAAAAAAAAAAAAGCGTCAGGGAAAAAATGATGGAACACACTGACTTTCAGATTGCCAAAAGAATCACTGTTACTACACTGCGATATTTTCCAGAAACAGAAATTGAGTAGAAGTGTTCTGTCAGTACTCTTTATACCTTCCTTACAAATACAAGTTCTTGTCTCAAGCTGATGTTCACTGCTCAACGTGAAGGGAGGAGTTCGGTGGTGGAGTAAGAGGAGAACTGAGCTTATTTTTCTTTCCGTGTAAGCTTTACACCACTGTTTTATAAAGTTGCTAAACACTGTTCTGTAAAGTTGCATACATGATCTACGACCATGTATGAGAACTGCTTTAGAAGTAGAACAGATCAATTACAGGGCAGAGCTTTCTCAGGCCTAGCTGCACTGACAGACTGAAGCAACACTGGCATCTGTCCTTGAACTTCATGAGAGCTTTTGCATAGCTAGGACGAATTTGCTAACTCTCCTCCTTACACATAAGAAACAAATAAAAAAATGCATCGCAGATACATGCCTGCATTTTTAAACATTTAAAATACAGGCATTTTACCATCACAGAAATTATTCAGGAAATGTTTATGACTGTCCTTGCTCAAAAATCCCTCTGATTTTTGAGGCTTCCAGGTAAACCATAGAATGGCTTGGGCTGGGAGGGACCTGGTAGATCATCCAGTGGATTTCACTTGGTTAGTGTAGTGTTAATCAACAGCAGCACGTGCTGGCCCCTTCTCAGTATGAATATGAATTAAGAGGCAGTCCCTGAAGTTCTGTTTTTCAATATACAGCTCTATGTTTTACTAACTATTCCCTCTGCAAGTTTTGATAGGCCATGACTCTCCAATGCTTCTCCCTTCTGTTTATAAAAAAAAGCATTTTGCAGACAGCCCTGCTGGTGTGAACACTGCCGCAGCCATCCCAGCACCCCACCAGCTTGAAGTCCCAAGCCAGCTGTCATGGACAGTTCTGTCCTGGACTGAGTCACCTGGGCAAAAAGCTCAAGCCGGACAGACATCTTGGAGACCTACAGGCTTGGAATAGTGAGCATACAAACAGAGGGCACTTCTTCCTTCAGAAATGATGTGAACCATAGCAACCGCTGCCTGCGTAGATCTGTGAATGGCATCCAGCAACAAAAGACCAAGAACAAGTCCAAAATGTTCCATCTGTTTCTGAACTCTGGCCTGGGCCTTGTAGCCATGCAGCTGCACAGCAGCATCTCTAAGTTGGAAGTGCCACCTAGCGGCTGCCAAACCTCCAGGGCAACACCAGGTAATTCTCACACTGAGTTTCCTTCAAGGTTACCTAAGGTAGGAGTTATCCAATATATTTGTCTGCTGTAGGAACACAGAGTGCATTAACACTGAAATGAACTCACCTAAGTCTGCTATGCAGCACTGTCCATTTTTCTTAACAAGGATGTTTTTGCTCTTCAAGTCCCGATGAGAAATGGCAGGCTTCCCCTGCGTTCCAAATATCTCTATGTGCAAATGTGCAAGGCCACTGGCTATGGACAGTACTATCCGCAGGCAGCTGACAGTGTCCAGGGTGGTGAGCTGCAGATAGTCATACAAAGACCCCATCTCATGGTAGTGAGTAATTAACCACAGCTGAGTGCTAGAGTTTCTGGAAGTCATATCGGATGCAATAAAACCTAGAAAAGATGGGAAAAAAGAGAAAAATAGAGTGACTAAGCAACTTCCCTAAGAAAAGAACAAACACAACTAGGCCTCTGTGCATTTTAAAACTCAACTGAACTGAAACTTGACCTCTGGGATCCGCACTGAAGACAGACTGCGGGTATTACCACAAGGAAAAAAAGAGTTAATACGTTCTGGAACTCTAACTCAAGTCCATGCACAAGAATGTCTTTGTATGGAGAGTCACACCAAACAATTACTTGTCAGGACCATGTATTTTTTGAAAAGTCCAAAACAAATACATTTTGTAGTCAGAATCTTGCTGTCCCATGGGAAGCACCACGCCCTTCAGATCGAACAGACTGACAAAGCCCATCCCACCTCACAGCCCCCCCAGCCACCTGATGGCTCTGCAGGCCGTGGCTGCACCACCAGCCCTCACACCCAGCACTGCTCTGCCCTCCAAGCACCGCGGGTGGCTAAAGGGAATGTGGCAGTCCTGCGAGATCTACACTCCAAAACCAAGCTGCAGCAGTTCTACTTCAACCTGCATACACACCACTTCTACAATGAAGTGAGGTAGAGCACCTGTACACATCACAGCTGTACTTAACAACTGCTTGCTAGAAGGGGACAAAGGAATTTCTTTTCCAAGCTCATGAACCTCAAGGACTGTTTCTAGAAGCATGAGGCCTTAAAACTTTATCCAAAGGTCAGGCGTTGCTCCCTTCCTGCTACCTCTGAAGTTAGGCATCAGCACACTGCTGTGCTCTCACCTGTGTTAGCCAAGAAGCAGCAGAAGCGCTACTCTCAAGCCAGAGGAGCAAACTGGTTTATTAAAAGCCTGCATAAGACATTTGTCAACAAGAACACCCACCGCACTCTTCTAGAAGAGAGATTTCTCCACAACACGACAATATCATAGATGACAAGAGTGTTTAAAGCCAGCAAATTTGACAGTCATCAAGACAGACGAAACACTAAGAGAGGAACACGGGAAACATGTAATGTAATTTCAGTCAAGTTCCTTGCTCTCTGGGAAAGTTCAATAATTCACATTTCAGGAGTTCACCAAATTATTTATGTAGTAACAAAGGAATTGCTTCAGGAAACATCAGAGCAGCATCTAGCAGAGTGAGCCACAGAGCCAAGGAATATTCTCAGACAGGAAAGATGAAGAAGCCCCAATAAAAATGTCTGAAGGCAGATTGTGGGTGAGGTAATGCAGCGAGCAGAAGACAAGGTGTTGCTTTTATTTGTAAGGCAGACTCCCCAGAAGAGAAGCCTGTGTCCAGCTGAATAAAAACAGCTTCTATAACTTCAGCCACAGCTGATAACATCAAAAGCCCTTTTTACCTAAGCTCTTGGACTCAGCACACATGCTCAAAGGATGCACAAGATTATTTACAGGGAAATGAGATAAAGGGCAACCATAACCAAAGTTTAAACACCAAAGAAGATTCACCAGTTTCACTCCAGCTCTGAGCAGAACAATTAAATTTAACAAAAAATAAACTGCGCTACGAGTCCACTTATTCAGGCACAAGTGAAAGGAGAAACTCCTCCCCACTTGTTCTCCTCCCAGGTAAACTCAAGTTGTAACAAAACAAGACCCAGAACCTCTTCACCTATACACTGCACAACGCTCTTCCTCACCATTTCACCTGCCTGCAAGAATTGCTGCAAGGCTGAACCCTCAGCAGGAGGGCCTATGGCACCCCCTTCCCTCTCTAAATGCTATAGTGCCAACAATCAATTAATCCACCTGACTGTTTTGTGCCAAAGCATTTCTGCAGGACAATGAAGCACAGTTGCTGGGACACTTCCTCCATTTATGGGACTCAGATTTCAGCATCTTCCTGAAAGTCTCTCTCTGCTTAAAATTTCCCTTCAACCACTGAATACAAACACGAGAGTTAACTCCTGAGGACTGCGAGATGTAAAGTAGCACAGAACTGTCACGTAAGTCAACTGTTTGGTTAACTTTCCTTCATGTTAACTACATGAATACAATCATTCTACTTACCTAAAATATTTTCATGCCGCAGCAATACAGTGTTATACAATTCAGTTTCCCTGAACCAGGATTTTTCATCCCTAGAAGAGAAGATCTTCACAGCAACATTTTCTCCTTGCCATTGACCCCTCCAGACTTCTCCATAACGGCCCTTTCCTGGTCAGGGAGGAAACACAAAGAGCTGTGAACTAACAGTCCTCGCAGCATTAAGGACAGAAGCAGCCAAGCAGACAAAATCCACCCCTCCCAAATACAGGTACTAAAGAATTAGTGCTCATCACTGCCCTTCACCTTACGTAATATTACCATGACAACATGCAAAGATACCTATGCTGTTAAACCCAAGTTTCTAACAACAGCACGAGATTACTGCCAGTATGCATAAACAGAGGTACATATGCACACACATCAAATACTGTGGGTGTTAGCTGTACCACAGCTGAACTAATCAACAGGACACAGTAAAAATTGTATTTTCTCTGCAATCTGACATATTTGCCTCTAAAATTTCCCACAGTGCATTCCTTGCAGTAATTCCTTTTCTGTTTTGTCTAGAAAAAAAACAACACGTGACACACAACTCCTTGAAGTGGGAGTACCTCAGCCCCATGATGCCAGAAGCAGTCAAGGCATGAAATTGAAGAGATGAACATTGACTGGAGAGAGTTCTCTGAATTCCCACTTCTCTCAACAAAACCCAAACTCAGTCACAGCTCACTAATGACATTTCAGCACCTTGCAGAACATTTTACTACTCTACACACACACTGTGTTCCACTGTCCCTTGTTTTGCCCTATATGTTTAGGCTGCACATGCTGATAAATACAGCTCTCTCCTCCTTGCACACCAGTACTGCATCCAGCGTTTGTATTGGACAAGGAAATGATTCCACTGCCAGCAATGACAGCACTGCTGTTGCTTAAGTGACTTAGGCAATGTACTACAGGTCACTGTAGGCAATTAAAATAAACCCATGAGTTCTGAGGTTAGGAGGACAGAAAGGTCACAAACACTAGGGGAAGCCTTTGTGCCTCCCTTGCAAAAGCAGTAAGTATAGCCAGGCATAAAATGAAGGATGGCAATAAAAAACAAAAAACACTAAAAGACCATCACCAAAACATCGGGCAGGGATCAAGACACGCTGTCTGCATCCCAAGCTTTCTACCCAAGAAGTAGAAAGCAATATTAAATTATTAAACACCCAAAAGCAAAGCAACATCCTGGAGAAGGCACACTGGGTATGTTTCTGATCATCATCTCCACCACAGCTAGAATACCATAGCCTCAGTGTTCACACAGCACACTCTGCTGGACTTGACAACTGTAAATACCCAAATTCTGCCCTTCATGGCTGTGCCATTCAGTGTTCCAAAGGGACGTATACAGATCAGCTACAGACAGATACCCAACAGTGACATCTCAATGCTGCCACCCAAAAGAGAACTCCTGCAAAGTGCTTCCATCTGGCTCTGCCATGTAGGCTAACACACATGTGCTCTGGAAATAACACCAGCCCGTGTTACCTCGGGAGCAGGCATCAGTCCAACAAGACACACACACCTCTACACCACAGACTACACACCTCTTAAAATCACTGTGCACATAATATTCTGTAGTTTCTGATGAAGAGGAACTGTTCAACATGTAGACTAAGATTTAACGTCAGTGTGAACACATGCCTACTCAAGGCACACTAGAGGCCAGAAGCAACGAGACGCCGGCAAAATGTCAGCCCAGGCTCAAGAAAAATGTAAAAGATCCTTAACATCACGCTTAAAGCTTTGCAAAAAGATCAAAAGGAGTTTTAGGAGAAAATTATTAATAGTTACCTACACTTAGTTTAAAAAAAATAATTACTAAAAAGGATTTCTCAGGAAGGACAGAACAACACTAATACATCATTGCCTGCATGCTCCTAAAGCAACCGCAGAGAAGCAGGCCACAAAACATATCAGAAAGGGGCAGAAATATTTAAGTATGCCATCAAAAGCCCTTTTGAAATCACTATTGTGAGTGGAAAGCTGCAAGGAACGTTACCATGACACCAACTGACACCCTAAGCCAAATAAAATGAGGGTTTGGTCCCATGGCCGCAGAGGCTTTTCAGGAATTGAGGAAGGGTCTCCAGGTGAAAGTCAGGCTGGTGGCAGCTGCCTTCCTGTGATCCCCAGCTGCTGGGAACACTCAAAGGAATACAAGATTCCCAGGCTTCCTTCTGCAGCCTGAGTGTGCTTAAATTCACATCATTTGTATCTCCTCTTCTAATCACATATTTATAAGTGCTATTTTAGCTACTTCACTTGCTGCTTCAACTCCAGATCCTGAAGTCCAAACAATCCTTTTCCAATTCTAAAGCCTTCTAACTGAATACCATTTACTTTTTTACAAATGTGTTATATAGTTTCAAACTCCAAATGGCATTTGCTTCTCTTAACATACAGTCCATCTAGCTTACAAGGTGCCCATTCAAACGCTCCTCAATTGTACTCTCTAGCATTACCTTCCTGAAAAAAGGTTAAATTTTTCCTTATAAAGCACACATGATATTTGCTGTCTTCTGCATAGATCTAAAAGGATGATCCCACTTTCAAAACAGAAATGCATTCTGTAAGCTGAAGCATGACAAGTTTCACGAGCACAACTGAGGAAAAAGGTAATTAGGATGCCAGACAGAGCTTTCTGTCTGTGTTTGTTACCCAGAGCAAGCACAAGGCAAACAAGATTTCTACTGACCTACACACTCCACAAGCGTGATCTGGCGAGCCACGGTTCTTTGCACCAAGAATGGAAGTCCAGAACCACTTCCAGATGTGCAGGAATGGTCCAATAAATCCTGTTCAAAAGCAAGATCAGAATTTTGCTATATAAACTGCATTGTTTTCCACTTAAATACACAAAGGTGCATCTCTTCATAAAATTAAAGCTTATTGGTAGTATCAGACACGTGAGGAAGTTTGGCCATGCAGAACCAAAATACAGTGCAGCCACCACTCTACAGAGGGCTGAGAACACCCTGCACAAGGTTCTTCTATTGCAAAGGCTGGACCAGGCATACCAGAGAAGAGAGGAACTAAAACTTGTGCGTAACGAATTTATCTTGGAAATTTTACAGTCAGTCAAAACTCAGCAAGGAATAGCAAACAAATCAAACACTGTTTCACGCTCACATTTCTTATTCTGTCCCTACCCTTTATTTTGTGTTCCAGTATCACTTTCTTCCAGACAAGCATTTGTTTATTTTAAGCAGAGCATGACATTTAGTGCTTGTGAACCTGGATGTTCACTTGCAGCATGCAAGCCATCCTGCCAGACTCTGCGTACCCTGGTTTTTCAGCAATTTGTCCTTCTTAGCTCCTTATCTCAAACGTGCATTTGTCACTTATTTTAAAGAGGTTGATAGAAACTTCCTTCCCCCTCCCAAAATCTTCTAGGCCTTGCAGTAATCTGAACCACTTCAATGAGACCTAAGTTCTCAGACACTTTAACCTTCACTTCCGTGTAATCAGCAGAAGGAGAAGCAACTTTTACTCTTGAGCCTTACTTATTTTTCCAGCTCCCAGTGGTCTCTTCCTTTTGAAGATGACTACAAGAGCACAGCCATGCAAGCGTGCTTTCACTAGCTAGAGCTTAGCTTGTCTCTCAGATCTACTGACCTGGGGGATCCCATATCCTCTAAGTCAGCTTTATACATCCCTATGAATAAACATGCATTAGAAAGAGCTGACAACTTCTATACTTAAAAACCCAGCCACAGATGGAGTCTGGAACAGAAACATGCAACAACTTGTTTTTCCAACAGCCTCTAACACGTGCAGACACATGCTGGTGCCCAGCCAGGCGTGTGGCTGAAGTCAGAAAGAGCAACACAGAGATGCTGTCAAGGCACTGCACAAAAACAGAGGGGTTCGGGAGCGATGGTTTCTAGGCATGGCTCAGGAAGGGCTGTGCTTTGCAGAGCTTTCTGTTCAAAACGAACGTTAGGAAAATTCTAGTTGAACATTAAAATCCTATTAGCCTACAAAAATGCTAATACACAGCTACTTTTACAGCTAGGACTCCTATACTAGTTCTAAGTATTAGCACCTGGTTGCTCCGTATTACTGGGCTTTTTTCTCTTTAGAAAGAAAAACAGGATAAAAAAAGCATATGCCCAATCAACCACAAAGCATTTTCAGGAAGCTGCACTGCTGGGCTTCAACTAGATCCAATGAAATCTCATTTCTCCTCACAATTTTTTTAATGAATGCTCAAGAAAAGATTTTGTAATAGTGACAGGAGACTGCTGTTTTGCTTTTCTGATGGAAACAGAGCTCATTATCTTATCTATATCAGTGACTGTAAAAACAAGATCGAGGAGGCCACAGCTCTTTTATTATCCATTAGGAAGCTCAGCTTAGGGCTGTATTTACTGCACTACGGAGACTAATCCTAAATGCAAACAAACTTAGCGTAACAGAACTGGAGATTTAGATCCCACAACTGACATGAAAAATCCAGTACATGAAAGACTTACTGTGTAGGTGAACATGTACAGACAAGGAAATATCAATATCTTTATTTTTTGTTTACATCACCAGCACCAAGAGGCAGGGCAGCGACACGATGCTTACAGAGCTACAAGCGTTACACAGTTGTGAACAAAACGACAGCAGACCAAAACTTCACAGCTAGCAACTTTTCCAATTTCTTTTGAAAGAGATTTTTTAATTTATTTCTCCCAGGCTTTAACTGCTGTTTCCTTGGATCATGAAACAATAAAGAGCAAAAGGTCTGCAACTGGAATGGGAATGGTCTTGCACTGATAAGAGATAAGAGCTGGAAGACAGTGCTTACAGACAATCAAGTTGCATACCTGCCTAATTTGTGGGGAGCACATCAAACTGGCTCTTTTAAGACCAAGAATCAAGTCTTCTAAGAGAGCCAAAGACATTAAAAAAAGAAGTTACCAAGTGTAATTTATATATGGCTGAGCTGAAGCAGAACAGCAGACAGAGACATGAAGCTGTTGCAGTTTACAGAGCGCCTGTTCGCACGGTCACACCAACCACCCAATACTTCAAGCTCAGGAGGAAGGCACTGGTTTCAGTAACACTCAATGTACTCCTGAAGCCATGAATGCTCAGTTTTGATGGGAATGCTGCTGGAAACATTTTCAATTATTATTAATTAAAATAAGGCCAAGGTATAACACTTCAAAACTTTAAAAAGGAAACACTTCCCCAAGTTATTTTATTTTCCATAGACTGAGTGACCTGAAACACTTTAAAAATTGAATTTTGAACAAGATATCCAAAGAAAATGAGAAGTGCTGCTACTCTCCTCTGTCAAAAAAAATTCACTGATTTCCTACTTCTCCAAGAGCCCGCCTACTAAGTTCACGGGACTCAGATCTGAAGTTTTAAGTTAAGACAACCTGTATCTTCTTCTTTCCCAGCATCACATCCTTTTCAGTCTTTCAAATTGTCATTGAAACATCCAAATCAAATACATTTTTATACCTTCTGTATCACTTTAGGCCACCCGAAAACTGTACAAATGTTGTTTTGCTGATATGTAAGCTTCTCAGTGGCTGTAGATGTTGTTTGTAGAACCAGAAAATGTTTGACTAGAGCTTACAGCAACTCTCCAAGTCAAGGAAACTATACTTGCAAAAGTGGTTGTTTTTTGTTTGTTTTTGTTTGTTTGTTTTTTTAAAGTTTAATTTAAACTGTGGCTTCTGAACACTGTAGCGTCCCCACAGAAGTCCTGACACTTAAATAGCATCCTGGCAGCATAAAGCCATGGCCATGTCTGGAAGGTCTGTGAGGGCATTTGGAAGCAAAGTTTTTACCATCCACAAAGGTTACTTACTGCCAGTGTACTGTCTCCAACATTTGAAGCAATGAGTCCCTCAATTGTGCCATACTCTGCATCTCTAGAATTGAGTCTCTCCATGTGGTTCTTCTGTATTCTCCGGATGATGAGCACAGCTACCACAGAGAAAACTACCAGCACTACCACAGGAGCCAGTATAACGATGATTAGTGTTTCCATGCTGTAACCTGCAGCTTCCCCTTGCAGGGTTTGCCCTTGGAAATGCGAGAAAGAACAAAAGAAAAAACGTTAGAACACCCGGAGAAAACACTTCCACAACCAGCAGTGCTGACACACTTTGCTCGGTGGCCACTCAGACTGGGAGAGGCTTTTTACACAGTCAAGGCAGCAGCACACACCAGCACAAAGCGTGCTGCCGTGACTCAACTGCTCAGAATTCCTTCTTTATAAGTTAACCACTCACCTTTAGAAGAGGGCAGCTTTGCAGTGATATTCATGTTGCACAGGTATCCTTGGCAGCACTCCACAGCTTGGTCAGGAGATGGCGGAGTTTTGCACGTCATTTTCCCTTGTTCATAGACTTGGAAGCAGCCTTTCTGGTAAACCTTAGCACCATCGTTAATGCTCAGGGAGGCGAAGCACTGCTGGCCCTGGCAGCGGTCTCCATTCCCACATGACATGCCTTCACACACACATTCATTTAGCTTCAGCTCCTCGTCTGCAAAAAGGGAGAGGTGAGGAAAAAATACACCATACTCTGTAACTACTTTCACAGAGATTTAGTTATCTCCATAGAATAAGACAATAAAAATCCTTTGTTTAAGGGAAGGAATATTGCTTGCAGCTATCACAGAGGAACTACCAAGTAGGAGCTAACAATACCCATTTATCTGATTCAGCAAGGCAGAGATATGAGCCCGCACCACTGAAGAAATACCAGTCTTATCTGCCCACTCCAAGCACTCACATTCCCAAGGCTCAGCTTTACATCACCCCACAGGCACCACTGCAGGGGTACAGCATGGAAGGGTTGTCTGCACAAGGGCAGTAAGCAGAGAGAAACCAACTGTAACTTTAAAGATTTGCTAAACTCAATTGCATTGCTCTGCTCAGGGTGACTAAACAAAGATGAGGCTGCTCCTGCACACACTCCCTGGGTGCATGCACTCTTACAGCAGACTCATTCACATTCTTTTTCAGCTCTAGCAGACAGTTCCCAGCCATAAACACACAGATGTCCCTAACACAGCAGCACACCACCACGTGTTCAACTTTTCAGAGCCTATCGTTGGAGGTTGCCCACTGGGAATAGAACTCTGTTTATTTTCCTCTTGTTTTTTTTTCTGCCCTCCCACAGTGAACAAATACATAAGTACAGTTTTCCACTTTTGAACTGCATAAAGTCAGCCAGCTTCCCTGCAGCCCACACCCTGCTCAGTGCACAGACAGCCCCTGTGGCTCGCAGCCTGTTCCATCCCACCTCCCCACACAGGGACCCTTCAAGTCCTAGGGCAGCCTGCACCATCCAGAGTGCAGAAAGCCAACCCTTTGGCAAAGAACCTCTGAGCTGGGAACACAGACACTTTCCTTCACAACAGTTACTCCTCATGCCCAAACTGCTCCTCAGTTTACCCAGCTGGTTTTCCATCCTTGTAATGCATTATCACCTACCCCTGTCCACCATCAATGCCCCTGCAGTGCCACTCAGCCCACAGGCCGTGCTGGGTTGCACAGAGCCAGCAGTGGTTGCCATGCCCCGGCAGGTGCTCACAAGCTGGATGCTGCACCACAATGGCACATCCTCACGTGCATAAAGCCACCCACAAGGGGTGCCTGTCCTCACCACGTTCTCCCGTGGAAAAATACACTGCATGCATTCCTTGTAACATCTCAACTTAGAGATGATCTCTCCACTGAGAGATTCCGCTTCCCAACCAAGCAGCCAAGGAACAGGCACGGGGCCACCTTGTCTCACTTGTACTAAAGCAACACCACTTACTGATACTTCTTCAGCTCTGACTCAAAATAAATGCTAGGTCAGCAAATGATACACTAAACAAATGTACAAAAAGTAAAAACATGCAGCACAGAAAGTCTCCATTTCCTCTCTAAGGACAACCCACTCCCAGTGGGGGAACTGGCAAAGCATGTTAAGAGGTTACAAACCCAACATGACAGGGACTTCAAGCACAAAGGTCACAATATTTAAAAACAGCAATATTGCTTTTCTTTTTAAATGACAAGTGTTAAGCGGCTCTAGAGGCAGACGGGAGCAGGGCAGCAGGTGAGCAGGCAGCACAGGGTCAGCATCCATCCCTCAGAGGGCCCTGGAGAACAGCGGTGTTACGTGCACAGAGAAAGAAAGTGCACCACAGGAAATTTGGGAGAGGAGAAGGGAAGGAATAAAGCAAACAGAAGCGCAAAGCTGGCATGGCTCTTCTGCAGACACTTCCACTTCACAAACAGGAAAACGTTCNNNNAAACGTTCCTTGTAGACGTGCACTCAGCTGGCATGGGTTGGTGGACTACAGCCCCCAGACAGCTGCTCTGGGCACTGCACAGCCCCAGCCCAGCCCTGCCACTGCTCTACACTCCTTAACATAATAGCTCTGAAAGCTACTAACATTTTATTTGTAAAGAACCAGCTGTACTTCAAGTGTGATAAGGAAGTGCAGCATGAAAACTGCTATCAAACTTTATTTTAAAAGAATATATTGTATGGACAAAAATAGTAGTTTAACATATTTCCACTAAGATCTGTCTAGAGTTGCTTCCTTTTCAAATCGTGCCTTAATCTCTGCTTTGTAAACACAAATAAAATCACACTAAACCTCCACACATGTATTTCCCCACTTCAGTCTTTTCCAAGGATTCAATCATCATGTGCTTTTATTATTTACATCAATATTTGAGAACAAACTCGGGGGGTTTCAGAAAGACCTGACAAGGCAAAGAGCACCAATGTGCCACAGCAGATACTCTGTGCATGTCACACATCACCCGAAATGCAGTCACAGCTGAGGAAGTCACTAGCAGAAAGCCTTCCCCGCATGCTGACAGCAGGCAGTTTGGAAGCAGCCATCACACAACATCCAGAAACCTTCAGGTGAACCACCACCCTTCTCCCATTTTGCTGAAGCAAACCTTACACGCACTGCACATCTGAAACCCTTACACGCACACAACGACAGGAGTCACTCAGCATTTCCAAAGACCTGACTGGAGCAGCCATGGAGAAGACAAAGTGCCGTGCTGAACAGCCCAGACATGAGAGCCCTCCAGAGGACAGCCCAGTAACACAACACCACCTCAGCCCACTGTGCTGCAAAGAGCTGCTCCTTGCGTACCTCAAAAGTTTGCCATTCAAGTAAAGTTTCCCATTTCTCTCCCCAGGCCCTGCTAAGCCCTATGCCAACCACATACGTTATAGATTTTGTACACAAGCAGGCAAAAAGCAGGCTCTGAAGCAACTCCAAGTGAAGCTGAGATCTCCCCCCGCCACCACCAGCACAGCACTCACCTTGCATGCTGCGGGAGGGCAGGGCCAGCAGCAGCAGCAGCACGGGAAGAGCCATGGCTCCATCTGTCACCGTAGGCCTGCAGGAAGAGACAGACATGAGAGCTGGGCACACTTGCACTGCCTCCAAGTGCAACCACCCCAAAACAGTGCCTCTCTACATCTCCCATCAACTCCATAAACGAAGCGCAGGACGACCAAGTTTGGTCTCATTTCCTAAATGAGTCATTTCCCACATCTACAAAACTTCTATTTTACCACAGTTTCTTAGTGAGATTTATACCTTTTTGTAAAGTTACAGAAGCACAATTTGCAACTATAGCACGTATCTGAAGTGTGCCAAGAGGACGGCACGCACCCTTTCAGCACCAAGCAGGCATGCAATGTAGAAGATTTGCTTTACCAACCAGGTTTTAAAGAGTTAAACTGCTATGAACTTCAAAGGAAGTTCAGTAAAACTGCATTGTTTGGACTTTGGGAGAGAGAGGTCTCTCAGCCTGAAACTGCTGAATAACTTTTGTTAACCAGCAGCAACCGGCGCTGGACGGCAGGGAAAGCACTGCATATGTATGGCAGAGCCATCCCAGCTCCCTGCTGCTTGACCCACGTCCTGTGCAAGAACTGACGGTGTTCCCAGCAAAGGCACGGGCTCTTCTAAGGAAGTAAATAAAGGAGTGAATTCTTTCACATACTTCAAACCTTTTCCAGGATGCTTGCTCCTTACAAGAAAACAAAAGTTCTCTTTTCAATTTGAAGAGCTATTTTACAGTTCCAAGGAACTTCTTTGTAGCAGGGGTCACCTCAGTGGAGAACTTGGGACTGCAGAGAACAGCAGATGATGGCAAGCAGCCCCATGGGTCTCCAACTCCAAACCACCCACCTGCCCCGACCCCAAACCCTACACAGCAGCAGGGAGCACATCCAGATCAACACAGCTCTGGTGAGCAGGCACAGAGCTGCTCTTACAAGCAGCACTTACATTCACTTACTCACACTGCATCCTAATGCAGCAGACAGAAAAGTGACAGTATCAACATTTTTCAATTTTCATCAGGTATCTTCTGTTGCTGCCTTTTCATACCATTAGCAGGCTGCCTGTGTGCTTGGTGACTAAAGCCAAATCATTTCTGTATTTATTTCCTGACACAGATTAGTTTTGGAAAGGTGTCAGGGATTTTTTTATGACCAGTTAACGTGGTGACAGATTTGTGACCCTGTGAGCTCCAGTTCTGAGACTCCCTGCTTGAAGGGAGGAGCAAGCAGCACCCAGCATCACTCCCTCTGGCACAACCCACCTCTCACTGCTTGCACCCGTTCTGCCTTTCTACTCCCATTGCCAAAAGACCTTGCAACACATACAGTACCTCACCTCCAACAATCACAAAACACAAGTAAAGCTGCATGCAGCACGATCAGCAAGCACTCGTGGATAAGGTGCAGGCTAGGAGAAAGCTGCCCTGGAGCAGCCGGTAAGCAGTGCTGCAGCCAGCCCAGGGCCCTGCATGGGGACAGCAGAGTCCCCATGTCCCCAGCAGCAGCACTGGGCTCAGTTGCTGCCTGGGGCCATGAGCAGTGGCAGCAAGGGGCTGCTCAGCTCTGCTAGAAATGAAGCTGAACATGTGAAGTGTGTGCTCAGGACATGCTGAAGAGAAGGGACAGAAGACAGAGAAAGCGAATAATGGCATGCTATCTACATGCTGAAACCAGGAGAAGTCTGCAAGTATTTGTTTTTCCTTTCAAGCAGTCTATTTCAATAATGATTCACCGAAAGACTGACAAAAACCAAAAGCACACGCAAGCCTGGGCCCAGAAAGGAGGAGGGGAACCCAAACTGCCCCCAGCAGAGAGGCCAGCCTCCCCCAGCAGTGAGCAGTAACAGCGCTGAGGCCACTGGCTACACAAGGGTTTCCAGTAAGCCCTCAACTCTCAAGGACTGAGGAAGGGTGCTCTGCAGCACAGACCATCACAGAATTGCAGGGGTTGGAAGGGACGTCAAGAGATCCTCAAGTCCTAACCCCTGCTAAAGAAGGTACCTACCACAGGTTGCACAGGGAGGTGTCCAGCTGGGTCCTGAATGTCTCCATGGGAGACTGCACAACCTCTCTGGCCAACCTGTGCCAGTGCTCCCTCACCCTTACCATAAAGAAGTTGTCTGCATGTTTGTACAGAACTTCCATGTACAAGTTTTAGGCAATTGATCCTTGTCTTATTGCTACACCCAATCGAGAAGAGCCTGGCCTTATCCAGTTGCCTCCCACCTCCCTTCAGATATTAGGGAGGATCACCTCCCTCAACCTGCTGGCCACGCTCTTTCTAATGCATCCATGGATGACTTCACTCAGCAACACACTTGCTGGCTTCCCCCAACAACACACCTGTCAACCTACCAGGGCTTCTAAGAGCACCGTGCCCACCACCCCACCAGGGCTCCCTGCCCAGCACTCACAGAGCCCAGCACCAAAGGCTGCAGGACAGCCAGCGCTCAGCTATCGGCAAAGCAAACAGCAAAACTCAGGCTGAAAAGTGACCTCATGTGTTGTCCTCTCCAAGAGAAAAGCTGAATCCCAAGAAGTTAAACGTGGTTTGTGTGAGCCTTTGTTTCCTGGATGCCTCAAAGAGCAGGGCCAGAATGCCCGCAGCGCTGTGCAGGGGGGTGCTGCCTGGGTACCCAGTGAGTGTGCGCTGCAGGGGGAGCTCAGAGCAGGGCTGCAAACAGCCAGACCTGTCTGCAAAGCACTTAATGCGCGTACATGAGAACCAAAAATCCGACTCAGGTAACACCGGCAAGCACGCCTTTTCCACGTACTGTTTAAAGAAAGAAAATAAGTTTTTATCATAAAGAACAAAATAGTCTTTAACAAAACTCCACAGAAACCTAAAACACAGATCTAAAACACCAGTGGGGACCGCTTCGCAAGAACTTTTCCAGAGGGGAGAGAGTGGGATTTAATCCCAAAGGAGAGGAACTGGAAAGCAGCCAACAAATAGCATGTACCATTTATTTTTCTTTCTCCACAGATCAGTCTTTGTTGACATCTGACTGTGAACTTTTGGCACGCCCTGTGCAAAGAACGACTGCAGTTGCAGTAACCACTAGATGGCATTCAGAACACGAGTGCCTGTGCCTTGGGAAC
>JAOWBP010003503.1:25570939-25586389 GCA_028571105.1 Tragopan temminckii
CAGCCCGCTGCAGAGCTGTGATCGCCCACATCCTGTTTTTGATGCGTTGTGCAGCTCCTGGCGGCCAGAACACCGCGCTGTGGTCGCACACTGTGCTGTAGCAACCAGAGCACTCTCTCGTCACTGCAGGAACAGCATCACCTCCCCAGCAGTCTTTTTAAGGCCTTTCTTAGGCCAGTTGGGTGCACGGACACGCTGAGTCCCTCCACACTACCAGCAGGCACACATCAGCCAGCACAGTGAGTTACCCTCCCTCACCAGGAGTCACTGCTTGTGACCGTAAACCTGCATTAATTCCCACCGAGATGCAGCCCCAGGAGCAAAGCTCCTTTAATGCAAAAGGAGGAGCAGGATGTGCAGCAATGCAACTGCCCTGCCCAGTGCCCACAGCCTGCACCAAGGAGCGTGTGATGGCAATGCAAGGCGTGTTTCTGGGGAGACAAGGGGGCAGAGATACCCCTGTTTCCCTGAAAGCCCAGAAAATAAACCACATATTTACTTAAAATTTACAGTACCTGAGGAATTCCCAGTCTGTTTCTTCATAACGTTATGCACCAAGGAGTGCTTTTAGCCCATTTGCAATCTGTGTATTTCTGGTGTTTAATCTGGACGCTGAGACGGACTTGGGAGGTACTTTGAAGGTATGGTTTCCCCAGGCATCATTTAGTAAGGATAAGCAAACAAATTAGCCAAGTCAGATGTCTTTCCACCAATAAATTAGGCATCTCACTTGGCAGGAGGTACAAAATGGGAATATTTGCCTCTCTACACTGCACAAGCATGACTGAGCGTAACGTCCCTTTTTAAATGTGGGATCTCTTCTGGGCATTAAATCAACTAGATTGCCTGGCCACCGTGCCCATGGCTGCTGTCACTCGGACAGCTCTATGTCTGCATCAGTGTCCACTTGGGAATGACCTCTACTTCTCCTCGTTCTTTCAAACACCTCTGTTGGCAAAGGGAAGCTGCACCTCAGGACAACAAACCACAGGTTGAAACCTCTGTGTCTAGAAAGGAGCTCCAATGAGGATAGCCATGGGGAGCCCCGGCCAGGGGATGGTTGCACCACAGCACAGCCATCCCCGCTCATCCTCGTGGTGAACATCTGCCTCTGCACCGTGCAGAGCTAAGAGCTCAGTGAGCCTGAATGGCGCGGTCAGACCATGGCATGCTGATGAGCATTTTCTCCAACCTGCTGAAATTCCAGTAAGCCAATCTGACCACAGCAACCTCAAGGGGTGACGGTGATGACACCTAGCACAGAAATGACCTGTCACTAGGTTGACGCAGCACAGAAAATGCTTTTCTAGCAAGCCTGGTAGGACAATACTTCCATGGCTTCAGCAGGGCCCAAATTGCCACACTGCCAACCTGTATCACAACATGGGGCACACAGCACCACACTCCCATGGCACCCACTCCACTGGGATTCTCCCTTCAGTATCTCAGCATTGTCACCAGCCTGTTTTCCTCCCTCCCAAACTCACAGATGATAGAATCATGGAATGGGTTACGTTGGAAGGGACCTCTGCCCAGCACTGCTGCCGCTCTCCAGCACACTCACCCTGCACTCAACGCCACGCAACCCACCCCAGCACACCCTTCTTGTATCAGCACCAACGCCTTCTGTCCTTCACAAGCCAGCAGCACAGCAGCTCTCCTCCATCACCAGCGTGCAGTTCTGCAGCACAGGCTGGGCGCAGGGCTCTGCTGCATGACCCAGGACATCTGTGCTGCACGTCCCCTGCAGTAAGGGAGGTTCAGCTGAGCTGTGCCCCCGAGCAGCAGCACCGTCCATCCCAGCATCACCTCTGGGACCTACCCCTGTACGAGGTCTGGGCTCTGCCCTGCTCCTGGTCACTGGCTTAGTAGAAGCTCTTGCTTTATTGAAGATCTCTGAAGACTGACTTCGGTAACAGAAAATAAATAGTTAGAAAATTTGCACTTGATTAAAACCCGTCATTAACACTAAATATGCTGAGGGAGTCATTCACAGTTCTTCACCTCTTGGAGCTAGCCATTTTTTATGTTAATGAAGAAGTCCACAATTCACTCCGATTAAAAATTAAAATAATTAATAAATCAGAGCATTTTAAATACCATCAGTCCTGCTGTAAGGCCGTGTGGGTAAGGAACAAACGCAGCCTCATGCTGCTCCACCTGCCCCTGGGGAGCGCAGTGTCACACCCGGCTTTCCTCCTCCTCCAGCGCCCGGTGAAGGCCTGGAATGAATTTCAGGAGCTGCTTTCGAACGCTCGATCTCCTGCTCTTCCTCGGGAGCGTCCCGAAGCTGCTGGAGCTGCCGCCGCTCTCCCACAGCGGGGACATGGAGCCGCTGCTGGCCAGGCTGATGCTGCGGTGCCTGCGCAGGGAGCACCTCCCGGCCGAGCCGTCGCCATCCCTGGGTAGGAAGCAGTCGTCGTCCATGCTGGACTGGCGGCTCAGGCTCTCTGCTGCGGAGTCGTCGAAGGCACCGCTCTGGTAGAAGCTGTCCTCGCTGTCCAGAGTCATGGAGCTCAGGCGGCTCCGGGAGCTGCTCTCGCTGGAGAAGCGGGTCTTGGTTGGAGAGGGTGGTCTTGGCATGCAGTCCCCAAATAGGTTGGCCTCTTCCAGCTCCAGCAGAGCATTGTCATTCACCTCTCCTGGAAGCAGAGGTCAAGAAGGAGCGTTATTCAACGGTACCAGCGAGCTCCTGCATGCAGACACAGCCCATGGCTCTGCAGAGCTGCCCAGATCTGCTGCAGGGCGGTCAGCCTGGCTCCTCTTCTCCGCTCAGCCAGGGCCACCAGCTGGGCCTTCGTCCTGGCCCAGCCTCCTGCCCTTCCATCCCACCGTGGGGCTGGGCAATATCTCACCCAGCACCACATCTCACCCCACGTTTCCAGCTATGTGGGACTCTCTACTGCTGCCTTGCCCCAGAATGCAGAAGCAAATTTTCTCCTCAGGCAACGCATAAGGAGAGGAGGCTTTGTTTGTTTTAAAGTCCAGTTAAAAACAGAACAAAAAAGAAGCTTTCCAACCCACATGAACTCCTCTCCTAGAACTCATGCATCAGCCCAAATTCTTCAGACACTGATAAAAAGCTTCCCCATGTGTCAGCCCATGCCCTCATTAAGACAGAAAAAAAGAGAGCAGATGGAAACCAGGTTAGAGGAGTGCCTGGTGCTGCTCAGCCCCAGCTTCCCCCAGAGGTCTCAGCAGCGCTGCGGTTTCCCCCCCGGAAGCGGAGACTCACCATGCAGCAAACGCTGTTCCTGTAAGTGCAGGGAGCGCAACTCCACCCACTTCTGCTGCAGAGTTTGCTGCGAAGGATTAAAAGAGCTGGCTGTCATTCACACTTTCACAAAGTTACAAAACACTTCAAATAAAGCAGGTTGCCAGAGAGCACTCTTTGCCTACAGGATGCGGAGGTGTGCCTTCTTTTTGCACAACACAGCATTCCTGGGGCTCAGTAAGCCTCCTCCAGCAAGCCGCACAGCTTCCCTGAGCAAAGTGCTTTGGCTGAGGTACTGTCTGCGTGAGACGTGCAAAAGCAGAAGGCTGAAATCTGGAATGCAGGCAGCCGTGCTCAGACGGCCTTTCACTGAGCCACCGTGCTGCCTGCACGTGCTGACATCCCACCTACCAGTGAGCAGCATTATATTATTTCCTCTGTTGCAGGTCAGCCACTGATCTAACAAATAACTGCTGCACTGGTTAAGAAGCAGCCAAGTGAGTGCCAATGGGGTCCACAAGAAAGCACCACACACTTCCTTGGCAACCTGCATGAGCACACGACTGGGCAGTCTGGCAAGTTACATGGCTATCCATGCGAAGTGCCCAGGCAAAGCTTGCGTGGACAATATTGCTGTTCCTTGCACATTTTTCTCTGCTCCACATTCCAGCAACACCAATCAAAACACCACAGCTTTGGGGTAAGGCACCAGAACGGCAGCAGCCCTTGCCCTGGGGCTGTTCGCCATCCCTCAGCCCCAGCCAAAAGCACAGCCACATGGCAGGGGGTTTCTCCCATCCCACCAGACCTCACCGGCAGCCTGCCCGGTGCTCAGTGGCATGGCGTGGTGACACGGCACTGATGCTGGGCACAGGGCCAGGCCCACACCCAACTTCACACAACAGTGAAAGCTCTCCTTGCAGAGGCTCGGCACTTTTGGGAAACAACTCCTATCTGAACATGAAAGCTGAGTGTTTCACAGCAGCTTCTGTCTTCCTGAGTTCTCTGAACCACACAGGGAGGGGCAGCCACAGCGCTGCTCACACAGGCGTTGTCCCCAGATGCACACAGATGGCAAATCCCATCTCTGCTGCAAAGCTCTGGCAAGCCTGAACATTTAACATGAGGTTTATTCTAGCCAGATCAGTATCCAGTTTGAAGTGCCCCATTCCTGCAGGGAGGGCCTTGGCTCAGTGCTGCCACAAGGAAAAACTCTCAATCAGGTAAAGAATACTCCAAAGTGTCTACACGTCATGCTTTGACATTCTCCAAATGCTGGCTCAGCTTACTGTTCACTTACAGCACTCATCAATTCTCAGTTTGACCAAGTTTAAGAAGAGGCCAAAGTTGTCTTAAGAGGAGGTCAAAATTATCAAAATGATTTTTTTTATTATTTTTTCATCACTTGACCTAATGAAAAACAAGCCTATGACATACAGTCAGCATTATTTCTTCCCTGCATCAGGCAGCGAAAAAGCTGGAGAAACTCAGCACCCCTGGCAGGACGAGCACTTGGATGCTTTCAGAAAATGCCCAGGCGCTCACAAAGACCCTTTGCAGCCCCAGAGTTGGAGACATGTGGGTCCCCGGGATGTGATGGGGAGCCAGGGCCCCGCAGCTGTGGCATGACAGCCTCATGTGCGGCGGGTGCTGCAGCCGGAGCGATGCCGCAGCACGCTCAGTGAGGTTGTGCTGACATCACCCCCACACACAGCAGTGGCACCCGGTCCCTGCAGCATCCCCCAGGGAGGCAGTGGGGCTGGCACCACCAGCACTGGGGACAAAGGCCCCCCAGCCCCCACTGCACCCCATGGCCACCCCCACAAACAGCGGACCCATAGCAGCACTCTGCGTTTGACAGCAGCACAGTGGTTCACCACGTTACCTTCAGCAGCTGCAGCTTGGTCTCCAGCTCCATCTTCCTCAGGAACAGGGCCCCGTTGACAGTCTCCAGCCTGGAAAGAAGAGGGGCTTTGGGTACCAGCATGGGGGAGTGGTGCCCTACAGCGGCACATGGTGCCATGGGGTCCTTAGGGAGGGGATGCACACGGGACGGAGGGTGCCCTGATGTGCCATCACCTCCCCTCAACAGATGGATTCAGCAGCTGCCGTGGGATGAGCAAAGTCACAGCGTGGGCAAGAGATGCACATCACAGTGCTGCGTGTCTGTGCGTGTGGCACTGCTGCTTAGCACAAGAAGGTTTGATGGTTTCCAGCAGGACAGTGTCAACTCAAAGCAGCGTGAAGGGCAGATGCCTACCTTAAATAGTTCCCTGAAGACTTTATCAAATCTACAATTTGCTTGTGACTAAAACCATCAGTGTTCACTCCGTTGACATTGGCAAGAATATCACCTGTAGAGATAAGCAGAAGCTACAATGAGCATCTTCAGCATACGCATCCTTACCACATTTCCTAAAACAAAACTAACGTGGAGAAAAGCAACTAGGGCCACCCACAGACAGAAAACAAGTCATTACCAATTTGAAGGCCAGAAAAATGGGCAGGACTTTCCTCTTGAATTTTGCAGACACAAGTGCATACCTCCAAGGAGTAATCGGTTTGGTTTGGAAATCTGATAGTCTGTAAATAGCAAAGAAAAAGTGCCACTGATATTGAAGACATGACTACAAGTAATATTTAAAATACTGTCGTATGATCTATTTTCATTTCACACTTTTTTAAAATGAGAAGACTGTGTTGAGCAGGTTGTATTATCATAACTCTTGGTAGAATCCATTGTCCCGTTATCAACTTTGACATTCATTTAGAAAAATGCTAAACTGAGAGATACGACCCGAGCATCTTGCAATGACAGGAAATGTATTTTGGGTTGCATGCAAATATCAGTATTCAGCCACATCCTCTGCCAAGAGGATGTTTAAGACTGAAGCTGAAGTTCCTGAAAACCTACGACAGTCAAACCTACCTTACATATGTCATGGTAGATTCCTAAATTCCTCAGTCAACATTGAACAGAGATGAATTCTATCATGAGTACAGAGTTTATTAGAGCAAATCACACCAGTGCGGTGATTTCAGCCTTGAAACCATCAGCAAAACTTTCAGCTAAACTAAGAACACCAAATGATCTGATGCCCCATCCCTGGAGGTGCTCAAGGCCAGGTTGGATGGGGCCCTGGGCAGCCTGGGCTGGTATGAAATGTGGAGGTTGGTGGCCCAACCTGTAGTGGGGGGGGTTGGAGCTTCGTGATCCTTGAGGTCCCTTCCAACCCGGGCCACTCTGATTCTGTGCTGAGGGTTCTGAAGGATATACCACTGCATAATTGAGGCAGTAGGACGTGCCTGTCTTTCTGTTTGGACCACGTTGAGTGGCCCAGAGAAGCAGGATGAGATTCACCATGCTTAGCTGAGACGTCTGTCCACCAGCTCAGCATCCCTGCCAGAGTCACCCAGAGAGGCAGATGTCCCCGGCGAGTGACTGGTGGCCCTAAGAGCCCCATTTCTGATGAGAAGGATGGGATTCCCTCACCACACACCTTCCTCTCTTCACAGACCGCAGAAGAAGCCAGGCTGTTACTTTGGGTGGATAACTGGGCTTTAGGTGGCTGGGAAAGATGTGACTCAAAGCAGCTGATGTGCAAACATCTGGGCACGGAGACACTCTGAGTCCATCTCACCACCAGAATCCACTTAATGAGTGGGAAGTACCAGTACAAGCAGCTTGTACCAGTACCAGTGCACGCAGCACACACGAGTCCCTGCGTTCAGCCATCGCTGTAGCTCTGAGGAGCTCCTTGCAGATGGCAGACCTAGAATTTCACATCCTCGTATTCTGGTTTGCCTACGTAGCAATAATGAAACTGCAACTTCTAAATAATGGCTTGTGCTTGGTACCAAACTGACGCTGTCATTTCACAGCCTGGACTTTCTAGTGAAATGCTCACACTGAATGTACGTTCAGGAAGAAATACGCCAAGAACAATTATTTTTAATCAGAATGTCACATATAATGAAAATCTGCCCTGGCAATTTATACAAAAGCCTGATAATTGACTCAATTATCTTCCCTTCTGAAAGCTCTCTGAAAGTTCCCGAGCCGAACACTTACACAACCATTAGTCACAGAATCAACTCTGAACAAGTTGGGCTTTCCCCAGAGCACTCCTTTCACCAAAGCTAGCACGTCCCTCTGTGCGCTGACACAGGCATGGCAGTGCCAGGCCGTTTCATACAGCAGGCACAAGGGCTTTCTAGAAAAAGGAGAGGATTTTGATCTCTCTCTTTTTATATAAAAATATTTCCACGTGACATTCTCTGAAAACACGATCGCCTAAGGAGGAAAGAAGGCGTTCCCATTGCCCGCTTCGTATCTGAGCTGTCTCCTGTGGTCAGCACTCCAACTTGCCGTGGGACCAGGCTCTCATCTGTGACCTATGAGAACTCCTCAGAAGCACATCCCATTTCTGTAGCGCTTCTTAAGCACTCCAGTTTCACAAAGGGCTCACAGGTGTCTTTCTCTACCCCATCCCGTGTTAATCTAGTTTGAGGACGTGATGCTGAAGATTTTGCACAGTATTTTATCTTTAAATGAATCGATTTTTCACGTAAGTCTTACCTGGATTTCAAACCCAAATGCCTGTTTATCTTCTTTGAATATAGAAATGAAGTGCCTGCAAGAAAAACACTCAGGATTACCCAGGTTGTACAGCAGGGAAAGGCTGTGCTGCAGAGGGCGGTGGGCACAGCACGGCTCCCAGGACAGCAGGCACAGCCCCGAGCTGCTGGAGCTCAGGGAGAGCTGGGACACCAACCTCAGACTTTGGGTTCACGTGGGGCTGTGCGGGGCTCGCTGCTCCTTGTGGGTCCCTTCCAACTGGGATATCTTATCTTTCTATGACCCCATTCCTGAGTCCCTCCACCCTACTTCCCCCATGAATCCATCCCACCCGGGGCTGGGCTGTGTGAGCGCAGCTGGCGGGGCATCGCCGTACCTCTGCGGCCGGGAGCAGTCCCCCAGGGAGCTGGATCTGGTCAGAGCGAGCTGCAAGCAAAAAGCAGAAAGAAAAAGGGTCACACAGTGGGGTCCCAGTGGGGTCACAGCTCCTTGGGGCTCCCTGCGGCCTGCAGGAAGCTGCTGCTGGAGGAATGTGTGCTGCTGGAGGTGCAGCTTCTCAGGAGGGCAGAAACCTATACTGTACCTAAATTACACTTCCATTATGCTGAGACCTCAACTTTCTTTCACACCTTTCCCCTAAAAATCTGTAGGTATTTATGACTTCAACACCCACCAAAAAAGGCAGAAAGCAGCCACACACATACACACACACACAACAAAGCTGCAGGCAGCTCTCAGCAGCTACTAGTGACGGCCAAACAGCATTTCCAAGCTGATGCACGGCTATGGCAACAAGCACCCAGCATCCCTGCTTTGGGCAAGGCAGCCTCGTGCCTACAGAGGCCTGAGAAAAGCCAGGATCAGCACTTAAACATCCATGCTTTCCATAAACATGAGCCAAAAATAAGGAATTACATTACCACTAAATTGTACAGTCGATATATTAAAACGTCCTAGGCTTCAATACCGCAAAGCCAGGCCAATGTGCAACCACCCACACAACCTCCATTTTATGAACCTGTGTTTAACTGGAGAGAGAAGCAGGGAGGAGCAAGGGGTGCCATGCAGTAATGCACTTGGAGTTCTTTGTTAACACACAGAGACACATCACGGCCTCCATCGCTCATTTATCTGCACCAGGACCACAAAGTGCTGCTCTATCACTGCATCAGTGCAGCATGCCCAGCGCTTGTCTGCTTCTGGCTGTCCTTTACATCCCCAGGATTGTATGGGAGGAATGTGCTTCTGTTGCTGCACAAAGCAGAGCCTTCAGTGCTCGGACATCATGCGCCAGTTTTCTGATAACACTTCAAGATTATAATGCATTTCAAGCACTTTCAATTCAGCCTTATTCACACAAGACAAACAGGTGAGCTACAATTGCTCAGCTGGCAATTTACAGCAGTAGCAAAAGGCAGTTTTGTCGGCCTTCCATTGCAAACAACAGAAATTTGCTGTTCTGCATGAAAAGAGAGCTTATAAACAGAAGGGAGACTGACTTTGTACCTGGGCAGATAGTGACAGGACTAGGGGAGTGTTTTTGAACTAGAAGAGGAGATTTAGGTCAGACATGAGGAGGAAATTCCTTACTCAGGGGGCGGTGAGGCCGTGGCGCTGCCCAGAGCTGAGGTGCCCCATCCCTGGAGGTGCCCCAGGCCGTGGATGGGCGCTGGGCAGCCTGAGCTGGGGGCAGCCAGCCCACGGCAGGGCTGGGGCTGAGGGCTCCCTTCCAACCGTGCTGTGGTTCTGTGGTGTAATTTCTGCTTTAAAGTAGCGCTCAGAAAACAGTGACTGTTGCAAAGAGAAATCAGTTCAAAGACTGCACGTGTTCAGTGTTCTGCATTTTTTTAATAAAATGCATGGTGATTTAGTATGTTGCAAAGTATACTGTGATAAGTATGCAGCTGATATAAAATAAACGTTAAATGGTCTTCATATATGTCAAATTGTTCTGATTTATTAATGAATGAGTTTTCAAAGTGCCACAGAACATGCCAACAGCATACAGCACTGAACAGTTGTGGAGGAAACATTAAAGATCCAAAGCCAGACAGAAGGTGGGAACACAAAATTGGGAATGCTTCTGCAACTCTAACTATTCTTTCCACTCTTCTACATCTGCATTTTCTTTCTGTCTTGAATTTTATGATTGAACGCTGCGTTCCACTAAATGCTTTAAATGTACCTGCGAATGCCCACCAGTAAGGTTAAAAGCCACACTACTCCTGAGTATAGTTACATCAATTGTGACCTACTATAATGAGCTGAGAAAGTTTTAATTTTAAAGAGCTGTCCAGTGCATGTAACAGTGGGTTCCAAAGAGCTTATGACATTCAAACTGTAATATTAAGGTGAGACTTATGTATCTGGGTTTCCAGTACAAATGAGTGCCCAGTATGCGAATGCTAACCATGGGGTCTGTGTGGTTCCAGATTCACACACACGGTGGCATCTGCAGTCATGTGGTATGAAGTGTCTGGAAGGAATTGGGATGAGCCAGAAAAATGTACTTATTAATTTGAAGTGTTTTGCATAAAATTAGAAAAATCCTTTCTAAAATATTGTTCAGGAATGTGGAAAGGAGATCAGTTGGAGTCTACAGTTTGTCAGAGAAAATGTCAACAGTACTCTGGTTGGCTGAGAGGAATGACATATGTATCACAGCTGTCCTGTAGCAGTGCTATACTTTACTCAGTTGTGTTAGGCCATCAAAGAGGCCTGGTGCAAGCAGCCCACACAGCAGCACGTTCTACAGATCATTTTGTAGATACAGCACGTGGCTTTCCTGGCTTGGTGTGCTTGTAGATGAAAGTTTCTGAGTTGTTTGTGGGCATCATTTCAGTGGTTGCATGGATGGGATGTGATTACGTAGTGAAAGATCTTAGCACAAAGGAAGAACAATTTCTAATTTCCTAATTTATGTATGTAAGGGTTCTTTTTTTTCCGCCCAGTCCATAAATGTGAATATGTTGCTGTTTAAAAAAACAACAACAACAAAAAACCCAAAAACCCTGATGTGGTGGGTTGTGTCTATGTCTAGTTTTTCCAGAATAACACAAGCAAGGAGGTGAGTTTCTTGATGTTGTCTTTAGTTTTTCCTTTTTATGACCTCATGGTTGAACTTCAGGAACTGTTTTCTTATTAAAAAAAAAAAATCAACTGTTGCTTATGGAAGTGTTGTTAACCATGTTTTTCAGTCCAGTCTTCTCAGTATTGCCAGACAGATGTGGTGAGTGCTGACACATGGCCTTTGCCTATAGGACATGGTTGATTCTGAGTCACTGGTGTTACAGGCAAATTGAGCATATGTGCAATAAAAAATATGGTCCTACTCTGGGAGTGTTTGGGCAAGTTTTCATTTTTTATTGCTGGAAGTGAAAAGGGTTGAGAGTATGACAGAACTTGCTCTATTGTTGCAGAGATACTCTCAGCAGTGTCTTTTTTCCTTTATTAGTTCTCCGAAGATGCCTTGTCCAAGGCACAGGTCATCAAAGTGTGTTTGCTGCCTGCGTGCCCCACAGTGTGTGATGCTGAGGAGTGTAACTGTCAGTGCAGCTTGTTGGAGATGTTATTCTGCTGCAGGAAAAATAAACATCTTGTGTGCACATCTGTATACATTTGGAACTGACCCAGGGATCAGTGTATTGAATACAACGTAGGCTGTGGAAACCTCCTGGTTTTTTAATTGGTAGAATCATCGAATCACTCAGGTTGGAAGAGACCTTAAAGACCATTGAGTCCAACCACAACCTAGCCATACTACCCTAACAACCCTCCACTAAATCATGTCCCTGAGCACCACATCTAAACGGTTTTTAAACACATCCAGGGATGGTGACTCAACCACTTCCCTGGGCAGCCCATTGCAGTGCTTAACAACCCCTTCTGTAAAGAAGTGTTTCCTGATATCCAACCTAAACTTACCCTGGTGCAACTTGAGGCCGTTTCCCCTCGTCCTGTCATCAGTGAGAAGATATGCTTCAGGTTGTTCGTAGGAGCTTAAGAACTCTGCTGTACTCATTTTTCTTTTTTCTGCCTTATTTCATTAAATTGAGTGAACTTTTTGAATAATCTTTATTTTTGGGGTGGAAGATCTTTTGCATTTTCTTTTGATTTCATGCGTTTTGTATGATATTCTGTAACATTCAGCATCACCTGATTACTTTTTCTTTCCTGTTGTGTATCCTATGCTAAACGGAGATAGTTTTCAACAGCTTTTCAATGGAAAAAAATAAAATGTATGGGTGCTCCAGAAAGCTTTTTGAGAAAGAGCTGCTCTCCACAATTGCTTGCATTCTGCTTTCCATACTTGGTAACCAAAGCTAGTTACCTGAAACATCTAAACTGTCTTCCACTTTATAACCTGGATATCTTTTCCATAATAATTCCCTGAAATCTGCAGCTGCTGCTCACTCGAGGTTGACTGTTAAATGTGAGATTTGAGTGCAGAGTGGGAGAGGTGCACCTGCTCACAGACACGAATATGTGGGCGCATACCTCTGCAGATAGCAGTGATGAGAACTGCAGTAACACAGAGAACTTGTTTGGCTCTTCCTTTGTTGGTCAGCAGCGTGTTATATGTAGGTAAAAACCAATGGTGTGTGATAGCACATCCTATATCACCACCTGTTCTGTGCTTCTGTGGTTTGGAGCCTCCGGCTGACTGGGCTGCTCTGCAGCTCCCACAGCTGTGCTGATGAGCTCAGGACAGGAGCTGGAACTTTACTCTCTTTTTGCCCTGGTGTCTTACAGTAATGTACACAGGTTTAGCCTTGTAACCTTAATTACACGTGGAATGTGGGGAATGCTGAATTATTACTTTTTTTTTTATAAGAAGACGGTGAACTCTTAATTGCTTAGTTCAAGTATTGAAACATTTTTTCTGCTTTGAGGCTTGGCTTACACAAGCTGCATTGCAGGGAAAAATAAAAGAAAAAAGTATCTGTTTACCTCCCTGTTTTATTTAAATTGATCCGTCCTGTATTCTGTTTGGCTTTGTGTGAGTGGCCAATACTGATGCTGCATTTCTTTCTGTTATCCTTTAGGAGCAACACTTAAAATGCTAAAGGCAGTTTTAAAGAAGAGCCGAGAGGGTGGAAAAGGGAGCAAAAAAGAATCAGGTATGAATATTCATTACAGAGGATGACTCATTCCCTATGGTAGGTTTACCTGTGCCACTGGCCCTCTGCTCAGACAGGAATGGTTACGTGCAGAGCACTCATTCTGTGTGTGAGGAGGAGGCTTAAAGCTGCCTGGGAGTGTGTACCCAGTGCATTTGTTCCTGAGTTGCTACTAGGAAGAAGGGCAGATGAGAGCAGCTTGCTCTTCGTTCTTACCATATAAATACTGAGGGCAGGATGGATGGTTCAGAGAGAGATTTGTGTTAGTATTTCTTGTGGGCCTTATACATTGTGTCTTAAACAGTTATGTTTGTTTGCTTTAGCTGTCCTAAGTTGGCAACTGCCTGCGTTGTGGGAATCTGTATTTTTCCTATTAAGCAAAAGATCATTAGATATAAAATACTTGTAATAGATTTCAACTTAAAAAGAAGAGAAAACCTTGTATATTACATTTCTGCAGAACATGCTCCATTATTTCAGTTGGCTTTTTAGTAACATGAGCATTGTCATTCTGTTGACCCAGTATCAGGCCTGAAGGAACATGAATAATGGAAGCATTGTGCTTAGTTCACAGCATTCCTCCTGCACTAAAATCCCATCAGAAGTTTAACATCAAATGTAGCACATAGCACACATGAAAACTTGATTAATTTCGGTAGAATTTAGTGTGGTAAGTAGTTGGGATTTTTCTGTTTTCCATTTTAAAGTCTTTGTTGGACTTCTGTATAGTGCTCAAAAAGTTGTATCAACAAAAAGCTGATGTTTAGAATGTAGTACTGCAGTGCTGCAAAAGCAGAAAATCTGGAGAAATAAGAATGGGATCAGTGCTTGTGATTTCTGTACGATGAAATAAAAGGTATGGAAATACTTATGTACTGATATGCATCCAATGATTAGTGATTGTCTTCATATTCAGATTTTTTAATTGGGGTAACAAAAAAGTTCAATTATCAATAATTTTTTCTCGGATTTTATTCAGTTCTACTGTAGATCATATTTTGCTACATTGCTCTTTTGAGACCACGTTTCCTTTGTTTTTCCGTCTTGCATTCTGGTATCTACACGTGAATTATCTTTGACTTAAATATGATATAATGTTATTTCTGTGTTACGCTGTGCTGCATACTGGCGTACATTTAGTTATTTTTTGAATATGTGTAATCTCCTTATTGACATTTTATACTAAATGAGTTGGAGGAAAATTGTGAATTTGAGATTTATTCCTCTTTTTATGTATGCTCATTTACAATTAGGAAATGGATTGTCTTTGGTATTCTTATTGAAAAATAAAATGGCTTTCAAAGGCATGTAACTTTTGCTGAGTTCTGATTGCTTATATAATATTCTGCTATTCACATTTTTCTTTCTGCTGTTAGAACTTTGAATGATATGCAGTGCTTACATTTACTGACATGAGTTTTTTTTGCTAATGGCAACTAAAGTTGCTACTTTAAAATATAAGTGAAGCTCCTATGCAAGAAGGCATAATCTTTTATTAAAGTCTCTTTTTAATCATTAGTTAAAATCAAAAATTTTTGAAGCTACAGGCCAGTCTGTCTTCTCTGTGCCTGGCAAGATCATGGAAAAAATCCTCCTGAGGGCCCTACTAAGCCATGTGGAAAATAAAGATGAGCTAATTGGTGGTAACCAACATGACTTTATCAAGGATAGGACACACCTGACAAACTTGGTGGCCTTTTACTATGGAGTTACAGCATCAATGGAAAAAGGAAGAGCAACAGACATCATCTACTTGGACTTGTGCAAAGCATTTGACGCTGTCCCACATGATATCCTGGTCATCAGATTAGAATAAAAATGAATTTGATGGATGGACCACTCATTGGATAAGAAATTGGCTGAATGGTTGTGCTCAGAGAGTTGCAGTCAGTGGCTCAGTGTCCAAGTGGAGACCGGTGACGAGTGGCGTTCCTCAGGGATTGGTGCTGGGTCTGGTGTTATTGAACATCTTTGTAGGTGACATGGACAGTGAGATCAAGTGTCAAGTTTGCAGATGACACCAAGCTGAGTGGTGCAGTCAACATACTAGAGGGAAGGGATGCCATCCAGATGGACTTGGACAGGCTGGAGAGGTGGGTCCTTGCCAGCACCATGAAGTTCCACAAGGCCAAGTGCAAGGTCCTGCACTGGGGCCGGGGAATCCCAAGCACAGGTACAGGTTGGTCATAGAATGGCTTGAGAGCAGCCCTGAGGTGAAGGATTTCAGAGCGTCAATTGATGAAAGATTCAGTGTGAGCCAGCAATGTGCTCTTGCAGCCCAGAAGGCCAACTGTATTGTGGGTTGCATCAAGAGGAGTGTGACCAGCAGGGCGATGGAGGTGATTCTGCCCCTCTGCTCTCCTCTCGTGAGACCCCATCTGGAGTACTGCGTCCAGTTCTGGAGCATCCAACACAAGAAGGACGTGGAGCTGTTGGAGCAGGTCCAGAGGAGGGCCATAAAGATGATCAGAGGGCTGGAGCACCTCCCCTGCAGGGACAGGCTGAGAGAGCTGGGGCTCTTCAGCCTGCAGAAGGCT
>JAOWBP010003503.1:25600916-25611061 GCA_028571105.1 Tragopan temminckii
CATCCAGCCTGGCCTTGAATGCCTGCAGGGATGGGGCATCCACAGCCTCCTTGGGCAACCTGTTCCAGTGCCTCACTGCCCTCTGTGTGAAAAACTTCCCCCTAATATCCAAGCTAAACCTCCCCTGTCTCAGTTTAAAACCATTCCCCTTGTCCTATCACTATCCACCCTCATAAACAGCCGTTTCCCCTCCTGTTTATACGCTCCCTTCAAGTATTGGAGGGAGGTTAGGTTGGATTGGACCTTAAAGATCACCTAGTTCCAACCCCCAGCAGCTCAGGCTGCCCAGGGCCCCACCTATGGCCTCGGGCACCTGCAGGGATGGGGCACCCACACTGTCCTGAGCAGCCTGGAATGATTCTGTGATTCTACGGCCCAGATGCAGGACAGATGCGGGTGGGTTGGAGATGCAGCTCACACAGACGCCCACATACCAGAGCCGGAGCCAGACGTCGTCATGTCGTAAATGAGGTCCTTGAGCGTCTTGCCCGCGCTGACCAGGTTGCACTCGGACAGCGGCTCCTCCACGTTGGGCGGCTTCGTCCTGCCGCGGGCACAGCGCCGGCCCTGGCAGCTGCAGGCAGCCAGCACTGCCACGAGGGACAGGACGCAGATGGGCACGGCCACCGTCACTGCCAGCACCACGGGACCCACGGCAGCACGACCGGGGGACTCGGAGGCTTTAGGGAGAGACGAGGGAAGAGGTGGGAGAAACAGACGGTCAGTGAGGGACTGCTGGGGGCTGAGCTGTGCTGTGACCCAATGGCTCACAGCCCACAGAGAACAGGGTCCTGCCTGCTCCTTTGGGTTTGTGCATCGATTTCTCAGCGCCAGCCCAGCCAGACACAGAGCCTTGGGGAAGCTGCCTCCCTAACACCTAGTGGATGTGGGACACACAAATATCTAGCCAGTGAGGCAGTAACGGGATTCCTAAGGCAGAACACTTGCAAAACTTGTGCTCACAAGCTGTATTTTACAAGGGTCAGGAGATGGGACTGTCCCACACCACTTTCTGCTTTAAAATGATACGGGAAAAGCACACAGCAAGAGGCCGCAGGAACACATTACTAAGGGATTGCACACCCATACACAGACTCCTAAGGCCTAAGGAGTTGTGAATAATCTAAATAAATAAACAAACAAATAAACAGCCACTCAGAATCAAAACACACTGAAGCACAAGTACCCCACAGTGGATCCACAGCTATCAAAGCCGGGGGAACCGTGCACCTCACACCCCACACAGTCAGCCCCAGAGCACCTATAGAGCACCGAGAGCCTCCCTCCCTCCAGAGAGCACTCAGCAGTGTGCACAGCACTTCTGGGGGCAGCGGGGCTCTCAGGGAGCCCCAGCATTGCTCTGTGTTGTGGAGGAGGAGGAGGAGGAGGAAGGATGTGGAGCTCCCCAGCCCAGCACCAAAGGTTACGCTCCCCAGGCGCAGTGACACCAGCAGCAGTTTCTGCCAGAGCAGAGCACGGTGCCAAGATTGCCTCGGCAATGCAGAGGTGCCAGGGCTGTGATCAGCTGTGCAGAGCTGCCTTCTTCCTTCCGCCCAGCTTTGACCAAGGGAGAAAAGGAAAGAGTGTTAACAACAGAGGCCTGCGTCTGTTCGAGGCATGCAGCTCAAACCGCTCCGCAGACAAAAGTCGCCCCATCTCGCCCAGCAGCTTTTCCTTCAATACAGTTAGGAGGCTGTGCGGACGTGGGCGCTTCCTAGAGGCGGGAGCTGGTTAACAAACACGAGCAGGAAAAACCCTGTAAAGCATCAGTTCCTGCCGCCAACTGCTGAAAAACAGCACAGCAGAAAGCGCTCAAAACGAAGAAGTTGCTCGTCCTTCAGGCGCTGCGAAGAGCATCCAAAGGAGAACGCTCAGAAAGGTGTGACGTGCACCGAGCGCGCAGCAACGAGCAGCAGGGGGCCTTCCATCCACGGCCTCTGGAGCCTGCCGTGCACACCCCCAGCTCCCCCAGCCCGCAGGGGGCAATGCCGCTTACCTGCTGGAAGCCGTGCAGCAGCGCTACTGCAAAGCATCGGCCCAGCTGTCCGCTCCCTGAGCACCACCACACGTGGGTGCCACGCACACGGCAGGCCGCACCGCCGCGCTGCTGGGATGCACAGGCAGGCTGCACAGGCCGAGCAGCACTGCTGGTGGCATGCTCTGTGCCCGCTGCTCCATCCGCACCCCCACCACACGCACATGGTTGCTGCTGCCAGACGAGGCTTTACTTCACCAGCCGTGGTCCTCTATCCTCTCACCTCTGTCACTTTGCACCCGCATACGCCCACTGCTGCCACGCATCCCCGTCCCGGCACTTCTCTCTCAGGGACACAGGAGGACTCAGGCACAGACACACGCAGCCATTCCGGGCGCTCAGTGAGATGTCCGCAAGGCAGAAGCAAGATTCAGACACATCCACTCACGAGGCTGACATCCAGCACCAGGGATGCAAACAGACACCAACTCCATGACCTAAGCAGCATTTTTGGAAAGAAATGGACTTCAGCAACACTTCCAGGTCCGCTCTGAGATTGCTGCTGCAGGTTGGCAGCTCGGGCACAGAAGGGGAGGGGCTGGAGGATGGGGTTCCCGGAACAGCTTGAGGTCTGCACTGAGCTCCTGGGGGACACAGAGGCCCCCTGCCCAGGAAAGTCTGCTGGGAGGAGCAGCTGGAGCCCGCAGCAGCCATCTCCTAGCACTGGTAGGGAAAACAAAGCACGGATCAAGGCTGGTGGCAACCACTCCTGTCCTGGCCAGGCCTGCACAGAGCACACATAGGAGACTTGGGAATTACCAGCACTGTGGTTTCCGCTGCAGCTCCCAGCACTGACCCCACAGCGCAGCTCCTGCAGCCACAGCTCCTGCAGCCACAGCTCCTGCAGCCACAGCCCCACCGCTGGGCTCAGAGCCAGCACCCGTGGGACTGCTCCAGCAAAAGCACATCCCGGGGAGGGACAAACAGCGCCAGTGCAAAACACACAGCACACGCCGTACAAACAGCAATTCAGGACCAAATCACCAAATAAGTGTGGTAATGTTTACAGAATTGTGCAACACTCAGCTCTTTGGGAAATAAGAAAATCTCTCATGGATACCTAAAGCACTAAAATCAACACCATTAATCAAAACATGTTGCAATCTTATTTCTAATCTATTATTGACTTACTGATCAAGAATAGGCCCTGCAGATGTGTTGTCATGTATGAAACAAAAATAGAACATCTGGCAACCCCCAGCAATTTCACAATGTGGTGCAGCTCTCTTCCAAGTGGTGTAAACAGGAGTGCTTTTAGGCAAGAAAAGAGAAGGATGGTTCTCTTTGCTCCCATGGAAAAGACATTCTCTCACACAGCACCTGCCTAGCTTTTGACATGCTACCTTAAGACTCCCGAAAGCACAAAACTATTCATATTTAAGTTACCAAACTCTTCAAAGACGGAAAAAAAAATAAAATAAAATTCTTTCCATTGCTGTAAGGAAATACACTGCATTTAATGCAGAGTTCCATGACTGCAGGCTTTCAGGACATCCAGAAAACAGCTGGGAAAGGGCTGCCGAAGGGTGCCGAGGTTCAAGGAAAGCCATCGGGGACACAGCTGTGAGATAAACAGAGCATTATCTAAATTGCTGTTTCCCTGCCCCCACCTCCCCTTCCACTGGCTGTGCTCTTACAAATCCCCGCAGAGGACACGGATCCGGGCCGGGCGAGGTGCGCGCAGCGAGCAGCGCACACGGCACGCGGAGCCGCCACGGAGGCCGCAGCACCGCCTGCAGGGCTTCTCAGGGCGAGCATCCCGAGGGCTGCGGCAGCGGTACGGCACTGAACTGCACGGGCGTGGGGAGCAAATGAGTTCGGGCCGAGGGCGCTGAGAGCCGGGCGCAGCAGCTCCTCCTGCCCCTGCTGTTTCCAGTCCTGACCCCATCCTGACGGCCAGGCTGCCGCAGACCGAAATGCCTCCGTCAGAAAACAAAGCAGAAAGCGGCCAACTGGATGAAGCTGCTGCAACACAACACAACGCGACCTGCGGTAACGCACGCTGTCAGCGCTGCGCTCCAGCACTGGCTCCCAAACTCATCCACTCAGAGGAACCGAAGTGGTCACCCAGAAGGGAGAAAAATATCAAATATCTCTCGGCCTCTTCTCTTTTTGCTCCACTCTCCATCCTCCCTGCTCTTATCCATCAGCGCACTTGGGAAGTTACTGGAAAGCCTCTTCACTCGCTATCTGCAGCTTCCTCCTAACTCTGTTCTTGACCAAATTAGTGCTGGGAAAGCAAAGCGAAGCGTTGTCATCCTGCTCAGTAACAGACAGTTAATGCCAGTTTTATAAGGTTCACATTTTATAATGTGAAATCTGTAAAAGCTCTCATACAGCCGTGTCCAACTTCTTGAATACTGACACTTAGGTGAATGGAATGCACAGCTAAAGGTTTTGGTGTCTTGAGGCATTTTCAAGCAGGTAAATATAGCGGCGTGTCATTATCCACAGAACGGAACGCCTCTCCTGTGAGGACAGGCTGAGAGCTGGGGCTGAGCAGATGGAGAAGAGAAGGCTGCGGGGTGACCTGGGAGCAGCCTGTCAGTACCTAAAGGGGAGAGACAGGAAAGAGGGGACAGATTCTATAGCAGGGCCCATGGTGATAGAACAAGGGGAAATGGCTTCAAGCTCAGGGAAGGGAGATTTAGGTTAGATACAAGGAAAAGGTCTTTTACAGTAAGGGTGGTGAGGCACTGAGCAGGTTACCTAGTGTTGTGGTTGATGCCCCGTCCCTGGAGACATTCAAGGCAAGGCTGGATCAGGCCCTGGGCAACCTGATGGAGCTGTGCTGTTCCTGTGCACTGCAGGGGAGTTGGACTGGTTGGCCCTCAGAGGTCCCTTCCAACTCTAAGGATTCTATGACTCTATGTTCATACAAAGCCTACAGACAATACTGAAAAGAGTGAGAGAGAGGGAGAGAGGCGGAGAACGTTGCCTGGCAATTAGTCTTCCAGTACAAATCATCTTTTCCATCAACACGGACATACATAAGGGACGTGTATTTCTAAATCCAGCTCTATCCCACTTTTTCTCTCCCTGCCGCACATTCCCACGCTGCAGGTGTGAGCAGCAGTGGGTGCTGCCAGTGCCCCCATGCAGGCTGGGCAGCTGCAGGGAGAGCCGTCAGTCACTTCTCATACCACTTGTTAACCCCACGGCTATTCATGCTGCTCCACAAAGCTCTGCCATGTTGTGAGGAAGGGCCGCTCAATATTATGGTTTAAATAGCAGAAACCTGCGGTACATTCAGGGCAACACAACCAAACCCCCATCATTGCAAACTACTTCTGCGCTTTGGAATGCATCGTCCCCTAATGCAAAAGTATGGTAACGAAATCCATGGCAGCGAGCGCATAAAAAGCAGATGGGAAGCCTGCATCTGCCCCCAGACAGGTTTGTCTTCACACACTGTGAACAGCTCAGCTCAGAACAGGAGCAGTCTCCTCTCGTGCAAAGCAGCAATGGGAACCGTGCAGCTGAACACAGCACACAGGTATGGCCTGAGGAATGCTTTGCTCTGGTGGAGCCTGAGCACAGCTGGCACACAGCTCCTTCTCTGCGGATACCCAAACCCACCGGGGTGCACTCCTGTGCAGCTGCTGTAGGGAACCACTTCAGGTGGGTTGGACCGGAGAGTGCCAGAGAACCCTTCCAGCCCTGCAGTGCTGTCATACAGCGGGCGCCGTGAGAAGAGGGGCTGTCAGGGGAGACCAGGAAAAAAGGGCCTTGGCACTGTAACTTTCTGACTACCATGAGCTCCCCCAAATGTTCAGAGGAAAGGGCTCGGGTTAAAAATTAATTAATTTTCTCTGGTACTGAAATACAAAACCAGAGGCTTCACAACCCAGCCCAAACATTGGGAACAGACATATCTCCATGCTCAGCTGTAGGTAGCAGCTTCTCCCAGGTCCCAGCATCTCAGCCTCCACAAGCGTGGCAGTTTGTTTCTGCACTTCTGGAGCTCAGCTACCACTGGCATCTCCCTTCTGCTGTCAGCTGGAAGATGTGCACCTGAACAACCCTTAGCCATGCGCAGCAGGCATGGCTCATCCCCATGGATGAGATTCACAGCACTCCTCCCACCCTTTTCCTGTGGTCACCTGCCTATAGCTCACATATCGAATGGTGTTACGGGAGCACTTCATCCTGCCAAGTATTAACAGAGTGCTTTCACTATGCTGCTTACAGTAGCAGCTTGAGTGCAAGTTGTAACTGTAAATTACGCATTAATCCACGTCTTTCTTACCTGTAAGATCTCTCACTGCTCTAAGTACATCAAAAGGTGCCATCTGATAAAGCTGAGTATTTGACAGCTTACTGTAAAGCTTGGATTAGATGCAAATCCTGGAGAGAAGGGTGAAGTATTTTACCAATAATTAAATCTAAAACCAGCGCAAACATACATTGTTTAAAGGACCAAACCAACTCCATTGCACAGCAATGGCTCCAGCACTGTGCAGTGCACTCAGCTCCTCCATCCCCTGGAGGCAGGAATTTCATTCACACCTTGTGTCTGCTGGGCAGGGATTGCTGACACCGACTGAGCTCTGAGCAAGGCTGGCCCACCGGCTGCTCCCCTGCGCTGCACAGGCCAAAAGCTGAAGGCAAACCTGCCTGCTTGCTGAGACCCAAGGACCCCCCCCAGCAATGACAACCATACGCACCACCCCCCCCTCGGCTTCAGTTCTGCTGCCAGCCCCCACAGCAGCACCCAGCCACGCTCTGCCCACACCAACGCGGGCACTGCAGCGCCGTGGCACGCACCTATGGGCAGGCGGAGGGTGATGTTGTTGCAGAAGTCGGTGTAGCAGCACTCGGTCTTGGTGATGTTCTTGGAGCTGTGGCAGAAGACCTGAGCGTTGAGCTCCGGGAGGGACACGCAGGATTTGATCACCTCCTCCTTGCCGTTGGTCAGCATGACCGAGGCCCAGCACGCTCCCTCCGTCTGGCAGGTGAAGTTGGTGTGCTCACACAGCTGGCACACGCACTGGAGCCCTGAAACACACGGTTCTGTGAGGACGGGCGAGCAGTGCTCCTGCAGACCCTGCCCACCTGCCCTGCCCCACCATGGACTGCGTTCTGCACACCTCACTGGTGTGCGGCACCTGCAAGATGGAACTCTGCTCTGTGACACAGCCTGGGCTCTGCACAGAATAGAAAAGCATTATCCTTGCACCCATCCTGTTGTTTTGGGAACCAGGCCAGGCTTCAGAGCGCTATTTATTTTACTTAAAGATGACGTCTAAAAAGCAAAACCACGAGGTGACTCAAATGTAAGATGGCCACCAGGGCCAGAAGAGCACCGTTCCATCGCTAAGCCATGCTCAGGAAGGCAGCGCAGCCCCGCTCGCACTGCAGTCCTCTCTGCGGGGCACCACCTGCCCTAGCCAGGAGCTCCACCTGGCTGTGCCATCACACTTCAGCACACATCACACCCAGCCAGCGGAAGATGACAGCACAGAGTGCCCACCCCTCTGTGTAACCTATTGCATCCAAAGCCCGCAGCTGAGGAGGGACGCAGCCGAGGCAGAGCGAGCCCTGACAGACATCACCACAAATCGATTTCTGTCTCTGCCACACAATTTGTTGTCTTTACAGCAATCTTCATCCCGTGCTGCAAGGAACAGCTTGTGGTGTTTATCCTCAGCTCGGGCCCTACAAACTTCCTTGGCACCATATGTCCGTGTTTACCCCACCCGCAGGCAGGCAGGGCAGCAGCTCCGTGCAGGGAGCGAGCACAGCCACCCAGTGAGCTGCCCTGAGATACATCGTCATGGTCCTGGGGTGGGCAGGGGTGAGACCCAGCACATTCAGGGAAATGAGACCTCAGGAGGGAAAACACTTCGTCACTGATCCTGCAAAACAAAAGCATTACTCGAGGAAATGAAAATAAATTGCTGCTGCAGGGTCTTCAGTGATTCAGATGTGCCATTATGCTGCTTTCTCTCACCTTCTCAAGGCTAAAAATAAAATAGGAAATGGTCCTTTCAATGCCATTCACAGTAGATAACTGTTTTATCTATACCCTGACACTCTGTGGGTGGCTTCAGATGAGCGCAGGGGGAGAGAAGGGCATCCTGGAGCCCTGTGAGCCCGCTCTGACCGAGCTGGGGCCATCAATTATTGCCCAAATGAAGGGCTTCACCCTTCCACCTGGAGCCTGTTCATGGCCGGGGGCTGGAGCTCTCATACACAGCGTCCAACAGCCAGCTCGCTGCAGGCAGAGCGAAGCACCGCTGCATGAAGGCTGGCATTTCCTGCTGCTGTGCTCAGAGCGGTCTGTTGGAGAGCCCAGGTCCAGTTTTCCTATTAGTTCTGAATATTATGCTTGAAACTGACCCATCCAATTCACTGCCCACAGCTGAAATCAGGGCTTTTCCCCACAGAGCTCTTTCTGCAAGACACCATTACACCTCACAGAACAAAAAGTTCATGGGTACAAACTGTCAGTACGGCCCCGTCACAATACCACTGCTTCTGAAAGTGGAGGTGTGCAGCCCCCAGATGAACCCCTGCCGCAGCAGAGCACAGCAGAGCCCCTCCACCAGCTCCTTCCAGCTCTGCTCTGGCCCTGACAGTCCCCACTGCCGTCACCCTGCCCCGTTTCTCCACTGAGCAGCCCCTCAGCTGCACGGTGCTCCTGCAGCCAGCCTGCAGAACTGCACAGCGTGCAGAAGGGGGACAAGAAGGGCTTAACAGGAAAGGATCAAAGGGGCAGGAGGAAAACATGCTCCCAGATTTCAGGACAAGGCAATCTTAACGTAGTAACAAGAACAACTCTGTTATTTACTCAAGCATGGCAACATTTCCCTTAACACATTGCATTCTCTTGTTGAGAAATTAGGAGAAAGAGGACAAGCGAAATCCTGCGGCCTCGCAGAGCTATGCCAGGCATCCAGCAGCTTCTGGCCCCACACGCAGCCCTCCCACAGCCCCACGTCCCCACACAGGGGAGGGATGGGCCCTGGGGCTGCACGGCCTCTGCCCTGCAGAGCAGTCGGTGCTGACCTTACCCAGAGGGGCTGCAGTGCCAGGAGGGGCAGCGGGTGGGTTCACAGTGCCAAACTCACAAGGACTGCAACTTCTAGCTAAAGAGACCGCGTGGAATGGGTGCTCCCTGCTTCGGCATCGTTAAGGGTGTTTTTTCTTCTGTTCTTGCTATGGGAATTGCAACAGATGGAAGAACACGAGTTCAGACACCAGCTTAAGGACAGCAGCGAACAGTTAAAGCAAGCAGAGATACGCAGTGCAGGTTTGGAAGTTAAATGGAAAGAATAGAGCATACATGTGGCATAGACTGACTGGCAGTGTGGCACAAAGTACGGGCTGAGGCTGCAGGAGGAGGGGACTTGCTGCCTCCTGTCAGCTCTGCATTTAGCGCAGACTCCTCGCTATGCAGATTAGCACGGCAGTAATCCTCCATTAAGTCATAATCTGGCACTAACCACAACGGTGAGCAGATCCTGACTGTGCCTACCAGGCAGCAGAGTGCTTCAAAACGAAATCTGAGCGCAGACCTCGACCACGTGCAAGGAAACGTGCTGCCGTGAGGCAGAGCCGCTCTCACCTTTACCACGAGGCCATCCCCTTCCTCTGCAAGCAGCCGTGCAGAGCATCCCACAGCCACGTGCAGCTGTACGTGGCAGCGGGCCCCATGTCTGCTGCTGCCATAGCAGGGGTGGCCCAGAGGCGGCCGTGCTGCCTGGTGGCCCCATCCCCATTATCAGGAGCAGGGAAACACTGCCGGCACTGGGCCAGGCCTCGGTGGCACACTGCAATGGGCACAGAGCCTGAAAGGCACGGAGCGGGTGTGGGGGTGAGACCAGCTCAGAATTGGGATCTTTTGTGGAGTCTTACAAAGAAATTGTGGCTCGCATTGAGAAGATGAATGGGATCAGTCCCTTTCCCCAACAGCATAAGGCGTAGGTCTTACCTCCACCACTTAGGATAAATCATCATAGAATCACAGAGTTATAAAGGCTGAAAAAGCCCTCTTGGATCCCCACCCCTCCCCAGCCCAGCCCCTGGAGAGCGGGTGCCCTTGGAAGCCTGGCTTTGAAGATGAAGATATGGATGTTTTGAAACTACTGCAATGAGAAGAGCAAAG
>JAOWBP010003503.1:25614937-25626471 GCA_028571105.1 Tragopan temminckii
GGGATTCTAGAGGTCTTTTCCAGCCTTAATGGTTCTGTGGTTATATAGCTCCCCATGAAATGTACTGCTGGTTCTGTAAATGGCGCTTTGGGCAGGTGGGAGACCTGGTGCACAAACCCTCCTATCTCTGCCACAGGAGCTGTGACATGGAGTTGTGCTGTGCCCTGTCCCCATCAATGCACGTGCATTCCCGTGTTGCTCTGGGAGCCATTGGAGGTCCTTGCAGGGAGGAACAGGGCAGGGGAGGAGGGAGGCAGCCATGGCAGCTTCCCAGTGAGCAGAAGGTGTCACATACAGAAGCCACCTGCACACAGAGCAAGAACTGCCTGCAGCAAAACCAGAGTTGAGGGCCGAGCGCTGGGAGCTGCAGTGCAGAACAGACCTGCAGGAGCACTGCCCACCTCTGGTGGATCAGGAGCCCTGCTGAGAAGGGAGCCACAGCCGTTGGGTTTCCGGGATAATGCCTGGCTATCCGGATAACAACGCCTTGGCCAAACAGAGGCGGGTCCCCACGTGCCCCAGTTGCTCCCACGCTACTGCTGCAGTCCCTCTAGGGCAGTTTGCCCAGGATTAGGTAGGAACCCAGATTTCCTGTCCAGAACAAAGGCTGCATACTGCATGGCACTACATGGTGGGGCTGAGCACCATGCGGGTCGGGGTGGCATGGGCAGGAGTCCTGAGGGAGCAATCTCCAAAGCAATTCCAGCAGTGTCAGAGCACACACCTTCCTGACTTCAAGGGGACATCAGCAGAACGTCAAGGCTGTGGGCTGCTTTTCTTTAGGGGCCTTGTCTAGGGGAGCAGTTTCAAAAGAATTTGACTTCTGCTTAATATTAGTTATATAGAATTAATATGCATGTATATAAAATGTATGCATTTATGTATGTATATTCTGTATAATTAGCTAAGAAAGGGAGCCCCAGCTCGCAGAACATGGTGAATTACCTCCGGCTGTGGGTCAGCAGTGACAAACCCATCGCTGCCCTCCGTGCAGGTGCTTGGAGCAGCAGGTTCACAACGACCTGCCAACCACCACCATCATCATGTGCTTCGTGGATGAGGTGTGGTCCACACTGCTGCGCTCGGTGCACAGCGTGCTCAGCCGCTCCCCCCCCCATCTGCTCCAGGAGCTCATCTTGGTGGACGACTTCAGCACTAAAGGTGAGCGAAGCCACTTCTGCCTTGGTTAAGCTGAGACAGCTGGAGGCCAGAATACCATTTGTTCTTTGTTATTCGCTTTGAATACTAGTAAGAAATTGCATTTCCTTTTCCTGATGTATTACGACGCATGCACGGTGACTCCACGTGTGTGGCACAGACACACAGATGGTTCCAACCTGTGCTTTGCTGTACTTTGGCTCTCTGTTGGCTTTGACTCTTCAAAATTTTAAACTGATCCAATTCTCCAAGTGGTGTTCCTTCAGGGAGCGTGCTGCCCTGACACCCGTGTTCCTGCTGCAGGTACAGACCCCTCCCAACCACCTAAGTGAGCAAAGCAGCACAGGTGAGAGAGAAGGGATTCATGAAACATTTCAAACAACCAACAGTGTGTGCTCATACCATTTCCTCCCAATGATGTCTTTTCAGTGTCCCTGTTCATTGTTGGATCAGATGGCCTTTAAAGGTTCCTTCCAACTCAAACGATTCTATGAGTCCATGAAAACTACATTTTGGAGTCTTTGGCCAATGGTTGTATACCTGGCTGGGGTGATGAGCTACCCCAGCTTGTGCCCCAGACCTGCAGACACCCGTGTGTCCTGGAGAACTTCCAGGAGCACTCTGCCCATCACTTCTCACACCTGGAGATAGGTGCGGGATGGGTCTGTCAGCCCCACTCTGCCCTTCTCCCTCAGACTACCTCAAGGAGAAGCTGGATGCATACATGTCACAGTTCCCGAAGGTGAAAGTCCTGCACCTCAGAGAAAGGCACGGTCTCATTCGGGCCCGGCTGGCGGGTGCACAGGTGGCCAGAGGTGAGACAGAGCCGGGGTGTTCGGAGCTCCCGTGTGGCCCAGCACGGCCAGGGGCTGCTGGCATGAGCCCAGTGGTGCCACAACTCCTGCCCATAGGCACCGTGCTGACCTTCCTGGACTCACATGTGGAGTGCAATGTGGGCTGGCTGGAGCCACTGCTGGAGCGTGTCCGCCTGCACCGCGCCAGGGTGGCCTGTCCTGTCATCGAGGTGATCAGCGACAAGGACATGAGGTAACACGGCTCAGGCCATCCTGCCGTGGCACTGGGAGAGCCCTCACTCTGCCTGTCAGAATGCTAATAGCAAGAAGCTGTGCATCCTGACCTTCTGCCTGGCCTTCCACAGGGGGCATACACCAGAAATGAGCAGCAGCAGTCCTTGCCGCTGCTTTATCACATGCACCTCTGCCTTTTCATGAATTTCAGGACAAGAGGTGATGGCCTCACATTGTACCAAGGGAGGGTCAGGCTGGGTGTTAGGAGCAATGTATTTCCAAGAGGAGTGGCTGGGCAGTGGCACAGCTGCCCAGGGAGGGGAGCTTACCATCCCTGGGGGTGTCCCAGAGCCGTGGGGATGTGGCACTGAGGGATGTAGGCATGGTGGGGTGGGCTGGGGAATCCTAGAGGTCTTCTCCAACCTTTATGGTTCTGCCGTTGTAGATGAAGAGAATTCCTGATGAAATTTGTTAGAATCTTGTTTTAATTAGGTACAGACGTTCTTCTTTGTTCGTTAAGGGTGACATTTCAATCAGGAATGTGACTCAGAATTCGTCATCTCCATCTCTGCCCTGTTCAGCTACATGACTGTGGATAACTTTCAGCGTGGGATTTTTACTTGGCCGATGAATTTTGGATGGAAGCAGATTCCACAAGAAGTCATTGAGAAAAACAAACTCAAGGAAACTGATATAATAAGGTACAGACAGCAGATCTGAGTGCTTTGGGAACCCACCTGTTTGTAGTTAGCAGCTCGCTCTGTGCTGGTGGTATGACACAGGGCGTCACCTCACCACCATGGCAAAGCCCCAGCCACCAAATGCTGTGTTTTTAATGTTACCTTTATCAGTTGGCACCAAAAGGATGGGTCCCAGGGTCTGTGCTGTAAGTGCAAACCCACACACAGATCCCAGGCACCTCACAGCCCTGTTTCTGGGCGACCCCTTGGTGAAGGTGTAGGAGATGGGTGCATTCTGACCGCCTGACCTGCGCCTTGCCACCTGTTGCAGGTGCCCAGTAATGGCAGGGGGCTTATTCTCCATTGAAAAGAAGTACTTCTTTGAGCTGGGAACGTACGACTCAGGACTGGATGTCTGGGGAGGTGAAAACATGGAGCTTTCGTTCAAGGTAGGTTGCTCCTGGCAGCCTGTCCTGCATGCCTGCTCTGGGCGCTCCTGCAGGCACAGCCACCAGCCCTGCGGTCCTCTTGCCACTTCTCTTCTGCCTTGCACAAAGCCAGAGCGCAGTGTTCCTGCCCAAACATCCTCTACTCCTCAGGTCTGGATGTGCGGAGGAGAAATTGAGATCGTCCCGTGCTCCCGAGTCGGGCACATCTTCAGGAACGACAACCCCTACTCGTTCCCAAAGGATCGGGTGAGAACGGTGGAGAGGAACCTGGCGCGCGTGGCTGAGGTCTGGCTGGACGACTACAAGGAGCTGTTCTATGGCCATGCGTACCACCTGCTGCCACGGCGCGTGGAGCTGGGCGACCTGAGCCAGCAAAAGGCGCTGCGGGAGAGGCTGCAGTGCCGGAGCTTCCGCTGGTACCTGGAGAATGTGTACCCAGACCTGGCGGCTCCCCTGGTGAAGGCCAGCGGGCTGGTACGTACCCAGTGATGCTCTTCTTTAAACCTGGTCTCGTTGGCTTGGATTAGAGGCACGGAGTCATCTTGGCGTGCCTGGCTCTGAGCTGCTTCCTGGCACGCAGTAGTGGTTTAGGGTCTTTAATCCATCACGACAGTCAGGATTCAGCTGTATTTTTATGAAGTTTCTATAAACTTCATCAAGTCTGAATTTTTATGAAGAGCTAGAAGTCACCATTTCTGAGGGGCAGTTTGACAGAAGTTCTGTGCCGTTTCATTCCGTGCCCGCCAGCAGGGCGCAGCACATCGCCGCTCTGCTCCAGAATTCCAGCAAGACAATGCGCTCAGTTCCTCACGGTCTTTTCTGATCGCAGTCACATCAGAAAAGTGCTTGCTGTAAGATGAGTTACAGCAACACCAGCAGTGCGACCCAGAGGGCTCCCCGCCTGCCCTGTGTGTCTGAGTGCAGGCCCAGGACCCCACAGCGAGCCGGGCTTAGCAGCACTAGTCTCGAGAACATGGAAAAAATGAAATTTCTGGAAAGCATTCACTTTTTTAGGCCTTCTGCTTCAACCAGGGCAGTAAAGCCCCACATCCAGTCCAGTGCAGAGCAGTGAGGCTATACACAGGGACCTTTGTTTCAACGGAACCACAACCTCCTCTTCTCAGTTCTGTGCCTGTGAAAATGTCCATGGCGCTGCCGTGCTTTGTCCCGATTCAGGCCACCTGAATTGCTCTTTTATCTTCATTCTCAAAATTTAATAGGGCAGAAAATCTGTTTTTCAGCTAGCTCTGCAAATTCCAGCTGTGCTGAACCCTAACCAAATTTACTTGGGAGCTGTGTTCTGAACAGCCTGCTTATTCCACAGGATTAATTTGGAAATTCTTCAGCAATTCTGAAAGGAGAGAAGGAACTGCGTTTGCGAGGAATGAAAAGAGGAGGGCCCGGCCCTGCAGGGGCTGGGATTTGGTGACAACGCCTGCAGGCGTGGCTGCTGCCATTCTGTGCAGTGCGATGCTCTCAGCCGCACGCTATGGGCAGAGCTTGGAGCTGCTTTCAGCAACCTGGCCCAGTGCTGTGCACTGAAAAGAGCTCATTTTGTCCTGCTTTGAGTGCTTCCAGGAGGGGCTGGGTTCAGGTTTCTCCTGCTGTAGAAATGTGTAGCAGAGCCAGTGTGCGCTGACACACGCACCAAGGAGCGTGATGTGGTGGCACTGCTTCCCCCCATTCAGTGGGCAGCGTTAATCAGTGCTGGCACGGGCACAGCCTATGCTCTTGGTGACAGCTGATGTCTCAGTGTGCATGTTGGTGCTGTTTTCCAGCTTGTGAACGTAGCCACGGCGCGCTGCATTGCCGCACAGAACAGCTCTCTGGCTCTGCAGGCGTGTGATGTTAACAACAAGGTGAGGTGCCGCACGGAGCACGCAGCGCCACTGCAGCGTGTCCTGCCCCTGTGGGGGCGGCTGCCAGGGTGCTGGCAGAGGGTCCCCATCACCCATCCCTCCCGCAGGCGCAGCACTTCAACTACACTTGGCTGCGGCTGCTGCGGCACGGAGAGCTGTGCGTGGTGCCCGTGGGTGCTGCGGGAGCGCCGGGACTGCGGCCGTGTGGGGGCTGGGAGAGCGACCTGGCCTGGAGGCACAGCTCCATGGCAGCGCGCCCCGAGCTGGTGAGTGGCATCCCAACCCCCCACAGCCCCCAGTCCTGACTGCCTGGCCACTCGCCGCGTGTCCGGAGCGGGAGGGAAGCGCCGTGGCAGAGCTGTGCCCGGCAGGGCTGCGCCATCTGCAGTGTGGTGACAGCCAGAAGCCCTGGTGGCACGCCAGGTGATGGGTAGCACTTAGGTTGGTGTTGGTATCCACTGGTGTTCTGTTCACAGTGTGGTTTTTTTAAAGAAAAGAGTTTTGAAAAGGAAGAGAATGGGTACTTAGCTTTATGACCTGTACTGCAGTGCCTGTGCCAGCCCTCAGCAGGGCTTCACTCTGAGCAACTGGCATCCTTGGTAACACTGCTAATTTTGGAAAGAAGAACAGTAGCTGTGACTTAGCACCTCGTCCTATAGCAAAGATCCCTTTCCTCTCAGTCCAAAGCAGTAAAACTTTCATGCATTGTGGGGAGAGGGGCAGCATGGCACGTGCAGTGCTTTACCTTTTTATGCCACAGTGACTGTGTCACATCGGTGATGTAAGCTGCATTTACCACATACAAAAAAAATCCAATTTTTGCCCAGGCAGAAACCCATGTGTCCCTTCAGGACTGTTTCCCCTCAGTGTTACCATGCATGTGTGCGAAGCACTGCAGGCCAGGCACAGAACACCCCACTAGGAGCAGTCCTGGGGCAGAGCCTGTCTGGCACGGGGGCTATGGAGGGAAAGATGTGCAGATGCGAACCCAAAGGATCACCCTCTCTGCAGGCTGAGCACCTTGTGGTGCAGCACCAGCATCCACCTGCCTGCCTGCTCGTGCACCCGGTGCTGCTGGCCCTGAGGCTGGGCGCATGCACTGCCACCAACCGCTACCAGCAGTGGAGGTTTGGCAGCTACCATGTGGCGTGATGGAGCGCTGGGCCACTGCAAGACAGCCAGCAGCAGTGACAGAGCTGGGAGTTCCTTTGCAAGCCAGAATTGAACCAGCACAGAGGAAGCTTGGAGCACCCCGTGTAACACAGCCGGTGTAAGGACTTTGGAAATGTGGTTTTCCTTCAACTGTAAGGCAAAAACTACATTGTTTTCTGTGTTATTAAATGGAAATATTTTCTGAAGTCCTCTGTCCTCGCGTAAGCTGACCTTCTGTAACGTCCCCAGAAGCAGCACATGCTGACAGGAATGCCTCTGGGCTCCCTGCTCTGTGTGCAACCAGCAGGGCGCCGTGGGGTGGCTGTGGGCGCCGTGGGGTGGCTTCGACGCTGCAGCTGCACATTGCTGTCCAGCATTTACAGGCTGCTACAGACCAGCTCACACCTCTCTTCTGAGTTCAAGAGACACAGCATAATGTTACCCTTCACATTGAGGATCAGTGCTGACAGCACTTGACAGCCTGCGTCTGCCGAACCATTGACTGCCCTAACAGATTTCCACAATTGGCTCCTGCTCCATATGTCTTCCTGATTTTATCTCCCCCCTTCGGTGCTGCTCGCCTGCAGTCACTATCAGAAAAATTGCACAGATGTTGTTTGTGCAGTCATGTTGTATCAGGAGCATGAATTTCATTAAATGCTGTTTGCTGACATTCAATCATTTGTCACTGAACAGTCAGAGCGTGCTCCCGTGTCACAGTCGCATCCCATCCCCAGCGTTGTCCTTGCGCATTTATCCCCCTGTGCCTGTGTCAGTGCTTGCTGCACTGCTGGTGTTTTCGACTCAGACCCGAGCACGCCCTCAGGGACTGCTGGTGACGCACAGGGGGGCATGGATCCCGGCACAGCCACACGGCTCCTAACCCAGCACAGTGACAACAGAGAGGAATTACTTTCAGAATGAGGCTGTGCATCCAGTCCTCACGCCCTGGAGCTGCCTCCCGTTCCCACCGTGCTGCGTGCCCTAAATGTCATAGAATTATCATGGCGACTCTTAAGGTTGGAAAAGACCTCTAGGATGACCGAGTCCAACCTCAGCCCACCCCCACCATGCCCACTGACCACATCCCTCAGAGCCACATCTCCCCAAGCCTTGGACAACCTCACATATGGTGACTCTACCACCCCCCTGGGCAGCTGTGCCGGTGCTCGATTGGCACAGGAGAAGAAACGTTTCCCAACAGCCAACCTTCCCCTCCCCTGGCACAATGCAAGGCCATCACCTCTCATCCTATTGCTGTTACTTGGGAGCAGAGGCCGACTTCCACCTCAGCACAGCCTTCTGTCAGGAGTAGTAGAGAGTCATAAGGGCTCCCCAGAGCCTCCTCTTCTCCACACTGACCCATCCCAGCTCTCTCAGCCTATGCTCTCCATAGGACTGTGCTCAGACCCTACACAGCTCCATTGCCCTTCTCTGGGCACACTCCAAGACATCAGTGTGTTTCTGGTACAGAAGGACCCAAAACTGAACACAGAACGGAGGTGCAGCCTCACCAGAGTTGAGTACAGAGGGACGATCACCTCCTGCTCTGCTGGCTGCACCACTGCTGACACAACCGGGATGCTGTTGGCCTTCTTGGCCACCTGGGCACACTGCTGGCTCACGATCAGCAGCCATCCACAAACACCCCCAGATCCTTTTCCTCCGCACAGCCTTCCAGCCACTGCCCCACATCTGTAGTGCTGCATGGGGCTGTTGTGGCCGAAGTGCAGGACCCGGCACTTGGTCATGTTGAACTTCACCCCACCGGCCTCAGCCCAGCGATCAGCCTGTCCTGATCCTCTGCAGGGCCTTCCCACAGAGCACCTCACCTGCGCACAGCCCTGAGAATGCAAGCCAAGCACTGCAACACGGTACAGGCAGGTGATAAATGGAGGAGACCTGCCCATAGTGCAGCCCCTCCGGTGCCTGGGAAGGAGCAGGGGGAGCAGGCAGGTGCCGGCAGCCTGCCGGGAAGTGCTGAGCGGGGCTGGGGGAGCACCAGGCAGCGGGGAACAGACAGGCACTATGGGGCATACAACCAACCTCTGAGGTTTTTGCAAACCAAAGAGCAAATAAACAATTCTGAATGGTACAATGAGGACTGTGTTTTGTATGTACAATACAGAATTGCCATTTATTATTTTGACGTTGCCAATAAATAACTGCCTTTCTGTGGAACAAAAAAGTCAAAGCAATACTCAGTGCTGCTGGAAATAATGTAAAACTGAGAATTAAAAAAGCAGTGATGGCTGAAGGGGAGTGCTGGGGTGGGAGTCACAGTCCAACCCTGCACAGACCACCTCTCCTTACCCAGAACATCCCCAGTCCTTTCTGGGATGATGTCTGCAAAGCTCGGCCCCAACTCAAGACAAAGCTTTCCGTAAAGTAGTTTGAAAGAGACTGCATCCACAGCACTGTGGCTATACAAGAGAGCTTTAAAATGGAGAAAGGGAAAAGGCTGTGTTCAGGTGGCAAAAAAAAATATTACCCCTGAAATCTGCTTTGTCTCAAAAAAAAAAAAAAAAAAAAATTGCATCTAAGCTTAGTTTGAAAATTGAGAAGAAACATTAAGAAATGCAGCCACAATGCAAAATGGCAGCACGTGGAGAACACAGCTGTGGTGCTGGGAGGCTTACCGGGCTGATCCCAGAGCTGCACGGGGCTGGGTTGGGCTGTGCTCAGTCAGGCTGGGCTGCGTGGCCCCAACCACCCCAGCAGCACGAGGACTGCAGTGTGCTCAGGGCATGCTGCTGTGTGAGTGTGGGTCTGAAAAATGGAGAGAAAAGAAACAGGTGAACTTGAAGTGAATTGACATTACACCTTCAGCAAACCGATCGGTCCCCGTCCTATGGATGCCCCACCTGCTGTCAAGAGCAAGGTAGTTGGGAAATCACATACAAAAAGGAAGCAGGGGTGGATCCGTGCTGTGTGAAGGCCGTGTCTTGGGAGACAAACAAAACCAGAACCAGCGCGAGCTCTCGGGCACATTAAGAGATTCCCCACCTCGGTTTATAAGTGCATCATGGATTCAAATTCATCGATTCTTTGCTTGGTGTTTCCTTTCCTGATCTTCCTGTAGGAGATGGTGTTGTACCGGGAGTAGCTGTGCCTGGAGATGTCGTTCTTCTTCCCCAGCCCTGGCTGCTCCCCAGCCCTCTCTGCCGGCGCGTTGCAGGCAGGGCTGCCGGGGGGGGACGTCTCCGTGCCACCCTCCTGCTGCTGGGGGACCATGCCGCTCCCCTTCGGCACCTCTATCACCTGCACCTCATCCTCCTCGGTGTCCTCCTCTTCCTCTTCCTCTTCTTCCTCCTCGGCGTCATTCCCTCTCTGCTCGGTGCTGTCCGTGGGGGTCACCGCATCCTCCCCCCCAGGACTGCCTGCTGTGCCCAGCGCCCGCTGCCCTGCGGCACAGAGAAACAGGGTGAGCCCCGTCCCACCTGGGTGGGTGAGGAGTGACACCCCCAGGATGAGCTGCGACACCCCCAGGCTGCACCCACCGTGCACACACGCGTTGCAGGCACAGCCCAGCACACAACAGTGCCATAGCGGCACCCCTTGGGGCTCAGACCCTCTGCCCACCCAGGACGTGGGCAAACGCACGTCCCCACTTGGGAAGCACTTGGTATTGTTCTGCTTGGCACATCTCTGCTCCCGTGTCACAACAAACACTCTATTCAGTGTCGGCCTGCGGGGTTCTGGGTAGTAATTAGACTAAATTGGTCAGGTACTAAAAAGCTGCCTGCAATTTGGAGATAAAGTGCTCATGGCTGAGGTGAGGGGGCCGTGCAGGATCGTTTAATAGATTTTATTGTGCAAAGCAGCACAGCTGGAGTGGGGATGTTAGTGTGGAGAGGGAAAGCCTCCGTCCTGATACATCTCAAAGCCATTCAGATGTATTTTGTTCAGGACAAATGCTCATCTATTTTTTGCTTTCTTGGGGAAAGGTACACCAGTTTCTGATCACAAGGCACGGCCATATATCTCCTATATCTTCATTCACACGGCTCAGCTCTGTGACAACCACCCCAAGCTGCTCATCTGCTCCTCTCTGACGAGGAGCTCAGTATCGATGTGGCAGCTGACATATAGGAACCAGCAGCTCACAGCAGCCCGCTGGGCACACGGGTGGGGGCAGCAACATGGGATGGCAGCAGCCATTCCTGGAGCCAACAGCTCTCATCCCAGCCACCTCTCATCCACGTGAGGAGCCCAGGAGGGTCCACATGAATGGTCAGCACTGGGACATTACACTGGAGCCCCCATAAATTAGGGAAGGAAAAGGATCTGGGTTCTGAGGACACGCAGCTACGGGCAGGAATCTCTCTCCTCTGCAATGCAACGTGAAGTTTTGGCTGAATTTGACAGTGACAAAACTCTGCGTAACACTGCCTGGGAAGCTGCTTGCTGCCATGCTCAGGCTCCGGCACACAGCACTCCGCATTACCTTCCTCCAGCTCCTGCCTGCAGGCTCCCATGTCCTGGGGCTCAGTTGTATCCTGGGGCTCAGCTGCTCCCTTCTGCAGCGTCACAATGTTCTCCTCTTGCTTTTCTTTGGGAAATACAAAGGACAAGAATTGGACTCGTGGAACAGTTAGTGACAATAATTAGGTTTTGATTGTTGCAGATTGCCTGCAGAATTTTCGAGCAGAGCAAAGAAACTGCTCTTTTCTTTGGTCACATACATTCCAATCCATTCTTCGTAACCGCCAGTTCAGATCTGTCACTAACAATTAATCCAAGTCACTGATAGCCACAATTGCAGCTCAGGAGCTCTGAGCAGCACACATAACACATCCCGCCGTTCGTAAGGCTGCACATCAAATAGAAACTTTTCTGCCCAAATACTCAAAAAAAAAAAAAAAAAAAAAAAAAAAAAAAAAAAAAAAGGGCAGCACCGCACATTCGCACATTACCTCTGCATCGCTCCTCTCCATCGCAGTCCCCATGTGCTACATCCTCCGCCAACGAGTTCCCGCTTTCCTCCACATTTCCTTTTGCCGGCAGAGCGCCGGGCTGCGCACCCGCCTCCACGCAGGGCACCGTCCCCGCGGCCCCGGCGATGCCGTCGGTGATGCCGTCGGTGATGCCGTCAGCCAGCGGCAGGCCCTCCTGGGGGGCCGCGGTCCCGTTGCACGCGGGCAGGCCGGGCACCAAGGGCACGTTCTCGCTCATGCTGAGCGCCCGGCGCTGCGCCGCGTGTGCGGG
>JAOWBP010003503.1:25645825-25656687 GCA_028571105.1 Tragopan temminckii
GGGTGGGTGGGGTTGGGCGTGGGGATCTCAGGGGACTTCTCCAACCTGAATGGTTCTGTGGTTTTACTCCATGATTCTATAATCAGCGAATGCTTAGATTGAAAACACACTGCACCAGAACAGCTCTCCTTTCCACCATGCTCATCATCAACACGTAGACAATGCAGCACAATGGTGGCACACGCTCACAACGTGAGACAAGTATTAGAAACACTGAGCTCTGAGTGCTCTGATAAGTATGTAAACATATCACTCAGAGCCACGTAGGAAAATGGACCAGAAATAAGAATATGTATTCTGAAGCTGTACACCATCTGCTGCATAAGGAATTCTTACACAGTCACAGCCGATTCATTGGTACGTGGTGATGGAGACAGATCTCCCCTTCCCAAACATCTCCGATGGCCTGGAGGACAGCCACAACATCTGCAAGAGCAGGAGACCTCAGCGCAGCCTCAGTGCCATGAATGTTTTGCTCCATCAGTTGAGCCCCGTGCATCCACCCGTCCATCAGCTGAGCCTCCACAGCATCAGCACATGAGGGGAAACCCTGACCTGCCCAAGTCAGAGCAAGACCCCTCAGCCACTGAGGCTGCATGTTGAGACAAAGTCGTTTCAGCTGTGATCACCCTCTCAGTGACATTCACTCCTCACACCTGTATGTGCACTTAGCTCTTGTAACTTCAGGATCAGCTTTCTGAAGGTCTATATAAACACGTGCATCACAGAATCACAGAATCACAGAATGGCCAGGGTTGGAAGGGACCACAAGGATCATGAACCTCCAACCCCCCTGCCACATGCAGGGCCACCAACCTCCCCATTTAGTACTAGACCAGTTAATACTAGACTGTACATGCATAAATAAACACATTCTCTTTTGACTGCTCAGTGTACTCCAGACTCCAGACACTGCTTTGAGAGATTTGTTGGACACCCACAGAATGCATGATAACATCATCACTGCTTTGATGGGCTGCACAGTACTGAAAGCCCCCACATCTGCCTAAAGAGGAACCCACAGCATCACTGAATGCATAGCCCTGCATGGCAGCGCTGCAATTACACAGCTCCCAGCAATTACCTGCTTACTGATTAGCAAAGAAAAGAAGCTGAACGCCGTCAGATGGTATTGCTGCTGAGTTATTGAGTTGTTATTGGCCACATCCTGAAGCTCTGACTGCCCTTACTTGATCAAAACTCCTCATCTAACTGAATGAAGCTGAAGAATTTTGCCCTATAGTATTTCAGGCGATAGTGTGTAATCTCAGGACCTTTACAAGTGCTATTTATAATCCCAAAGCATATTGTTTTATGCTTGCTGAGTTTTAAACAACTGTTCTTCCTGCAAGGATAAAAATGAAGGCAAGCAATGGCTTCCACGTGTAAGTCAGGTCACAGGCAGGATTTCAGAAGGTCTGGTATAGAAGTTATGGGAGATGAAGGGAAGAAGGCTCTTGGAAGCTGGCTGTTTTTTTGTGTGCTACAGTAAATTATGTATGAAATAAGGTCATGGGTGCATTATCTTTGTGCCATACATTAGGCATGAAATGAAACGAAGCTGACGAGCACTTCTCTGTGTGTCTTGTGTTAATATCACAAACTTAATTCAGGTGCAAGAAGATTCTTAGCGCAGAGCGTGCCATTGACAGAAAGGTACCATGCGACTGCAGAGGACAAGGTAAGTGATCTTCATCATTATTATTATTTATTCCATCTCTTCTCTTTTCCCCATTAAGCCTTTCATTTGGAAATTCACTGGGGAAAAAGAATGGGAGGAAATGTGTTCTGCTTTCCCATCTGAATATCCTTAAGTCACATATGTTATAATATATTTGCATTTTTAAGTAAATACCCCTCACAAAAACAAATTAGAAATGATTATTTATGTCTTACGAAGCTATGTTACCCCGCAGTGCTGTCAAAAGGTCAACCATTGCCTCTAACTTTGCTGTGCATACCATGACCTGGAAGTACCATCGATAATGACCCCATGGCTGGGAGTCTTGAAGACTTAATCATCTGACATACAAGGAGCCCTGAGGCGCCCGTACTTGGCATTTGCCTTATTGAAATGTACACAGACAATATGCATTTTAAACAATTCAAAACTGTGTGCCTAAAATAGTTGCTGGGCCACAGAGCCCTCTCTGAAGCAGGCTGCTGGCTGTTCCAGCTCTCTCGCTTTGATGAGCAACTCAGCTATCGAAACGATCTGATGCATCTGGAGCTAGAAACTAGCTGCATTTATTATTGGCATTTGCTCCATATTGCAAGGGAAAGTTACCATCCGCGTCATCTGGAACTTAATTACTATCTGCCACCAGCCAAATTTGATTTTAAGCCTCTTTGAGAGAGAGTTGATAAAGAACCACAAAACCACAACCAGCAAAAAGGAGAGGGAGCGGGGGAAGGAATGCTGCCCTGCAGAAGGAGCCCAGCTCAGGGGTCTGCTGCACGGCTGCAGGCCTTAGGATGGTCCCAAACCCCGGTTACTGCGGGGCAGAGATGGAAGGTCCCTTGGACACGAAAGCCAAAGTGAACGCTGCCTATCAGGGTGGTGAAGCTCGCAGTTGGACGACGGCCACGAGGAGCACAGCGCTGCGAGTTGTGCTGCACTGCAGCCCTGCATGGCTCACCTGCACTTCACATTGCTGGGAGCCACGAGCACCAGCCCGTGCACTTGCCGTGTCTTCTTTTTTAATAAAGCACACATTAGTTTCGTTCAGCAGCTCAGCCCCTGGCTATCCGGTGTGCTGTGTATTAGTTTTAAATACACATTGCTTGCAATAACGCTGGGGCAGGGAGCTGTGCCTCAAGTTAAGAAATGGTTAGGATTGCTTTACATTCGCAGCCTCATTGAAAACATTTATTCAATCAAAGGGAAAAATAAATGCGGTCCCTCCGCTCTGTCAAGTATAAACTGTTATTGATCCCCTAAATGAAATTTGTCCATGCTGATCGATCAAACACATTATCTTTTTTTCCCCAGTCTATTACCAGCAATTGGAAACTCTCAAGCATCAATAGCAGTTTGACCACACAAACTGCAAACTTAGCCTACTGGCTCCCAAAATGTGAATTACTCCAGTCCCCCTCCTTTCTCTGCAAACAGCTGCACCCCTGCATGATGACTGTATTTTTCCTGAGCTGAAGGTTAGGAAAAATTAAATTTAGTAAAGCGCTGAAGATTGTGTTTGTGTCGTGTTAAACTCCAGCTGCGTGGTAATGGCTGGGTGTGGGAGATGGGGTGCTGTGGCCGTGGTGCCGTGGGGCTCCCACTCCAACACAGAGCAAAGCACTGGGGCAACCATAGAGAACGTCGTGTGCACCTGCAGACAGCTGGCACAGAGCACACACTGCACTTCCATGGGCTGTAACGTCACCAGTCCTCTGTGTGGTGCTCCTTGTCTTCACATCCCAGGGGAAGACTGGGAAGGAGGGGAAGCTCGTACAGCTGGCACCGCCCGAGCGGAGGTGCCCCAGGCCGTGGATGGGCGCTGGGCAGCCTGAGCTGGGGGCAGCCAGCCCACGGCAGGGCTGGGGCTGAGGGCTCCCTTCCAACCCAACCATTCCGTGGTTCTATAATCATTAAGGACCCTTCCAACACAACCATGCTGTGGTTATTCCGTGATCATTTATGGCTAATGGGCCCTCCCACTTAAAGGGAGGCTAGAGAGGGGATGGAGGCTCTCCCTTCTCAAGGAGACGACAAAGAGCTGCGGGTACAAGCTGCACTGGGAGAGGTTTCCTCTTGATAGGTTGAGGGATGTGGTGTGTTCCCATCCCTGGAAGTCTTCAGGACGTGGTGGGGCTGGGCACTGATTATTCCCACCGAGTCTCTTCCCACAGGAGTCGGAGCCAATGATCTTCTGAGCTCCGTTCCAGCAGCACTGGTTTGTGGTGCTGTGATTCTGGGATTCTATGATTTATGGCAAGGAAACATTGTGCTATATAAGCCTGGTTTGTTCCAAGGTTCCATGGACTCCAGCCCCAGTAGCGGCCAATATTTCTGCAGGGAAGCCTTCAGTGCCCTGGGACAAGCTGACATCTCCCAGGGCTCTCTGTGGGAGGACACTCTGGGGTGGGCAGTGCATGTGTACATGTATGTGTGCGGCTGTGAGTACATGTATGTGTACATGCACGGGAACACACGGGGCAGAGCAGGGCTGTTCCATCCTTGCTGGATGCTGCCTGTCATACCTTTCTGCATCAATGGCTTTCAGAGGTTGTGTGAAGGGAACTCCCAGCTGCTCAGAGGAGCACCAATCTTCAAAAAGAACTTAATTTCAGGTACACAGTGAAAAAAAGGTAACGCTTGTCCCTTAATAGTCACCATGAGGGGCTCACTCTCTGCTGCTGTCAATAGCTCATATGTTTGTCTTCTGTCTTGCTGATAGGTAATAATTTTCCAAGCAAGCTTAGGGAGCAGTGACTCTTTATTAAAACTAATAAGGGAGGGAGTCACGGGTTTTTAAAAATCACTCAGGAAATTATTACTGACAACTCTTTCTTGTCTCACCACGTAGCAGGAAAGCAAAGAGAAGTTAAAGCTGCTCACAAGAGGCACGTTCAGGGTACGGCTGCCACATTCACTCAGGACATGCAAACTTGGCAGTGCAATCCCTCACAACAACAGCAAATAAATACATTTCGAATAAAGCAGTCCCCAGACTTCACCTGGAGCAATGAAAGTCTCAAATGGAAGTTGTTGCAAATGTCTAATTTCGGTCAAATATGGCAGAAATTGCACATTAAGGAAATAACTGAAATACTTTGGGTACTTTTAGCATCAGCTTAGGTACTAATAATGTGCATACTGAGAAGTACTGGAGCCAGCTCTCACGGTGTGAGGATACGGAGCAGAGCACTGTGCCCCTGCACACCTCACCCCAGCCAACACAATCCCACATTACTTGTGCATCCCATCGCCTCCCCTCGCCCTTTCCTGAGCTCCCACTCCCCAGGGGCCAACCGTAGTGCTGGGCACATTTGGGGGCAGTATTTAACCCAAAGTTTGGTGCTGTTTCAGAGCTCAGCAGCAGCTGTGTGCCCAAAGCCCTGTCTCTTGCAAGTGCACGAGCCGGGCTAATGGAGGCAGTGACCTCTGCTGAGCTTCCGCTGGGATGTGCTCTCAATGAAGTTACTTTTATCAATCACACTTTTAACCTAATAAAAGAGATGACCGGGGAAATGACATAGAGACCAGTTTCTTGCCAATATTGTTGCATTTCATGCTATTACAACAATCTTCCGTGAAAAAAAAGAACACGGTCATATATGGCAGCATCCATTTCTGCCAGGAATGTCTCTCTGGAGGGAGTGATCCCTTCCCGCTGCTGGCTGGGAGCGTGCCTTGGCCATCCATGTTTGGCCCTATGGGGGGCTGTTCCACCTGTGCTGTCTCACAGCCAGACTGTCATGTAGATGGTCGCACGATTTCTGCTTTGACCACGGCACCTGGCTGACCGAGGGAGGGACAATCCCTGCTGCCTCGTGCCATCCCAGCCCACCCCAGTGCTGCTCCAGCACCATCCCAGCCCACTCCAGAGCCCTGCTGCTCACCCCTACATGGCAGAGGTGCACAGCCTTTGCTGCAGACGGAAGCTGGCTGTGTTTGTGGGAGCTGCCAACGGCCGCTGAAGCACGAGGAGCACAGAGCTTAGTGGTGGCATCCTCACCTCCATTCATTGCTTTACTGGGTTCCATTCTTTCATACTGGGAGGTATCAGCAGGCTGGGCAAGAGTGCCAGCCGCCACAGACGGTGCTTGGTCTGCACAGTCCTAAGGGCCGTGCCCTGGGCAGGGACTTAAAGCAAAAGTTAACTTTCCACATGCCTCATTTTCTTCCAGGTAAAAGAAAGGGATTTGCTTGTGTTCCTGTGCCTTTTCTCTCATGACCACATTGACTCTTTTTTAAAAATTGCTAAAAAATGTGGACCTTCTTTCCCCAAACACCCCTTCTCCTTCCCCTGAACTTTTATCCAGGTGACTGCTGCTTCCCACGCTGCTGACAACCCCCTTCCCTCCCAGCACTGTGTCTCTCAGGGCTGGCGGTGTCGGCAGCCCCAGACTCTGGCTTTGCAGGGAAAATGCCTTCAGGGTTTTTCTCACAAACTAAGCAAGGAGAATTCTGCAGTGCATGCAGTGCATGGCACTCAAACTGCAAGCGGGGCAGCTGCTCCTGCATGCTCTGCTCTGCACTGCTCCTGCATGCTCCACTCAGCTCTGCACTGCTCTGCTCTGCTCCTGCACTGCTCAGCTCGGCTCACGCCTTCCTTCCCTCCTGGAACCACCAGAGCCCAGGAGCACTGCTGGATGGCAGCCGCAGGAGATGGGGGCACTGCCGACTCCCAGCATCTCCAGGCTCCATAAGTGATCATTAGAGAAGTGCTGTAATTACAGAGTTAGCTTCGAGAAGAAAACCAGCAAAGTCGGCTAGGTTCCATATATGATATTTACCGGTAGATAATTCAATTATTGTGAAAAATTATTTTAAGCATTAAGATGCACAAAGTTCGGTTTTTCCCCGTTTCTGCCGCTATCGTACAAGCTATTGATAAGATGTCTAAATTTATTGCAGAATAATTCTGCAGGAAAAGAGATAAAAGGTTCCTGAATAAAATATGAGGCGAGAGCTGTAAATTGTAGCAATGCATATCATTTCATTCAAATGTAGGAAGCAATTACCATCTGCTATACTCATCAGTTCCCTCCTTTATGACTTAATTATATGTTTAATGCTATCAGATCAAGGAAAGGGCACAATAGATGAATGAGTGAAAGAAATAGAAAAGATTCGGCAACAAGACAAAAGGCAGATGAAAAGTAACCGAAGAACAGAATTGATTTCATTTGTTGGGAGAGAAGTTAATTTAAATAGTATATTCTATCATCTCCCGTGCCGTGCCGAGATAATATAAATCATGTGTTTGTGAATTTGCTTCATACAATTTTAACAAAAGCATTCAAGTTTCTGAAAACCTGGGGTCTGCAGGTTTTGATTTATTTATGAAACGAGTAACATTTACAAAGAAAGAGCAGTGACTGACAACCCAAGCATTTATATTGTTATTAAGTGTACTTTGTTGTACAAGTATCAGGTGGTGGCGGAGGAGCTGGCGGCCCTCCCCGGGTCACATAGTCAGGTCACACAGCCAGGTGACACAGCTGGGCACACAGCTGGCTCACTGACACCGTGGGAGCTGCTGCCATGGTACCTTTGGGGCAGCAGCTCTGTGCAGAGGTATCCACGGCCGCATCCTGCACCCACACACCTGTACCTGCACCCACCCCATACCTGCATGCCATGCCCTGCCCCTGCACCCTGCTCTCCACTCACCTACAGAGCTGTCTTTTTAGTGCTACCCTTCCTGTCCTGCTGGGTGTTTTCCTCCCCAGGCCCTTGCACTGTGCTGCAGTCCTGTTTCCCCCAGGTGGAACAGAGCACACCCCTTCCCACCAGCACTGACACAAGCAACACGTTGCAGGAACCTCCTGCACCAAATACTTCCTTATATATCATCCAGTGTTTGAAGCTCCTGACGCTTTAAAGCTTTTGCCAGTGAAGTTTGGCAGCACACCTGCCTGCCGTGTGCTGGTTTGTGCTCAGCCGATGGTACCTGTGTGCACAGCTGCTCACAGTGTCCGGTGCGTAGGGCAGGGAGCCTGGGGCTGCCCAACACACCCCAGGGGTGCTGGGGGTGCTGGTGAGAGCAGTGGGTGTGGGACCCTACCGACACAGCCCAGACAGCTCCTACACCTGGGAAAGCCAAAACCGCCTTTTCCTGACATTTAGAAAGGATAAACACTCTGTTTAAACTAATCCACTTGATCTAGCCCTAGTCTGTAGGAGATTGCTTTGACAAAACACTGTGGCACCCACCAAAAGCCTGGCAGAGCAGTCAGAGAGCCCTTGGCTCCCACCCAACCTGCACCTGGGAGCTGCACCCCAACCTCCCAGCAGCAGACGTGAGAAGAGGTTGATTAACCAGGGTGTAATAGCAATGCTATTTCACGACTTAAAGCAGTGATTGAGCACCTGGTGGGAAGGCAGGGCCAACCCAGGGAAGTTCAGGTGCATGCAATGTACCTGTGTGTCAGGAAGGACTGGAGTTGGGATCCACCCCTTCCCAGATCTCATTTAAAGGTTGGCAGTGGAGGTGAGGGTATCTTGCTGAAGATTTCTGTATACATGAGGTCTTCTGAAGGTAAGCAGCTTCTTTTCTACATTTCTATGCCTATAGCTGTTACTTTTGAGCAAATCCTCCCTTAATGCAGCCTGGGACCTTACTGCTCTGCTGTCATTGCTGTGCTCTCCACTGCATTACACTAGGGTATTGCAGGGAGCAAAGCTGGCTGCTCAGAGCCCTTGAAGAGAGCCACCACCATCTCTACACTGCTCAGCACAGTATGCCTCCTGCAGACAGAGAGCCAGGCCAGTTCTCTGCTGCTACCTAGAGAAAAGTGAGCAAGGGCAAACAAATCAAGTTTAAGTCATAGGACATAGAATCATAGAGTAACAGAACTATAAGGACTGGAGAAAGGCCTCTGAGATCCCCATACCCAGCCCCCATGCCCACTGCCCACATCCCTCAGTGCCACATCCCCACGGCTCTGGGACACCCCCAGGGATGGTGACCCCCAACTCCTTGGAGAGCTGTACCACTGCCTGACTGCTCTTTGGAGAAGGAATTGTTCCTCATTCCCACCCTGACCCTCCCCTGGTGCAACATGAGGCCATCACCTCTCATCCTACCAAACTTATTTTTGCACTTCTGATCACTGCAGAACTGGCTCCCAATGAAGAGGATTAGGCCAACCCTGTAATCACCAGGGTTCCTGACCAAGGGACAGCTCTTCTTGCCGCTGCTCCCCGCTAACAGGTTTTCCATGGCAGCAGCACACACTGCAGTCGGTGACCTGAGGCAGGGCTCCAGTGCCTGGCTGCCTTCATACAAAGCTCTCTGCTGGCACTGCACCCTCTGGGAAGGACCAAAGATGCTCTCCCACCAAGGAGCAGAGGACAGCCGGGGCAGAGCTGTGTGGTGCCTGGTGCCACGGATCTGCCCTCGTGCTGTGCTGCTGCACAGGCGCTCACACAGGAGGGCCCTGCAGAACACCCTGTGTGCACGTGTGTGCTGGGGGTCTATGGAAAAGGGATGAGATTTGATACCAATTCCCTTAATTTATTCACACCAAATGTCAGTGCGGTGTCATATAAAAATCTTTAATGATTTTAAAACAAATGGTCCTTGAGGCAGGAAAATAGTTATAGTGCCGTTTCTAAAATTAATGTAATGCCTTTGGAATAGAAATAAAAATGAGTGCCTGCTCAGCCGCACGTGCACCTCAAAGAGCATCTCAGTGTACCTGAGGACCCTCCGGCTGCACCGGGCTCCCTGGCTACACGGCCCGTGTCTGCGGGGCTGTATTGCAGGTTGTTCCCACTGCCTCGCTGCAACAAGCACCTGTGCTAATTAGTACCTGCAGTTTGCTTTACGCAGAAGCAGAACCTATTTTTATGACATTTCCAAGTGACTGATAACAGTGCATCTCCTCACCGTGTGTGCTGCAGCCCAGGCCAGCACTGTGCCGGTGTTCCAGGCCTGGAGTCCTCCCTGCAGGCTGCTGGGATGGCAGCATGTGGTGCTGCTGTGCCCCGGCACGCTGCTGGCAGTGGCTCCAGCCCCGTGGTCACAGCAACACTTGAGCATGTGAGTCTCAAAAGGAGCTCAGCCTGAGGAAGCAGGAACAAAGGGCGAGAGCTGCCTGCACACCCGGGGCACAACCAGCTCTTCTGCTCTGCCTGACCAGGTGCGACCTCTGAAACAGGCCACAAACACAGCACAAAACAGTTGGGTCAGATCGCTTCAAGCCCATCCTCAAACCAAGCACTTCTTTAAAGACTATATGATGATCCTGATTTAACACCTGCAGTTTCAGACGTTGGTGCACCACTCGCAGCCAGGCTGTGCTGCAGGCCCCCCAAACACCCGCCCAAGGTGAGTTTGCAGCCACCGCCATCCATGCTCCTCTCTGTGCCAGCAGCCCAGCCTCCAAGGCCCATCTAGGATCCTCATTCCTATTTCTGAAATGAATCACATGTGCCTTAGTGAGCCCTCACTGAGAGGCGGCGTAGCTCTGATATTTCATAGAACCATGGAATCATTAAGGTTGGAAAAGATAACTAAGATCGTATACTCCAACCATTCAACCTCCAGGAGGGGGGTCACTGTCCATAGGAGTTTCCCAGAGCCATGGGAATGTGGCACTGAGGGACGTGGGCATGGAGTTGGGCTTGGGGATCCTAAAGGGCTTTTCCAACCTCAACGGTTCTGTGATTCTGGATGCTTCTGCCACCTCAGAGGCAGCTGTGCTGAAAGGGCCCCTTGTTAACTCCATCACACTGTAATTGAGGACCTCACCAGGGATTTCCCACCTGTAGCTGGGATGACAAAAACGTGCAGTGCTTTCTCCCAGGCACAGAACAGTGCCAGCATCCACACTTCTACTGCATGGAAACCAGAGTCTTCATTTCATGTCCTACGTGTGATTGCAGCGTACAACCATCTGTGAATGCAGACTGTCATTAAATGCAGCAGCCTTTATAGAAAAATACGTCTGTGATTAGTAAATTAGATGTTTGTGCCATGGATTCACAGTTCTTACAGTAAGTTTTAGGGAAAGCAGAGGCGTGGAGCAGTGAGGGTGACTCTTCACTTTTCCCTCAGAGGGCGGTGAGGCACTGGAACAGGTTGCCCAAGGAGGCTGTGGATGCCCCAACCCTGCAGGCATTCAAGGCCAGGCTGGATGTGGCTCTGGGCAGCCTGGTCTGCTGGTTGGCGACCTGCACATAGCAG
>JAOWBP010003503.1:25670848-25697844 GCA_028571105.1 Tragopan temminckii
CAGGGGATGCCAGGCACTGGGTTGTGGGGCGGTGGATCCCTGAGCTGTGTGCTTGGGGAGAAATACTGTGGGCTCGGCTTTGGAACGGACCCTTGTTCCCAAACTGCTGCCTGGGAATGCTTGGGACTTCACCAGCTTCTGCCTCATCAGTATGCGGCATCCCTGCCAAAGTGTGAGAGGGGGAGGAAAGATAACCAGAAGGACAAGAGATAACCCAGAACTCAATAGAAAACAGAGACAAGCACTTTTGTGTCTGCTCCGTGGACTTCTCCTGCCATTTAGATAACCTGCGTGCTGGGCCAAATCTCCTCCCCCTGCCCCGCGAGGCCTGGGGGCAGGAATGGCTGTGCCATGCAGGTCCCTGCGGTGCCTTTGGGCTGCCTTGTCCTGCTCTGCTCTGCTCCTGCTGCAGCCAGGATGGGTCCTGGGACGCGGGAACGGTGCCCACGCAGCACACATTGCTGTGCGCATTGCTGAGCACTGCGGCTCGATCGCTGCTGTGTTTCATTTCTGAGCAGATATTTTAGGACTTCTTTGAAATCAAATACAGTTTTTTTTAATCTAGTCTAAACCTACTAAAACATTCACTATTCTCACTGCCTAATGCATTTATTCATGGCCTATATATATTCCCCTCTATAACTAACCTCTTTTTTCATGTCTTCATTTTTAATAATATTGCTTATGTGAAAATTGCTGGATAAATTATTCAATTCTCTCCATAATCTGGTATATCTGCAGTAAAACTGCTAACCCGGCTCTGTAAATACATCCCCAATAATTCAGGTTGGCCTCCTCTGCTTGTTTGTCCGCTTCTCCCTCCTGCCCCGTGCCCTGAGTGGTGCCGCCAAGGAGCGCTTTGCTCCTTATGCTGATGCAGAAGTTAATAGTTGCATTCCGTGTGGAATTTTGTTAGTGTTTATAAGCCTGGAAAGTGATGGGTAATTAATTACTGCCATAATCAGGAGCCCGCAAAGCCTGGCCACTGCCCTGAGCAGCCCTCGGTGTGCAGCAGCTCAGGCGGGGCTCTGTGGTGCTGGTGGGTTTGGCACTGGGTTGCCCTGCAGGCAGTGCCTGCTGCTTGTGTGTCCTGCAGGTTAGGAACAAAACGGCTCGGTCCCTTCCCTCCCAGCCACGCTGCTGCAGAGCAGTGCTGCCCACAGCCCTGCTGTGTCTCTCTCCTTCCCACATCCCTCATTCTTTCAAAGATGTGGAGCTGCAGCACTACTGCCGTCTGAATAAAAGAGGGCAAATGGAATGCTGAGAGCCGCCTCGCTCTGACTCAACCTTTTCCAACGACTGCACTAATTTTCGACATAGGAATTTAACTGTGTGTTTGCCCCCCAATAAACAGGGCGAATAAACACTATATCATTTTTACACTTGAACTGTGTTATGATTTTAATGCAGGCTCAGGTGAGAGGAGGTCAGAGGATACAATTAAAAGGCTTTGGTACCATCTGGAGATTAGGGTCTCTTTAACCATGCTTGGGTGATTTATCCATCAGCAACTCATGTACTGCTTCATAAAAACCGGTATCTGTTTAAAAAATGTATTAAAGGAGAGTGTGTTTTTAAAATTGCTGACAGAAATACTGTGTGGTTGCAGGCAAGCGGTGCATTTCTGACCCACAGAAACAGAAATTCCTCTATAGCAGAAATACCGCTCATGTAAAGCTACAGCATTTGCTTATTTTTATATCAGGTTTGTTTGTACAGGAAAAAAGCACAACACCACCCAAATCCCCCTCCAGTGAATGCCTGAGGCGGGCCGCAGGGCTGCAAAACTCCCTGAAGGTGGAGTGAGGTCCTGCTTCCCGGCGGGTTTGGTCTGGGTCATTGCTTCCTGGGGGGGGGGTCGTGTGTGCTATTGCTTCCTCAGTGGGCTTGTTGTTTGTTATCTCATCCCTGGGGGGTTTTGGTGTGCATGATTGCTTCCCCAAGGAGTTTTGGTGTGCTTTGTTTCTTCCTGGTGGGTTTGGTGTGTTATTGCTTCCTGGGGGGATTCGGTGTGCATTATTCCTCCCCCGGTGCGTTCAGTGTGCGTTATTGCCAACTCCATCTCTGCGATGCCCTCCCTGCAAGTGCCAGGAGAGCGGCTTTGTCACGGCGAGGAAAAGTTGTGAGCCTCCTCCCGCGTGTCGTTACAAGGCTACAAGTAATAGTGTATGGCATTAGCCAGAATTTATTTGGTAATAAAACAAAACGGGTGCAAAATCAAATATTTAAACTGTCAACTTTCAAAGCAAATGAGTAGCTAAAACTCAGTTTAATAATTGATCCATCAATATGCGGATCAAAAGCTGAGGCCGAAATTAAACAATTATTTTTCTGAAATTATATTTGATTAAAAATTTCCTGAAAGGAAAACAATTCAGCCATTCTTCTGGACAGTAATTTATACAGTTTAGTGATCTCGCTGTCAATAATATACAAATAGCACTAATATATTACTATAATGCTTCATTTTCATTAAGACATCTGCCAAGTTCTCAAAAACCTTTTCCATTTGGGACTTGACTTATAATTGCATAATCCCTTGGGGGAGCTTCAATATTATTTTAATCAATTTTAACCACAATACACAATATGGATGATTACATTGCAATGTCATTTCCAAAGTTACTTTCTCCCATTACTCATTTGCAAGACGAGAGGACACTAGAAATATTTGCAAAATGTATTCCAGCCGGGAAACAAACGGCGAGCATGCAGAACGCGTTTCTCCATCTTTCAGAGGGATGGCACTTGCCATCTGCTGCAGGCCTAGGACCCGGCACGGCCAGCATCGTGCCGGAGGTCCCTTGCCCTGTGCCAGCAGTACCAGTTTGTCCCAGGGACATCAGCCTCTGTAGACCAGAGCAGAGGAGACTCAGAGGAGGCCTTATCTCTCCCTACGGCTCCTGAAGGGAGGTTGGAGTGTGGTTGGGGTCAGACTCTGCTCCCAGCTGACAGTGACAGGACGAGAGGTGATGGCTTTCATGGCCTCACGTTGTGTCAGGGGAGAGTCAGCTGGGTATGAGGAACAATTCCTTCTCCAAAGAGCAGTCGGGCAGTGGCACAGCTGCCCAGAGAGTGGGGGGCCACCATCCCTGGGGGTGTCCCAGAGCCGTGGGGATGTGGCACTGAGGGACGTGGGCAGTGGGCATGGGTTGGGGTTGGGCATGGAGATCCTAGGGGTCTTTTCCAATCATAATGATTCTGTGAATTTTCTGGGGTTAGATTTCATTAAAGCATCCCCCAGGGGTGGCTGTGCCCACAGCAGCCCGGTAACGTGGGAGCTGGGCAAGGGGCAGCCGTGGGCAGCGGGGCCACGCTGCAGGGTGCTGCATGCTGCAGGTCGGTCAGCCTGCAGTGCTGGCTGCTGACAGAGCTGTCCCTGCTGTGTGTCTCTGCTCCCACGCAGCCCAGTGCAGTATTACAGGGGTAATATTTTCACAAGCGCGACCTCCTCTGAATCTGGGTCTCCAATATATTCTGAGCAAACACACTTCCCTCCTTGTCAGCACACTGCCGATATCTTCCTTCTCCACCTGTTTTTGCCCTAATGAGCGCACTCCTTGGGTATATTTAGGTCCTTGAGATGAGGCGTGCTGTGCACACACGCTGTGGATGGAGAAGTGATGGCTGTATTTAATTGTTGCACGAGGCTGGGTGCAGTTTCGCTATAAATGTTGGTGTTGATCTCAGTGAAGGTGTTATTTAAAGGAGTATGGAGTAACTCCTTGTTGCAAGACTTTGATGGTCTTTTTCGGAGTGGTTCTTGGTGCTGCACTGCTCACAGGTCTGTGGAGCCGTGTCCCACACAGCAGGGGATGAGGGGACGGCTCCTGCTGCTCTTCTGGATGCAGTGAGGCTGGACACGAGGTGAACGCACAGAGACAGAACCGATGGCTTCTTGGTGGGAGCAAACAAACCCAACACGCTCTGACCCGGTTTGTGTATGAGCTGAATTACTTCTCTGATGATCTGCAATAAATAGAGTTTGCTCTTGTGAACACACAGGGCATGGAGAAGCACCAGCAGAAGCATGCTCCTTTCCCCTTTGGTGGTGGTTGATTTGGGTCTTCCCTACACCCAGATTGCTGCACCATCCATCGCTGGCACAGCTGCCATCAATAGGCAAAAATGTTTCTTTTGAACAAATCTTTAAAAAACACTTTAAGGCACCAATCCAAAAATCAGCCAAGAGCTCTTTGTCTTTGTTAAATACTTTCCTGATATACTTGACAAACAAATCTCAGCAGCCTTGTCTGTGGTATAGTTATAACTACAGTGATTTGTGTAGCATAAATTTGTCCTCTACAACTGGCTAATGTTTCTGTGGTATGGTTCCATGAAACGTTCCACTTTTGGAAAAGAGCTTTGTTGGTAGGACGAGAGGTAATGGCGTTGTGCCAGGGGAGGGTCAGATATTAGGAGAAATTCCTTCTCCACAGAGCAGTCAGGCAGTGGCACAGCTGCCCAGGGAGTGGGGGGTCACCAGCCCTGGGGGTGTCCCAGCGCTGTGGGGATGTGGCACTGAGGGATGTGGGCAGTGGGCATGGGAGGTGGGTGGGCTTGAGTGTGGGATCCGAGAGGACTTCTCCAGCCTGAATGGTTCTATGGCTCTATGATTCTATGATAAAAGAATTCAGGTTACAGTGGCATTTAAAAAAAGGAGCTATTTTGTCATAGAGATCATGAGAAATGGAAACGCTCCATCATGGCCAGAAGCTCCCAGGCCACCCAGCATTCCAGAGCAAGGCGCAGTGGCTGCTCTGCCGCCATACCCTCACCACAGGCTCCGGAGAGCTGGGAACTGTGCAGAGAGCTCTGCTGTGGCCAGGGGTAGCCATGGAGAAAAAACATTAAAAGCTCTTCTCCATCATTTGGAAGTGTTAAGAAAATACTTCTAATCTGACCCCAGGTGGGCGTGGGTGGGGATGCCCAGGGACAATCCCTTCATGCCTGCGCTCCTGTCCCGTCCCATGGCTGCACCGCAGGCATTAGGAAGTTTTGTCTGCTCCACTGCATGCGCGCCATCAGTGAAATGCACTCTGAATCTCTCTTTAAAAGACATGTAATTGCCTCAGATTCTTTATATTATCATAACTCTTCAAAATTGATTGGTTTTAGGTTTATGGAAAAATATGCAAATAAACAGAGAACGACATCCATTCCTCATGGCCGTATAAAAGCAGTTCACAGAGAATCCGTATGATTGAGTTTGATTACTGAACAAAATCTAATTATTTTAGATACACGATCAGGCTTTTCTGGAGAGGCATTCTGAAGAGGAGAAATATTTGGTGTACGTGAGTGGTGTTTGCCTGCTCGGGTTTGTTTATTCCCATACATTTTGACAGTCCAGAATTTTAAATAATTGATATCGGCATTCACTTTTCAGAGCAAGAGAAACAGGTGCAATTGCACAAAGCATGCGTGTGCTGTGTGTGCCCCCATGCAAACAGCCCCTGGGCTGTGTTAGTGATGCCTTTGGTGTTGGCTTGACCTTCGTGCTCCCCTTCTTGTGACTTTCACACGTTCCCAAGCACAGCGATCTCCATTTTTGGTTGATTGAAGTGCTAAATTTGGATGTTTTCTCCAGTGTAATAAGATCATGTGTCACTGGGATCCAGGGGGCGTGGAGGTGTCGTTATCATAGAATTGTCATAGAATATGATAATTGGACCTGGCTGGACCAGGCTCTGAGCAACCTGATGGAGCTGTAGATACCCCTGTTCATCGCGGCAGGATTGGGCTAGATGGCCTTTAAAGGTCCTTTCCAACTCAAACGATTCTATTCTGTGAACATCCCAGGTTGGAAGAGACCCACCAGGATCATCGGGTCCAGCTGTTGTGGATTTCTGTCTCTGGATGGGCCTCAACAGTTGCAGTGAAGCATTGATGTTACACCACCAGAACCCACTGTATTTACATGTAGGTCTCACTGAGGTCAGTGGTGAGAAGGGAGAGGCTCTTCTCCTGCCCGGAGCAACAGGGCAGTGTGTTCCATGGCCACTAGCACTTCTCTTGGTGGGATGAAGGGTTATTGCCAGCCGAGTCATTTCTACGCCTCTTTCAGGAGAGCGTCTCTATGTGGGTGAGCGTGGCTGTTGGGACACCAGGGCTGCCCATGTTTTGAGGAAATTGGTGTGAAATTGTTGGACGTAGAGCCCCTCAGACACTCCCTGTGATCTAATACAGCGCCACTACTTATGCATTTTGCAGCAAGACCCATCATTAATTAGGAGTCTTACATTTTAAACGCAACACTTTAGAAAGCAGTTTGTCTCTCTTTGTGGAGCTCAGAGCAGTGCTGAAGGTGAGAAGAGGTGGCTGCAAAACTCCCCGCCCCTCAGCACAGCTGCAGGAGGAGGCCTGGGGCTGGAAAGGGCTGGATGGGGCAGCACTGAGCACCTCTTGCTTAGGACTGCATCGGTGGGGCACTGAGCGGCCGACGGCAGCAACAGAGCACCAGGCCATGCGTGTCTGGGCAGCCAACAGGCAGCTTCCTTCAATTTTCTTCCAAAGATGGCTGCTAAGGAGACAGAGCAAACCAGCCCATGTGTCAATAAGGATTTGCACCGCATCACCAATGCCAAAAACTAACTCCATATCCTCCACTTCAGTACAAATTACAATTTATATGCGACTCCCCACTTCAGGTGGGCAATCCAAAGAAATTAACCTCAGGAGAAAATTGGTTTTTTCTGGCTTAACACATTGCTTATTATCATGTCAGGCAGAGGAGTCAGTGGGGAAAATGCAAAATCACAGGATGATACAACGGTGCATCCATATATTCACAGCTAAAGAACTATTTATTAGGAGAAATGTTTTAAATTAGAAGGGCAGGATTCATTCCTTATGGCAGCAGGCAGATATTAGCAGTCAGTCTCATGGGCTAACAAAATGAAAAAGACTACAGAACTTCACCTAAAGTGCTGTGCTCTGTTCTGGGCCACTCTCTACCAGAAAGACATTGAGGCCCTGGAGCGAGAAGGACAACGGAGCTGTGCAGGATCTGAGCGCAGTCCTATGGAGAGCATAGGCTGAGGGAGCTGGGATGGGTCAGTGTGCAGAAGAGGAGGCTCAGGGGAGACCTCACTGCTCTACAACCCCTGAAAGGAGACTGGAGAGAGAGAGGGTCGTCCTCTGCACCCAGGTGACAGCAATAGGATGAGAGGCGATGGCCTCACGTTGTGCCAGGGAAGGGTCAGGGTGGGTATTAGGGAACATTTCTTCAGGAGGAGCGATCAGGCACTGGCACAGCTGCCAAGGGAGAGGGGGATCATCATCCCTGGGGGTGTTCTGGAGCTGTGGGGATGTGGCTCTGGTCAGTGGGCATGGTGGGGTGGGGTGGGGTTGGAAGTGGTGATCCTAGAGGTCTCTTCCAACTTTAATGCTTCCATGGTTCTGTGATTCATCCCAAAAGTAGTAAGCCTAATGGAGAAGATGTATTTCTGATGCACGACTTATAGACACGCTGCAGTTTTCTGCAGATATGCCAAACCACTATAGAAACTTGACAAAGTTTTCTGTACGGGACAAAAAATAATCAGTGCACCACGACCACTATTGTTTGTGCAATAGATTGGACTGACAACCGGGATGAGCCCGGCGTCACTGCTAACCCGCAGAACGCTGGCTAGCAACGGCACTTGCAGTGCAGGCGTGAGGCCGGGGAGGACGTGGAGCAGTGGGGAGGACGGTTGTCTGTCGGGGTACCCAGCACGGCAGCAGAAGCATTGCAGGGTGAAGGGAGTTCGGCTTTCCCAGCAACGGGAAGGAGAGCGCGACGCTCGGCGCTGCCGGAGCCGGGCTGTCCGGCTGCACGCCGTGGGCTGGCTGCCGGCTCACCGGCGGCTCTGCGGTGGTCTGCCCGCCGGGCAGGGCTGCAGGCACACGGTTGTTCTTCCTGGAGGCGCTCGGGCGAGCCGAGCGAACAGCTCACCAGAGGAAAGTTGTCACATTCACTGATTCATCAACGCTTCCTCCGGCGGCAGCGGTACCTGTGCCATCTGTGTTGAACACTTACAAAGAAACCTCTCTGCAACTGCCATACAAATCAGGGGCAGCTCCAAGGTCGCACGGCGGGGAATTTGGGGACGCGGGGAGGATGTTCGCCGGCAATCACCGCGTCCCGCCGCACCCCGCCCGCTCCGCCCCAGCCTGGAGCGGCGCGGGCCCCGCTGGGAGGTGTGTATTATGCCTGGGTTAATTTACTGATTAATCTCCAGTCGGTGGTTTGTGCTTTCCCCAGATGGCCAATTAAAATTTACAACTGGCAGAGCAGTGCCCCGTTGGCGGGCTGCTGCGGGGCCGCGGCTGCAGGCAGCGACAGACGGTGCGGGCACGGCGCTGCTCCCGGCACCGCTGCCCCCCGGGCACGGCACGGCACCACGGCAACACCCCATGGCACAGCTCCACAGCACGGCCCTACAGCAACACCCCATGGCACAGCTCCTTAGGATGGCCCTACTGCAACATCCCATGGCACAGCTCCACAGCACAGCCCAACAGCAACACCCCATGGCACAGCTCCTTAGGATGGCCCTACTGCAACACCCCATAGCACAGCTCCGTAGGATGGCTCTACAGCAACACCCCATGGCACAGCCCCGCAGTGTGCACCCCACTGTGTGCCCTGCAGTGTTTGGCTTGTGAGACTGTGTATGGGGCTGGCAACAGGGAGCGTGGCACACGTGCAAGGGGTAACATAGCAGAAAGCCACGGGGTTTTGGCATCTGGCATTGTGGTGGTGTGTCCACCTATAGGAAGCACGGTGCCAAGTGGAGATGGGCTTTGAGTGATGCTTTGTTCTGAAGGTTTGTGCATAGCCATCACCGAGGCAGAAGTACTCCAGAGCGAATTATCGAGATCGAGGGATTTCCCATTGAGCCAAAGGTAGCATGGCAATGGGTGATAGCACAACAATTGGCTGTTTTCAATAGCTGTTCTTACAACTCGGGGCAACCCTGAGAAAAATGAAGTGAGACTATGTTGAAAAATGCTGTTTCTTTGGTGCCTCCCGGAGAGCCCGCAGGTCTGTGGCACAGCAAAATTCCCTGCTGCTGCCTTTTTTTTTTTTTTTTTTAAGAAGACTTCATGAATATTGATGGTAAACATAATAACAGCAATACTCAGGAGTATAGACAACTCTTGCTGTACAATTCATGTAATTCCCCTTAAATTAATGGCAGTTACACGCGTGCCCTGGATGAAGCCCGCAGCCCCAGGGAAGCAGTGCGGAGCCTTCAGTCCCAGCTGCAGGAACACAGTGTGATGCATTGCCCTCTGGGACTGCAGACCCAGCCCTTGATGCTGCTGTGGTTTCCCAGTTTCATAGAACCATAGAATGGCCTGGGTTGCAAAGGAGCACAATGCTCATCCAGTTCCAACCCCTGCTATGTGCAGGTTGCCAACCAGCAGACCAGGCTGCCCAGAGCCACATCCAGCCTGGCCTTGAATGCCTGCAGGGATGGGGCATCCACAGCCTCCTTGGGCAACCTGTTCCAAGTTTTTTATGTCTAATTCTCTTGCACTGAATTGCATGTACTTGTACATGTTCCCATGCCGTGTAGTCGTCGCTTTCAGTAAATCCCATTGTTAAATCTATGAATTCCCCAATTGCTGGGGTGCTGTGTGTCCTTCCTCACCTATGGTTCACCCTACAGGTATGGCTTCGCCCAGTGACAGGAGCTCCTGCCTGGGCAGCAGCCTTTGTTGTGGATGCATCCTCTTTTCCCTTTGCCCAATTTCATTTGACTTTGTGTAAATCTTAACTGTATTCTTTGTAACTTCTCAGTGTTACAGACTGGTTGGATTGCAGGTGGATAGGTGATGTGCTGCTGTTCCCGTTCCCATGCGGGATGAGAGAGTAAGCGCTCTGCTAAAGTAATACGTGTGAGAGTTTGAGATCTGCAGCTTTCTCTGAAGGACACATTCTGCCTTGTGATCACCAGAATGGTGCTGGAACACAACACCACTGGGGATGTGTGTGGGTTGGGTAAACGTTCAGGTCAGCACCAGAACATCTTTTGTAATGCGCTCCCTTCTGCAGGGCTCTGCATGCAGTGTGAACATCCAGGAGCACGAGTGGTGGTGAGCGTGCTGCCTTGGCTGCCTTGGCTGCCATCACAGAGCCATGGGACTCGGAATGTGCTGGATGTGGCAGCTGAGTTGGGGCAGTTTCATCAGAATTACTGTCTTGCTGTTGGCTTGGGAGTGGTGATGGTGGTGATGGTGGTGATAGTGAGGAGGACACAGATGGGCGAGGGTGAGCATGGGAGTTCTGCTGACCCTGACGTGGGTCTGTGGGATCCAAAGCCTCCCCGTGGCTACCACCATTCAGCTCTCACAGCAGGACTGGCTCAGCAGCGCTGCCCTTCCAGGCGCCGTGCAGCAGGGATGTGCTGCTGGCTGCCCAGCAGCAGGATGTCTGCTCAGTGATGGCTGTGCTCAGGGAGAAGGTCGCTCCCTGCACACCGCAATTACCGGGGCTAATTGAGGGCACCCTGCGGCAGCAGCAGGCTCAGCACAGGGCCGACACAGGACAGACACGGGGCTCTGTGCACTCAGTGAAACGGAGCCCAGTGCTTCCAAACCAATTCATTAGCATGCAGCAAAACATGCTTCCACATCTTGGCGTGTTGCCTCCTCTGGCTGAAGGGTGGTGAAGCACAATGTTATAGGTGTACCGGGTTCCTATGGAGAGAAACAGCCTCAGAATTTGGCTCAGATTTTTCAAGCAGAAATTAGGGCAACAGAGCTGTGAAGGGTCTGGAGCACAAGTCTTATGTGGAAAGGCTGAGGGAGCTGAGATGGCTCAGTCTGGAGGAGGCTCAGGGAAGAGCTCATCGCTCCCTACAGCTCCTGACAGGAGGTTGTGATAAGGTGGGGGTCAGCCTCTGCTCCCTGGTAACAGCAATAAGATGAGAGGTGATGGCCTCAGGTTGCCCCAGAAAATGGTCAAGTTGACTATTAGGAAACATTTCTTCTCAAAGAGCTGTCCTGCAGTGGCACAGCTGCCCAGGGAGTGAAGGGTCACCGTCCCTGAGAGTGTTCCAGAACCATGGGGATGTGGCACTGAGGGACGTGGGCAGTGGGCATGGGGGTTGGGAGGGTTGGGTTTGGGGATCCTAGGGGTCTTTACCAACCTTAATGATTCCAGGATTCTATGATTCTATGATCTGTAGAGCAACGGAGAGAACCCAGGCAGGCTGGGAGTGTGGCAGTAGCAGCATGAAAACTGGCACTTTGCAGGACACATCCAGCACTTTGCTTCTGGCAGGCTTTGCTGTGAGCATGGCAAAACTGTGAGGAAGCTGTGCCTTGCATGAGCTGCATGCTCTTAGGTCAGCTGGGGCTGGGGCTGTGTGGAGCCTCTTCTCATTTCTAAGCCACTTGCAGACCAAGAAGTAAAAAATTTCTGCAATCAGAAATGAGGAGAAAATAGATCTATTAGGTCCATTAATCTGTTACCCTTGCCAATGCAGTGTGTTCTCTCCAGAGACCTATCAAGTGCCTCGTTCAGCACAGTTTTAGCTATTCAAGTGATGCTGCTTCTGCCATGCCCCGTGGGAGACTGCTGGGAACGCTCAACAAGACAAAGGCATCTTTCCAATTTCAGCCCGTGGTTTTCATTGCTCCACCCCGTCTCCCAGCGCTCACTCATCCTTGAACCTCGTTACATGTGACCGCTGTGGTGCTCCTGCCTTCCAGGGCTGCTGGTGCCAGGCTGGAGCCTTTGATTGGCTCAGCAGGCTGTGTTGGGTGAGCCTGTGGCAGCTCCTGATGCTCAGCGTTTGCCTCCTGCTGCTGCCCACAGGTTGGTCCCTGCAGGTCAGACCCCCCCGCTTGGGTCCCAGGACCTCCAGCCCCCAGAACAGCCCCATGCTGCCAGCAGCACTTCCCTGCTGGAAGATGGTGCTTTTCTTCCTGGTTTAACTTACATTTTTATTGCTGCTTACGTGGGAGCAGATTCCGACTCCCACTCCACCACAACCTCCGCTCCGCACATACAGCCAGCACCAGGGGGCCTCCAGGGGCCGTATGGTGAGGCTGTGGCCTCTGCAACAAAGTGAGATTTGGTGACAGAGGCGTCTATCCAGCGATAGATATCTATTTGGTGATAGCTGCAGCGTGGGTCATGGGCTTTTGTTTCCCTCTTTTTCTTTACAGGCAAAGAAGATTAGTATTTTGGAAAAATCCAACACATGTTAATATCGTGACCTGCACGGTTACTGTCAATAGAGACGGGCTGGTGATCTTTAAAAGGAGATTTTCTCAGGGTGAAGGACAAACATGACATTAGAGTCATCAAACTCCCCATCTGACAAGGACATATAAATTGTAAATGGTCAGGGGCACAGAGATCAGGCTGTCTTTCCGCCAGATGCTTCTCCATCGGCACAGAGACTGCCACCTCTCATCTGCACCTTGTGCCGTGTGCTCCCACGGAGAGGAGCAATTAATTGCTGAGTCCTGGTGCCCAGCGCTGCCTGCAGGTGGGAGTGCAGAGCGGGGCTGCAAGGGTGAGGAGTCCCTGGGTCCGGTTTCTTTGCACCTCAGGCACCCCACTGGCTCCAGTGAGTTCAGATGGCCCCAGTCCTCATCCCCAGTGAGGATATGATTCATGTGAAACCAGTGCCACACCAGCTTGGTGAGCATCAGGAAACTGCTGCAAAGCACAGCTCCCACCGCACTGCTGTACGTCTGTGGGAACATCGTGGGATTGAGAACTTCGTTGGTTTGGGTCTGCATAGGAACCTCATCGGATTGGCTCTGTGTGTGAATCTCATTGGATTGGTACTGTATAGGAACCTCACTGGATTTATCCCATCTGAGCAGGAGCGTGACTGAGATGAGTTTAGTCATTGAACTGCAATTAAAAGCAAGACGGCAATCAATATGTACGCAGAGCCTGGGATTGTGCAGGGGAAGGATGCTCGTTCCCACTGTTCTGGTGAGGAGCTTCTGCCTACGGGTGCAGCACCCTTTACGCAGGCAGAAGGAATTCAGTAAAAACCTGGGTGCTGTTCCTTGCAGGAAACCTTCAGATGCATCACATTCAGTGAGCAGCAGCGTTCCCAAGTACTGCTGTCAGAGTTTTGAAGTTCCCCTGCCTGTAAATTAATGTGTTTGTCAGTGCTCACAGTTCCCAGTTGCTGTTCACGGCACATGGCTAAGACAGTCACAGGGAATTCCTTACAGAGAGCAAAATATTCCTTAGTTTTGTAACCCGTTCATTCACGTGCTTGTTTAGACAGTCTCTTGCGTTCAGTTAAGAACATTTCAATTTCAAAAACAATTCATTTTAAGAATTTGTACCGGAATAACGTCACGTGGATGCTCCCAGTATCCCTGAGCAACCGGCTCCAGCAGCCACAGGTTAGATTTATGTGCACCGGATTAAATGACCCTTTCCTGAGCAGAAAGGAATCAGCTGAGCAGGAAACAAAGAGCGGAAGGGGAGAGCAGAACTTGTGTCACCTTCTGCTGGTGCTCTGCAAACTGCAGTGTGAGGTGCAGGGAGGCAGAGCGAGCAAAGTGCACACGGCCTTGGAAGGAACAAAGCCATGCCCAGTGTCACCACTGTGAAAATATCGCCTCCGTCCTCAGCATGTGCAGAAGTGTGTGCATCTGACTGAAGCCGTGTGGATGTCCCTCCGTGTGTGTGTGTCTGTGTGTGCTTTCTGATGGATCACATCAGAGCGCGTTGCGGCGCACGTTGCCCGATCTGGCAACTTATCGATGCTATCCACATTTAATTAGTAGACGTTTCTCCTCCGTGTGCATATTTACTCGAATTCCTGTTCCTACGGCAACCCAGCAGCCGCGCAGCGCCGGGAGCAGCCTGGAAAGGCACAGCGATGGGCGGCCGCTCCATGTTCAGATGGAGCAGCAAAGCCGGGCTCGGCCGGGCAGCGCCACAAAGGCGGCTCAGAGCAGCTCCTGCTTCCCACAGCCCATTTGCAGTGTGCCCAGTTCGTGTTTATTCATGGGCACCGCAGCACTCGGGCTGTGGGAGACTCACTTAGCGCTGAGCTCTCACTAATTGGCTATCAGCTCAGGTAAGGGATATTTTTTTTCCTCTAATAATTACATTTTCATTTTAAAATCCCTACCAAGGGAACAGCCGGGCAATATTCACACCGTTCCTATTTACAGACGCTCTCCTTGCCAACGTGGTTGCAGTTGTAAAGCACACGGAATATCTGAATTACTGAATGGCACCGCAGCTGTTCGGAGCAGAAAATATTCTTTGAAAGAGGACACACACTGCCACTTTTATTTGCATTCCTACCCCATTTCCTTACCCAGTGTGAGCACTGCGTACACCGACCAGAAGGCTGAGAGGAGAGGCACACCCAGCAGTTCTGTCCTTCCCCTCTATTTTGGTTCATAAATGTCCCATTTTTAGACTCACGGGGGAAAATGAAAAATAAATGTAAATAAGGAAAAAAGACCATTTTTAAATTACAGAGAAAATCACCTCATTTAAACGTGTTTTAACGCTTATGGCGTTCTGATTCTTTTGCATAAAAGTACGTTGTAATCCTCCTGGCAGCTTTGCTTTCAAACCTGTTGGCATAATGTAACGTGAGAGCAGAGAGCTGATCTACAGCATACATACCAACAGTTAAATCGAATTATCAGTGCACTACTAACGCCTCTGAAGCACTAATTTTTACACAGATACCCCAGATGCGTTATGGACTTCAGAGGTTAAAATGTGTATATATTTTTATGGGTGGATGTTCAAGACATTCTTAGGGGAAGATCTCTCCAACCGGCATAATAAGGACAAAGGCGTCAGGAAGGCTCTGAATTAGCGGGGCAGGGAAGGCAGGGAAACCCTTCCCACCTGACCTTTCAGCACCATTTATTAACTCTGGGTTGCGAGCAACAAGTTTAGCGGGGAGCTCTGTAGAGGGTGGCTGCTCTGTGTTCAGACTTCCACTGCAGAAAATATTTTGGCGTCGGTCAGCTGCTTTGCAGACACCTGCACGGGGCTGTCCTTGTGCTTGAGCTGAGCTTTTGTCTCCCTTCCACCAGCGGTCCTCTCTTTGTGTCAGAGCAAAGCGTGGGAATCGCACCACGCGTGATGCCTGCATGGCAGCACACGCCGAGCTCGGGAGTCGTCACACAAACAGATGTGCCACAGCCCTTTGGTAAGCAATCACTGCGAAGTAATTGGCTGTATTTATCCCTTAATGTCACGAGTCTGGAGTCCAAAAATGACTACTTTTACAAAAATAACTTTCAGGTGCAATCAACAAATGCAAACACGCTCAGAAATCTTTTAACTCTTTTTTGCTGCAGAGTGGTGGGAGATAACAGATTGCATTCTTACGCTCTCGCTTCCAACGCTGTCGTTTCCCTGCAAATATTGGCTGTCCCATGAATTAATTAATCCCCACAACCCGACAGCGGTGCGCTTTCCTCCGTGGCCCCTGCCCTGAACCCAGCAGTCCTGAGCGTCCTCCCGCGCTTGTCTGGAGTGCGTTTTAATACCAAAGAACACAACAACTAAAATGCCATTCCCTGGTTTTATGAAAAAGCAATATCGGAGAGTAAATAGGGCAAATACCAACAAGGAGGGACACACAAGTTGAATCGAACAATAAAGTCAAATAATATCACTAAATGGAAGCGCGGCAGCAGTGGTGGGAGCTCTGTCGGTGAGCTTTCCAAAGCCTGCCAGTGAGGAGCGTGGGAGCACCCCGTCCTCCTTTGGAATTAGCAGCAGCAGCCAGGACTGGATTAAACCTCTTCAAATAATTCTCCAAGCAGAGAGAAAGCATAAAAGAGAGTGGGAAAAAAAAAATACCGGTGCATTCTTTTGCTACCGGTAATAAGCTTACGCTTGCAATAGACTTGTTAAATAATTAGAGTTAAATTGCCTCCTCTCCTACCACCACCTTTCTCAGCTTTTCGCTTCAGAGTCGCAGCCTAAAAGGGAGGAATCAGCAGAGGGAGGAATGGGGAGGAAGATGCAGGAGGGCCGTGCCCCTCTGCTGCACTGTGGGCTGCCCGTGGGCACGCGGCCACGCGGGACACGGCCCACACCTGCACACGCGTGGCACAGCCCCGCACACGCGTGCACCCCCGGCCCTGAGACAGAAGGCACTGAAAAAGGAATTGAGATTTGCAGATCTGATAATGAGCCAGTTAATGACATAAATGATACCTCAAGAACCTCACTAAACCATCCAGGTCCTACAATTTAATCTGTAATAAATACTCCTGCATCATTGCGAGATGGCTGCTCATAATGGCAAATGAAATATGCTGGTATGATAGGTACAATAAATCTGGATTTTCCTATGGTTCCCTCAGGCTAGAACAATATGTAACCAGAGTGCGCACTGTCAGGATGAGCAGATCTCAAAGCCATCATAAAATCTAAATGGGGACTAATTAGGAGGCCCTTCCCTTCTAGAGTTACTATTTCTATTGACATTTTCCATGCATGAGCCCCTCCATAACATCATAAGTCACCAAGATAAGAACTCCCTAGATTATAGGGAAAAAGCTTTAATGGAGAAGTTGAACTCAAAGGCGATGCATAAATTTTCCTTCTGATACCACGGCAAGTCTGTGTTCTCTACTTTCTTTACAAACTTTCCTCCCTGGGCCCGGCTGCGGTTCCGCCATGCCCATCACCGCAGCGCTGCCCAGGGCTGGGGGATGTGTGCCTGTGGGGTTCCCCCAGGCACCACTGGGGCCTCCGCGCCCAGGACAGGAGCACCAGACCCCCACTTGTGCACAGCCCTGCATGTGGAGCCCCAGAGTCGCAGGGCTGCTCCCAGCCCAGGCTGAGACATGCGTACAAGCCGAGATTTATTGGCTGTTTACAGCAGGCTTTACATTTAATTTTCCCTTGTCACTTGCACACAAGTAATTGCCCTGGTGTGCACGTGCATATTCCTGTTTGCTGGTGGTGCGGGCACATGTCCTTGCTGCTGTCCTGATTAATGGCCTCAGGCCCGGCCTCCAGCCCGAGGGTTTGGGAATCGTCCCACCGTTGCAATGTGAGATGTGGTCGTGTTACTGAGGTGAACCACGCCATGCTGCGCCAGTGTGTCATGAAGTGCCATGCTGTGCCGTGCCATGTCTTGTCATCGCATGCCATGAAGCGCCATGTAGTGCCATGCTGTGCTGTGCTGCGCTCTGCCATGCCATGAGGTGCCATGCTGTGCCATACCATGCCATGGTGTGCCGTGCCATGGAGTCATACAGTGTCAGGTCATGCCATGTTGTGCAGTGCACTGCCATGAAGTGCTATCCTATGCCATCAAGTGTCACAAAGTGCCATCCCCTGCCACGCCATGCCAGCAGGAGCACAAGCCACACAGTCGTCACAGGCAGAGCAGCTGTTGCTACTTTTTTAATGGAAAGCACAGTCCGATGGCACAGTCACAGCAGCTGCAGTTGCACAGAATTATTGGCACAAACCATTGATAGCCGTCATCATTAAAGTGAGCAACTCCGCTAATTCAAACTGACCGTACCATTGGGATAAATGGATTGAAAACTCAAACTCTGGGTGCTGGCAGCTCTGGAGACCTGGTGAGGGCAGTGGGGGTTGGAGGTGCCCATCCCAGCACCCCTGGGCGTGGCAGCATTGGAGCATCAGCTGCCGTGCCCCCAGCTCTGCTCGCACAGGGCTGCATGCGCTTTGAGCGTGCAGGAGCCGGAGATGTGATGTGCTTCTTCAGGATGTCCATTTCTGTGAATTAGCAAGAAAATAGGAGAATTTGATCTGCGCCAAGTGTATCCTCCACAACCTACTCTTCTGTAGCCTCAAAAAATACATTCGAAAAGAATTTGTGTGAGCTTTTACAAATATGTTCCCCTTGCATCCGTAAAACAATTAAGCAAATACTCTGAGAAAGAAATGCAGCAAAGTAAGTTGTGTCGTGTAGAACACATAATGGCTGCTACCTTCGGTGGCATTTACCTTTACTCGCGAGGGCAGACCTAGCACTGTGAATTATCGCATCCCTCCCCACTGCTGAAGGATGCTGTCGGGAAGGCCCCACGGCCCCGTGCCGTTGCTGCGGCCGCTGCTCACCCCGCCATTGTCGGAGCAGGCGCTGCCTGGCGCTCCCATTGTTCCCATGCAGTCAGCTAAGCCTGCATGCGGCGGTGTTAAAATGCAATTCCGCCGGAGCTGCGACCTGATGGGAATGCTGGACTTCTCAGTGTGATTATCTTTGATCTTTGAATGCACATTATATTTTTGAAAATTACTGACATGGGTAAACAAACATTTTCTCAAAAACAGCATTCCTGCAGGATGAGTCTAAATACCCTTTTCTCAACTTTGTGTTTACACAGAGTTATACAGGGGAAATGAGCCTTCAGAGAATTATTAGAGGGCAAACGAGAAGCGGCCAAGTTTATGAAAAAATAGCACAAAAATGACTGAGAGGATAGAGATCTATATCCTAAAGTCAACTTCAGTTCCATTTCATTTTTTTAAAGGAAAATCACTGCTGGCTGAGATGCACTCTGCGTTTCCTACCAGGGCTTTGCAGGGGGGAGGAGCGGCTCTCCGTCCCCCAGAAGCACAGAGAGGCCCCACTGCCGTTTGCTGGGAGATGGACCTCATGCTGGGCTCTGGCTCAGCTTGTGTTTATGGGGAAGTGGGGTTCAGCTGAAGCACAAGGAGCTGCTTAACGAGAATTTCCTAAGAGAAAGTGTGCAGTGCAGCAGAGTGTGTGAATAAACGAGTGTGAGAGGAGTGGCACAGGGAGGGCTGCGCGGTGCTGGCTGTGCCAGCAGCACCGGGAGGGAAGGCCAGCCCTGCACGGGGCTCCTTCACAGCACAGCCACTGCCGTGTGCTCATCGCAAGGTTCCCATCTGAGCACCTTAAGGATGCTCCCAAAAAGCAGCCTTGGTAATCACATACAGGATTCCCATGGCAGAAGCAGAGCTGTTTCTCCAAAGTTCTGCTGAGATACACTGAAATGACGGTGTATAAATATCAGAGATAAACACCCACTGAAAGGCCGTGAGTTCAGAGAAATGGGAAAAAAATACATTTAGATTTTAACACTACATTAATTCTTGTCAAAGGTCCATTTAAATGGCCATGCACTGTAAGAGGAACCAGCAAGGAGCAGCACCCTCACACGCCGGGTGTATCACTGATACTGAGGCGGCTGCTTGGGCCCTTTATTTCAATATTTGAGCCATCAGCTTGTGTTGTGCAGATGGGGATGAGTGGGTTTGTTCACCAGAGCGAAGTAATTCAAAACCCAGCTAGGAAAATTTGCTCAGCACCTCCTTCCCTCTGGTTTGTGCTGGTTCTCCCAAGGTATGGGGTGGTGGTGTGGAATGGCTGGGTGAGGGGGGCACAGCCACGCACCATGGGATTGCCTGGGGCCATCCCCACAGTGCCAGCATGGCCTCACCAGGGAAGAATGATTTATCAACAGATATAAATCAAAATGACTGCTTAGCAGCACTGATTAGCTTGAGATGAGTGCTTGTGGAAGCACAACAGCATCTAAACATGACATATCTGTCTCGGCTACCGCGGCATGGCGTGTCTCGTTTAGTCCGCGTGCCCATTTGTGTGTGCCCTTTAGTGCCCGTAAAGATTTAAAATTGGAAAGAGAAGAATTTTATCTCCTGGTGAGGACAATCCCATTTCACACGCGCCAGATCTGCAATCCGGAGGGTGTAATTCAGGCGCGCAGGACGCGGCTCTGCGGACACGGCCATACATCACCTCGGCACGGCTGCCATGCGGTGCATCCCCTGCTCACACCTCCCCTCCGCCCTTCCCCAGGAGCAGTGAGCGAACGAACCAGTTGCACATCTGCACCGAGCAAGCCAAAGCATGAGTCCTGAAGGCACGAGCGGAAACAAAAAGGTCGGCTCCTTCAGAGCCCCCAGCTCTGTGCACGGTGCCAGCCCGTTGCCCACCAGTACTGCGGGGGCTGCAGTGAGGGCTGTGGGGCTGCGCGCTGCGGCTGCCCTGGAGAAGGCTGCAGAGACCCTGCTGCTGTGCATCGCCGTTGGAAACAAGAGGGGAAATGGGTGTTGCTTAGCAATGCGCTACGGCACGCTCCAGTCCTGGGGAACGGGCAAAGAGCTGTCAGAAACCCCAGCATTATTATTACTATTATGGCAGGAGCACCCAGATGCACGCGGCGCTTTGCAGACAAAAATAATTGATGGTCCTCAGCTTGTGGAGCTGCAATAGCACAGGATGCTGCCCCAGGCAGCAGTGGGCATGGGCTGTAGAGCAGAACAGTGCAGCACGGCCCCTTTTGGCCCTCTCCCTGCACCCGCTGATGGCATGGGAAGATTTCTTTCTGAGCATGTGAAAGTGAGGAGTGAGTGCTGCCAAACTGCACCTCGCATCTCTCTTTCTCGAGCTGCCGAAGCTGCAGCACAGCCGCTGGTGCACGGTGTTGCTCTGAGCTGGTGTGCACCTGACTGCTTTGTTACCAGGTCAGCTGTCACATCCGTAGAAGCAGTGACACATTCTGAAGGACTCAGTCACACCTGTTGTGTGTAGGGGGGTATCCTGTATCCTGCAGGCCGCCTGTGCGCTGCAAACCATGTCAGCTGCTTGCTGCGTGAGATGGATTTTTCCTTCTCGTGTGGGTGCTCTGATGTACACACAGACACCTTGCTTCCAAAGGCAGACACACAGCTGCTGTTGCACTGGAGCAGCCCTGGTAGTGGATCATTGTGCTGCTCTGAGCATCTCTGGCACTGGGACCCGAATATAACACGAGCACTTGATCCGGCACACATTTCAGGTAACAGGAAGCTTCCTGCAGCTTTTAATGAGTTCTGAACCAGGTCCCAGGTCGTTGCTGTGCTGTTTTGTGAAATTACTGAGATTTATGTCCTGCTATTTAACATCAGCCTGAAAAAACACCCCAAAGCCCTGCCCCTGCTCGGCAATGTGTCGTGCTCCCCAGTCAAAGATTTTAATCTTTTATCTTGTTCATTTTTTTTCCCTTTGCGCTGATATTTTTTTTCCTAACTCGGCCAACTCAGCACAAGGTTTTGGAGGCACCTGGCAGAGCATCTTGCATCAGCTGCAGGCAGGCCGTGGCTTCCAGGAGGTCAGACGGTGAGCGGTGCAGGGCAGCCCTCCCCACTGGGGTCCAGCAGTGCCCACCCCCAGCTGGAGCCGCCGCAGCGGGGCTGTGCTGTGCCCAGGAGCTCCGAGCCGATTGTTTTAATACCAGAGCGACACCAAAGGGGGTCAAGTAAATAAATATGCATGCCTCACTAGTTCAAAATAATAAAATTCCAATGTGTGCAAGCCTGCTTGTTGAACATATGTTTGCAGCACGGCTAAGCCATCTGGCTCAATGTCAAGCATTTACACCAACTGCAGTCTTACACTACCTGACAGCAGAAAAGCTTTATTCCCCTGGTGTTTGGGCACAAATGGAGAAATATTATTGAAATGATTATCTGCATCAAGACTCAGATTTGGTTTGACATTTAGCTGGCTCTGTTTAATCCAAAGGGTTGTCTGAATGAATAAAGAGAAGGGTTCCTCCAGAAGATGCTGCGAGCGGCCGGGGAGAGCCAAATGATTAATGAGAGCCGGAGCCGGGCGCACCCTGCCCACCTCCACCCGCATCGGGAATGAGGACGCACTGCAGCCTGGCGGGACGCACGCAGCCACAGTTCTGGACCTGCAGGAACCAGAAGGGATGGCCGTGCTCCTCCCAGGGAAGGAGAGCTCCGCATCCCAGTTAAATCCATCTATGAGAAGTCCCAGGGCGCATCCCTGGATGAGAGGACAGTGTCCCGTGCCGTGCCGGCGCCGTGCAGATGGCCCGTTGCAGGGCTGGAGTGGGTCCATCCTGGCTCCTTTGTAGAAAGGTGTTCTGTGACAGGGGAACAAAGGAAGAGAGACGCAAGTGTGAAGTTTGGAGCAAGTTAATAAAAAGCGAGCGGGAGCAGGAGTTGTTTGAACTCACGGGGCTCACACTGACAAAGACAGATCTATCCGAGGAATCGGGCGTGCTACGTCTGAAAATAAAATGGGATGGAGCCGCAGAGCACGGGGTGATGAGCAGCGTTACGGCCCAGAGAGCCGCTCTGCCTGGGAGTGCTGAGCAAAGAGCCCCTCCCTCCCCCCGGGAATGCACTGTACCATTTTTTTCCCTTTTTCTTTACATTTCCACTTCCGATCGCTGATTTGGATTTAAAATTAATTTGGTGATTTGAGTTTAATAAGAATGTTAGACATGATTTCCTTCTCACTCTTACTTTTAATTAACTTTTTAATTGAGATTTAAATGAATTCTAATGAACAGAATTGGTCGCCTGATGGATTTGTTGCAGCGGCGTGGTGAGGGATCAGCGTGCTGGCAGCAGCGTGATGTATCGCTCTGCGATGTCAAACAGCTACAGGTTAATTTTTTGGCAGAGGTTACTTAATGTCGGCTGAAAACAATAATTTCTTTTTGATTTATTAGTAAACAGTTCCTCAGAAGCACGCGGCCCGTGGTTCTTAAGCACACCGTGTTTATGCCCAGCCACCTCTGCCAGCCATCAGAGTGGGACAGCGACGTGGGGGGGTTGGGAGGCTCTCAGCAGTGGCTTTGGCTGCCGGTATTGCCCATGGATATTGGGACCTCCGACCCACTGTCCTGCACATGGGGTTCTGGTTCAGATGGGATGACCCCATCGTGGCTTTCTGACATAAATCCCTTTGAAAACCCCTTGGTTCTCTGTTAAGAACACTGAGCAGATGAGGGCACACACTGTGACAAAGTTGAGCGCAAGTTGTGATTTCTCATGACACAAAAGGTCCGTTTTCATAGAATCATAGAACAGCCTGGGTTGCAAAAGCCCACAGTGCTCATCCAGTTCCACCCCCCTGCTATGTGCAGGTCGCCAACCAGCAGACCAGGCTGCCCAGAGCCACATCCAGCCTGGCCTTGAATGTCTGCAGGGATGGGACATCCATAATCTCCTTGGGCAACCTGTTCCAGTGCCTCACCACCCTCTGAGTTTTCCCTGTTGTGACCCAGACAGCAAAAACGAACATTTCTGAAAGAAAATGACCAATGTGTGATTAATTGCAAGCTCACAGAATTTGCGGCTTCAAGAGTAAATCAGCTGCTAAGAAGTGCTAACTTGCTAAAACGTAAACTAATTTTAGTCTCCAGATATTAAAATATAATCCATCTTCCTCCTCTGTGGGGAAGCTAATTACAAACCATGACTGGCAGAAGGGAAATAGACACATAGCACCACCCCACCGTGCCCACAGAGCCACGTCCCTTGGTGTTGTCAAAGCTGGGGCAGCTCCACCAGAAGCTGGGGCAGCCCCTCCTGCTCATCCCATGCACTACAACAGCCTGAGCCCTGCAGCCCGCGCTGCCCCTCTGCTCCATGGCCGTGCCTTGGGGCCATCAGAGCCCGACTCATCCTCCTTCCCACAGCAGGTGTAAATCAGCAGCATTGGGCCTCTACTGGTGTAACTGCAGAACTTTCGAGGAATTACTACCGTCAAAGCATAAAGCAGGATGCATGGAAAAGGAGAATGGGGATGGTGTGAGAAAACGGGATGGGAGAGAGAAATATTACCTGCAGTGCCCCAAATGGTTTGAAATACAGGGTGCTACAGAACTGAAAGAATCAAGCTTAAAAGTTTTGGTCTGTGGACTGTAAGTAATTTGTGGGAAATGCCATTCAAAGTCTTGCCCTTTTTTCCCCAAACACCATGCACTCAGCAGGTGAGGAGCATCCCTGGAAGGCACCCAAAGACCCCCACTTACTGCAAGGGATCCCTGCGTGCCACCTCCCTGTGCCAATTCTCAGGCCTCCCATCACAGCACCTCACTCCTCATGGTACCTAAGGAGAACAAACCAGCACGTTGAGGTGGAGGTGAAAGCTGTTGGTGCCCCCTAACATCCCCCATCCCGGAATAGCGGCTTTTTTTTTCAAATGTAAGATAATGAAATTCATCATTTGCTGCAACGTGTTCCGTTTGGAGTGTTTCGTACATCACAACCTCAAGATTAAGGAGAGAGCCTTTCTCAAGCACAGTTTAATTTTGTTTTCAACTTCCTAGGCTTCTGTTAACACCTTTTCTGTAATCAGTACAGTATCTTTCAGTTAATTAGTTCTGGAGAAGAATTACCAGTGTGAGCAGTGCCCCTTCCATTCAGCAGACAGAGCGGCATCTGATGCAGATAAAAAGGACCACTGGAGGCTTCTTTAGTGAGAGAGATGTTAGATATCGCTCAGACACCTCTTCAAAGCATTTATCCCTCCTCCAGCCCCGCGAGCAGGGGGGCCCACGTTGGCTGCACGAAGCACACATCCTAATAGCAGCTCCCTCCATCGTTGCCCAGCTCCCGGCGCGGTGCTGCACGGCTCTGCCCGGCTGCAGCAAACAGCCGTGTGGCACTGCTGAGAAGTGCAGAAAGCTGAGCCCATTTCCAGCATTTCTATAAAGCCCTATCTCCAAATTCAGGTCTTTTCCAATCGTTCTGTTGGAAAGCTGTCCAGAGGCATCCAACAGCACAGTACTGTGTGTTTGACACATGATGCTGTAGAAGGTCCTGCGAAGCCTCCTATGGAACTGAGCCGAACGTTGGGTCTATACAGACCCATGGTGGGCTGAAATGTCTGAAATGCATCCTGCATGCCATTGGGCTGCTGGGAAAGGCTGTGTGCTGGCAAAACCTGAGGTCCCATACCGAGACCCACTCTCAGCTTCCATTTCAGCGGCGGAAGGATTGGCCCTGAGTGAGTGATGTCTGCAGATGCTATCTGACCCTCCACGTGTTTATGTACATCAGTACATAATATACACAGTATATTCTAGTGTACAAGAGCTGTCCCCACTGAACTTCCACAACATCTCTTTGACTCGCTGTCAAGCTCAATAGTGTCAGAGATCAATCAGCAGTGCATAAATTTCCCTTCCAAGAAGAGCAGTGCATAGGACAGCAAGTGTCCTGCTCTGAGCGTCCATCAGCAGAGCACAGCAGTCAGCATTCCCTATGCCTGCCATCCCAGTGCAGCCAAAGCTGGGTTCAGCACAGCCTGGTCTCAATGGAAATCGTGTATGTAAAACAACAAACTTTGGTTTCCTTCTTTTTTTTACTATAAACCCCAGATACAGCGGTACTTACTTTGTCTTTTTCTGGAGAGCTGGTGTTTGTCAGCGTGACTGTGGATGCCCCATCCCTGCAGGCATTCGAGGCCAGGCTGGATGTGGCTCTGGGCAGCCTGGTCTGCTGGTTGCTGATGCTGCACACAGCAGGGGGTTGGAACTGGATGAGCATTGTGGGCCTTTGCAACCCAGGCCATTCTAGGATTCTATGATTACTCTCAACTTTCCTTGTTTGCATGGAAGGTTCTTTCGGCAACAGCAGTGTTGAACAGTGAGGGCTAAAGCAATTCAGCTCCCAGGTGCCAAAGGTCCAGCAGCACTCTGTGGCCCTGCTCTGGCAGTGTATGAGCACAGTATTCCAGACCTGAGGGTGCTGTGACAGCTGGGCTGCTCCCAGCAGCAGCACTCAGTGCTATGGCTGTCTCTGATGTTTGTCACAGCGTCCTGCGCTGGGAGTTTGGAAGATGATTTTTTTAACATACTTTTCTGCCGTGCCAGGAGAAGAGAGGCTGGAGATGAGCAGAGTCTGACACAACAGGATTTATCTTCAAAAAACAAACAGACAAGCAAACAGAAAATCATCCCCACATCATTATTGAAAAAGAATATGAGGAAGGCTCCTGGTTTTTCTTTCAGCACAGAAAGCATTGGCTGCCCTGGTGGCACAGGGTTCCTCACCAGGACGGTTTCCTCCTGCACACCCCACCTTTTTTTCCTCTTCCTTCCTTTTAAACGCTGCTCTGTAACTACTTACATGATATCATCCGCCGAGGTCTTTCGAATTTCTGCCCTGCACTATAGACAAAGAATTCTTCTCAATTAATGTGTTTTGAGAGGTTCCTGTCACAGGAACGTAATTAACTCTTTGCTGGCCTGGCTAATTTCTGCATTTTAAAAAGTAGCCTGATAATGACAAAAGTGGAGCACTCAATCCACAGGATAGCCATTAACTGCACTCAGTTATTGTGCGGTCTCAATTCAGACCACAATTACTGTCAGAGGATTGCGCTGGAAGCAGCTTCTTGTACGCAAACAAGAACGCTATTCATTAAAGGCCACTTCCAATAAAATACAATCTATGTTTTTAATGAATATTTGAGAAAGAAAATACAATCTTGGGTTCAGAAACCCGCAATACAGTTATTATTCTTTTAATAACAGACTTCCTCAGGTACAGCCGCTGACAGATGCCGGCGAGGAGCAGAAATGAGACGTTTGTTGGGAGAGCTTTGGCTGCAGAAATGAGAAGCGGCACACGGAGCCTAAGCCCTCGGTCAGGAAGGCTTTCCTGAGCCTCCCCCGCCCGGCGCTGCCTCCCCCCGTGCCCTTATTGCCGCCCCCGGGCTGGGCTGCTGTCCACAAGCTCCGCGCCCGGCGGAGCAGCGCGGCGCGGCGGGTGGCCGAGAGGCGGTCGAGCGGGCGCGTGGTGCGCACCGCAGGCTCGAGCAAGCTTCGTCCAGGCGCTAGGCGCGCGAGGATATGGCCCTCCCACGCGATGCCAAGGCCGCCTGCCTCTTCGACCAGGGTGAAGCAGTGGTCGTCTGCGGCACACAGGCCGGCGGCGCGACGATCGAGTTCATCGCCGAGGCGGCGCTCGGCGGCGGCGAGCAACAAGCGTTTGTCGGCGTGGCGCGCGGTCGGGTCGACGCGAAACTCGAAACCGGCGAGGTGGCCGATCGGCTCGGGTCCTACGCTGACCTCGCCATCGGCGGCGACCGTCACCGGCAACGCGTCGGCGCCGCGTGCGCCGATGTCGCGCACCAGCACGGCGGTGCGGCGGTCGACGAAGCGCTGGGTCAGTCGCTCGTGAAGCGCATCGCTCAACCGGCCCTCGACGATGCGCGTCCGCTCTGCCCACTTATCGGGGTCGGCAAGCCAGT
>JAOWBP010003503.1:25705085-25758235 GCA_028571105.1 Tragopan temminckii
CCTCCACCTTCCTGAGCAACCCACTCCAATGCCTGACCAGCATGGTCAGGTGGGGAAGCAGGCTGAGCTAACAAAGCCACAGTGCGTGCAAGCCTTCCTGAAGGCCTGGAACAAAACCTGAATTGGAGCCCGGGCCCTGGCTCCTCAGGAGGAGACTTGCAGAAGTGTGATATGAGGTCAGTGTCAACCCTGGGCTCCTGCAAATGACTCAAAACCACTAAATAGTTGCAAGTTGAAGACAGATCAGAAAAAGAGCTTGTCAGGAAGTGGCATGGTAATTTTTTGGTTTACATTCCAAAACCTAGTAAGTCATTTGCATAGTATGTGCAAATATATAAGGAAGTGGTAGGGAAAAGGTAGAACACTAATATCTCAAAGAACATTAAGTAAGACAATGTAAGAAATGTGCATGGGGGCAGGGACAGAGAAGCCACGAAGCCCACAGAGTCTGCACCCTATGACCTTAAACTGGGTTGCCATAAATACAGAGTACACTTTATACAAAGCAGCCTGAAATTATAGCAAGGCACCTGGCTTCTCAAAATCAAGGTCAACAACAAAATAGATCATACCACTTGATAGACTTGCAGAGTGAAGGCTCCCATAAATAGGCTATATTCACTACACTATATTCACTATATAGTGAACATATTCGCTATATTCACTACGACTACCACTGACTGCTCAGATGCTTTTTAGAAAAGGTTGAGGTAAACTTGACAGTGAAACTATTTTCTCACAGCGCACAACGCAGCACAAGTTAAATATTGAGTTATTTCCCGCTTTTTTCCTTCAGCCAGTAGCACAGCTGCGTAACTACTGCCTTTACATCGTTGGCAACCCTTAAGGCAGCCAGTTCAAAACTAATCCTCTTCTTCATGGGTCTGCACAAGTTGCATTTATTATAAGCACGAGCATTAGCTGTCCAAAGTCACTGTACACATTTTCAGGAGCCAGATTCTTTACCTTCCGTAAATATTCTTATACCCAGTTATAAACTTTAACTGACCTTAATATTTTGAAAATACTCCTCCTTCTCATCCTATTACTTCTGACAAACAGTCCATTCTGACACTACCAAAATTAGTCTGAGTACACTCACATGCTCAGTAATGCCAAAACACAGCTCTCTGATGGCCAGCTGTAATGGAGATTGAAATGCACTACAGTAAAGCAACCTGTAGTCTGTTTACACGCACAGAGACGTCTTTCATCGGATCAATTCACCCCACACTCCGCTTGGCAGCTGGACAAGCTTCCAGCCCAATGCAAAAGAGAGTTAGGATGCAACCACAGCACTGCGGCCGCCCCTTCTGGCAGTATCTCAGAGTAAGACCAAGTAAGGAATAATAGAAAACAATACCAATTAGCTGAAAGCAGGGCTGCCTCAAAAACTGTTCAAACTTCTATTTGGAAAAGCAAGAATTTTGGTAATCCCAACCAAAATGGATTAGATAGCCTTCACTGAGTATTAGAGGCAGAAATAACAGCTCTGGGTTTTGATATATTTAGAGCTGCCTATCAGATGTTTCTAAAGACTTACAGCCAACACTTTTAGAATGCTGTGCAACTGGATAACCAGCATACATACATCAATTATAATAACTAAGTGCCACACCAATTACTGCAAATGTGTTTGTAATTGTTACTTACTCTTGAGTCCATCCTCATGTTTGCTTTACTCAAAATTGAATTTGTAGCTGATCAAGTAGAGTTTGCACAGTTAAAATAAAATTAAAATTCAAAAGAAAAAATTCCAGATTTCTGTTTTCTGAGGTTTCAAAGATAAGCCAGTTGAAAAAAAAAAAACCACAAATTTTAAATTTATATTTTTGAAACACAGGAAGCATCTAATACCAAAGAATACTGCAATTAAAAGAAAATAGACTTGTTTTCATGCTAGTGTCCGAAGTAGAGTAAATAGGTGCCTTGGGTACACAAATACTGCAAGTGGAAAACTGAGCTAAAACGCAATAGTGAACATGATCTGGTGGAAGCTGAATATTTACAAGATTGGGGAAAAAAATAGAAAAGGTAATGAACGCCTGCAGGAGGAGATTGTACACTTCTTTCATGGTCCTGTTTCCCATCATCAACTCAACACAGCTGAAATATCTCAATGACTGCTATGAGACGCTACAGAGGCACAGCTGTGCCTGTGCAGGAAGTGGACAGCTACTGTGGACAGGTAATTTTTTAAAAAAAATTTCATTATGAACAAGGCAACTTCACTGTCACCTAATCCTTTTCTCTGCATTATTATATCCACGTTTACAAAATTGAAAAAATATATATCAGCGTTTAATATTAGCATATAAATGGAGCTAATTAAGGTTTGAATTAAGTGGGAAGACTGGGCGAGGTCAATTCCCACCGTTGTTACTTATTCTGCTTTTTTTTTTTTTTAATGCAAGACTGGGATAACTAGTTTACATTCTTGCAATGGGAACTTAATTAAATCAAAACTTAGATTCTGAAAACATTGCAGAATTTTGTACCAAGCCATCATGTGGGAAGTTTTCTTTCATGACTGCAGCTTTCTTGCTTCTCCAATGCAAACATGCTACAAAATGTTTGTTCTTCTAAAAACTCATGTGATGCTTCTTCAAGTTACACTGCAAAAAAAGATTCATAGAACCTGAGTTTTCAAGTGCTGTCCTTTCTGGTTTTCATCAGTAATTCAAGACCCGTCTACTCTGGATGTTTTCTGTGACAGCAAAGCAAACAAAGTTCTGATCTCATAAAAGAATGATGAAGTAGCATAAAGGAATTTTAATCTAGCTTTAATATCCCTCTGTTAACATATTACTATAGCTAGTATTTCTTGAAAATCTAGTAGACAGAATATTGATAAGATGGAGGCACTTACTCCCTTAAAACTTAGATAAATATTTGAGAAAATTGAAGCAAGCTTCATTGTGCAGGATGAGATACATACTTTTAAGTTTTAGCAGAAAAGTCATTAATACCTACTGAAGTCTGACACATGTCAATCACGCACTTGGCAACTTTCTTCTGAATAATCAAAAGGAAGAGAAAGAGAAGCCCTTCCCCTAGAATATACCACTTGGGGAAAGTAAATTGAGAAACCAAATATTTTTAGAAATCATTTCAAAATGGCCTTTATCAACACTTCGATGAACTGAACCTCTAAAGCACCAATAATACAAAATAGGGATTTAGAGCAAACAAATCAGTCAAAAAAATGCATGATGGTACAACTGAAAAGGTAAGAGTCATGGGAATATATGACAAAGTTTCAGAAACTGAACATTTTTAAAACCACCTCTCATTTACATGCTGCCTGAATCTGCAAACCACAAGAGACTCTTTAGCAGACCTACAAAACAGCAGAACAAGTCCACCACAGAAAACACTTGTCTATCCTCAACTGATTAATAGGATATATGAGAAAACCACAATCTGCTAAGAAAGGCAACAGAACAGTAAACCGCAGAGGCCAATTTAGTGCGAAGAAAAAAAAAAGATGGGCTTTTAAAAAAACAGTCAAATAAATGACTCCAGCTCTCTGTATATAATCTTTTTCCAGTTGTCAGACTATACCTCTGTTACAGATGAAAGACAGGAGTTAGACCACCAGCTCATGGAACACTGCACACAAGGACTATAAATCAGTCCTAAACTGTAAGACTGAGGCATGCAGTCCATCCTCATTCATTTATTAAAATATTTTTTCTATGCAGCCAGAGACTTCTCTCTTTTTCAGTTCTCCAGGCATAGTGATCCACTGACATAAACATAGATAAGATTATCTGATAATGATTAAGTAAACACCTTCTACAGACACTCCTTTTTAGACATGGAATTGTCATCTACCCCTCTACATCTTGATGAATTTAAATTCGCTTGTTTTACCATTTTCAAATATTTGAAAAATAATATTAATAATTCTAATACTGACACAACTACACAAACTGATTTCCAAGTGCTGAAGATCTATATATAAATCATGTGAAGAACAAACTTACTTGTCTCTCAGTGTAAGAGGCTACATAAAGGTTAATTTCTAATCTGATAGATTACTTAGTTTGGTATAGTTACAAATTAAGCTTCTCAATGCCTTTTGGTTTACTCAGGTAAAACACTGTCTACAAAACGTGCCAGCTTTGTAGCATCATTTTCTTCTCACTCAAATCTAAACCAAGTTTAAGAGTGAAAAAGGAATGAATGTTATTTTTACTATTCACATTGCTGACCACCTCACACAGCTTGACTAGACAATGTTCCTAGACTGATCTTCTAAGAATTCTCCTTGAAAGATAAAAGCTGTACGGTTCATCAGAGCTCAGAGCTCTGCCAGCACGTTAGGAACTGTTGGGCCATGAACCTTTCCTATTTGGGACCTTTCAGTGTTATGATGGATTAAAGCAATGGTGTCAGCAGAAACAAGAAAGCCTACATTATGATTAGGAATTTTAAGCAAGACTCAAGACTTGTGAAAAATAAACTTTCAGCAAAGCTCATCTGAAAATGTTGAGAAAGGCTTTCACATCACATAATTAGTTTTCATTGACTACCACTCTCCACAAACACAACATAGTTTTTTCTGACTCAGCACTTACACAGATATAAGCCAAACACATTTATAAGTAAAAGGTGTCAGCCGTTCTGTACAACCTACCACATGTTTCACTTCCATATGTTTGACACATAAGAATACTGATGTCAAGGCCATTCTCCAGCCAGTGGGAACATGCTGATTAACAACACTGATGTCCATGCCAGCACAAATGGAAGAGAGAAACAGTAAGGAAAAATACAACAGTTCCTCCTCCTGACATCACAATTGGTGGAAGATAAAAGTGTGAAAAGAAATATCATTTTTTCTTTTAGAAAAGGAAGCACCATGTAATGCTTACTTTATCATCAGTTTTGAGCTGAAGAAAAGGAAAAAAACCATATTAATGCATTAGGATGAATTTTAATTTCTTCCTCTATTTAAAAACTACCTACTATATATTGAGACTACAGCAACCAAGGATGGAATAGGAAGAAACAACTTTAGCATGCACATCGCCACTTGCATGAAATGAAAAATCGATGAAAATATAAAGCAGTTATTTTGAATACTGCACCACTTGCCAGAAAGCCAAGTCACAAACTAAACTTCATGGGAATTTGTGTAAATCAAGAACACAAACACCAAACGTGTACCATCACAGACACACAGAAATACACAACTGAGGGAAACAGAGTTATTGTGCTCACTGTATCAGTTATAGTTTCCATTAAAATAAATTGGAAGCATTACTTTCAGAGCAACTTGTGTGCATGCCCATGCTCCTGTTTGTGTATATATAGGAGTACACATGCACACATAAAAGAACGTGAATGTAGGCCTTTTCTAAAAAATGATAAATGAAATAAAGATGTGCTCTGCGTGAAAAAGGGGAAGAATATAAAGGAATGCAGTGCATTCTTTGTATTATTATTATAACTGTAAGCAGAGGTCACTTGATTTTTTTTTCTGTATGTATTGTGTGACACTAGAGAGTCAATCTACATCTAATGCAGAAGTAGTATTGTTGAGGCAGAAGTCAGATACTTCTACAGTTACCTGCAATTGTTCTCCTGATGTGCAATACGTACAAATGAAATACGTAAGGAGTTACATGACCTGAAGCGGGAAGCCCAATGTTATTTTTACAGCTCTCTTTTGAGAGAAAGAAAAGACAACAAACCAATGTGATTCACATTGGCATATCCATGCCCAGTAGGAAACATGTGCATACATGAGAACGATTCTAAAAAATTTTCACCAAGAGAAGTATCTTACTGCTTGTAGATACGTACCTATCATTCTATTAATGTTACTTAAGAGCAATCTATATTTTGCAATTAAAAACCACATCTAGTTAAATCTATTCTGAAAAAGTAATCCCTAGTACCTAGTAACCACATAACATATGCAAAAAGGTTTAATGCCAAAGCTGCAGGCAATGGATTTGCAGTTACTTCAGGTTTCTTTATACATATACTACTTTTGCAGTGCAACAACAACAGAAATCTCCTGCAAGCAAAGTGTTCCTAGGATAGTCCTTTGTCCTTTCCTGCTGCCCCAAATTAGGTTGTTCAACAACCCACTTGGCAAGGACAGCGACATGGTGGAGACGCGCATGCTAATGAATGAGAGTACTACCATGGGTAGAGTTGGAATAGCATAAATCCTGCCAATTCCTCAGCTGGCAGGCTGAACCGCTGCATCCTTTTCAACACAGTGACTGTAGGAAGTTAGCTTTCAGTGTCCACCCTACTTTCTCTCGTGGCTGAAAATGAACTGCAAACAGAAGTTACTGCATGGACTGGGCTAGCACCCAGACAAACTGAACAGCCAACGCAATGATAAGGTTTTACATCTATTGACAACAAGCACTCAAAGAAGAAACATCCTGCGTAATTCATAGCAACAAGAAATACTGCAGAAGCCTTTTTTTTTTTTTCCAGAAATTATTCGTTTCTTTCACAAAAGGCATTTGAAATCAATCTGCACTCACAATAAAGTGTAAATGCAAACTAATCTGCAGCTCCCAGGCTAATGAGGATATGGATCCAAGACAATAACGTTTAAAGATCTTCAAAAATCTACATCATGTAGAACCAGTATTCCACAGCATTTCATACCATCACTCTGTGCACCACAATTAGCTTTTTAATTGGGATGATACCTGACATCTGTAAGAACTACTGTGAGAATACTGTGCACACATCAAAGCCACACTTTTACATATAAAACAATTCAAATGCCACATTCACTGCATAAGCAGACAACACAATTGTTTTCCTGTTATCTCTGATGATGATCTCTGGGAGAGACTGGGTTTTCTTTGATAGTCTGAAGCAAGATGTTAAACTTGGCACCTGCCCAGGAAGGGGGAAAATATAATTAAAACTCAAGTTTTCCTGACTACTATTATTCAGTGTAAGTGAGGTAAAATGAAAGTACCAGTTGATTAGAGCAGCAGACTGCTGAAATCGGGTTGAATAATTTTTCTCAATAAAAAGTTAACTATCATGTTTAAAGACCAAAAAATCCCAAAATCTATAAAGCTATTAGAATAGCATTAACGTCACTACTACTGAAGTCACACAGAGCCCAAATACGGACTAATTTAAGGCTGAGATGCTGCAAAATAACTCTACACCCTTCACTCTTTAGAAGAGCGACTAGGCCTACACTTGTATGAAGGCAGGACACACATCTGACTCACATTTACACCACATCTAGGGGAAAACTTTATTTCCACATATTAAAGTTTCATGAGATTTTTACAATGCTCGAATTCTGGCAGATAAAGGCCTCAAATAAGGTAAACAAGCAAGTAAACAAGTGCCTTTATCTCCTTCACTGAAACAGAGCATGAGAGTAAGTGTATCCCCTGCAGAAAACCAAAGTTTGTAACCAATGCTGAGCCAGTACATACATCTCAACAAGCACCCTGCACCACATCACAGTCACGTAACAGTGCCCTGCACTGGATCAGTTTCTATGTCCCATTTAGAAAGTGTATCTATGAACTGGAGGCATCACTTTACAAATGTATATAGACTAGATATTAACCTACACTGCTAAGAACACTTCAATTAAGTATGTAAATTAGGCTAACCAACATAAATAGCTTTCTAAGTAACTAATTTCCAAAAAGTTTTTGTTTTTTTTTTTTTTTAAGTATCATTGGGATATCAGTATACCATACAACCTCTCCAAAGAAAGCAATCAATTTAAAATAATGAATAAAGAATAACTTGTATTTCAACACTAAAATTATATACAATCTTTCCAAATTTGTAGCATCATCATTCCTGTTGTTATAAGTTAAACACAGTATATCCATGTACAGTAAGACCAGACTAATAGTTAAGCCTGCATTTGACAGATAACACACACTCAGGCCTCTCACATTAAAAATAACATTACCTGTTATTAAGAGTACTGTCATAGGCAGTAACATTCTGAGATACTTTTATTTTAAAACCCGCATTTCCAAGAAAGCTTAGCTTTTAAGTACTATGTGGTTTGCACTAGCAGCAACAATAGGTAACCTGCTGCACTTCAAAACTGGCGGAACTGCCAACTCTATGCAAACTTCATGCCTCAGCTTCTGGAGGCCTACTGGAAGGATGTAAGTAGCTTAAACACTTATATTTACTACCACAGTCAAACACATTGCTCGAAATTTAGCTGCCGCTTACTTGCAATGTTCTAAGTCTTCACTGTAATAGCTCTGGGCATTCAATACAGCGAAAACAACATAGTCCTCAAGTTGACTGTTTTTTTTGTTGCTGATTTTTTTTTTTTTTTTTTTTTAAGTCATAATTTACAGAAATTGGTACTTTTCATGTAAGTTTGATCTACTGCACTAGACTCAGAATTACTTTCCAAAGAAGCGAGAGAACTCATATTGATCAACTTACAATTCATTTATGCACCTACACCTTCCATTAGTAGCTTCACCTTGTGCTTATTCCTCAAGTTTGGCCCTACACTTGAAGACCTTTTCTGATAGCTTTTAAAAACATCATTAAATAACTCCAAGGCATAGTTCAACTTAAAGAAGAGTTTTAAGTACATAAAAGTAAAAAGTTTGCCTTAAATAAAATTCTAACATGCTGCTGCATCGCACTCAAAATTCTCTTCCTTGATTTTGGTTAGCAATTACACAACTGCACAACATAGCCAGTACTCCAAGAAAAAGCTAAACCACTCTAGCATCATTTAAGGCTTGAGGCAGTCCATAGTTCAAATGTTTGTTCACACAAATGGCATGTAACTGTTAAAGAATATTTTATCAGAGAAAGCAGTTTGGCGTGAATGGAATTTTACTTGCATCCACTAAACGTCTTTCAGTCATGGATTTAAGTAAACATTTCTGAAGACAGCAAGTAGAGCCAAAATGTTTGGTTTTATGATTCAGTGGAAAGATGCACAATTTATGTATTTACGTTTGAAGAAACAACATACATATATCAAACACTAAAATCATTTCCCAAAACCTAAAACAAAGCTGCTCTTCAACTCCATTTTCTACTGAAACATTAATCAGATTATTCACAGCCTATTCCTGAAGTTCATAACAAAAAACCTCATTAAGTGCTCTTTTTCCAAGTCAGATGAGTTACAAAAAGGTAAGCAAGAGCCACCAGACTAATAAGTATTTACATTATCCTGCCCTCTAAAAACAACCACTCCCATGAAAAGAGATGAGAAAGAGAAACTAAGTCAACCTCAGTTGCTGCCTGCTTGTTTCCTAGTTCTGCTTTTGCTCCGTGGCAACTGATGTGGCAGAAGGAAAACAAAAGAAGTTAAACAGCTGAGGTTACTTCACAAAAAAAATGACCTCTTTACTCTAAAACACTAATAAACATGAATCACAAAATTAAAAGCTCAGTGAGATAAGTCAAAAAATAGTCCATAAAAACAACTAATGAAATGTGATCAGAAGCATCAAATTCTTCATTTCACCATCCAGTAAAATCCTTCACTCCAATTCCCATATAGAAATACATACATTGCCATATCCGTAGTTTCCATTAATTTACTCATGCATATCTGGCACTTGTTGCAGATGAGCTTGTCTGAGGGCTCTTTTTTTAGAACATAAATTGCTTTTGTATTCTCTCCATTTCTTCTGAGCAACTCAGTCTTGAGCAACTGAATGCAACCAAGATCAAATTAAAATATTTGCAGCAACTATTGATAAGCTTGGCCACCAGCTCATGGAAGAAAACAGTTCTGATTGAACAACACTTCAACCACTTCTACAACTAAAATACAGCAAATTTTAAGCAATTCCTTTAGTCTATGCATCGGTCTTTAGCTCTGCCTTTTCATGGAAGGTTTTGTTTGTTTGTTTGGGGTTTTTTTTGTTTTGTTTTGTTTCTGTTTTATTTTTAAGAGTATTTTCCTCCTGTGATACTAGTACTCTTATAGTTTAGTTTTCAATAGTTTAGTTTGAAGGGACCTTCAAAGATCATCAAGCCCAACTGCTTTTCACCATTTGTTTTTCACAACTCTGAAACTAACAATAGGTTATGACCTATAGGCGGATGAGGAGTTTTCTGCTAACTTAAAGAGTTACATGCATCAATAAGAGTGCCTGTGGTGTTTGAAGAATTTATTCAATCAGCAGAACAAAAAGTATCTTCTCCAGAATTAGTTTTCTAGAGATGGAAAAAAGGGAAACAAATCCAGAACACCCAGGGTGGTCACTACATTTACAAATGTTGCAGAGCTAACAGCTTCACAGATGACATACCCGACACCTACATGGATAACCAGAAAGGGATATGGGAAAAATCTGTAAGGTTTGAAAAGTTACATTACCAAAAATTGTTCAATTTCATATGGAAGAACACAGCTTAAACTCAGCGTGAAAAGAGTGCAGTAACGAACCAAGAATGAACAACAGGACTAGTAGTGATAACCAAAATAATGCAGTGAATGACCAGGAGTCAGAGATGACTCATGTTCAATCCCACACAAAATAATAATAATCTTTACAATCATTTGAAACTCACATGTACTTTTGTATTATGATATTTATTAGTCCGTACACACTAATTATCAAAGATCATACTGACATTTATAACAACAATATAAACAGCAACAGTAATTCAAAATAAAGGTTCACCTAAAGCACACACTTAGCAAAAGGAATGTTTTGAGAAGGAACTGTGGTACAGATCCCCTGCTGAGAAATCACAAAGATTTCTCAAACACTACATTAGAATCACTGGCAGATACACTCTATATTAATTTATATACGATCATCCTAAGTGCATAGTCATTTTCCTCATCGCATCTTTCAAGGACGATTCTGCAATTTAACCAGTTATCATGGAAAAAGCACTACATGTTTTACGAAATACTGAATTTTGTTTCACTGGATGGTTTTAGTTTCAATACTTGATTTCAGTCATATCTGAAATAACAAATTTGTTTTCTACTGACTACCTTTATTTCAAGAATGAGTTGACAGCACTTGGCCGTAAGTCCAAGATCACAGAATCACAAAGTATCAGAGATTGAAAGGGACCTCGAAAGACCATGTAGTGCAATCCCCCTGCCAGAACAGAAACACCTGGATCAGGTCACACAGGTGGGTTTTGAATGTCTGCAGAGAAGGAGACCACAACACCTCTCTGTGCAGCCCACTCCGGTGTTCTGTTACCCTCACCGTGCAGAAGCTTCTTCTGGTATTGGAACCTTCTATGTTCCAGCTAGCACCCATTGCCCCTTGTCCTATCACTGGACGTCACTGAGAAGATCCTGGCTCCATCCTCACCACACTCACCCTTTACATATTTATAAACACGAATGAGGTCAGCCCTCAGTCTCCTCTTCTCCAAGCTAAACAGACCCAGCTCCCTCAGCCTTTCCTTGTAAGGGAGATGCTCCACTCCCTTCACCATGTTTGTGGCTCTGGGCTGATAAAAAAATTTGGTTAGTATGATCCGGCAGGACACACAGTCCTGGTATCGCAATTCCCTTGCTTTAAAAACAAAAAACCGCCATAATTGTCAGGAATTTGCATAGTTATGTGAAGCAGTGCAGGTCTCTGGGGTGTTGGGATGGCGGTCAGCCCCGGCACCTCTAGCTTTCTGCTTTGGCCCTGCTGAGCAAAGATGTGGAGCTTTGGTTCTGCTAGCTGTGTACCTGGGCTTCACAGCTAAACACGATGATTTAAGGAGAAACAAGTGCTAGGACATACTTCCATTTGTTTTCTTGAAAGTCAGTGTTTTTTCTGTCATGTAAGTTGGCTTGTTGGAAGATGCTAATTTGTTCTTTTGAAACTTGCTTGGATTCTAAAGCATATTGTGTTCCCAGAGCAGGCGTTTGTGAGCCGGGGTCTTGCAGCCTTATTTGAAGTCGCTCTGTGCTGCTGCATAAGGTGTGTGAAACTCCTTGAAGGCTGCCTCCGGTTTGCAGTTGGAAGTTAAGTTATTATTCTAATGACTTGCAGAGACCGTCTGGTGGCAATGTATAGTACACAGAGCGCTCAGTGTGTGTTTGCCATTGCCACGTGCTTTGTGCAGCCATGGGCGGTGCGTGACCTGGTGCTCATTGCCTGCGTGTGTTCTTTGTAGTTCTGTTAGTTCTGGGTGCTGGGCGATTCGGGGCCCTCCTCCCAGTCACAGTACAGAGGAAAGATGAAGTTGGTCTTTTTTGAGACTGAAGTATAGAGTCAGTGGAAAACTTGGTACTCCACTTATGGTCCAATAAAGGTTGTCTTTGTGATGGGAATCCTTCAGTGTGTGTGTGCTGCTCTTCCCAAAAACGCTGGGGAAGGAGTGAGTCCTCTCTTCCTGCACAACAATCAGTACATCAGTACATACAGCATCATTCCTAAAGCACTTACTTGCCTGCAATAATTTGGTGTGCTTTCTCCCCCGAGCGTGCTGCAAGCATAGTGAACAGAAGCGAAGATGGAATCAATTTTTAAAGCAAAGTTTTCTTATTTGTCTTGTTTTTAAAGATCTTTGGTGCCACTTGTAATGCCAACTGAAAGGTGGAACGATGCCCGGAGCCTCCCCTGCCAGGCTGCAGATGCACAGGGGCTCTCAGGGCTGTGTGTGCTGCCTGTGCCGTGTTGCAGCAGTGCTGTCTTTTGTGCTGGGGCTGCTGTGCAGAGCTGGGGCACAATGCTGCCCTTGTCACCTCAGGACTCAGAGCTTTGTCTGAGCTGTTCTAACTTGACACATGTTTCTATGGGATGTGAGCTGCTTTGGTCCTGGCAGGATGGGTTGGGTTGCGCCTACTTAAGATTCAGGTCAGTTCCATGCAAATTTTTCATTCAGCCCCAAACACTGGGCCTTTTAAAAATGTTCCTGACCTACATAGGCCTGGCTTTAATACCTCTGAAGCTAGATTATAGAGTTCTGTGCTTGTTTTAAACCACTCAGTCTTGTCCCCTGCCTCCGCTGCCGCTCAGCGCTGAAGGAGCCATTCCTGGCTGGCAGCACACCGCTTCTGTGCTGTGCCTGGGTAGGATGAGCTGTGCTGGGGTGCTGTGGAAGCAGGGCTGTAATTCCTGGTGGAGACATGGGATGGAGTGCTGTTGGGATAATTGGTTGTAAAAATGGTTTTGAGGGGATGGAGGGGAGCTGAAGGTGATCTTGCAAGCAGATCAGCTGTTCTGCTGCAATAAGGATGTGGTGGCCATCTGGCTGATGGCAGTGTTCTGACTCTGCTATTGCCACAATATTGTAAGTGCTTGTCGTGTATGCAGGTGTGTACAGCACCACGTGTGTGTGTACTCACACATCTCCCTGTATGCTTAGATACTCTTTTGTCATTCTGCTTGAGTTGCAAATACCAGAGCATTCTGGCTTGCCTCTGTCTACATTTGTTTAGAAATCATTGCTATTGCGATGAAAATCGTTAATTAATCTATTGCTACTCTTAAGTTTCAACTTGTCACAACATCGTCTTCGTCTTCTACAAATGGTCTATTCTGTGTTGCCTAAATTCTGACATGGTATAACTGCCTATTAATTTTTATCTTCTTTTCTTACAGTAAAAAATGGCATTTCAGAAGGCAGTGAAAGGAACTGTTCTCATTGGAGGAGGTGCCATAGCAACAGTTTTTGGCCTCTCTCAATTTTCTCAGTATAGAAACAAACACGTAAGTATTAATTATGACTTCTGATAAAATACGAAGCTTAAAATCTGTTTGAGCGTATGTTAGACTTATACGAATAGCTTTGTTTGGGAAGGGATGCCAAGAGCTCTCAGCTTGATTTGCTGTGTGCTATCTGGAGGATGGCATTAAATGATGTTTCACCATTGCAGGTCTTTAACCAGTGGCTAAGTATGATTCATGTAAATCATTTTTCTTGTTTAAAAAATGTCCTTTGGGTACCCCTAGGGATGTCACTTAGTTACAGGAGGAGTGGGAAATACCAGCTGAAGTACAAGTTGCTTGAAGTACATGGAAACACTAGCATTACCTGAGAATCTCAGCTTTATACAACGATTGTGGCAATTTTTGGGCAGTTCAGAAAATTGATAATTGTTTTAAGGTGGGATCTGTGGGAGGTCTTCTGCTTCTGGTAGCATTGGTGTCTCGCTGGGTGGGTACAACCTAGACAAAGATATGCTCAGGACATGGTTTAAGGCTGTATTTTGGGTAATTAAGGCACACCGATGGGATAAAAATTCCCAGAGCAGTAAAGGAAGATGGTGAAAATATACTGATAAAGTAAGATAGTGGTAGCAGAAAGAGATGTAGTAGATGCTGGTTCTGGTCTGTGTCACTGTTATAGGAGCTTCTTCCAGGTGAATTGAAGCAGCCATCTTTTGTTGGTTTTGTTTCCCACTTCTTAACGCAGAAACCTGGGAAGAACATCAGCAGAAGGAACAAGAGTTGTGGACTGCTTTTAGGCAGAGCTGGTGCTGATCAGTAGCTACTGGTTTTAGACAGATACCTCTTATTTCAGTGCAGTTGTGCTATGCTTGAGAAGTTCATGTATTTGTGTGCTATGCATGTAAAGAACACGTCTTCACATCTGTTAAGTGTAGGCAGTGAGGCTGCTACCTCACTCCTGGCCAACACTGCAGTTGGTGTTCCATACTGTTTCAAGTAGGTACAGCCAGAGCTCTGGCCTGATTTACTTCCATCTGGCTTTGGAAAGAGCTTAAGCCTTAAGAGGGGCACCTCATCCTTCCTTTCAGCAGCTAGGTGAGCGGGTGCTCATTTTTCAGGGTGCTTTCTGCTTCTCACCTTAGAAATGCAATTGACCAGCTCCTTTTCAACAGCAAGTTATCATGAGCTGCTTAGCTACCACATGTTTACTGTGGGTTCCCATTCAAACCACGAGAGCTGAAATCCAGGGATCCAGGTAGATCTTAACTTCGTGAAGGTGTGCAGAATGGGTCTAAATAAATGATAATATGAATCTTCTGGCTGTTTCCATGTGAAGAGGAGTAGAGTTGAGATATTGATAAAGCGAATGAGATGAGTCATTCCCAGGGAGCCTAGCTGGAAAGTGGATAAGCCAGGATCCTTATAGCTTCAGATACTGTTGCAAAAAATAAAGCCTAGCATTTTAAGTGAGCTTCCCATTGGACTGCCTGTTTTGAGCCTAGCTGCTAATCTAACTCTCTCTGGAGCTGTTATCATAGGATATTACAATCTGGCTTCATTACTGTCGGAAACTGCAGCTTCAAATCTTAGGACTGCTAAATAAAAGAAGGAGTTGGAAGGCACAACTGATCTGGGTAGATAACTTGTCATATATGCAATATTGCAAAATTCAAGAATTTCCAGTTTTCTGCCATTATTGGATGGTCATGCCAAATTCCCAAGGGCAAATTAAAAAAACATGCTTTAAAGAAAGTGGTGTCAAAATGAAAAAATCCACTTGTCCCTTGATTTCTGGACCTATTGTGTAGTGTCTGTCTACAAAGGATCTGAAAAATTTCTAGCATATGTGTAAGCAAATGGATCTGTCAAGTGAACAGCGTGTTGTTTTCATGTTGTACTAACTTGCACATTTCCCACGTGATGTCCCTTAAAGCTTCTGCCTTAAACACCTAATGTAGGGCAGCAGGTGGAACGTGACTGCAGGGATTGACACAAAGGAGGACAGTCCATTTGTAGTGTTGACATATCTAAGCTGTGGGCATGTCCCCCAGCCCAAGTGTCCTCTTTTTAATAATGCCTGCCAATCAAATGTATGCTAGGGCAAAGATCTTGTCTTCCTGTGCCAGGGAAGGATATTGCCCCAAGATGTGCACTAATTGGGTACACATTGTAAGAAGTCTGTTTGTTATTTCAAGATCAGAATCCGTCACATAATAAGACAGAAATAAAATGCAAGTAAAGCAGCATGCTTGGTTTGTAAGGGGCTCTGGGTGTCTGTGCTGTGCTCGGCATCCTGGAATTAGAGCACCCACGTAGAGAATACAGACCTCCCTTGGTCAGTAATCCTGAGTGCGCAGTGCGGTTGACTTATCTGTCTTTGTTCTGTGTTTGCTCAGCTGATGCTGGGTGCTCCTGTGAAACTCAGCTGTCCCAGGTTGCCCCAAGGGAAAGCTAAGGGGTGGTGAGCTGCTGGCCCTGGAGAATGGGTGGGAGATCCCTTCAGTCTGTTAGTTGGGCTTATTAGTGCGTGGTTGGTCTGCTGAAAGCGATGAGTGTTGGTATTTTCTGGTGTTGGAACTGAAGTTGTTCTTGCTAGGCTTAAGGGTGAAAGCCTGGATGAGAATGGCCTGGTTAGTGCTGTTAGCCTTGCATGGGTGTAAGAACTGGAAGGTGTTTACACCCTGGAAGTAAAACACGGTGGATTCTGATCTGTCCCAGTGTCAGGTTGTTTATCCCAACTTGTTTTCCTGTAACACACAGACAGAAATGCTGATGTCTGGGAGACTGTTTCTGCAACAGCAACTGGGGCAACAGAGATATACGTTCCCTGGCTGTGCGTGGCATATGCAGGCATGCCAGCAGTTGAGTCAGTTCTCCTGACTGTGTGTTGTTTTTTGAGCTGAGCGGGGAGAGCATGGGAACATGTGTTGACATGACAGAGTTGCTGAATTTAACGCAGAAGCTGATAGATGAATACCACACTTCTGTGTTTCGGATGGTAACCTGATCACTGGGATATTTACTGAATTAATATGAAGGCTTAGTTCCCTTCTGTGCCACCTCTGTAAATTAAATTCATCTTGAACAATGCAGATAGTTCTCCAGCTTGGATGTGCCACGTTCACTACTGGTCATGAGCTCCTGGAAATGAAAATCCTGTCTGAGATGAAGCTGGGCACCTACACGGGGCTTAAAATACACAGCCTGCCTGTGTGGGAGTTCTGGCCTTGTGTATTCAGACAACTGAAAGATAGGAGTGGCCCCAGTGCTGCAGCCTGCCTTGGGACCTCTTCTGCAAGCACTTCTAATGGCCCAGGTGCTGCAGCCAGCCTTGGTACCTCTGCTGCAAGCACCTCTAATGCTAATGGTGACAGAGGAATGGAAATGGTGATTTCTCTTGCTTCGTAGCTGGTTGCCGAGTTCTTACTTTGTGTGCCTGTTTTATGGAGCCCAGTGGGCTAGCAGTAGATACGATGGGGGTATTGTTTGGTTTTCTGGGTTTGACTCAGAGCCACTGCTACTTTTTTTCTGCAGCTGCTGAGGAAAGAGCGCTGCTTTGCTGTGGGGCTACGCTCGGTGTCTGAGTGCAGCCCTGTTGCTGGCGAGCAGTGTGCTGTGGGGCAGTAGGAATTGCTCACTGCAGGGAGTCCAGTGCAGACAGCGATAACGTGATAATGCATCGGAGCCTGCTTTGGGGTTTTTAATTACTTTCATTTTCTTTTTTAATGAATAGGGATGATGAATTTGCCTCTGTGAACCTACCTGGAGATTTACATTAGCCAAATTAACAAGAATGCTTGCTTATGGATTACTAGATCACTTTATAACTTGATGATTGAATTCAGACTGCCAAACTACATTTCTTCTCACTAAGAGCGTAATCAAAACCATTCAAGGAACTCTTGCCTGAGAAATTGTAGATATAAACAGCAATTGCTTATTTCAGTAAACATACTTGTTCACTGCCAAACTAATCACGTTATTGCAGATGGAATCCCTGTATGCAGCTTTTCTTCAGTCTCACATTTAATTGACAGCAAGATGAATCATATCTATATCAATTCCTAGGCTGCTAATCACTGTGCTTACTTTCAGTTACTCGTGTGCTGATCTCTGAGCTTTTGCTGTGCCAGGGACTGTTTGCTTGGAGCTCTCTTTTACTGTATTTGTTGTAGATAATGTATTTTAAAGAAACTAAGTGTCAGTGCTTCACAAACTCTGACTTTTTATTGTATTCCTCTTCCTGAAGTTAAGGTAAGCATTTAGGAAATAGTCTGTATTGCCACAGAAGGCAGTGGTAGCACTGGCTGTTACCTTGCCTGTGCTGCACTGTTGCAGTTATCCAGTATGGAAGTGGAAGAAAAGTCTTTGTGTTTCAGTCTATGTAATCCACAATTGAGATGAACTTGGTCACTAGTTGTGTGTTTTGAACGTGCACTTTCTTTAGACAGGCCTAGAGGTTACTAGATTGTGTTGTCAGTTGCAGTGATACGTTTATAGCAACACTGAGAAATAATACATTTCACTTACAGTTCAAGCCAAGTCGAGGCTTCAGTGCGTGGCTGAGTTCACCGATCATTTACAGTGGGTCCTGCAAGAATCCCTTCTACCTTAGGCTCCCCAGGTCTGCTAACAGAGCTCCCACAAGCACAGAATTGCTAGCTGAAGAGGAGCTGCACCATTTGGCCGGTAGCTGCTGGAAACCTCTTCAGCTGCAGATAGGAACAGATGGCTGCAAGTGACAGAGCTACCTTTTGTCAGTCAAGCTGTTTCGTTATGGCAGGTGTATATTCCCTTCCCTCTGCAAATGCCAGGGAAGCACTTGGAGTTTTTAAAATTGAAGGTGGCTTGTACATGCAGATAGCTCTCTGAAGCTTCAGGGCACCGTGGGACTGCTGGGCAATGGGGAGAGCAGCAAGGCAGGGCATGCTGCTGGGGGGGATTATAGGTGGACTTTGTCACTTGAATGTAGCTTCTGTCCTTTGTAGGAACCCTGGGCACAGGCTGTCTTACATCAATTAAATCTGCTGCTTGGACCAAAGACGCATGACATTCATAGAATCATTAGGGTTGGAGAAGACCTCTAGGATGCCCAAGCCCAGCCCACCCCTGTAATGCCCACTGACTCTGTCCCTTCGTGCCACATCCACACAGCTCTGGAACACCCCCAGGGATGAGGACTTAGGGCATGGGGCTTAAACACTTGGATTTTTGTTTTCTGCTTGTGGAGGAAGTGTAACTTCCAGGAAAAACTCTGAAAATGAGTGGCCTTAATTTCCTGTTTATTTTGGTCCATTCTGCATCTCCCAATTAATTACCCTGACCCTGGTGTCCCAGTCTCTGCAGTGCATATTTTAAAAATGCAATGGTTTAAAAGCATCTTCTGAAAGTGCAAGTGGGAAACATGGGTCCTTTGGGTCTTCAGAATAAACAAGCAAAATAGTGGTGAGAGGAGCTCACTGCCTAGCTGTGTGGTGAGTGAGGGAAACCTGGGAGGAAGAGAGCTGGAATGCAAAGCAAAGCTGGAGCTGCAAGCAAAGAGATGGTCAGCATGGCTTTTTGATCTTGCATGTTTTTAATAGTATTTGCTCCATAATGCTTTAATACAGTATTACCAATAAATAAAGGTAAAGCGACTTGAAATATTTCAGTTTACCTTCTGGGTAATAGAAAGTGCTGTGACTTGTTGCATGCATATTTAAGTGTGTGTGTGGCTTTTGGATACACATTAAATGCGGATCTTTGTTTTGTTTTCAATCATTGTAGGGTACCTTGGTGAATGTTCAAGCTGCAGAAGCAGTGACTGTTCCCATAAAGAACGATTTTCCTACAAGAGAAGAGCAGATTTCCACACTAAAAAACACGCCTGAGTTTGATGTTCTTATCATAGGTGGAGGAGCAACAGGATGTGGTTGTGCCTTAGATGCAGTCACTAGAGGTAAGACTTCATTCTTGGATTAACATGGCTTATAATAATTAATCAGATTGGCTTTCAAAAGCCACTTGAAGGTAAAGAATGTGTCTTCCAAATGCCTGGTTATAAAACTGCCTTCTGATCAGAAATGAACCCAAAGGAAAAACATCTTGTTATATTTTATTTCAGCATAGTTTTCATTGTCTAAATACTTATATACAGTTCACATCAGTGCTGACCCTCTGCTGGCTGCTCTTGGATGGATTTCTCCTCTCTTGCTTCTTGCTTAGTGGGTTTACCTGCAGTTACACTTTCATGCCTGCAGCAGAGAAGACAGCAGTTGCACAATGCTTCTAGCACAAGTTCTTTCTGAATGGAGCAAGCGTGAATTCACAATGAGGCATACGGCTCTCAAGCTCATGTTTCCTGTAACGTGAGATCTACAACCTCTGCTAATGCTCTGTAGCTGCTTGTTGCATTGCAGGTTTAGGGAAGGCTGTTTGGATGTACTGGGGAGCCTACTCCCATCCTTCAGTCTGCAGCTGCATGCAGTAGATTTGTGCTCTCCTGGCTCCTCTTCTGTGAGATGTAACTGGTTTAGGAAGCTACCTAAGTGGAAAAACTAATCGTTAACCTTCTGTCAGAAAGCTTGAGATAAAATAAGTTCAAGATGATGCTTCCTACCTGACTTCTTCAAGGGGCTGAGAATGTCTGTATGGCAGTGGGCTGCTGCCTGACAGATGTGTGGCAGTTCATCTGTCCTGTGCAGAGCTTTGGTTCTGGGGGGAATGCAGGGCACGAGCACCTACTGTTATCCTCCTTGCATGATAACTTTAGCTAGCAGCTTCTACTCAAACTCAATGGCTCTTGGAGGCAATCAGTAATTTTGCAAGTTTGGTGAAAATAAGTCTCCAGATGCATAGGTAAAAATGCACAGGTTTCTGAGCGAGAGACTGGAACATCAGCTTCTGCTCAGTTGAAATGCTATACTGTATTTTTGTTTTAAAAACCCAAAAGAATTAGTGAGAAATGGTCACCTTGGGATGTGTTCTTTCTGTTGCTGTTTTCAGTGGAATCTGCCAATGAAAGAGAACAGGCCTTCATTGGTATCTGTATTTTTGACCTTGCTATTTCCATTTTTTTAACTGAAACACAAAATATAAAATAATCATAAAGTTCTTAAGGTTGTTTAACATGTGGATATATGTCAGAAGAGGTAAAACCTGACTCCAGGAATGTAATGTGGAGTTTGATTTGGAGAATACCTGGCCAGAAGGTGTGATCGTTTTGAAACAGATTGAGCAGCAAGGTATGCTTCATTGTTCTTCATTGTTAGCTACCTGCAAATCAAGTTACTGTTTTTTGTTGGTTTTTTTTTTTTCATTTATTATTAAAAGTAAAGTTGGGTCTTTTCATTTCTCCCTTTGTCATATTGTGGTAGAAAATACAGTTGTAAAGCACAGAGAAATTATTGTAGGTAATAGTTCCTTTTACTGGATATTCTGATTATATCAGTGGATTTCTGAAGTGTGAAATATTCCTAGGCATTTGGTTAATGAATTGTGTGTTGTTGCTGTTCATTCATGGAACTCGCTCTTTTATTATGTTTGCTTCACTTAACAACAAATTTTGCTTTTCATGAGTTTGATATATTTTCGCCAAATTATTTCTGATTGTATCCATTAATCTTCAGTCACATTTGACAAAAATAAATTACTCTGATCTTTGGAAGTTACCAGTAATAATTAGTATTAGGACAGAAGTTTTGGGAGACCAACAGATGTTAAAATGGCATAAAGCAGCCCTGAAAGATGGAGAGGGAAGGACCCAAGAGCTGACTGCTCGTGCAGATGCTCCTTGGGCTCACGTGTCACTGTGCTGCTGCTGGTCCCAAAGCTGAACCACTGAGTTTCATTTTCTCCTTGTCTGCCTGATTTTCAGATTCCTCCAGTTGGAGGGATCTGCTGTAGTAAGTTCTGTAACTGATTGCCACCTCCCTGCGTTTACATCTGTTCTGTAAGCAAAAGATGGCCACAAAGCTATCCTGCACTGCTTTTCTTCCTTGGGTTTCCTTATGCTGGAGTATTGATGGCTGTCTTGCAGCTGTGTGCCAAATACAGCCTCGTGCCTGCCCCGGATCATTGAGAAGCATCTGTTAATCATGCATTTCCCATAGTCCAGCCTTCTCACAGCGGTGCTGCTGTCCCACACTGTCTGTGCAGGAGCACTGCTGGCAGTGCTGTCACATCCCTCACCCACAGAGAGCTGCATCTTGTTCTCCAGTGCAGCTGGGGACACAGCAAGCATGCAATCCCTCTCCAAGTGTTTGTCAGAATATGCATTATAATGCAGAGTGTTCTTTCTGAGGCACTCTGCGTTCTGGATTAGTGAGAATGTTTCTGAGCCCCATGGTTATCCCTCCTTTGTGCTAGGAAAACACAGCAGCTGGCAGTCTCACACCTGTCTGAGTGTCTGCAAGGCTTTGTGCTGTCTGTAGCTAACTCTGTGTGTGCCCTTTGCCTGTACAGGGTGTAAAGAGAATGTCTGTGTTGCATGAGTGCTGCAGTATGTGCATGATAAGCTGCAGATTAATTCTTCCTTCCTGCAGTTCCTAGCAAAGTTGCTATATTTTGTATTAGGTCTTAATTATAAGGCTTCATGTGTATGGCAGGATGCTATATCCTTAGACTGTGTGTAATGCAGAGGAGAAAAATAATAATGAAGTGAAACAGCTTTTGCACATCTTCAGAGATGGAGAAGGTCTGTCTGGTTAGTGGCACTCGTAACCAGGGATGCTGGGATTTGGTAACTTGCATATTGATATTGATGGCTGTTTAATTTTGTTGGTAAAATCATTTTATGGCAAGCTCGTGTTTTGGACAAACTCTTGAGTTGTGAGTGAGAAACCTGAATATCAGAAGTAGTTCATTTGCTTCACAGTAACAATCAGTGGGAGCTGGTTTATCTTTGAACACTGGGGATTGAAATTTTGGATTGTAGCTTTTAAGGCTGGCATACGCTTGGGTTTGGATGGGCTGATAGGCAGAGGTGAAATGCTGAGTTCTTAGTCCCAAAAGACTGTTCAGACTTGGATTCAGAAGGCTCTGGAACTCTGCATGCTCCTTCTTAATCCTGTGGCTGTTAGTAGTCTCACTGGAAAGGGGGGCTGCAGGTTTTGAGCCTGCAGTATGGGATATATTGTCTGCTGCTCTGTTACTTTTATGTAGCCTTGTGCTGTACCTTAGGTGTCTTCCTTCTACATGGAGGAAAACCTCCCTTCCTCCTTCCCTATTTCATTTAGTCTCTGAAGCAAGTAAGACTGTGCTGGAGCTCTGCCACTGTCACTGAAGTTCACCATGCTTTTTCTTTGAAGTCTTCCTCCAACCACTTCATCACTTCTTTCAGTGGGATAGCCTTAAGGTTTGGTTGACTGGTTTGGGGTGTTAGCAGTCTTCTTGGGAAACTTTCTGGGGAGCAAATAATGGCAGTGCCCACATTCACAGCATGTCACAGGGATGACTGTGAAGCATCAATCCCATAAGCTCTTCCTTGAGTGTGCACCCATTACAGATGGCCCCTCTTCTGGTGCTGGGAGCCTCTGGAGGAGCAAACTTTGGGGAGAAGGCAGGGTTGCCAGTTATCTGTCTAGCTGCTGTGCTGTTGAAATAATTAGTGTGATAGTTTGAGTTCTCTGCTGCAAAGAGTTAAGGGTATTCATGAAAATATTCTGTTCCTGCCATGAATACAAACTATAATTTGCTTGAGGGAGCGTGGCCCCTATAATGTACTGTAATGCCTTTCTATTGTGAAATATCCAGGTTTTAATGTGCTTCTGTTTAAGTTCTGTTTTGACTTTTCCCTCAGGAAGAAGGCTAAAATTTTTCATTACAATATAGACAGTGCACTACACTTTGAATACAAATTTATCCATGTACGGAGTAATTTTTCTTGTGATTGTCTCTACCCTAGAGAAGTGTCTTTAATGAATTACATACAAATTGTGTAATTTAAGAAGTTAATTTGGTTTTCTGGTAACACAGGACTAAAAACAGCCCTTCTAGAAAGAGATGATTTCTCATCAGGGACCAGCAGCAGGAGTACTAAATTGATCCATGGTGGAGTGAGATATCTTCAGAAGGCCATCATGAAGTTGGATTTTGAGCAGGTAATTGTTTATGCAGGTTGTTAAGCAAAAATTGCTGGTAGACACTTTCCCTATCCCAATTACATCAGAGTTCTTTATTTCTTTTTCTAATACTTGGCTGCACACAGTGACTGTGGATTGCAACACAGAAAATGTCTTCTCCAGCTGAGCTTTCCAGAACTGGGAAATTGGTGGTGCCCTTTCTTGCCAAATTCACTTACAGACAATCTAACAGCTGTACCTTTTAGGCTGTGGATGTGTTGGGGAGGGAGGACAGAAACACTGACTGGAAAATAAAAAGAGCTTCTTAGCTGTCAGGATCAGAATTTGGGGGAGTGAGGGGCTGTCCCGATGGTTCTGAAATGAGTAAGGAAAATATGATAAATAAGTGATTATATACATATGATAAATAAATGATTATGTGATTATGTATGTGATTAACATTTCATGTACTTTTGTGTTGCCTCAGTCTGGTGGAAGTTGATGTTCTTGCTTTTAGAAATCAATTTGTCTCACTGAGACTTCTCTAATTTAAAATACATTTTAATGATAATAATACTGCCACAGAAACAGTGACCTCTCAGGGATAAATAAAACCAGAAACACAGTTACCCACCTGTAGAAATCACCATCTTTTTTTTCCCAAGAACAACTTGATATTGACTGATATCATTGATTTGGAGAGGAACATTTCCGCATTTGCAACTCAGAGTTCTATGGGATTTAAATGTGGGAGTCTGCACCGAAGCAGTACTGTGGGATGTGCTCCGAACCTCCTCTATGGCCTCCTGTTCTTAGTTAGCAGCACTGCAGCTTATTGAGCATTAAGATCAAATGGAAAATCGGTCAGCTGACCAGCCAAGATTCCAAAGAGAATCCACTTAAGCTTATCTTGCTACGAAAGTATTTTCCTTAATTTCTGATTTTATTTTTTTTCCAGTGGATCCTAATGTGCTTCTGAGAGAACAGGAAGGTTTATGTGAGATATTTGCATTGATGAACAGTTTTCTCATTAAATGTTGCATTTTGGGGCGAAATTGGGTAACTTGAAATTCATGTGTACTTATTTTTTTTCAGTACAAGATGGTGAAAGAAGCACTCCAGGAGCGTGCAAACCTACTTGAAATAGCTCCTCACCTATCAGCTCCTTTGCCTATCATGCTGCCTGTTTACAAGTAAGCTCTACTATCATATCTCTCCTTTAGCACGGTCCTTCGACAAGCAAGCTGTTTCCCTGGATAAGTTTCCAGGTGCCTTTTCCCAGTCGTGTCTTTATACCTGTCACAACCTTCTTATCTTCCCAGAGGTGAGATGTTGCAGTGTTGTGGAAGCATGAACTGCCCACATGGATGAGCCTGGTATCACTGCTGCCAGTAGCCCCTCTTGGACTCCAACTTCTTGGTGCATTTTAACCATTACAGTTGGTGTAGAGGAGGGGAATTTGCAGCTGGAATGAACTCATAATTCCCAGGATATTATTTACTGTTCTTTCCAGTACATCCTTGTCTTCAGTGCACGCTATTATCGTTTTCTTCAAAATGTACTGTGTAGTCCTGACAGCTACCAGTGTTCTGTGCAGTAATTTAGTGCGTTGCCTTCCACTGTACATGGCACTTTGGTGTTAAGAGAACAGTTTCTTCCTCCTGAGGAAGACTTTAAGTGATTTGGGTTAGGTTTTTAGCTCTGTAAGAGCAGTTGTTCAGTAGAACAGGCTACTCAAAGCAGTGAGCTTTTGATGAGTCTTCCTAATGTGGTCCTACAGAGCAGGCCTGTAATAGCTGGAGCTCATGTAGGTCAGCAGTGGGCTACATTTATTTGGTCTTGTGTAGGAGGCATTAGGTCTTCCAGCTTATCTTGACTCCTCAAATGCATGTGCTGAAGCAGTCTGGTTCTTCCTTCAGTGCTCAGCTTTGATTCCTCATCTTTGGCTGAAGTAAAAAACAGTAGTCTTAATTCTAGAAAAAACAAGTGCTGAATTTAGTTGACTTCCTGCAGTGAGGAGACCAGCTGAAAATAGCAAATATGTAGCTTTTTGCACGTTTACTTTACATGATGCTGTGAATTTGTTCAATAGTACGAAAGTAACCAGCACAATGCAGCATGCTGGGTTATGAGAAGTATTACAAGAAGTGTGAGCTTTCACTTCTTAACTTCCCATGAAGTTAAATTATTTTTTTCTTGCAGATGGTGGCAGTTGCCATATTACTGGATTGGAATAAAACTGTATGACCTCGTGGCAGGAAGTCAGTGTCTGAAAAGGAGTTATGTCCTCAGCAAGTCGAGAGCCTTGGAGCACTTCCCAATGCTGCGCAAAGACAAGCTTGTTGGAGCTATTGTCTATTATGATGGTATGTTCCCTTATGTGACTCTTACTACACTGTTCTATATCTGGGGAGAGGGGGAAGGGAGGAACACATGTACATCAGCTACATTGACTCTCCAAAGGGAAGAATGACTTGAAGGATTCAGTTCACATTTTAATTTATATCTATCGAATCGATGCTTACATTGCTCACTACAGTAATTTATGGGATGTAGAAGAGGATATGTTTGTTTTTCCAGCTAGTAGTTGTAGTGATATGTGAAAGCCTCCTGATGTTCTGGTGATTCCCAACAACTTTCCAGCTGTGCATGATTTTTGCTGTGCTGGAGAGGCAAGACTCTTTCTGCTGCAAATATCTCTACACATGTGGTACTTGCTGCTCAGCCTGTTTCAAGTTAGACATCCTCACAACTGATAGAGCAATAAAAGCTACTCCTAATCAACTAATAGTCACATCTTGTTGGATTTCCAAATTCTGTGTTTACTTCAGACTTCGTCTTTATTTAAAAGAAAGTTATGTCCCCAGAATAAAGCATACTCTATGTAGCACTACTTGCAAGGATTTGCACTGAATTCTTCTCAGACTGAATACATCTTCCAAGTTACTACATGTCAAACAATTGCGGTCATTCTGATAGTTTACTGTAGTACTTCTGGTTTGAAAAGAGTTTCAAACTTAAGATTTCTGCCAAAACACCTTTAAGTAAAGAGTTACAAAATCATGGGAGGAAAAAGTTGCCTCCAGCTTGAGTTGTTACTGTTGGTTATGATAGATTCTGATATGTTTTTGTATAATGTACATACACTGTCAGCCTTAGAGAGCAGATGCTTTCTGCAAGTTTTCTGATGCTGCATTTGTCTTGAAATAGCAGTTTTTGTGTTCAGAAGTGTTTGTGCTTACTCAAGAGTGTCATTCATATTTGTAATGCAAGAATGCTGGTAAGTCTCCTTATTTTGTTCTGTGAAACAAGTAATGGTAAGTCCCTAGCAGAGTGTCACAGCAATAGGTGCCACAGTGGGTCTTCTGAGCAGAGCTCTGTCTTTGTCCCATCAGCGTCTGCAGATATTGGAGGCAGTCTGAAACAAAACTGGTAAAGGATTATTTGGTTTCCTTGGCATAGGGCTGCCTAGGAGTCTTGCTTATCCAGAATATTAGCACTTGTGTTGAGTCACAGGTGTCTTGAGCTTTATCCAAGCCGTGACATCTTATGCAAGTTGTATCCCTGAACTGTCAGAACTTCAGTGTTCTTAGATACTGAATTTTGCATGACTTCTAAATGCTGGAAAGCACTTGAGTTGGAGTGGAGTATACTGTCATAACTGCTTTCTTGATGCACTCTGTTCTGATGACATATCTAGAAAATGGAGCACTTTTATTTTGCAGCAGACTTGTATGCTGTTTTTTAGCGTGTTTAGTTGGATTGTTTATTCCCCGTTTTCCATTCCTCTTTTATTTCGCTTCCAAAAGAGAAAGTTCTCCTAAAACTTTCTCAGTAATGAGGCCATTTTGGTAATATCAAAACAGAAGTGTGTTAAGGATAGGAGGACAAGAAGGCCCTGAATTCCTTGCAGGCCTGGAGGAGCCCTCCAATGAGTAACTGGCTTAAATGCTGACACGCTTCAGTAGTGGCACACTTCTACTTAGTTTTTACCTGGAGATGTTGCTTTTTGACCTTTTGGAAACCAGGAATGTCTTCACACAAAATTGATGACAGAGGCTGTACTCTTCTCTTTTTAGAACTTCATTTGTACTATTCATCAGCTTATCAATAGGGGCTTTTGTACTGGGAAGAAGGAGGAGGGCCTCTTGAAACATGCTGGCTCGGGTAATATTAGCGAGGCCTCTGGCACAAGTGCGTGCTGGTGATTGTAAGCTGTCTTACACAGAGGCCAGTGGAGTGAAAAATAGACTGGGATGCTTGTGTGCATAGGTTCTTATTTGGGAATGGAGTGAAAGTTAAAAGATGGACTTAGATTCTTCTGAGAGAAGTAAAAATTTACTTCTTTTTATTTAAGATACAGAGGAAGTAAGTGGTTATTTAAAAACAAGATTTTTTTAATGGGGTTTTGTGGCATTTTGACTGTGTCAAATGAAAGAAATGAAAACCTTCACGCACCATAACGAGAGCTGCTGTAAATAACACACAGAAGTAATTCAGGCTTATTTTTTCATTACTATAAGCTGTTCCTTCTCTTAGGCTGTTAAGAGATCCCAGGAGTTCATAAGAACAATGAATTACACTGTAATTAGCTTCTCAAAAGAGCACTATGGCTTGGGAATCTATAATCTATAATCTATTGAAGTCTTTCCTGATGAAATAGATAATTTGGACATATCATGGCTCTGTACAACTCCAGCACTGTAAAAGTATACAGTTACAAGATAACCTTGAAGATAATCTCTGAGTTTCTCAGAATAATTGTTTTAAACGCTGTTGCAATAGATGTAAACGTTCAGTGCCAAGATGCCACGTGTTCTTTCAGTGGCAAACATCTGTGCAGCAGTACAGCACACACAGCTGGTGGGCAGAGATCACAGAATCAGCGGACGGTTGAGTTGGAAGGGACCTCAGAGATCACGAAGCTCCAACCCCCCAGCTGCAGTCAGGGCCACCAACCTCCACGTTTAATACCTGCCCAGGGCCCCATCCAACCTGGCCTTGAACACCTCCAGGGATGGACGGGGCATACACAGCCTCTGGGCAGCCTGTGCCAGCATGGTGATGCTGGCAGGACTTCCAGGCTGATGGGGTGAGATCTCAAAAGCAGGTGTTAAGTTTTGCTGCTAGTGAAATTTGTTTGTGCTCATGTTACTGGCTTGGCTTTGCTTTGCTTTTCTCTTAAAGCTGTGAGCTGCTACAGATCAGGTTACACATTGTTCTTTTTCAGAATTTAGAGAAATGCTACTGGCTATTAACATCAGCACCAACAAAACAAAATGTGCAGCTCCTTAAAGCCTCAGCTGAATGCAGAGGAGCTGCTGAAAGACAGAGGTATCATCAGCTGAATGATGCAGCTTTGAGCTGTGTGTATGCAGGGTAAAGCGAGAATGACAGCATTATGTCAGTTCTTAAGGTGCCCCATTCCAGAATGAAACCTGACAGGTAGATGTGTGCCACAGTATTTCTCCACTGGTCAGCCTATGGTCCATGGTCTGTGTGGGCTCACGTTACTCTATGAAGCGTTAATTCGTTTATCTTGATCAATTAACTTGTGCTCTGTCAACACGAGTCAGCCAGCACACTACATTGTAAATCTATTAATTGGAATTTTAACAAGTCCAAAGGAATGGAGCGCAGAAGGGAGTGGAAATTGAACTTAAAGTGGAGAAGGGAAAGATATGGTTGAATTATGCTTACTTTAATTCTTTCACCAGAATTAGTCATGAATAAGAGCATTAAGTAATGGCAATTAAAAAAAAAACAAAAAAAAAAAACAAAAAAAACCCAAAAACAACCCTCAGAACATTTGAATCTTAAAATAGGTCGTGTCTTTCCACTCTGTCCATGTTTTCCCTCTGTAAGTAATAAATAAAATTCTTATCTCTTATTCTTGTATTCTCTGTTCCTGCCTCTACCATAATTCCTGTCTCTATTGTAGCCTCTTTGTATCTGTAGCTGTAAATAGCCCCAGCTAGCAGCATCTTGCTGTTGGGCATGTTGATTGCCACCACCAAAGGGAACAATTTAAAATGCTCATTATGTGGGTTACTTTTTAATTTGATAAAACCACCTCTCCAGTGATATTCATATTGGTGGCAATGCTGCCTTGCGAAGAGAAGAAACAGCAGTGCTCTTTGCTTTTTTTCTGTAATTGTTGATCAAACCGGTGGCGTGTCAAGCGATCCATTATTCACGAATATTTTGTATTCTGCAGTGTTGCCACGGTCGTCTTAATTACATTTTTAAAAATTGTTTATACAGGCAAAAAAAGATGGTACATTATAAATGTTGGAAGTACCAGCAGTAGCAAATCAGAGGCTTTACCAGAGGCTATTCTTGCTCTGTCTCAGCATCGGGAAACTAAAGCATATGTTGGATGTTAGCCTGGGTGTACACAATGTGTCCTATTTATTCAAGGTTTTCTTTGAAGCCACAACTTACAAGTTTGTTTCTTAGGGGTACATGTCAGACTGCATTTAGCATTTGTTGGTATTAGGATACTCCTGAATAGCAAAAAGGCAACATTTTGGGGGAAGAACGTGGCTGCTATCTGAGCAGTGATCTGTCAGTTCCATTTATGTAGCTCAAGGAAAACTGGAAGGGAGGCACTATGGAGAGCTGGCCTGAGATCTCAAGATCATATGCAGAATTATTTTAAAGCATTTTAAATGGAAGAATTAATCTCCATTTAAATCATACGTAGTGCATTATGTTAAAAACTAGGGAAAACATTAAAGAGGAGATGCAAGTGGCCAGAATATTTATTTAGAAATTCTAAGTGGCACAGATCTCCTTAAGATGCATTGCTTTCTATCTTTAGATGCTTGCAGACTTCTCTGCTTACATATTTTGCCTTTCAAGATGAGCCTTTAGGTGTGTGAGGAAAATGTTTGTTCTTGAATCAGTCATGAATTTAAAATTTTGGGGTTTTTTTTGTTGACCTTGCTCTTGGAATTTGCTGTTACTTTCTGCAAATAGGAATTAGCAGACACTACTCCTGTCACTGGGTGGCTTCAAGGGAGCTGATTGCTTAATGACTTTCCAGTATGCTTACTGGGATGTAAGTAGCTGTTCTTTATATTCTTGGTATGTATTCTCTCCTGAAATGTTTTAATATGAAGGTTATTTAAACATAAAGGGGAAAAAAAAAAAAAAGAATTGGCAGAGGATTTAGCTTTCCTTGTGTACAGCAAACCCCATGAGAAATCCTTCCTGGGCACGCAGGCACACACACCGACACACACAAAAATCAATGCAAAAGAGTAGAGCATTCATTAAGCTGTCAAAAATGGAATAAATGCTTTTTTTTTATTTAGGCTCTTGTAGCTATTTTTCCTAGTTTTTGAGTGTGTCCTGAATTATGAAATGTTACGGCTTTATAATTCATATTTGACAAATTAATATTTTGAGAATGTTGTGAGCCGTAATAGGGGTATTACCCTATTACAGATGCAGACAACTGTATGACTTTTCTCCTTCCCTGGATATGAAAACTCTTTGACAGTTTGTCACTAAAAAGATTTTTCTATAGGTGAAATACACCGCTAACCATATTTCTTGGTATTTCAAAATTGAAAGGAGGTGAATGAGAGAAGCCTTGCAGGCACGCTAAGTGTAGGTACAACCTGGAAAAGTCTATATGTATTCTCCATATCCAGTTGTTTCCAAATGCGTTTTGTCCCATGTTTTATATAATAGAGTTGTATGTGAAATCCTGAAGAGAAGCAGCAGCCTGCTGCGAGGAGGCTTGTAAGGTGATACGGGCTGCCTCTAGTGGAATACGTGCAAAACGAAATGCACGTCTGTGGCTGATCCTAGAGCAGCGATGGTGCTTCTCTTTGCTGCTGTTCCTATAAATATTAGTGGGGAATCTGTTCTAAGGGGCACTTCCCAATTCTGATAAAATCAGATGGCTCTCTTTCTCCTGCAAGGTGACTGGAATCAAGTAGTGCTTTATCTGCCCCGGCTCTCTGTCGTTTTCAGAAGGGATAAAATCAATCGCTTAAAATGGCTTGCATCTTTAACCCAGTTTTCCCTCTGTCAAAGGGTACGGCAGTACTTAGGGGAGCAGCAGTTCCACAACAAAAGGCTGTGCATTCCAGAGCACTTGTTCTCTTTTTGCTGGAGGCATCGTTCCCAATTGCGCGCGGATGATAACTGCATCTCCTGCTGTACCTGTAACAATTTAATTGTGTAAGTCAGCCCAGTCAAGCATCCCTGGCTCATGACTGGGAGACATGAAATTCATTGTCATTATTGTCCCTGTCATTTTGGATCATTATATCCCGCTGCAGAATTTTCCTCACTCCAGTGCTTTCTTACCTCCAGGAGCCGGGGATTATGGCTGAGGTTGGGGTGGGGGCAGGACTGTGAACTACATTTACCTCAGGGGAGCCACAGATTAAATTGGCTTTGCTCTCTGACTTGCTGGATTCATCTGTTTGTACGCTGAGGGTTTAGGGTTGGGAGTGATGAATATTCGAGTGAATTCTATGCCTCTGTTTGTTGTTTTTGTTTTTTGTTTCTTGGCTCTTTAATGCTCATGTAAGCAAAGGATGATTTTCATGTCCCTTAAGAAGAGAACGGGGAATAATTCTTCAGATCATCTTACCTAAAAGATTTAATATTATTCCCAAGCAAAATGGCGCTAGCTGCACACTGTGCCACCAACACCTCGGTGTGCCACGGCTTTTAGAGGGGGGGCTCTGACAGAGCATGTAACCCTGCTGTAATTTATACGCGTGTTTTCTGTGAAGGTAGTAGTGGGTCATTAGTAGGCACTGGTTCTGTACAACAGGAGGGCTGTTCGGATGGTAGGGGCTGTCAGCAGTGTGTTCCCATGCACCGGTGGGTGCAGGCCGGGCCGGGGCTGCCCGGAGCTCCTTGTCAGGCAGGGCGCGTGCTGGGCCTGGGCCTGGCAGCGGTGACCCTGGGCCCTGCGTGCACTCCTGGCTGGCCGCAGCCCCTGCCCTCGTGGTTCTGTCCCTCAGCCTTCAGCGCTGGCGGGGTTCCCCCAGGTCTTGCAGAGCTGGTTGTCCATCCCACAGGCCGTGCTGTGTCCCCGTGCCATGGCCGCAGCAGGCTGCCCTGATGCTTGTGTGCTGTGACATCTCAGCGCGGCTGCCACAAACTGACAGTGACAGTGTTTGGTCTCATTTTAACACTGTGCTTTTACTTACACTGACACCGCAATATGATTGTGGTGACAAGTTGAAGGCTGATAGAAGGAAGTGGGAAACAACATAATTACAAAGCAGCAGTGCTGAACAGTAATTCCAAATTCTCTTTCCTAATACGCTCGGATAGCGCGGCTTATTTTTATATGCCAGTACCTTAGTTTCAGTTAGTTTTAGCTTGTGTACCCTACCACGATGCTCCAGCAGAGTATTTTTATGCATTCATTTCTTTACGCGCTTAACTGTGCGTAAGTTGGAGTGTATTGCATTTTTGTTTCCTCATCTTCCTTGTGTTCCTGTTCAGTTTTTGACTGTGTGCTTGGTTCACTGCCTTCATTCGCACGGACAGCCAAGTGCAAAGCAGAACATGATTTTTATGTGATCTGTATTAGCAGCATTAGCAGTCTGGTGAGGTAGTGCTGTGTTGCTGTGGGTGTGGTGGTACTGATCTGACTGAGTCAGAACGCTCTTCCCTCTGCAGCAGTCCAAGAACAAATACGTATATACTGCATGTCCTAGAAAGCCTGTTAGTTTTTGGTGAATTTTTGACCTGGCTTAAGTTTCGCATGATTCAGAGAGTTAAGAAATAGTTCAAGTCTCAAGGCACTTCTAACGACTTGGCGTATGAGTCAAAACTTAAGTTAACATCTCAGTTTGTTCTACGTAGGCTTGGGGAGAAGGGCTTACTGCATTCCTCCTGAAAGAAGTCTGGAACAACTTTTAGGCATCATGAATCAGCTGGAGTGACTCAATTTGGATGCAACTGGTTCCAGCGACTGTAACAGATGTTGAGTTCTCATTTTAATGCTTGTAATAAAACTGTTCCTGTAATTAAGCACTTTCTATTTAAAAATTGGTGGATGCAGGCAGCTCTGATAACTTAATTATATATCACTGTATGTAACTACAAATCATCAGCCTTAAATTTGGTAAGCTTTGTATATACACAACGGGAACACTTTTCATGCACATGAGATGTGTTGTTTGATTCCTTGTGCTGTTGGGTTTTTTTACAGCATGAATGCACTTGTACAATATTTACGATATATGTTATATTCGTACATTTTAAGATGACTTTAGAATAGTGCTTTTGGGGACAGTGGGCATCGATATTGTGACAATTTAGTAATATCCCATCTGGGTAGACTTTGGGGTATGTTCCAGATCCAAGGGGCTACCCTGTGAGTTGCAGGCTGTGTTCCAGATAACTGAGTGGAGCTCAGTGATAGCAGTTAGGAAGCAATGCCCAAGCTGTTAGTTAACTGTTATCCCATGAGCTTTTTAAAAGAAAACAATAAGCCCTAACTATTTGTATGGTTATATTATGTGGCAATTCAAAATTGTTGCCTAGTTTCTCATCCAAATATTTCTTTTATTTTTTTTCTTCCTTCCAAAAGGAGCCTGGTACGTACTTCTGTAGAAAGATCTGCCCTCTTGAGAAAGTGCATTAAGGCTGTCATATAGTTTCTTGCATGGCTAATTTCCAGCTCTCCATTTAGCTTGACCTCAACAGCAATAATTAGATAAGTCTAATAGGAAAAGACTGTAAATTGACACAAGGTGAGAAAGCTTTCATGTCTGTTGCAGGGACCGCCAGCCTGCTTCTTAGAGCAAGAAGTTTGGCTTAGTACTACAACAGCGTGGAGGTGTCACATGGTTTTGCAAAGTGTATGCGGAGCAATTTTAGGGGCAATGACTGCAGTGTTTGGGGGCACTGTTGTTGAATACACTGCAGCATGACAGCCGCATAACAAAGCATTGGTTCTTAGCATAAGAAAGTTAGGTGGGCAACATGTCACTCTTGGCATTAAAAGAAGTTCTGCTCTCTGCAGTCACTGGCCACTGAGTGGTGTTGATCTTCAGCTGCAGAGACTTGCAGAGGAGAGGGCAGGGATGGGTAGAAAAGCAGCAGGTGTCAGGGTGACAGAGTGCAGAAGGTACTGGAACTACTGGCGTGCCTCCTTGGCGTGGTGGCTTTCACAGCTCCACCAAAATCTACAGTCTGTGGGCTTTGTTACCACTACTGGCTGTGGTTCAGCATTGATAAAAATAAAATCGAATGTACACTGTGCACTCTGTAGGAGGATTCTTTTAGTGCCAACGGAAGCATTGTCTGTTCTTATTTGAAGAAATGCAGCATTTGCTACGAAGGAATGAAAATAGAATTTTCCTAAATTACGGAAAAGAAAAAAGAAATTATCAACAGTGATGCCATTTGGTTTATCTTAAAATTACGTGGAACACACTGTCAAAATGTCTTCTTGCCCCAAATGTCTCTGACAGTATGCCTTCTAAGAATAGCGTTGGTTCTTTTTGAGAGGATTAAGTGTCACTTTATTGAAAGCAGTTAGGCCAGTGTCTTGTTAGCAGTGTTGGCTATCCTTAATGAAAATGAGCTTACTGCAATTATTGCTGTACAGTGAGCAGATGACAACAGCAATCATGAGATGGGTGGCTCTTTGTTTTTCTCAGAAGTAATTTAAAGGATTTCAGCACCCATTTTTGAGTTGTACGTTGGGAGGAGAGGTTGTGGGGAGAGCTCAGCAGGTTCCGTCCATGACTCCTGGATGTTTGTTCCAAAGCTGCTGGATCTGGCTGCCAGGTGCAGCCCCTGGAGGTGCATCCTGCTGACAGAGCCGACCACGGGCACACCACCAGCCCACGCTCCTCACGCCTGCCCTGGAGCAGCAGGACTGCGGCAGCACTCACCTGGTTGGGGCAGGGTGATTGGGCACGTGTGTGCTTGGTGGATGTCCTGGTTAGATACTCGCTGTGTTGCTTTGAGCTTCATTAGGAGATCTTCAGCAGCTTGCTTGTTATGGAAAGGAGTGCCAAATTAGTTGGACGTAGCTGCTCTGGTACTGTAAAACAGCTTTTGGATTTATCACTAACAACATTCAGAAGAAACCCATGGTAGAGTAGAAGGGGGAGCAAAGGGAGATAGCTCTGTTTGCTTTGGAGTGCCAGACACTGATGTGGAGGACTATGGATGCAGAACTGCCTGGAGTAGATGATGCAGAGCCTCCCACAGAGGTCTTTGGTCACCTTGTCCTTAGCACACACCTATGCCTCAGGTTTCCTGGGCGTCTTCTGAGTGTGCTGATAGTGCTTGTGTCAAGAAATGTTTACATCTCTGTTTGGAGAAAGTTAAGCTTGGAGGCATTTATCTTGGGTTTGGAGGACCTGAATGTGGCAAAAGGAGAATGATAGTTCACTGAAAAAATGAGAAGACTGAGAGGCAGCATTCTTGTTCTCTCTCCTTCTGCTCCTCTTGAGTGGTAAGGATTGTTGAAGTGCCACAATGCATTCCAACCTGTTTGAAAGTGGGAATGATTGTTATTTCAAACTAACATGACTGAAAGTAACTAGGTTTATTTTGTCAACAAAAAATGTTTTCTCAGTCATGAACGGTGCGGTAGTGAGAGCTGTTCTGCAATACCTTGGCAATAGCTGCTCTGCATGGAGGAGCAGCAACGACTTCTTCAGGTGTCAGAGCAGAAGATGATTGCACAGAGTGCAGAGTTGTAATGTCATTGTTTGTGGGAAAATGTGCAAATATGAGTTAAAGTTAAAACTGCACAGACACACCTCCCAACAAATAAACCTGTTTCTGAGTGGAAGGGCATCGGACCGTGACCCCATCTTACCGAACTGTTGAGGTATTATTCTTCATAGATGATACGTTTCTGAGCCAGTAAGTCACTCCTCATTGCTTTCCAAAATCTAGACCTCCGCAGATCTCTGCTGTTTATATTGTGAAAAACTCCAGCACTCCGCACTGTGGATTGCATTAATCTGAAGCCAATGTTGTTTTTTCTCAATGCGTAGTAAATCAGCAACTGGTTATTTCCCAGTCCTCTTCCTGCAGGTGCATTGCCTAGACACTCAGGGCTCCCTTAGACAGCTGAGAACTAAGCAATAGCAAGGGTTTTCTCATGGCAGAGTAACAATGAGAGGGATATCGATGAGAAGTACAACAAGGCTACCTTGAAGGGCTGCTCTGTGCAGGACTGCTGCTTCAGGCTTTCCTTCATGCAGAGATGGCACTTCCTCTCGGGTAGCAATTAATCATAGGGTCATAGAACGGTTGGGTTGGAGGGCACCTCAGGGATCATGAAGCTCCAACCCCCCTGCCACAGACAGGGCCACCAACCTCCATATCTAATACCAGACCAGGCTGCCCAGGGCCCCATCCAGCCTGGCCTGGAACACCTCCAGGGTTCTGTTGTGCTGGGTTTCCTGCCCTGTACAACAGTGCCCTGTAGCACCCCATGGGCTGGGGGGCCTCAAACAAAGCATCAGAGCAAAGAGGGGCGGCTACAGGCTGCCCTGCTTCTGCATGCCTTTGGCTCTGGGCTAGAAGAGCATTCTGGACGTGCTGTACATTACAGTAGCTGCTGTAATGCAGCTCGCTGCTATTCTGTTTTTTTTTTCCCCACTCTTCAGTGTATGCACAAGACGTTGAACGTTCTCAGCCCTTTATTAAAATGCTCGGTTTTGAGATAGACTTTCTAAGGTCACTTCATCCCTTCCCTGACACTGCTGTAGCAGAAATGTTGATGCATTTGTTTAATGATTTGCCTGCCACTTCTGACAGATGGCTGTTTAGTCTCATGCATCTGCTGTGTTGGAGCATCTGCAACTTTTCTTGACATCTTGCTAAGTTGTTTTGCTGTTCTTTTCTGCAGTTTATTCTGGGCATTGTTTGCGTAGTTGAATCAGAGTTACTGTTTGTTTCTTCATCGGTGCTTCATCATATCACTGTTTCTGTTCACTTCGCATAGCTTGCCTTGTGCTTGAAGACTGATGGCACTGTATCGCCTCAGCTGGGTTGGAATGAGGATGAGGAGAGGGGAGGTGGCACCTCCAGGCCATTGATCCCATCTTTATAACTTTGCCCTTTTAGCTGGGAACAGATTATGTGCGCGGCGATACGAGATGTGCGGGCAGAATCTGAAGGACCAGACTTTGCATAAACCATTTGTACTGAACGTTCAGAATGCTGGCAACATAAATCAACAACAATATCTATTACAAATTCATCACTTTACCCGTATTATCTTTGATAGAACTGGTCCGGGCACGTGGGGAAGTGAACCACATCTGAGGAAGTTTAGCCCTGCTGTAAATTAATTATTCAGGACACACAGAGCCTGGCCCCTTCAATGGATAGTAATTCTTTCCAGCCAGCATCCTGGACTTTAACTTCAGTGGTGATAATAAATAGGAAAAGTCTCAGGTGAAGCCCGTGTTTTAAAGTAATTAATCATCTTCCCCTCATGGTCCCTCCGCCTCTCTCTTGGTTTTCTTTAACGAGGGAATTTCAGTAATAAATCTTTAATGATATGTGTTAAGAATCCTTCATTAATTCTTGTCTGCTTATTTCTTTTTCTGATGATTTTATGCCGTATGTTGGGAAGCTAAAATACCCATGAAATAATAATACAAAAGAAAGTCACAGAAAACTTTTAATTTAGGGCAGCCTGAAAGATCTCTTGGGTTTTGCATGTAGCGTGGCATAACCCAGAACAGGGGTCGGTGGTGGGCTGCCGCGGCACTGCTGAATTATGCTTTGGGAGAGCAGTGCAGCTGCAGTAGGCTCTGGTGTTGGAGGAGGAGCGCTCCGTGGGGCGGCTGAGCCCGTCGCCCTCGGCCCCACAGCGGCGAGGGGTGCGGGGGGGGAGCACGGTGGGGGCCGTGCAGAGGACGTGTCTTTTAAATACCGACGTCGGGCGCGAGCAGCCATCACGGCTATCGGATGTGACAGGGACAGCTGTGACAGATCGGTTCTGACACGCTTCCGTACCGCGCGGCCGTGGCTGGAGGTGACTCACATCCTTCCCGGTCCCTTCCCGCTGCAGGACAGCACAACGACGCGCGGATGAACCTCGCCATCGCCCTCACCGCTGCCAGGTACGGCGCTGCCACCGCCAATTACACTGAAGTGCTGCGCCTGCTGAAGAGGACGGAGCCGGGCAGCGGCAAGCAGCGCGTGTGTGGGGCACGCTGCAGGGACGTCCTCACAGGTGTGTGCCACGGCCCGGAGCTGTGCTGGGAGATGGAGGTGGGAGCGGGAAGCGCTAGTGGTAAATATCGATGAGCTGACAGAGGAGCCATCTTCCCAGAGTGTGGTGGCACAGCATTAGCGTCAATCATCTTTAACTCCTGTCAGACTTTTCACTCGGAGCCCCGTGTTCTGGCAGGGTAGGCTGAGCCTTACCTCCAAGCCCTCCTGTCGAGCAGAGGCACTGTTGTAAAACGCCGTGTGCCATACAGCAGTAACACCACTCACCGGCCGAATCTTCCTCTTTGAGAGGTGCATTTCAGCCCGCTCCTCCCCTACATCCTGCCCTGCCTTCACAGGCAGCACAGAACTTTCTGCAGAGTGCTTCCTCTGAAGTCTGGCTTTAAATGCAAACTTGGTTAATTTTTGAGAACAGTTCTAGCTGCTCCCTTCAGACGAGCAGAATGCGCGTTACAGTAGGTTAGGTTCACAGATTAATAACGCCGAGTGTCAGCGAGCAGGGAAACAAATGGGGCCCGTGATTGATGCTGTTTTCTTTCACAGGGCAGGAATTTGATGTCAAAGCCAAATGTGTTATCAATGCTACAGGACCTTTCACAGACTCGGTGCGCAAAATGGATGATCAGGAAGTACCCAACATCTGTCAGCCCAGCGCGGGTGTGCACATCGTGATGCCGGGTTATTACAGGTAACGATATTCCAAACCCAGACCATTTGTAACAATCTCTGCTGGTGGCTGTAACAAATAAGCTTGCAGGGATGCGGTTGTGGTTTTTATGGTAGCTTTGAATGTGCGCTTGACAATTTTGTAATTATTATTCTTTATTTAGAAGGTTCTGGTACTATGCATGTTAGAACACCAGCTTTATCTAGGTGGAGAAGAGTGAAGCCTCGTGGCTTGCAGGTGAGGCTTAGCAGGGCAGAATTGCTGAAGCGGAAGGGCCTTTAGGCAGGGACTGCTGTAAGGTGCCTCTCCTATAAGGGGTGAGTTGGGCATGTTGACTCTTTCTTCACCCTGTTAAGAGAACAGGAGGTGTAGAAAGCCTTCCTGAGAGCTTCCTGCCTTCTTAGAAAGCTTTGTGTCTTACTGTCTAGTAATAGCATACTGTCTAGATGATCATCTGCCATTATACTCTGCCCCTGGTACTAGTATGGATGGACGCCACTGGTGTTAGGAACGCAGCATGTACACAGCGTAGCACGTAGTTCAGAATGCCATTAAATGCTGATGGGTGCTGTTGGGCAGGTGCCCACCCACCCTTGCTGGTTCAGGTGAACGGGGCCGTTCTGCCTGTGTTGAGTTCACCACAGGCTCCTGGGGCCCTCTGCGAGCACTTGCTCTGCAGACTCATTCCTGCTTCTCTCCTTATTTGTTGCTGCCAAACCAAATCCCCTTCTAACACATGTAAGCCGTTTCAGTTGAAGCTCAAATATTACCTTTGGTTCCTGAAGTCATTAGCGTCCTAATGGAAATTCACATTTATAGACTTATACTGGTTCTGTTGATACAGTGCATTTACAATAATGTCTTCCATATTTGCAATCCTCTGTGAGTATAAATCTAGACTTTAGTGCACAAAGTGTTGTTGTTGCCTGAGCTGTCCCAATAAGACATGACCAGAGGCTATAAAATTGAGGCATCTCTGGCCTAGTGGAAAATCACTCTTGCAATCTCTGTTTTTTGTGCGTCTTCCCCCATGACAACCAGGAAGTGACTTGACAGCTGCTTTAAAGCAACAGCAAAGAGGATAAAAGCCTTGTAATCCTAGGTTGTTCACATACAGTGGTAAGCAGGTGCACAACTGCATGGTTTTGGTGTAGGGCCACCAAGTCAGCTGCTCGGCTTAGAATCACTTTGTAGACTCCAAGTTGAAGATGGTTTGATACACATGAGGGCTCTAATTACGTGTTTTGTAAATACCTAATAATTGTAACTGCTAATGTGGAGAAAAATTCTCCTCCTTGTTCCCCTGTGTGTGTCAGCGTGTGGGCATTGCTTTTCTTGTAAAATAGTGTCTGCCCACATGCTGCCTCCGCAGTGCAGCTGATGAAATAAAACCGATTTCCGTTCAGTGGGGAAGCCTGATCCAAGGAACTGCATGGAAATACTCATGGTATTTAACCTCAATTGCATGGAGTCTTTATTCCTGATTCCAAGTGGATGAATATTCCTTACAAATAAGACTTATTTAGATGCATCTGCTTGCCTTTGTATAATTTGTGTGAGTTTGGGCCAAAATTCTATAGAAGAGAATTTTATATCTAGACACAGCTAAGATTTTGTAAAACTAACGTTAATGTAATGCGTTCGCTTCCCATGGGATTCTTGCTCGTTTATGTTCTTCATTAATAGTCCCAGTATTCCTCCTCTCATTAATTCTATTTTTAGAATACATATCTGCTCTAGTAGCTGCAATAACTCTTACACTCTCTATTGTTTAAACATAATATCTGCAAAAAGAGAGAGGATTCTGGCCACCTTTGTTCTGATTAGCACATCTCAGGCAGGAAGCCTATGTGTGCAATACTAACTTCCACTTAACGAATTTCAGGTATTTACAGTCCTCTTAGATTTTCCTATTCTCTCTATGTTTCAGGTTCCAGTTCAATATGAATTATAGAATGGTTTGAGCTGGCAGGGACCCTTAAAGGCAGTCTGGTCCCACTCCCAGCAGTGCACGGGGACAGCCACAGCTCCATCAGTGCTCAGAGCCCGGCCCTGACCATGGGTGTCTGCAGGGATGGGGCACTGCCACCTCTCTGGGCGCCTCACTGTGCAGTGCCTCACTGCCCTTAGTGTGAACGTCTTCTCTTTATCCACTCTATTAAACCTTAGCTCTGCTTTCCTGGAAGTCACCTGTTTTCTATTTAATTGCACGTATGGGGTTTCCACTAGGAATCTTCCACGTTTCTGGTTTAACATCCAGGATGAATAACTTACTGACTTCGAGCTCAAGAGCTCAGATCTGTCTTTCAAGTGAAGTTTTGTTTAATTTCGTAGTCTGTAGCTCATATTCTCACATCTTATTTGTGCTTCAGTAATCAATGTTCAGGGTTCTTTCCTCATTTGTGATATGCTCTCTGCACTGTTCAGTATAGCTGTGCTGCTGTTTCTGAGGCAGAAGCATGTTTAGGAGCAGACACGCTCCAAGCACTCGGTTAAGTCAGCTATTGCTGTGTCATTAGCTCACGGAGGGGTGGGTGTCCTGATGTTTGTTCTGCCAACAGGCACTTCTGATCCATCTGTATTAGACTCCTAGGCTCTGTCTATTTGCCACTATATTTCTGTCTCCTGTTAGAGTTTACAAATCCTAATCTTACCCGTTTTAGTGATCTTGAAGGATCACTAGAGAAACGTGCCAGTGGGTGATAGCCCTGTACTGCGTGGTCACACCAATTCCACCGCCATCAGAATCTGTGTTGTAAAACCACGTACTTTGAGCAGTGCTCCAGTTCAGCTGGCAGCACGCTGCTTGTTGATGGATGTTTGACTTTTTTTGGTTGCTCTGCAGTTACTTCTATAAGAGAATAAACAGAGCAAAGGGAGGCTGAGAAGAACTTCCCAGGACGGCTGGTGGTCATTAAGTTGGTAAATTAATTGACGTACAGAAGGCTTCTTCATCCTTTCTCATCTCTTGCTGTCGCCCTCTCGTACATACTTCAGTCTGTAGGTGTTACGGTGAAGCTTATTTTTAATTCTTTACTCATTTCTCTTTCACAGTTTTTTACTTAAATCATGTTAAAAAATATATTATTCTTTTGAGAATGTCTGAAGTTATCTGAATATTCTGATACTGTATATTAAATCTCTCGTTTCCTGTCTCTAAATCAATAGCTTTTTCATTTTAAAAAGTAATCATTTGGCTGACGTGATTTACCTTTCACAAATCTGTGTTGACTTCCCCTATTAAATTGTACTTTTCCAGCTGTATGCTTAAGCTGTCTATAAATATCATCTAAAAAATGTTCTAATATACATGCTATATATGAAATTTTCAGCTGCTCCTAGCCTTTCCAGATATTGCAAACTTACCCTCAGCAATCAGTTTGGACTTCCTAAAAATGAAATATTCAGTGCTTCAGCTTGTAGCTTTCTTAAATCCAGCCTCCAGTCTTTGTCTCCCTTCAGCTTGTTGTGTTAGTAGTTACCCTGGTCTGTTGAGTTATCCCCTCTGCTGATCCTTCCTGTATCCTCCTTCCAGTACCTGCAATAGGTGCAAAACCTGGAGACTGCTAAACTGCCTGCAGATGATTGTACGAGGACTTGCAGTACCTGATAGCAAAGTCAGCATCTTTTCTTTCAATAGAAGTTAATAGAAAAAGGGGCAGCTTGAATATTCTCTCATGTAACTACTTACATCAAAGGGCTTATAGTGTTTAGTGAGTGATTAAGACTACTTTTTCTATTGTACACGTGGATATTTTTACTATTATTTTTTAGTAGTATTTACCAGAAAACCTTGATAAATTAGTTAAAGTTTCATGTGCTATCATCTTTCTCTTTCCTGAATCATTCTATAGCACTGGCACAAATGAATGAAGGTGCTGGCATCTGATTAGTCATTATGGGGGTGTATCTTCTGCCATTTCCCCTCCAAAGATGGTTCCTAGTTCAGGAATGCTGCTGGAAGCATTTGGAATGTATTTCTGGTCTGAATCCCTTGGCAGCCTGGGCTTCAGTTCCTGTTCTCATGGCAGGTGCTTACTGAATTCAGGCTGTAGGGTCCTTGGAAGTTTCCTGTTTTAGTGTGCTCATAATGCTTATGATTTCAGTGTTTCTGTTCTCTCCTTTTTTCTACTTCTTGTTCCCAGCTTTGCCTTCTCCCTCCTGCCCCACCTTAGTTGCGAATGCAGGTTGCAGAAGTCATTGGGTGTCTTACCTGCTCCCTAAGGAAGTGACATCAGTTACCTGATAAATGAGGTTACTAATGTTTGGTCTGAAATTTTCTCTCCTCTTAGACACACTACAGACAAACTAGAGTTCTGTTTTTGTTTTTTTCCACTGCAGCCTGTGCACTGTTTGAGCCTTAGCTGTTCTTTGTGACACTGAGTTATTGTCCGTTTCTTAATGCTAAAACTAGTTGTTCATTCCACGATAGGGGTTTCCAGTAAATGCTGTTTTAAGTTTCAAATCCTTATATTTGAAATTCCAGTGACTGGAGGAGGGAGGTGCCAAGGACCTGGTTGTTCTCACTAAGGACGTGTCCTGCTGTCTGGTGTAGGAAGTCACCAGAATTTTTGAGAAAAACATTTTAAGGTTGGGTTGTGGTCTCTTTTTGCACAGGAGCAAAGGTGCTGATGTAGTAGTTGAACACGTACAAGAACAGATCCCTGGTGATGCCTGATTTGCTCTGAATCACATCCCTTCTTTTTCAGCCCTGATAACATGGGTCTGCTCGACCCAGCCACCAGTGACGGCAGAGTGATTTTCTTCCTGCCTTGGGAGAAGATGACTATTGCAGGGACCACAGACAGCCCCACCGATGTCACCTCGCATCCCATACCGACAGAAGAAGATATCAACTTCATTCTGAGTGAAGTGCGCAACTACCTTAGTGTTGATGTTGAAGGTAGGAGTGTCAGTTGTTGCTGGGAGGGATAACTACAATATTTCAGCCTGAATACGTGCTGTCTGTCTCAAGTTTCTCCAGTGACTGATAGCTGTGTTCTTGCCCCTCTAATACTTGTGGGATGTAAGCGTCATCTTGATCTGTTTCAGAGCTATCACGGATGTTTTTCCAGATACTCTCTCTCTACTTGGACTATTTAAATGGAAATCAGTTGATATCTAAACGTGCAGATTTCACGTACCTCTCATCTAACAGGCAGCAGCTGTCAGACGACTCATTCTGGCCTTTTTGAGTGGCAGATGCAAAGTCTGGCTGAAGTGGGTTGGCTGGTTGTATGTCCATACGGGTGCACTGTAGAATTCCTCTGCTTTGATTGTAGGAAGAGTTCTGACTTTTCCTCTGTCTTCATTTTTCTACATGCTTTCTTAATTACATTTATTGGTGTGGTAAATACCTAATAGTTCAGCTCTTGGTTGAAGAAGGAAGTATAATGGGCAGAAGGGAATTCATCAAAATCACTCAGTGATCACTGACCTCAGTAACTGAGCTGATAACACCTGTGTTGAAATGTGCTGGCTTGTTTGGCCTTAGTGCTGGTTTAAAGGTGAGAGGTTTCCTTACTTTGTAGTCAGATTTACTGTTTTGTTGGGGGTTTTTTTTGTTGGTTTTTTTTTTATGGTTATGTGAAAGCATCTGTGCTCCTGTTGTAGTAGTGCTAAAAGAAATCGGAAAACCACTGTTTGTCAGGAACACTGCAGTCTCTGAGATTTAGGACACCTGCTGTCCAACAGTTGGAAATATTAGATTACCAGATTCCTGAAATGAGCAGTTTGGTGGCTTTCTTGTACAGCATTGGGACAGACGGCCTTGAGGAAATGTACCCTTACTTTTCTGGTGCAGAAGCCAATATAAGTCAGCATGGTGGGACAGGTGGGTAGCTGGTGGTGTTCAGGCTGAATAAGGCAGAAATCTTGCAAGGTATTTCACAGAAGTGCATTATGAAGTGTTCAGTTCTTCTGAATGAAACCTACCTAGGTGTGCGTGCTGTTTTTCACGTTGCAATTAGCAGTGTTTATAGATTGCCTGTTATTGAATTAACAACTGTGCTGGCCATATCAACTCACTGCAGACCTGCCTTTTTGCTGCCAGAGACAGTGCCAGGGTTATCAACTTACACAGGCTTGGATGTGTTCCAACTGTTTAATTATAGTGTCACGCATGCTGCTTTTTCTAGTTTCATTAGTTTATAAATGTAATATGGTATCTTATTTCTGTGATTAACACTTCATTTTGGCAGGTTAAACATGCTGGCAGAGCACCATTGATTTCTGAAATCTATTTTGTGTTCTTTGGGGATATTTTTACACCCTGTTACTGATTTTTAAGTTATCAGTTATTTGAAAGCTACATCAAAAATTGTTTCGGGGCTTCAGTGTAAATAATTTTTATTATTATAAATTTAACAAGCAACAAAATTAATTTCATGAGATTATTGGCTCCATGTTTTATATATACCTGAAGAAAGTCCCTTTCAGAGGCTAGGGTTTTTTCCTGCAACTGTTAAGGACCTCTTTTTACTACTTGTTGCCTTCAGATTTTGTTCTTTCACATTCAGTGGAAGGCCAGGATTGGCTGTTGGCATGCAGTAACTGCCAGGGAGCAGAGGAGTAGCATGGGGGCATGTAAATGGCCATTGAGTTGGGCTTCTTGTGAAGTGGGAAAATGCTTCTGAAACAGGTATGATTGGGAAGGTAGGGCTGGAGGAGGTGGCTAAGAACAGTGTGGGCTTCTGGATGATCTGTGACAGATCACCTGGGCCCTCTGGGGTTGCTGTGCAAATGCTGGGGGCTTGGGGGAGCAACAGGCCTAGGAGATGTGCTATACCTAGCAGGTGCAGATGTGCCTCAGGCTTCTGACAGAGGCTGTGAATAAAAATCACTTAATTTTTCCAGATTCTCCTCTTGACAAATTCCACACTATACTAAAAGCTTTCAAGTCCTAAAAGCAAATGTTGTAGGAACAGACTTTATTTTGGTTTCTGAAGTGCCATGTGAGGACTGCCCTATCCAAAGAAGCAAGGAGGATAAGACTTGGTGCTGCACTGGACGCTGTTTATGGTGGGATTTCTGTTTTGGACTGAGGGTTTTCTGAGCTGATCGGTGACTCTGATAGCTGAGTCTCATGGTGGATCAGTTCCCAGAATCTCTCTCTTCTGTCAAATTCTTAACGAGTGCAACAGACGGGTCTGTTTGTCTTTGGCTTTGTTTTGGGTCAGATAACAGTATTGATACAGAGAAGGGCAGTGCCATTTTTCACACTGCTTGGAGGTAACGCCACAGAGACCATAAGATGGATAGGAAATGAATACAAATACAAAGTTCCTGACTGATTTTGGTTGACTTTTTCTTCTGGACAGTGAGAAGAGGAGATGTGTTGGCAGCCTGGAGTGGCATTCGTCCTCTGGTCACCGACCCCAACTCCAAAGACACGCAGTCGATATGCCGGAACCACGTTGTTGCTGTTAGTGACAGTGGCCTTGTCACCATAGCAGGTAGGGGAGGTTCATTTCAGCTGTTGTTTCTGTTGGGCTTCCCCAGTGCATTTTGTGCAAACATCTTTCTTCTTGCAGGGTGACACTTTGCATTCCTACTCTTACGTAGTGGTCTGTCTGTAGCAGTGTGACTGGCTTGTTAGAACAACTCCAGTAAGACTAATATGATAAAATACATGGCATGTACCAACTTCATGTTTCCCTTGCTTTCCCCAAATAAAGAGGTGTATGTGTGCTTATAGGAGGGAAGTGGACAACGTACCGTGCCATGGCTCAGGATACCATTGATGCTGCTATTCAGGCACACAATCTGCCTGCGGGTTCCAGTAAGACGATTGGGCTGCTGCTCCAAGGGGCTGAGGACTGGAGCCCCACGCTCTACATTAGGTTGGTCCAGGACTATGGACTTGAAAGCGAGGTGAGCCATTGTTGCTGTTCATGTGCTGATACTTCATGTGTTGGAGGGTTTTGTTCTTTCCCTAAAGACAATATTTTCCTAATGTCTTAACTGTTTTCTGCTTTAAAATGTTACGAGATGGTAGAGTGTTCCTTTCCTTGGGCACGACAAACCTGTGCTACTCTCTGATCACATCTGAAGTAGAAGAGTTGAAGCACCGCAGTCATTTATTTGGATACGCACATAGCAGCATTACAGAATCACAGAATGGCCAGGGTTGGGAGGGACCTCAAGGATCATGAATCTCCAACCCCCCTGCCACGTGCTGGGCCACCAACCTCATTAGCATGGGTCTAACTCATTCATAGGGCTAGCAGTTTCTTCTCACGCCATCAGAACCCGATACTTTCTTCAGCATCTTTGTTATTAATGATGAGAGAACTGATAATAAAAAATGCATATATTTGATGTGCTTTCAAAAGTGTACTGAACTTGTTTTCAATTCCATAGGTGGCTCAACATCTGGCTTCTACATATGGTGACAAGGCTTTTGAGGTGGCCAAAATAGCCCAAGTTACAGGAAAGAGATGGCCTATTGTTGGAAAACGTCTTGTGTCTGAATTTCCTTATATCGAAGCTGAGGTATGTGGAAAAACTACATCACACTTGTGTGCTACTTGGGAATGAAGCAGATTCTAGAGCACGTCCATCTCGCTCTGAAAAATACCTTTACAAGCCCTTTCCTTTGAGATTCAGATGTTTTTGTTTTCATTTTTCCACTTCACCTGATCGTGCTTAATGTTTTCATGTAGAACCATTGACTCACCAAGATGAAAAGACCTCCAAGGTCGTCCAGTCCAAGTGCCCACCTACCACCAGTATTTCCCACTAAACCACATCCCTTTGTACAACATCCAGACATTTCTTGAATTGCCTCCCTGGGCAGCCCATTCCAGCACCTGAACACTCTTTCAGAGAAGAATTTTTTTCTAATACCCAACATGAAATAACTGTTTTACTACAAATCTATAATGTAACATGAAATATATCTAATATGGACTCATCTACATTTTTTCCTTGTCTCGTTCCTTTAGGTCATCTATGGTGTGAAGGAGTATGCCCGCACTGCTGTGGATATCATTTCCCGGCGGACTCGCTTGGCCTTCCTGAACGTGCAGGCTGCTGAGGAAGCCCTGCCAAGGATCGTAGACATAATGGGGAAAGAACTTAACTGGAACGAGCAGAAAAAAAAGGTACAAAGGGCCTTTTTCATCTGGAATTGTTTTGTTTTTCTTAAGTAGTTTCCATGTTAACAAATGAAATTAATTGAATGGAAAACTTCAGTGATGCTTGCTTCCTGAGAGAATGGATACATTTGGTGTATTTTGTTTTGAAGTCTTCATCAAAATAGCTGTGAAATGAATTGGTATTGGCCAGGTGGAGGGAAGAGTGAAAGCATTCCTTAACTTTAAAAATCAGGCAGAGTTGGCATTCCAGTCCTACTTCTAGTGAGTATTTAGTTGAGTGTCACTTCTTACAGGTCTGTCTCAAAAGAGAAGGATTTTGCAGGGCATCCAGCCTAGCCTTGAGTAGTGCTTCCAGGGAGGGAACATCCACAGCCTCACTGGGCAAGCCGTGGCAGTTTTGAAAAGTGATGATATAGAGTTCATTAACTTTTTTTATTTTCTAAATTATTTTGAAGGTCCTCGTTTGCTTCCTCTGCCCTTGTGGCTCAGTGCTCGTACATACAGCGTAATCCTAAAAGCATTTACACAGCAATTAGAAGTCTTTACTAGGCTTGATATCCCTTTTCAAGATTAAAAGGTGCCAAAGTTGAACTTTTTAGTACTTCTCAGCTACTGTCTGCTCAATTTTTGGACCTTAGGTAAATTCTTGTGAAGTGGAAGGAGCAAATAAATTGTATAAGGAAGAACTTGTTCTACTTGATACAAGTAGGCTTTTCTTTTTGGTTGTAGGAAGAACTTGAAGCTGCAAGAAAATTTCTGTATTACGAAATGGGCTACAAAGTAAAATCTGACCAATTAACAGACAGCTCTGAAATCACTCTAGTGCCTTCAGATATTGAAAGGTAAGTGAAATAAGAGATTCCTGAGTTGCTGGGAGTTAACAACATCGAGTGTCATTCTTCTCCACTGATAATCCTTATCTTGCAGGTACAAGAAGCGATTCCACATGTTTGACAAGGACAAGAAAGGGTTTATTACTATACTGGATGTGCAGCGTGTCTTGGAGGTAAAGCTTCCTTCTGCTTTTTTTTTTTTAATTGCAATGTGGCATAAGTAGTGCTGAGCAATGCAGTTGATGTACTTTGTTGTCTACCAAACAGGTTCAGATTGCAAAGTGTACCATGGTGCAGATCTGAATTTGGCTTTTTAATACAGAAATTATGCTTAATTACATTCAAAATAAGATGGTTGTTTTTTGGAAGGTTTATGGCAGTTATGTACATTGACACTTACCTGACCCTGCTAAAAATGGTTGGTTTTTTGTTGTTTTTTTTTTTGTCTAGAGCATCAGCGTGCAGATTGATGAAAAAACACTCCACGATATTCTGCATGAAGTAGATCTGAACAAGAACGGGCAGGTGGAGCTCATTGAGTTTTTGCAGGTGAGAATTTCTCTGTTCCAAAGAAACTGTAACTGGTATAACTGTAGGCACAGGTGTTCAGTCCCCCTCCTCCTCCCCAGCAGAAGAGCTGTGCTGGGGAGGAGGTGAGTGCTGTTGGGTACCACAGTCCTGCCTGCTGTTTGCCAGAGCACAAGACAGAAGTGACACACAGCTAGTTTTAAGCACCTTCCAAATTCAAGGATATTTTCTGTGCAGAAGCTATTAACCCAAAGAACAGGTCAAATTTTCAAAGTATGCCACAGTGCAGATCTGAACTTGGCTTTTTCATACAGAAATTATGTTTAATTATATTCCAAGTAAGGTGGTTGTTTGTTTGGAAGACATATTGTAGTTATGCATGCTGACATACCTGACCCTGTTAAAAATGATTACAGTGTTCAAAGTAGCCTGGAAAATTGTAAAGGAGGAGCTTATGGTTAGAAGACATGTAGTCCACGTTATCCCATTGTAACTCCTGGGTTGAGAAACGATACCTCCATTGGTATGAACATTACATTGGTAACCTGTACATCTGCTTTTTGCAGGGCTTTAAAATAAGAAAATTAAAGGTGCTACTGAATGTTTGTCCTCCTCTTGCATAAGCAGTTTGCTAACCAGCTTTGTTTTTGTGGAGTCTTTCTTGGTGTGGTATTTCAAGTGAGTGCCATGCCTTTCCTACATGGTGGCAATGATGAATGCTGAACATGAGATAAATTAATGCTGGGGATTTTGGTCAATGTCAGCCCTTTCTTCACTGTGTCAAGTTAAACAAACAAGATCAAGGCAGAGGAAATGGTAATTGTCTCTCTTGAGATGAGCTGTAGATAAGAGGAGCATTGTTGAATCTAAATGCAGAAAATTTTCACAGATTGTGTCCAGCATTAGAAAAAAGGACTATTTATTTACCTAAAATGCAGCCATTTAGCTGGGTAACTGAAATGTGCATTAGTTTTAAAATGAAATAAAAGCTCCCCAGAGCCATCTCACTGAAATAACTGAAAATCACAGGTGGCTTTCTGACTGTTGGGAAGGGTCTCCCTCTTGTGTCCTTTTGCATGTGAAAACTTCAGATTATGGGGGGGGGGGAAAAACAGAACACTTAATGTAATGGTTTGGGTAGATTGAAAATTGGGTTCACTTGGATACGGTGTGGTTAAGAAGTCAAAGCAACTAACACAGCTGCTGTGAATTTCTTTAATTTGCTTTGCTCTGGTGAACAGTCACATGAGGAGTTTCCTGCCCAAACTCTAAAATACAAGTGACAGGTCACTGTTTTGGTGTCATCTCGAAGTTACTTTACTTTAAATTGAATGACTCTGTGGTTACAGGCTTGTCCTGAGTGTTTCCCAGTGCTCTCCTAGCACTGCAGTGAGGTTGCATTGCACTTTGCACTTCCTTCATGCAGAGCCAGAGCTGCACACAGGGAGCTGCTGTGCTGCACAGAGCGCAGTGGGAAGCGTGGTAATAAGAGGAACAGCAGGTTGCCATGGAAGGAACAAAATACACGTGGTGTTTGTTTAGTTTTTTAATGGATCTGTTAAGCCAGTTCTCAATACTTTTGTGTTTGCTCTCTGAAAACTTTCAAGTAATTACATTGTACTGCCAGAACGCTTGTGGAAAGCTGTGTGCAAATATTTGTGGACGTTTATATTAGAATATAGGAACACATTGTATCAGAGTGGCTGCCTCCCTATCCAGGTGGGAGCAGAGCAATGCCAAATGGCTGCATTTGACCCACTGCAGCCTGCCAGCCTGCCTCAGTTGCCTTGGGAGAGCTGCTCAGCAGTGCCTGCAGGTGTTTCACAGATGGAACGCAGACCAAACTGATCAGCATTTTATGCAAACAGGTGGTTCTGATTGAAAACTTGAGCCATTTTTGCTTTTATTCACACCTGCTTTTTACTGTTACTGCCCATGTTTCCTCAGGTGGTCCTGCTGGCACAGGCAGCTGTGTGATGGCAGTGATTGCTTCTCTGAAGGCTTGCATATGAGAGTTCTGTTTTTGTGGTAGTGCCAGAGGGTCAGTCTGCTCCTCCAGAGAGTGCCTTTCTCACAGAGCGTGCAACATAGTGAGAAAAGCCACAGCGAGTTGGTTGTGGAGTGCACGGTAGGGCGGAATGAGTGGATGTGATGGAAGGGCTGCTCCACTTGGAGCCTTCTTGTTGGTGTGGGTCACTGGGGGAGGGGAGCAGCTGGAGGGATGCTCTGGGCCTCTGCTCCCTGACTGCAGCATCTGCCTTTGCTCGGGGCTCCCAGGGTAACCGGAATGCCCCCAGCAGCCTTGGATGTCCTTCAGCCTTGGCTGCATCTGTCCCTTTCCCTCCCTAGGGAGTCGTTCCTGTTTCTCAAATGCAGTACCAACCTATAGAGGTCTGGCTGCAGAAATAATAGACTTTCCTATAGAAGAGAAGAAATCTGAAGGATTCCTAGCACTCACTGTGACTCAGAAACTGCTTTTTGTAAGTGCTGGTTGCTTTGCATAGTGGTCTTTGGCAAGCTGACTGTATGTAATTTCAAGTCTAATGCTCACTTTATCCATGGATAAAGAAGAATTAACTAAAACCTTAGCACTAGCGTGTGTTCGTTAAGGTAGCGCTGAGTCCAGTTTCAAGCTCTTAAAGGCAAATTAGTTTTAAAAGTCTATAAAATAATTTGGATTTGAAAGAGTTGTGGAAGTCAAGCATGCTGTCTCTGCAAAGAAGGGTTTGTGAGTGGGAGGGGCACAACCCAGGGTCAGTGTTGGATCAGCAGTGATGTTCTTCTGTTTGTTACTTCCAGACTGAGAGGGGAATAGAAAAAAAGCGTGGGTGGGGGAGAGCCTGTGGAATAGCTGGGTTATCCCACATGGTTAAATGGCACTGAAAAAGCACTGCTGTTAATGGATGCTGCATTGCTGCTTCCAAACAGGTCACATTTGTTGGTATTTCTGGAAAATGAAAGTGGGCTTTGATGTGAGATTTTTTTTCAAAGCATGCAGCAGTGTTACTTTATTGGTATCATAGAATCACAGAATGGCTTGGGTTGAAAAGGACCACAATGATAACTGAGTTCCAACCCCTGCTATGTGCAGGTCGCCAGACACCAGACCAGGCTGCCCAGAGCCACATCCAGCCTGGCCTTGAATGCCTGCAGGGATGGGGCATCCACAGCCTCCT
>JAOWBP010003503.1:25777586-25788542 GCA_028571105.1 Tragopan temminckii
CCTGTACGGGGGGGTGGGTGGGTGTGGGGAGCCCTGCAGATTGGAAGGCCTGATGGAGTTTGGGGGGACGCGCTCGGAATCCATCAAACCGTGACATTTGAGGGAGCTGTATGTTTTGCTTGGGAACGGCACAGACCCCAGCGAGTTGTATAATGGAATGCGTCTCCCCGATGTAATCAAAGTTGACCTAACAGATTTGTCTTTCTGGCCATACAATCCACCAAAAATCTTTACTGTAAGGAAATCAGAACCAGATTCCAATGACAGAGAGAAAAATCACTTTTTAAAAACACAACGGGCCTAGAGAAAGCAGCTCCTGCCAATTACAGACACGGCAATGAAAGCCACCTCAGGAAGCCAGCAGCTCTCCCGCTCGCTGCCCCCAAGGAACCCAGGACCTGTCAGCACTGCAGGCCCAGGGCTGATGAGCACAGCACAACACTCCTGCAAGAGTCACAGCCCAGAGTGTGCCCATGTGCCTACAGAACCAAAAGCACCTCCTTATGCAGCACCTGAGGAACTCAGCACCAGCACCTGCCTCCAGGTGACCCAAACAGCCAGCAGGAATGGGAGCTCCTGATGCAGGGGGCGAAGCAGCCCAAATGCTGTCTGACGTGGGAGCGCAGGTGGAGCAAATCTGTCACTGAGCTCCTCCATGCAGAAATATGGCCCCTAATGACATTCATCAACGTGCGTGAATGCTGATGGAGACCAAATGGTGGGTGTGAGCACAGTGAGGAAGTGCTGTATTTCAGCAGGGGTGACAGCAACAGTGGGTCACCTCCTCTTGTGCAGGTTTTGAAAAGCACAGTGTGAAGGCTCTTGTTCATTGCTGGCAAGAACGCATGGCTAATGGTGGTGACTATGTTAAAAAATGGTGGGCTTTAGTTGAGAATTTGCTCTATCAAATAGTGTTACCATGCTCATCGTATCTGTTGTAGTTTCCAGGGAAATAAATAGGAGGCATTACTTTTGGAGCAACATACATATATGCATCCCAAGACAATTCCTCGTTACTTAGCGTGGCCCAGGTAAATCCAAAGGTTGGCCACTGTGCAGCAAAAGAAGGCAATGACAGTGCCTTCTACTGGGATACAAGTGCTGTGGAGCGATAGAAGCTAACAAAGAAGAACAATCAGCTCACCCCTTCCAACAACCCGTGACAGCTCAAGAAGAGTGCAGTCTCTATCTGGAGAGATGCTACTCCCTCGGCTGCTAAGCCTTACATGAAGGTGAAGAGGGGCAGATCCTGGCTCCATCCCTTCTGATCACTCAGGTGCACTGCTTGCACCTGAACTCCCTGGGTTAGCCACAGCTTCTCACCTGGCTCTCAAGCAGTGGTTCAGTCACGACCTGGCAATTCCACTGCCTCTTCCTAGAGGTCTTTTCTGACCTTAATGATTCCATGATTCTTAGAGCATGTAAAAGATTCTTGAAAAATAAAAATAAAGTGCTGATACCTAAGCAGCTAAGAGCAAAAGTGGATGCAGAAATGCGAATGCATATTGACAACTAGCACGGGAACCTAAATTAAAAGGCAGCCACAGCCAGGCTCACAGACATGCACAATGAGGCCAGTCAGATTATATTTGTTAAAACATGCTATTCAATTAATTTCTTCCATCTTTACTGAATAATCTCCTTGATGAATCAATGCTTCTGGTAACCAACCACTTCTGCACCGCACTGACATCTGCACGAGCCAAAGCAGTTCTCTCGGTAGGAACGGCAGTTCCCAGGCCCAGAAGGAGCAGCCCCTTCCCACGGCAGCTCAGCACCCCAGAGCAGCCCTGCTGCTTCCACCCGCCAGCAACCTGCACTAATTTAAACCAGCAATATGGATGATGACGCACGCGTCTATTTCCCCCGGTTGTGTTAGTTACCAAGATCCTCCCCGGGTATTAAATACGAAATGGGAACTACCGAGGCCAAATTTTTATTTACAGATAGTTACATGACTAGTGAAAAATGTTAACGTTTCTAAAAGTGAGGCTTTCCTGTAAGCACCATCAATTTCCTTAAAATGTTTGCTGTGAAACCATTATCTCAGAGAAAAACCAAACATAAGAGTACAGAGACAGAGAGGAGATATTTCTGCATCTATTTGAAGAAATCTCATCCATAAAGAAGCAAATTGCCATGGTAATTATCACCATCTTTCTTGTAATTGTAAGAATAACTGTACGTGGTTCATACATATGGACCCCTCTCATCCCGTTTGCTTTAATTCTCCCTAGAAAGAAATGATCTTTTATGGAGCAGAAGCATTAGATGTGTTCTGGCAAGCAGGAAGCGGCGGCTCACGGAGGTTCTCTGCCACAGAGCCCTGCCTGCAGGCTTGGAAGCATCCTGGTTGTGCTCTGAGCAGCGTGACCAGGGATGAAAGCACCGCAGGTTCCAGGAGCACCAACTCAACATTCAGTGGCGAGGCAGAGAACCGTCTGCATGTTTACTGGGAGCCTGCATCACAGTGGGGCTGGCTCACATCACATCTCCTCTCAGAGCTAACTGCTACAGAACAAGGTCTTTACCCGAACAATGAATTATTTAAGTATCAGGAGGGTGCAGGTGGGGGCAGGTTTTGTTTTGGGGAGAGGTTAAGTGTGGCAAAGTGCCCTGTAAAACTAAAACCCAGATCTGCATTGTAAGGCTATACATGGGTTAACGTTTAGTTCTGCTAGCCACTGTTCTGAAGGTCCAACGAGTGAGGGCACTGGTACTCCTAGCCCCACTGGCCAGCAGAAGGAAGCGATCAAAGTCTCCTCAGTGACAACCCATTGGTGATAACACCACCCCCACACCCAGCCCTCCGACGTACAGGCGATGCGCACAAGCAGCCCCACAGCTTCACTGTGCTTCAATAAAGCTGAAGTATTTATTCCCCAAATGTCCCCTGGACACTGGTAGGTACGAGCTGGACGTATCTGGGAGCTGAGCTTCCCTGCTGCCCCACACCCAGCTGTGAGCGTGGGCTGTACGAGCCCAGTCCTGACCTGCAGTCCAACCTCCACGCATTGCCTCATGGCATCCTGCCACACAGGCAGCTTCCCCAACTCCCTTCTATGATTTGCTCATCATTGCCTCCTCAAATTAAATCCTAGGGAAAAAAATGGGCACCTAATTTGTGCTTAAGGACAGGGAATTAAGAACCACACTGCCTTTAAGAGCTTGTATGGAGCCACACTAATGGCCTGACAAAGGGATGTGAGGGTATGAACAAGTCTTGCTTGCTTTCTAAGACAGAGCCATACATAGAGCCATAGAGCCACGTTCATTATTCAAAGGCTACTCTTACACATTACAGACATCTTTTCTGCAGGATGTTCTCTCTGACTAAGTGAGATGGGTCCATTTGTATTTCCAAACAGCATTAACTAGGATGGGGGTTACCACAGGGCATAAGTTGTTAACAACAAATCCACACCTTGTCAATGGAGGACAAAGGGAGACCCTGAGTGTAGAGGGAGGGCTGCCCCACCATAGAACCAGGGTGTTTGTATTCTTTAACTGCCCTAATCTACATTTTAATGAACTATTAGTTAATAATCCCTTGGAAGGCAGAAAAATCAGACTCCAAAACTCTACTTCAATGTACTGCCTACTGGTGCAAGTTCCCATTGGAGCCAATGTCTGCCTGCATAAGGCTTACGTGCACACCTCCAAATGGAACCAAGCACAGCCAGACAAACCCCAAAAAGACAAACTTCCCATTCCCAGCTGCAGCCCAGCCCCGCTCTCACTGATGCTGGTTACCCGCTGCAGGATGGGGGTTGGCCCTCTGCTTTGAGCTTACTGCATAAAGGGAAAAAAAATGGGAGCATCTATCTTGCCAAATTAAGAAAAATATTTGCATGTAAATCAGAGACCGTAACCCCAGACATTGGTTAAGCAAATGGAAAATGAGAAACGCTGCAGCCAGCATCTGCTTTCTGCACCTTCCCTGTAGCTGCCCTGCTTTGTATCAGGACCGGATGGAAATTACAGAATATGAATGTAACTGAGCGTCTCGTTTTGTCACCTGCGTTGTTCAGCGAGGTAAAGGAGGTGGGCAGGCCATGGATTTGCCAGCCAAAGAACTTCATCTCATTGCTTCGGTCGTTCTAACACAAACACCACGCAGGGCTCTGGTCTGTGCCACAGCTGTACAAGTGCAGCCATTCCTTCTCAGGCCAAAAACCCAAAACCCCTGGAGTTGACCCAGGTTGGCAATAGGCAGAAGGAGCAGGCTGCTGTTTGGAGCAGGCCAGACTCGGCTCTGACACACTGCAGCAGTGGGTAAACACAATGACTGCAGGAGACGCATCTGTTTTTCCTCTCTAAATGCTTCCGAAGCCCTGGCTTCCAATGTTTTGGGGTCCTGGGGGCACACTTCATATATTGTTTTTAAAGCTTATTATAGACCCTGGGGAGGGAAACTTAGATCCAATACAGTTTGACAGGTAAAGGGCATGCTGAAGACTCCATAAGCATACCTGCTACAGGGGGAATGTGCTCACAGTGCAGAAAACCCTTTCCATGCCATGCAGAAGGACGCCTCGCTTGCAAGTTTTTTTCAAGCATTTCTTCCCACCGATGAGGAAAACGATAGATAAAATGAGTGAAGTGATGAGCACTACTTCACTCCTTCTGCTCCTCGCTGTCACCTTGGTGCCACGCAGGCCAGCTGCAGAAACCACGAACCACAAAGCAACACCGCAATATCCTCTTCATATTTGCAATAAATTCTTTTGGACACAAAAAATAGCCATAATCGGCACACCTCCCAGCAGCCCCAGGAAAGCTTAGAGACGCACCAGCATTTCTAAGAGCCCTCCTGCAGCCAAAATGAAAGCTCACATCCCCACGTGCAAAATTAACAATTCTCAGCAAAATTCACTGCTGCTCTCACCAGGGCTGTTGGGCCAGCAGGCTGCAGCAGCTGCTGCAGGAAGGAAAGCGTGCTACAAAGCGGTGCATCTCTTCTAGCCAAGTGAGGTACTTACAGCCATAGCCTTGAGTACTTTGTAATTTCTACTTCTGCAGTGCTGCCTGACAGCCTTCTGCTCGCTCTCTGCAGTGCCCGTGTGTACTCTCCGATTTTTTCCCCATGTATTCAACAGCAAGCATTCTTTAACAGCAGAAGGCAGGATTTACCAAGAAGGGGAAACTCATTATAGGAGAAGCTGATGGAAATAATTCAGAGGTGTGATCTGTGCTCTATGCTAAGGCAGCAGGTGAGCCCACGGCCCCTCCAGCCCTCCTCTCCCAGCCCAGCGCTGCGGGAAGAGCTGAGAAAAACCCCCCTCACTTCTGCTGCCAGCCCAACAGGTCACATCAGTGCTGAAGCAAAACCAGCTGGGCTTCCTAAGGACATACAGGCGGTGCTGAGGAGCACGGTGTGCTGCTCCAGGTTACTTGTCTCCACAGAAGTGATGTTTTGCACAGCTTTAACCCAGGAATAAAAAGGCTTTGGGGATATCTGATGGATTATTCCCACACTGCCGTCTGGTAGGAATCTATCTCCTTTCCTTCAGAGCGTGCACATCTTCAGGCAACGTGGGGAAATGCCAAATGGTAAACATCAGTACAGACACTCCCCCAGAATCCAAAATTAAGCTATTGATGTTGTACCGTTCAAGGAACTGGATGGCTACTAACCACAATTTAACTAAGATCAAGTGTAAAATCTGTTTAATAATACCCGATACCTCCTCTATCTGGGAGATGATATCCTGCATTTGCAGGGCATTGACTCAATAATCTAATAGGTCTTTTCCAGCTCTGACTTCTATTAGCCTATGAGTTATAACAAAAGGACCATTAGGCAAACCATAATTGTGGAAACAGCCTTTGACACACAAGACTAACTGCTGCTATGGCACGGGAGAAAAAAACGAAATTAAAACATGGACCGACAATTGAAAGTAAAGCTTTCCCTTTATCCAAGTGTTACCTCCCTTGATTAAAATCAAGAAAAACCTTCAGTAAAGCAGAGAAAAGGCACTCTCCCTCCTTGCTCTGCTTGGTAAAGAGCCCTGTTTGCACAGCACAGCCAATGCTGGTTTGTCACCAAAGGAGGAACAGGGCACAGGGTTACTCCTGCACAGGGAGAGCTCTGGTTCACACCTCATCTTCATGGATCAGTGCTCGCAGATCAGAACCCCTCAGTGCAGGAGCTGCAGGCTGGAGCTGCCCCGTGCCCGGGTTGTTGCACGCCCTTTGCAAGGCTGTGCAATGCACCAACATGCAGCATGTCTGCTCACCCAGCCCGGCCCTCTGCTGCAGGGCCTCGCAGTGCCAGGCTGCACGGCACAGCTTTGGTTGCCATTGCTGAGACACGGCCAGTGAAAGCACGCAGTTGTACACCATACTGTAGCTGTATGAACACTTGCATTTAAAAACTCTGCTGTGCAAGGGGTTTGTGATTAGCAGGAAGTGTTTTCTGTGAGCTAGCGGCAGCCCTGTCTGCATTTGTTCTCATTAAAATCACATCCCAGGAAACACCCAAGCAAGGATTCTGATGGCTGAACAGAATCCATGGGGAAAAACACAACCCTGGAGGTAGAGCCCATCGGGTTAAGGAGGAGTGCACCTCCAGCACGTGCTTATGGCAGCTCCCATCTCCCCCACAGCCACTGGCTGCAGCGTGCAGCTGCAGAGCCAGCCCAGCCCCGGTGAGCTGCCAGAGGGGTAGCGAGCAGCAGCACTGACTGCAGCCCAAACACAACCACCACGTGCCAGCAGGTTGCTCCGCTTGCACAGAGCAGGACCCGATGCACACAGGAGGAGAAGCCCAGGCTGGGCTGTTCCATTCCTCTCCACTTCCAATCCCCTTTCCCATTTTCCTACGATCCCCGCAGTAGATGGCAGCAGAAGGAGGAGCTGCTGGAGCTCAGCAGTTCTCGGAGCCCGGCAGGATTCCACATCCAAACACATCTCCTCCTGCATTCCCATGTGCTGCTTTAGTGATTCCACCTACAATGGCGACTGAATTTGACAACACTGTTGCTCCTACAGCAAAAAGAACCAACAATTCCTATCCCAATTTCACGCTGGTCTGGAATGAGAACACCACAGTTTAAGCCTAACTAAATATTTGCTCACCTTCTGTGGGAATCGTGGATGTGAGGATAAAAGCACTGCGTGATTTCTTGCTGAAACTGCAGCACCACTGCACATGTTCTCAGAGAACGCACATCCTCTCTTGGCCACAGGAAACCAACCCAAAGTTCCCCCATTTCCAGAACAAGGCTTCTGCCCAGCCCTGCGCCTGCCAAACCCGCAACCTTCCTCACTGCAGTGCAGAAACACGTGGCAGATACCTGCAGCTAACTGCAGCCAGCGACCGTCCCTCCCTATTGCCTCCAATGGCACAGAGCTGCATGCCACCGCCTCACATTTGTTTGTAGTTCTGCTACAATACAGCTCTGAAATAAAGGGATTGCAGAAAGTACGTATTTCTCATTCATAACCGTATTGCTCGCTTACAAACCATTATGGAAGTAATGTGAGCACATGAAATTGATTTGTTTTTGTTGGAAATGAAGTAAAAATTTTAGTTCTTGGAGTTCTATGAGCTCCATTTGAAATTACCAGAAAAACTAAACTTGTAAAGGTTTTGCAGGAGCAGAGACATCAGCATGCAACTCAAAATTAATTTGCAGTAGACATAACCGTGCTTTATTATCCCTGCCTGTGCCCTCAGTTGTGCAGTAGATTTCCCTTGCCAAAAATCTCATAAATACATGGCTTGGGCTTCCTGTGCCTCAGGAGCCTCTGCCACTGCCTACGAGGATGACGGTAGGATGCCACGCTCACCAGTGCTGCTGTGTGCCTGTGCTGCAAAGCAAAGCAAAGCAAAGCAAAGCAAAGCACAGCAAGGCACAGCACACAGGGCGATGCTGGAGGGCGGTGAGCAGCAGGTGGGGATCGCACCCCCAGCACTGGGAGCGCCGTGCAGGGGTTGTCCCATTTCACACTGACACGCACAGATGTTAGTGCAGTGCCCGGGCCTTTGCTTTCACAACACAGCTAATTGTAGGGATGTAGGGAAATAGCGCGATTGGAAAACAAAGGTCTCAAATCCGGTGTAATAACAACAGGTACAAAACCCCACGGAACACATTCAGAGGAGCACCGAGTCCTGCCCTGTGGGCTTGGCACAGCCCCGTCCTCACACGTGGGTTTGTGCTATTACTTACAACAGCAAAGGTGTCAAAACAGCAGCTCCCAAACCGCTAGAAACGCTCTGAACCCAAATTCCCCAACAACTCAGTCGCCGCTCCGGCTGCTTAGAGAGGATTTTTAGAACCGGCTCAGCAGAACACAGAGATTGCAGGCAGCCCTGCCGCTCCCTGCCCCACAAAGCCAGCCCCGACCGCCAGCGCTCAGCCCGGGGGGGCACACAGCAGCCAGGCCGGGCCAAATGGCAGCGCCCTGCAGGCAGCAGCGCGGAGCAGAGCGCCGTGAAGCAGAGCAAAGTGACAGCGCTGCCCGCGGGGCCGCTCACCTGCCCTGCACCTGCGGGGCCGCGGCTGTCAGCCCCTGCCGGCGCTGAGCAGAGACGAAGCGGGGGAAATATCTGGGACAAAAAATGTCAGCCCTCGCAGACTCGGGAATGGGCTGCGGGAGAATAACATTTAGAAGGGATCCTAAAGAATTAGCCACGGCAGCATTAAAGCGGAGCTATCGCTGCGCCGAAGGCGCTGAGCTACCGTGTAAGTTCGGCAGACCTCCCTTGCGTCTGCCCAGGAGATGCTGTACTGCAGAGGAATCGAGTTCGCACCTTTCCTTTCAAAATGCTGCCGAAGGTGCAGCGCTGCGGAGCCACGCAGCGCCTGCTGCATGCGCACAGCCTGCACAGCCCTGCTCCGCTTGCTGCATGCACAGCACGCACGCACCACAGCACCTGCTGCGTGCACAGGCACAGCCCGCAGAGCGCTGCGGCTCAGCCGACGGATGGATCCGTCCCCGTTTTGTTTGATAAATGTCACAGCCGCTCTCTGCCTCCCAGCTCCGCGCCGAGCACAGCCCGGCTGCAATTGGGATCCCAGCTTTGACCTGAGAGGTGCGCTCAGACCTCCCCAGTGCTGCATCCACGCAGCCCAAAGGCAGAACGTGCTGACACGGCTCTCTCAGTGCAAGTGAAGGATCAGATGGTGCAGAGCGCACGGGATGCACCACAGCTATTTGATGAAGACGGGCGCCTGGTGCAGGCCTAACACTTCTCACTGCACACGCAGCACACCTCTGTGGGTCACACACAGGAATGCTACCAACCAGTGACAGAGCACCTCCAGAAAGGAACCCGGGCACACTCGGGATGAAGGCGCAGTGAGAACTTTCCGCCATTCATTTTACAGCTGCATTACGGCCACTTTCATTGCAGGTAATTCTGACTGGTGATTGAAGTGTGCCAAGTAGGTCACGTGCGACATTAAAATGATGGAATAATTAAAATTGTAGATTGATGTGTCTGTAAAAAAAAAAAAAAAAAAAAAACACAAGCTAAGAAAAATTAGCTAATATGATTTGGTGTTTCTTAACATGAGCAAACCCGTACGTTGTCAGTGAGACACACAGCAAGCACAAGGCAGCAGCACGGCGGCCAGCGCTGCAAACAGAGCTGCTCTGTGAAAGCCGTTCCCTCACCAGATGTGCAGTGCTGCAATTTGGGGCATTAGCACAGCACGCACCCATCAGCACTGCCTGCAGAGAAGGGCTGCAGTGCCGTCCCCACAGCACAGCTGCACCCACAGGCGATGGGAGCACTCCAGCATCGCTCCTGCCCTGTGCCAACACACTGCCCTGTTGTTCCGAGAGCCACTTCATCCTCAGAGAGGGAGCAGAGGGGCACAATGCTCAGTGCCCAAAGCACCGACCAGCTCTCTGCGTCCTTTCAGCGCAGAGAAGGGCCCACGTTTACCAACAGGAGTGGCTTTCAGAGCACTGCATGCATACAGATGCTGACGAAACTCAGAAATAACCCGAGCACGAGGCCTACCCAACAACTGTGTGCTTACATTTGCTTTAACGTCAGTCGCCGCGGAGTCTGGCACATTTGCTGTCCTGCAGAAAACAGAGCCTTAAAGTCAGGCACCACCCTGCTGAAGTGAGCCCCGCTGCCTCGCTGCCTCCGTGACCAACCCAAGGCATTTATAGCACATCCGCACGAAGCCCCAGCTCTGCAGAAATCCCTGCCTTCTGATTTCACAGCTCCGTACGCCAGATGTGTCCCTTTGGAAAGGGAACACAAATCACCTGTTTCGTCCAAATGAGCTCTTCTGGTTAGAGTTGCCTCCCATTAAAATGCAATAATCGCTTTATTTGCCCAGGCGCCCATTTTGAAACAGAAACCCAAAGCCGTGCTGCCCAGCACACCCCCAGCCTGGGGGGGCACTTACCGCTGCAGCTGGGGAGGGGGAGGCAGGAGGAGATCAGAAGAACAGAGAAAGAGCACACCGTATAGAAAATGTCAAACATGTCAAAACATTCATGAATACCAACATCTCCCTCCGCACCACAGCCAGCCATAAAGGTTACTTAGGGCTAACGTTTCAGCAAATGCAGATTATGCAGCAGTGGGTTCACTAATCCAGCAGAAATCACCTCCAGGTGCATCCGAGGTGCGCTACGCACACAGCCAGCGCGGGGACTTCTGCTACCAAAGAGAAGTCAGGGGGCTAAAATCACACGGAGCAGCTCCTCAGCTCTGACTTCCCCAGACATAAATTCCTGCTGGCTGTTCCCTACGCCTGTGACATATGCGATGAGGATAATTAGGTAAAGGGCTAAGAAAGCAAGTGTTGCTGATTGCATTCCAAAACTAATAAAGCTCCTGCGAGGGTGTCACGCCTGCGGTAATTCATCTTTCCCATACGGCGCTCAGGAAAGGCAGCCCCAGAATATGTCGTGACACTGCCTCGGCCCTGAGCTGCACTCGTGGATGCTGTCAGAACCACAGACATACAGTTCCAT
>JAOWBP010003503.1:25816079-25831570 GCA_028571105.1 Tragopan temminckii
ATGCCTGCAGGGATGGGGCATCCACAGCCTCCTTGGGCAACCTGTTCCAGTGCCTCACCACCCTCTGGGTGAAAATTCCATGCATCTTAAAACCTGTTATTTGCCTGGAATCTGATTTCCTTATCATTTGCCTTCCTAGCAAAAAGTACAGGCAAACAGCAAGGCATGGAGTCCTCTGCATTGCTCACAGAGCAGGTGCCTGCCCAGGACCTGTGTCCCATGGTACTGAGATGCCCACACGCTGCCCATGCTGAAACGCTGCCCTAACTCACTTCCCCTAACAAGCTCTCAAAATGTCCTATACAGCAAGTTTAGACAATCCCAAGTAGTACCAGAACTTTGCACTAACTTTCATTTCTTTCCATGATCTTTGCCACTCTTCTGGTAAACTCAATACATCAACAATGGTAAGACCGCATTAAATTTAAAGGCTTTTTTTGGGATGCCTATATGCAGCAAGTTCAGTTCATCAGAATTAAGAGTCGCTTTGAACCGTTTGTTAATGCCAAAGTCAAACAAATTTCAGAGCAGAGTATCTTCATCTGATTTGTTACCACTTATTTAGCCCTTCAGTAGTTCGAAGCTCACAGCTGCAAGTACTATGCAAGTGCTCAGCTGCTACGTCAATCGACATATTGTAAAATGATTAAATGAATAAATATTCGGCTATATGTATAAATGACCTATCCTAGGGGACAAGGGCCATTATTCACCGAGCATAATGCATCTCAAGGAAAGCAATGAAATTAATCAGAGGTCTGGGAAACCTGACATATGAGGAAAGATTAGAAGAGTTGGGGCTGTTTATCCTAAAAAAAAGAGCAGTTAGTAGAGGACACGACAACAATTTTCAAGTTTGTTGACAGTATGTAGCAAAGATGGAAGGAAAATAATTTTTCTCACATTAATGGTGAACTGAGCAAAAAACTCAGGGATTTAAATTGCAGAGAGGGAGATTCAAGTCCTGTGGTAGGGGAAAAAAAATGAATAGGGGAGTGTAAAGAACTGGAATAGGTTTCTTGGGGAATTTCTAACACGGGAGAGTAGGAACGTGCATGCATTGTCAGCAGTGAGATGGGCAAGGTGAACCGTGCTGGGAACGCAGCCCTGATGACATCCCCTGGTGCTTTTCCAGCCAGGTTTTCCTGTGAGCCACACAAAAGCTCATTCTATTGGAGAGGAGTAGAATGTCTTGCTAATTGAATGTCAAAGCAATTAAAGTGGGTATAGACTTCTCTCAACATTATCTTGACTTGATAAAATAAAGTTGTTTTGACAATGCACACTGACAATTCCTGATTTTCAACCACAGCTATTTTTCTCGAGGCAAGACATTGAAAACGTTGAGGCTTCAGATTGAATTTTCAAAATATATGCAGAAACATTATTTTCATATGCCTATTAAACAAAACTAATCCGTGATTTTTTAAGGTATTTCCAGGTCTTTGTAACCCAAAGCTCTCTTCCCTCTCGCCATCCCCACACTCACCACCCGACTACTACGTGGAAAGCATTCCTAATACAGCTTCGTAGATTTGCCTTCCAGACATGCTCGAGCTGATGGTCCAGCCCGCACGATGATCCATGCAGTACCCAGCATTAACATTCAGGTACCTCTTCATCCGCTCATAGTCTCACATTCACTTGCACTTTAACAGCACACGCTTTATGCATAAATACACAACATTCAATAAATGTGACTTGGTCAGTACTTGCGTTTTTCCTTTCTTGCCACCTTCCACTCATACCCTGCTCAGTTCCACCCTCAACCTGGTGGCACTACGACTCACGGTTTGGAAGGCAGCTCACCAGCGTTTGACCTGCTCAGGGAGACTCCAACAAGATAAAGCAAAAGGGAAGAGGAAACTGCATTCCAACAGCTCAGCCTCCTCTCGGAGCGCAAGGAAACGCTCAGAGTCCACCTCAGCTGGGCTTAATTCCCACTGAAGGCAGCTGCCAGGCCCAGCCTCAAGCAAAGCACAGGAATGGCTGTCCTGGTTCGTATCACAGAGCATGGACCTCAGGGAGGAGTTTGGGCACAGAGCAAACACCCAGTGGTATTTTCCCAGAACACTTCCCAGCAATTTGACTGTTTGCAGCTCTGGAATTTCCTGATGCAGAGATCACAGCTTTGTATTTAACTGCCTTCTCCCTCATCAACGATGTTGCTCAGCTGCCTTCTGAACCCATGCAAACCTGGCATCAAGCAGTGCACAAGTCACTACCACAGGTGCAAGAGGAGAGCTTCTTTGTGTTCATCTGCTCAGAGCCTTCTGCAAGCTGTGTGCCCTCTGCTTCTTGCACGGGAAAAAAACATGGCAACGCCAAACTACATTTCAATGCTTTTCTCAATGAGAGCGCTGGCCTTCAGTTGTTGCGTCTCCTCTTTTCAAAACCTTAATTTTCTTAGACTATGGAAACACCCACAGAAGAACCTGCATTCTTGCAGCAAACTCTCAAGTAGAGCTTCCCACCTCCACCTGCAGAGTGGTTATCCAGGATGCCTTGATTTGCCCATCACCACGCATCATGCAAGTATTTCCAGCTCTAAGAAATAACCTCCAAAAAGCACTGGCATGAAGGGGAGTATGTGCAGAAGAAATGTTGATGCTAGGATGCATCCTTCACATTTCTATTAAAAATAAAAGAGAAAGGAAAAATCTCTACAGGAAGGCTTCTGTTTGTCAGTGATGTTTAAGCTCCCCTCCAACCCAACCATTCTATGGTTCTGTGATTCTGTGATTCTATGGAAAAGGTTGGGCAGAGCCTGCTAAGAACTGGATTTCCCCACTAGCAAATAATCTGTCTGACACAAGACGCAGAAGTGCTTGGTAAGTTACTCACAAAGAATAATTGGCCAGTTCTGTTAAGTAGGGGCAGTTATGAATGCTGCTATCAGTCTTTGACCTTTACAGATCCAGAGCTCTGGCTGCACACCTTTCCACAGTGTGGCCTATGTGAGATAAAAAATGAATGCATTTATTTATTGTCATGCTTTTTTCTTGTCCTTTGCATAACTAGTGTATGAAATGCAGCTCACTCTTCCCAGTGTCTGCACTCCCTGAGCTCTTTCTCCATTGCCTGATGGCATAGGTCTCAGCATCACACAGGAAACTCACCCAATGCTTTAATGTATCCCTGCCCTGCTCTGCCTCACGCTTCCATTACCGAAAAGTAATTTCAAACAACAATCAAGAGGAACAACCACATTTGTGCAAGCAGTTTACAGAAAAGTGTAAAACACTGGTTCTGTGTGTGGCCACCTGCAGGCCTTTGATGCTTTGGACCAGACATTGCTTCATACAACATAATTTAAGAAGGATGGATGGATGGATGGATGGATGGATGGATGGATGGATGGATGGATGGAAGGAAGGATGGATGGAAGGAAGGAAGGGAGGGAGGGAGAATAAAAAGCATAAACTCACAACCTAAGTTTACAGTTAGCACCTTAACATTAAAATAAAATAGTTGAGGGGCAGGTCTATCAGTTCTCCTCATTGATATGGACAAAGATATCCAAAGCACCCCCTCTGTACCCTCAGACATTCCTATGTCTGCCTGAGGAGTTCTGTAAGAGATGCGTATTTGCTGTGTGTCCACAGCAGAATGAAAAGGTACCGATTCATATATAATTTGCATTCAAAGTATCATTAAATACTGCACTCAATAAGCGATTTTTTCCCAATTCTGTCTTCCCAGGAGCTGCAGTTCTTAACTTTGCAACCTTCCACACCTGCACTTCCAAGGACATTCCTGGGGACACACCAACCAACTTTATCTCTGGCTCCATGAAACTCCATAACGAGTCAACTGCACCACACCAGAGAGCTGCATACATCTGCATGCTGCTCTGTTTTAACAAAGGTTTCATCCCAACCTCCAGCCTGCTTTCCATCCCTTCCTTTCCCAAGCTGTACAACACGCAACAAAATGCCTCTCAGTGCGTCCTGCTCCAACTCCATGGCACACACCGACCCACAGCCTCCGGAGGAGACCGCCGTGCCCGGATCTTCTCATCCACACTTGGACAAATCCAGGGCGGCTGCACAGATATTAAAGGTATTGGTCCAGATTTACACCAGAGCAAATGAGCTCGCAGCCTGACCTTTTAGCTCCTTCCTTTCAGACCTCCTAATGGTTTTTTTAATAGAAAAGATAAAGTATTTGTAAGACAAAGGAAATCCCTCAAATACCATGTAAATTCCCCTTCTAATTTGCCCAGATTCATTTTCAAATTCTCTTTTTTAAAAAAACAACAACCTGCAAATAGAAGCTGGGGGCACCTTCCCATGGATCCCCTCGTGTTCTGCAACTCCCTCCCCTCCCTTCTGCTTCTCAGCTAGTTCCATAAAATACAGCACTGTTTCTTTACTTTGCACACTTTCCCCATCCTTAACTCGGCTTTTAACTCAACATTCCCCAAAGCTCCCAAGGTTTGCTGATTCTCACTTATTCACTTTGTTAGAAGTGCACTAAGCAGATGAATATCGTTTTAGACTCATTGTGTCTTGTAAAGCTAGGAGCAAGCACAGCTCTGCTGAAGGGAGCAAACGATAAGGATAAAAATACTTTTGTTCTTTGCCTCACACAAAGTACTTCTGCTGAAATCAGAAAGTCCCACTTTCATTTGTGCCATTTTTTAAAACCGAGTAATCACAGCGAAGCAGCATTGCTAACTTTTGAGTCATCAGCAGCACAAATAAAGCTTTCATGAATTGCAATAATTTCTCATCAAGGCTTCCCCACAGAGAAAAAAACAAATTAACACAGTGCCACGTATCAAAGGCTGGAGATTTGGTACAGAGCGTTTTAAGGAATGAAAAAGACCACAGAAAACAAAAGCAGAAAAGCAGCAGCAATGGGCCGGAGTGAAATAGAGACGCGTCTCCCCTTCCCGCACTGCAGCCTTCTCATCCAGAGAGCTGGGAAGCAGTGCCCCTGGGCAGCCTGCTGCTAACCTGCTCTTCTCCTCACCTTGAGGGAGATCCCTCCGCCTTCTGCAATGCCAAAGAAGAAATTGGAGCCCTGCCTCTACTCCCAAACCCTGGAAGTTAGGCAGAGTTTTAATTACAAAGTCACCGACTGGCTGAGGGCAGAGGGGACCTCACGTCCATATGGACCCACCTGCTCCATTGGGGCCACCCGCACTGGCTGCCCCGGACCATGAACAGGTTGCTGCTGGAGATCTCCAAGGAGGAGACCCCCCAGTGGCTCTGGGCTACCCATATCAGAGCAGGAGATTCTCTGTTTCTACATTCATTAAACTAAATCCAATTTACTGCAGTGCAACCCACCCTTGTCCTACGACCCTGACAGGAAAAGGTGGGTCTCCCATATGAGCAAGCTGCACGGACCTCAGCTCAATTAAAAGTCTTCAGGAGCCCTTGATCCACAGTCACACCCTTTGGTGTTTCTGCTGCACCTCCGCGACAAATCGGAATTACATTTAGGAATAAATTTTCACATGGTTGGAACAGAACGATGTTTCCCCTCATCACAGGCCTGTCTCACTGCACAGTCTTGGTCGTAAGCCATTGGCACACCAATCACTCTGCACTGCCCTCAATCTTCTGGAAGCACCAGGACTGTCCATTAGCAGCAATGTCAACACAGCAAAGGCAACGGCAGCAACTCACAAACTACAGACTGAGCACTGCTGTACAGTTTACTTTTGGGCCATCTTCTATCTGCTGCACAAAACACTTAATTCCAATAATGAAGCCTTCCAAATTCCAGGACCCATTTTACTGGGAAAAGTTGGAACACCTCAGGTGTCTGTATACACTGAAATAAATCACTTGTGAGCAAAGACCCGATTACTGAATCTTTCATAGGGAATGCGGTCAGTACTTTTCCTACTACAACCTTATTTTCCTTCCTCCTCTTAAAATACAGTGTGGCCATTAAGGATTATAGGGCAGAGAATGGATTTTATTAAATATTAAATTTTCTACAGTATATGTAATTTGGAGTTTGTCAGATCTGAGTCTCAGTAAGTTACGAGCTCAAAATTTGTAGACTCGAATAGATTATATATTTTATTGGGTCTCCACTGGGCAGCATCCATCATGCACTTCCTTTTACCTCTGCCAGTAAGTAACAATTAAGGTGAATTTATGACAACAGTCCTTGTAATAGATACACACAAAAGTTTACGAACACTTACAGTATTACACCAGCAACCCACCAGCACCAACTGTGTGCAGCAGAGCACGTGGAGATCTTCCCAAACACCTCTGGAAGTGGCACAGTTCTTTTTCCGAGTATGCAGCAATTCAAACCCAGTAGGGCTCAATCCTTAAGGGATGAGCAAATAGGAATTTTTAAGTGAGGAAATTAATAAACGGGAGTTGAGGTTCAGGAGGTGATGGGATGGGGCAAGCAAGTGTGCAAGCCCCAGAGCCAGCTCCCCTGATCTCAGCTGCAACTCAACCCCAAAGAGATTTAGGTCCTGAAGGAGACTTTTGTCCACGCCCCAAACTCCGCAGTTCCAGCTCTCCAATCTAAGATGTCCTTATCCATAAACAGCACTTTGAAAATGTGAAGGTTAAAAAACCAACCGCACAACTTTCAAGTCCTTAGAAATGAAACCTCTTACTGAACGCTTTGCTAGGTTACCTACAAAATGTCAGTTCTGCCAGGGGCGTTGGTTGCAAAAGAGAAAATCGAGATCATTTACATCTATTTAATGCCCCAACCACAGCCCAGAACCCAAAGTCGCTGAGTTACTTCTTTATTTACTGCCATTATGAGGTGTGAACACGAAAAGGTCTCTCTCTTCCTCATGAACCTGAACAACCAGAGGGAGTAATCCAAAATCCACGGGAGGAAAAGAATTCCTCAAAGTGACTCTGTCTGTGCGTCCTTGGAGGATCTCAGGTACCCAATCTCAAAGCAAAGCAGGTAATTAGCAGTTTCAGCTCTCAGACATTTCGTGATTTCTCTGAGTGATGCAGCACACGGCCGCATCAGAAACGTTCCCATTTGTCACCGGAATGGACCCTGCTGCAGCAGAGCTGGGATCTGTGCTTTGTCAATGACAAGCAACAGATAGCACCACTGTGCAATGTTGCACTTGGGGTACACGTGCTGGTTATCTACCTGCTTCCATGGGTATTTTGTGGAACTTGAGACCTGTGAGTTAATGCAGAGGACCAGGCTTTGCTGCACTGTGGCAGCAGGAGATGCTGAGCAAGTAACTACCTACAATGGGGAGTGTGCTAAGTAAACGAGCTGACTTTCAATACTCCTTCTGGGGGAAAATGGAACACGTTGTCAGAAGTGGATAAAAAGAAATTCAGTTTGATTTACTTCACCCCTTTAGTGATGTGAAATAGTGATACTACAAGTCAACACTTTCGTAATTTGACAGATACTTTTCAATAGGCTGCAGAAATTAAGTTAGCTGCAAGTTGCCCAAGGAGGCTGTGGATGCCCCATCCCTGCAGGCATTCAAGGCCAGGCTGGATGTGGCTCTGGGCAGCCTGCTCTGCTGGTTGGCGACCTGCACATAGCAGGGGGTTGGGACTGGATGAGCATTGTGGGCCTTTGCAACCCATGCCGTTCTGGGGTTCCATATCTAAAATTTCAAAGGTAAGTTGAATATTGAATTATAAAATACAAAATAAATGAGTAATGGGAGTTTGCAAGTGTCACAACGTGTGGTGCCAGCTGGGGGGCAAACAGCCCCACTGCGACGCAGTGCTGGAGAACAGTCTGAACTATTCTTAATTATGGAGCAGTCGTATTTATCCTGAGTCCTTCAATACTTTTGAATAAGAAAATTTTTGCACTAGGAGATGCGGCTCGACCCTTAGATCTCTACAGAGAAGGAGAAAGTCGTTACCGATTCTAACGCACTTGTGTGCACCTACTGTATGCTCAAGTGTCCCTTTCTGTGGGGCTGTGAGCATTGCACACACGTTTACACACGTACACGGCTAGAAAGGAAAGCAACAACAAATACAGCACGCACACACACAGCCAGAAAGCCTCGGTAGTATTCCCAGCCAGAAGCTTCAGCACATTCACCGCTGGGGAATAAAGAACTTCTGCTCAAAGATAAGCCGAAGTGGTTTTCATCATCAAACAGACGAAATAAACACAGCAAAGGGCCACTGTTTCTCTTTTTCTTTCCCATGCCTACTTTTTTCCCCGTCCACCCCAGCTGTTGCTGGTGCTGCAGACAGTGACACAGACAGGGAAGGGACACGACACACATAAAGCAAACAGAAGCCGAACAAAACACGAGGCGACGGCATTTACAACCCAGCTGACAAAAGCAGTCACTTCCCTTTAAATAACGTGGCAGGCAGCAAAAATATAGTAATTACAAGAATTTCGTTTTCATTAACTAACAAACCAAGGAAAACAATTTAAGTATCTGAATGTCATTTTTCAAATGAAAATAAACGGTAAACATTTGAATAACATCACAGCAGGGATAATATACCTAAGGAAACCTATTGAAATATGCTGGCGAATTCAGCCTCTTTTATCACATTAAAACTGCAATTGACTGTAAACCTCCTACCACTCTCCGCTGAGACTTTAATTGTAAAGATTCCTGTTACATATCATATTAGAATTTAGTTAAAATTGTAGAACACATTATTTCCAATCAGACAGCCAACCATCACTCACAAAGATTTTTAAAAAGGTGATTAATAATTCATCTCAGATAAGGAAAAGATCTATATTTATACCATCTTCTCAGCCACCATAAACTACCTGACAATTGTTCAGTAATGATGCCCAGTAAATTCTTTAAAATGGTAATTTGTCATTCTGTCACTTCATTTGTGACCTAAAATTCCTCACTTGAGGCATCATCAAATAAATTAATCACTTTCCAGGATCCATTTCTCTGTTCTGCACGTTATTATACCCAGGCTCTCTTGTGTTTCTCTTCATTTACATATATTTAATGGCTCAGCAGTGGTTCACTATGGCACATAACGCACACATCTCATTACAGGTGAAATATTCTAACTGCCACTATCACTGGGAAAGAAAATAACTCTCCCAATTTAATTTTCCTGATGTAACAAAACCATGATTCTTCACTATGAAATGTTGATGCCATCCATCAGTCACAATCAATAAAATCATCATAGAAGTACGCCTTCTTTAGCATCATTCCTTCAAACCGGTATTATTTGAGGGAGGTAATTAAACTCATAATATGTAATGAATGTAAATGAAGAAAAAACCCTCGTGTTCTCCCTCTAACTATGCTTATTTTACTGCTTTGATTTAAAGTATTTTTACATCTTACAATCTACGAAAGGCACAAAGCCCTGAAGGAAAGGCATCAGAAGTACAGTAAGCATCAATCAATACGTATAATGACTAATTAAAAAGGAACATATTTTAACATTAAAAACAAAAAAAAACAAAAAAAACACCAAATGCTGTTATTTATGGATTTTTCACTTAAAATGATGCATTCCCTCTGGACTAATATATTTGCTGTCTCCCCGAAGTATAGATTGCCATACATGAGTTTTAGATACTGTTGCTTGCACGCATCAAAAAACAAAGTGATTCTGTGGGCATTGGGTCCACCACCATCATTTAAAACCTGCATATGTATAAATGCATATATGCAATCTGCCCTAATACCGCAGAGAAAGCCTTCATAATTTCAGCCTTTCATATATATGCCTGTGCTCATATCAGTCAAAGGAGAGAGCAGCCTCTTAGAAAAGACAACTTTTAAACGCACTGAAAGAAATCCACAAAAAAAAAGAGGCACGTTCGGTAACTTTGTCTGCAGCTTTGCACTACAGAAGAGTCCGGAATACTCAGAAAAAGCATTCCAGACCATCCTTCATGCTCAGTGTTTATCTGCACGCTGCTGAACTCCGGGTTCTTGCTAACCCAACAGTTACAACTTGTTGCGTAGCACCTGCACACCGCTGGCGATGCTCTTCTCCCTTTTGCCCAACCTGGCACTTCCCAACTCACCCGTGTGCTGAGGCCAGCAAACCACAGCAGGAGCTTTGGTCGCAGTTTGTCTTCGACTGTTTAATTTCATTTAATGTACAAACATTTATGATGACTAGAACACGTAGCCCCACTGCAAACAGCGTACTCCCACTCATCTCCATTGGGTCAGTAGAGTAATTCCCCGTAACAGAAAAGAGGAAATATTTCAGTGTGTTTGTTTTTCTCCTTTCTCTCTAAGACAGCTATCACCGCAGCTCGTATGCGAGGCCCACGAGATGCAGCAGAACTGGCAAGGTTCTCTTCGCAGCCATTATAATACTTGTGTGTTGGATGTCTTGAGCGAGGACTATGATTCATTTTTACTACTCATTAGGTGGCTTTGTTGTTATGCTAGGAATATTGCAGTTTATGCATGAAAACTGTGCTGCCTGCAATATTTGTAATTCTTAACTTCTTTAGTAACCACTGAGACATTTATCAGATGCAAGAGTGCACACCAGGGCAAACACACTGAAACAGAACCACCGTTACACTCAGTCTAGTAGCTTTGGTCCTGCACTTATCATGAGCACTGGATGATTTTTAAGGACCTTTCCAACCCGAGCCATTCTAGGATTCTATCACTCTATGTAAATGAGTTTGTTACCAATTAGGAGAGGCACGTTTTCATACGACGGCTTTTTTTCCTCTACTGTCCCCTGGAATTACACGAGTTTTTTATTCAAAAGCTGACTTCCGAGAATTTTGTATTTGATTCTGCGTTTGCCTGATGAGAACTCCAGCCTCACATGGCCAAGCACTCTCTCATCATCCTGGCAGACTTCTTGTGTTTCTTCCTCACTTCAGGAGGAAGCTGCGGGAAGGCAAAGCAAAAAAAAATCACCCACCAGCACAGCCTAAGCGGGAGCAATATCTGAAGTCACTCACACCTCACTCTGCTGCTGTTTGGGGCAAATTCCCGCAGCCACGTGCACCCCTCATCCCCGCCACCCCCACTGCTCAGTGAGGACATCCAACAAGCCACCACCACAATGGACCCATGGAGAACCCAGCTCTGCAGGAACCATCCCCCCCTCCAGAGACGGCTGCTCGGTGCGTGCACAATCCATACATCTGCGCGTGCATCAGCAGCTGACACCCCCCAAACGCTGGCAGCATCAACATCTAATCGATATGCGCGTTCGCCAGCAAAGCTGACTGGTACATCTGTTCTGTGAAAAAACATACATTCTGCCTCTAGTACAATCAGTGTAATTAAAAATTAACATGCATTAATTGTTGGAGCTGATGTAAACAGCTGATGTTCCACTTAGCCCTGTCTTCTGTACATATCATTAGGCAAAGCCAAATATTGTTAAGTAAACAGGCAACACTTACAAAAAGAAATAGGAAACTAATTCCAACTAAATAAATTGACGACGCGGTGCAAGTCACATTAAAACAGTTGAGGTAATTATTAGGCTGCTGGACTAATGGAGACAAAATCATAGAAGACATACTTAATTGTTTGAATCTCGTATCAGGAAATGTATTTAGGCACAGTGTGAAATATAATTTAACTCGGACGCTCGTGCAGTGTTTTCCCCCAAGCGGGATGGGCAATACGCTGCTGAAAGAAAAATATAGGTTGGAGTTTGATATGCAGGTAAAACAAATAACTTTTCAAATGCAGCAACCTCGACCAACTGCTTCAGCATCCAGCAGTCTCGGGAGAAATCCGGGCTGGTTATGCAACGCTAAAGGTTTTTTTCTTCCTCAGATGCATCTGCAAAATTCCCATCAATACCGGTGGGAGCTACACGCAGACACCGGGCGCAGAGCACACTCCTAAGGAGTTACTTCCCACTTTTTATCATTGTTATTTAAATGTCATAGCAAAATAATTCCTCCAATTTGTATACAAACAAACCGGCAGCAAAATCTGCTCGGTCGCGCACGCCCAGGGCCGCTGCCGCAGATCACAGCGGTGCTGCGCATTGCCTGGGGCCGGCAGCTGCCCGTACCCGCAGGCTGCAGGAGCTGGGTGCCTGTGCTGTCAATCTCCGCGGGGTGAGGGATGCTCCGTGAGCGCTGAGCAGCACCTCCACCCCTCCACCACGCTCCAACACCTTACGCGCAGTTCCCGACACAGGGCTTTGCACGCCGGGCTTGAGAGGAGTGCAGCGAGCTGCTTTTTGGGGGTCCTCAGTGGCCCAAAAAGCCTCGTGGTTCCCAGTACAAAACACCCGTTCCCAGTACAAAACACTGCTGAGCGGGGCTGCAAGAAGTTGCACCATTGAGATTCCTCTGAATGGAAGAGGCACGGAGCAGAAGGGTTTGCTCAGTGCAGGAATGCTGTAAGTATGGGCTGCAAACTGAGCCCAGGAGCCTGAGCCACACACCTAGGTTTGATCCACGAGCTTCTACAAAATTCCCCAGTGATTTTGTGAAAGTTTAGCAACTAACTGCACACGGAACTAACTGCACGTGGGGACAGAATGCTTCACAACAGTTCTTTGCAATGGCATTTGTTTGTAACATTAATATTCTTGAAAGTCAGAGTCAAAGCGTGTGCTATCCCTCCCGCAGCCACAGATGATCACAAATGATGTAAATTCAACAAAGGTGGAAGATGCTTTAAATGAGCATTCTCAACAAAACACCCCAGGATGGAGATGGAGCTTTGGAGTTTCGGTGCTGTTGGTGTTTGCATGTCAGTTTTGTCACGGCTTTGTCGGCCTGTTAGCATTTGCCTTATTAATGCTGATAAAATGCTCCGGTCCTTGAGGACCTCCCCATGACAGACCTTACTTTTAACCACATACCTCCAGTTCTCCAGCTCTTAGGGCCTTCCACACCTCGCAGACAAAGTTCCCACCCAACCCCCTGCCCTGAAACCCCCGGAAAGTTCACAGCACTGCTCAGCTGTTTCATAACAATATCAGGCTCATGATGAACCAAATGAGTTCTGATTTGTGCTATTTAATGTCCTAATGGCTTGACTAGTTAGGTAGATAATTACACAGTATGATTTATCCAACCCATTTATAAATATTTATAATAATGGATAGATTAACCTTTGGGATTGCTCTCCGGCAGTCCCCTCGGCTGGGAGGGATCGCCCAGCACGGCTGCCAGCGCTGCTGCCCACATGTGAGCGGGCAAGGGCACGGCTCAGCGTGGGGAGTGGTGGCCAACACAGCACCTGGGGGGCAAGCAGTGCCTGCGGCTTCAACCTGCACACCCCAGCTGTAGTCCTAGTCCTAGCCTCAACTTCAGCTCCTGCTCCAGCTCAACCTACCCCAACCCTCATCCCAACTCTAACCCATTCTCTGCCCTACCCCAAGACAGCTTTATTTCCACATCCCATTGAACTGGGGGAAAGAGAAACCACAGTGAGTCATAAATCTCAGACTCGAACTGCCCAGCCACTCGGACACAATCTACAAGGCGGGAGGAAGCAGCGTGGTTTGCCGACCTCCAACAACAAAGAGCTTCAACTGGAGGCCAGGGTTGTCTGTAGGGCTTTCCTGAATGAGTCCGTTCACGCTGCGGGTACAGGCGCTGCAGGAGCAGACGCGTCCCCGTGAGTCACAGCAGCCCACGGCCGCCCACCAGGGCACAAGGAGCACATTGTGGTCAGCGCTGGTGTGGGGACCGGCGGCTGCCGTCAGCCTGGGACATCCCCGCCAACGTCCCGCACACCCACCACAAAGGGCCACTGTTCTCCATGCCATGCCCTGCAAAACACCAACCAAAGCTGGGATCTGGGAGTGCCCGGTGCTGCGTGCCCTGAAAACCCTGCTCCAAATCCGCTGCTTGGAGCAGTGAGAGATACCCTCGCGTAGAGAGTCACCTTCACACAGAGTCAGCTCCAGCACTTTCAGTCTGGCAGAGCTATTGCTTAAGATCGGTGAAAATATGCTAAATGCACATTAGATAGAAACAAAGAATTGAATTTGTTCTCTTATGGTAATTATCTTTTTGGATGGCTTTGACTTTGTTGGAACAGTTCCAAACCTATCACATTTCTGAATTTTGATACAGCACAAGCTTTCCAAATTTCGGCTTCTGCACCCCAGCAGTGTAAGGAGAATCACAGAATGGCCTGGGTTGCAAAGGAGCACAGTGCTCATCCAGTTCCAACCCCCTGCTATGCGCAGGTCGCCAACCAGCAGACCAGGCTGCCCAGAGCCACATCCAGCCTGGCCTTGAATGCCTGCAGGGATGGGATGGAAGAGACAGTCCAGTCCCTGGCCAATGCTACTGAAAGTCAATGGAAGCAAGACACAAATCTTTGCATACACTTTGGAAAATTCTTCTCGACATCATTAAAGTGCTGTAATACTTATTGTTACTGTACTCTCTAATTGCTAACACCTTGTAACACGTCTCTGTGCTTGGGAAGAGCACCACCATGTTTGTGTATCGCATTATTAGAACTGATGTTCAAATAAAAAAAACTCTTCTAGCAACAGAATGAAAACACACAGGAACAATTACAAAGAGACAAATAGACTTCCTAATCCTAGGATCTGACTTAAAGGAAACTGTTTTTATTCTCCAAGATTGAACTGTGGCACTTAGCTTCCCTTCTGCATGCCTAAACAGACATCTGCTGTATAAGTCATTAAAACTTAAACAGCCAAGAAAAGAACAGGATCCAAAACAAAATATTTGAAGGTATTTGGGTTCTATCACATGATTAAAAATTTTCGATTAGAACACATTTTCTGCTTAAGATCTCGTATTTTTCCATGCAAACTGTTGCACCTATAAAAAGATATTTGCAAGATGTATCTGCGCCCCAGACTGGCTCCGCAACCACACAACAGCAGGAACACGTGTCCGTTTCCACAGGCGGTAAATCCCTATTTAAATTCTACAGTCTCTCTCTCTCAAAGCAGTGCTGAGCCCACCTGCCAGAATGTCAGCTGCTGCTCTGGGGATGGTTTGCATCCACACACACGCAGGTCCCCACAGTGCGGGTTGAGCCAGAGCCTCCAAAGGGAGGAGGAGAAGCAGAAACCCATGGAGCAGCCGGGGAGATGAGTTAATCTGCAGTCTGAGATAATGTTGGGTACACATAAGAAGTGGTCAGGGGATCAAATTAGGCCCCTTTGGGATCTTATAGATGGGTCATGAGAGATCCTGCTAAATATTAAGATACCTAAGCTGCTGGGTGAAGAGATGAGAGAGCCACTGACATCTACTCCTTGTGAGACTGCAACCAACACAACTCCTCTGTGAAACCTTTCAGATGTAAGTAAAGCCAGCAATGCGCTGGGGAGTTTTGGGGTGCATAACAAACTGACTTATTAACATGTCTATGCATAACTTTGTTGTTTTAAACACTGTGTTGTAGAAAGGCATTCAGATCTCAAAGACAGATCACAGAATCACACAATGGTTGGGTTGGAAGGGACCTCAAGGATCACAAAGCTCCAACCCCCCCACCACAGGCAGGGTCACCAACCTCCCCATTTCATAGCAGCCCAGGCTGCCCAGGGCCCCATCCAACCTGGCCTTGAACACCTCCAGGGATGGACGGGGCATCC
>JAOWBP010003503.1:25847703-25859678 GCA_028571105.1 Tragopan temminckii
ACCATTATTTGAAAACTTCCCTAAAACAACAACATGAGGTTTTTCTCCTTCCATCACCTAAAACACGAGGATTTCCAGAGTATTTCTCTTTAGCACACGTTGCCCAGTTTTGCTAAAAGTTTTATAAACTCTCCTGTTCTCAAACATTAAGCATTTTATTTTCATACCAGCAGGAAAAAGTAATTTGGGCAGCACGGGGAGGTGAGGTGATGGCACTACCTGGCAACACACTCTGCTCAGCAGTCACAGTTTACATTGCACTTACTGCTACTGCATAGCCCTGGTGCTTATCAGCGGGCATTGTCCTGAGGAGAAACCTGCTTAGTGATGAAAGAGGCCAGACAATGGACGTATGTCAATATTTGCCTTTCACTCCCCAAGCAGCACGCCTTTTCTATCCAACTGCACAAGTTGCTAAAGTTTCCAGGAGATGAGACAATGAGCAGAGATTTTCTGTGAATTTGCTCTTTCCTCTTAGAAAAACAATTGCAGAGCTAAGAAATCTAGAGGAATGCTTTTTCCTTTCCTACAGTTGCTGCAGAATTATTTTTGATAGGCTTTAAGATGCTGTACTGAAAGCAATGCCCAAAACGTTATCTTGGCATATCCTGAAGTCTAAATGCAGAGAAACGAGGACGACAGGCAGATCTGCCATTCTGATAAACCTGAGAAGACCACACAATCCTAAAGAAGAGAAAGCTGCAGGAACAGAGAGAGAGAAACCCCGAGATGCACACTAACTGCTAATTATATAACGCGTTTACCATCGCTAATAAACAGAATCACTGCCGCACAGTCTTGTGGTCTCTGCTATATCACTACAGAGGGCAGCAACAGACAGCAGAGATCTTTAGCATTCAAGGAAGCGTTAAACATCTCCGGTAAACAGGGAGCTGTGTCCTGTGGCACTCCGGGGGTGCACTCAAGGAGTCTCACTGCTGCCCTGGGTGCCACTTCACAAGTTCAGCCCATTTTCCTCGGTCCATATATCTAGCTCAGAAAGTAAAAATTAAGCATAAACCATGAGTCATAATATAGGAGCTGGAGCATATGGTGGCAAGAGCGATTTGTTTCACATTTTCTTTCCCTTTTACACTCAAAACCATTCGCTTTGGGCTTTGTGACATCTCCTGCTAGATGCACGAGCAGTTGCCTGATGGCTGCATCCTCTGCAGCCCCCAGGTTGGGAAGGGCCACTGCAGACATTCGGTGTGAAGGCACAAAAGTCTGAATCAGATGAAACTTCCCCAGATGAATATATTCAAAGGACTTGCTCTGTAGTTTTGTTTCAGCAGCAAAACGTGGCTGGAGGATGGGGGGAGCGGGCACAGCTACTTGCAGTGGTCACATCTTCCTCGGGCTCCTGCAGCAAAGGAGGGCAGCAAAGGTCTTGTGATCAAAAGGGAGGAAAATGACTGACAACACAGAGCCAGTTCAAAGGAACCGATGGAATAATTAGTTCCAAAAAGAGTAAAAAGACTGAAGAATTCATGATGTCATAAAAAGCAGAGCTACTTAAATTGGATTAGAAAATAAAAATGACACGAACATTGTAAATATTCACAGATCACATCATTGACGTGTAATGTGCCGTTAAATGATGTCAAATTAAAGGGGAAATTACATGTGTAAGAACTAGGAAGAATAAAGGGAAGACATTTTAAAGATGCACAGTCCTTCAAGTGAAAATCCCTATCGTATATCAGGGCTGATCACTGCACGGATGAAGAAACTATGAGAGAAGAATAAAATAAAGTATGGGAAAGAAAACACAGGGTAAAAACATCTCAATTTAAACGCTGCAGGGAAAGGCTGTTAACTCCACAGCCAGCACGGCTTCTCCTCGGTGCTTTGCCAGGCTGCTCCTCACCAAGGAGATGCCCCGAGCCACGTGATTCCATTGCTTAAACCCCATTAAAATTGAGCCTAAAGTATTACATGAATCCCAGAAGTTGCGTGTGTTCACGTGGGAGGTGTGGGGAGAAGGATTTTGCTTTCAAATCAAATGGAATTTTCTAAATTGCACTGCAATTAACACAGTGTTGCATGAGTGAATGGGGATGGGAAGATGGCACTTCCCAGTCCACCATATTCCCTTAATGGTACATCACAGCCCTCAGCCATGGTGAGATATCACCGTGTCTGTGGCAGACAGCGATGTTCATAGAATCGTGGGATCATTAAGGTTGGAAAAGACCTCTCAGATCCACGAGTCCAACCCCAACCCATCCCGTGCACACTGACCACGTCTCTCGATGCTACATCTACCCTTGTGGCAATTAATTTACCTACACTGCACCTTTTCAAACAGTCTTTAAAAGATCCTCTGAACTTCCTTCCCTTCCCTCCACGTGCTGTCTGAATCCCGTGCTCCGCAGATGGCATTTACAACTCCTGAAAATACCCACATCATAAAGGGTAGAAGATGCTCTGCACACATACATATGCACATATACTTTTTTCTTCCCTCGTGGTCCTTCCCCATCTCTGCAAGGCGCTGGAAACGCACAGCACACAAGCAGGAACTCAAGATGATCGGTGCTATCTGGTTTCTCTGCCTGCTGATAAGGCATCCCGATGTGCGCACGGCGATAACGAGCCCGCCCCGCTCCCACAGCACTGCCCAGTGCCCCATCCCTCCTGCCCCGAGCTGTCCTCACAGCAGACCATTGCTGAGTGTATTTCAGCCCATCCCATCCCGTGCAGGCACTGCTTTGCCCCAATCCCGGCATGCAGGCACACTCAGATCCACACCGCCGGGGCCGCTCAGCGGGCAGCAGGATCGCTTACTCTGTAATTACCCACATTTGCACCGAGCTAAGACATAAAGGTTAACACCTGTACTGCTATAAAAATGTCACGCGGTCTTTAATGATCAAGACATCAGTTTGGTCTTATAGCCAAAAGATGTATATTTACGTTGTGGTGACTCATGCAAACATATATATTCACGGGGAAATATAAAGAATATAGGACAGAATATTCTTACATTTCACTGTGAGGGAAGCAGTGCTGCGTTTGCTCTTCAAAGAGTCCAGGGATGTCTCTGAGCACACCAGGGCATTGCAGCCCTCCTGCCCAGCCCACGCTGCTGTTTGCACAGCCGGGTGTGCACACATACCTGCTACATGTGTGCCCCGAATATCTATCATGCATATGTTAACTATGCTCAGAGGTATGTGAATAAATACAGCGGGATGGTTTTGTCCTTAAACTCAGCAGCGTGGCCCCGAATCGAAGGGAATAACTGCAGACAAAACCACAGTTTGCTGTAGAGTGCTTGTTCCCTGTATTGCTGCCTGGAGAAGGAAGATGTCCCGTTTCATGGCCCCTTTTCTGTCCTCTTCCTTTCCAGAAGCAAACCGTCAGCCTGCCTCTGCCCTTCCCACTCCCCAGAGGATGTGGGGGTTGTGCCTTTTTTAAAAAGCACATTTTAAAACATAACATGATATCTTTAATCACATCTGAGTGGATATTTGCGTTGTTAGCATCAGCTGTCACCTAGATGTGTGGACCTGCAGAGCAAGGAAAGCTAGCAGAAAAGCAGAATCTGCTCTGCAACACCTGGTGGTTGTCTCTGTTTCATCTGGAGGGTCACGGCTAGCACATGCATTCAAGCAACCAAAGGGAAGACAAAAGGGGCACTTTTACATTTTACTATTGCAGCTGTATATAAGAAAAATATCGTTCTGGACAGCAGTGTGCTCTCTTGAATGTCTTCACCCAACCAACTCCTATGTCAGCCCAGAGATGCCGCCACCCAAGCCCTACAGTTGCTCCATTACGCACTGCTCTGGGTCCATACCTGCAGGCCGCCGGTCCCATTCCGGGTGGGGAGGGGCAGTTTGTCCATGGGGCTGCCTGGGGATGCTCCTGCTCCACACTGCCGTGGGGTTGTGAGACCCAGCCGATGCTCCGCAGCTCCCAGCCAAAGTGCAGCTGTCTGAGCCCAGGAGCAATGGAAAGGACTCCGAGGTCTTTATTTGCGCAATGGCATTTCCATCCTGCTGACTGCATGCACATTGTCTCCCAAACAATTAAAAAAATTAGACATGAGAGAAGAGAGTCATTCTTTAGCTCAAGATTTCTCTTTCTTCCTCCTTTTTTTTTTTTTTCCTTTGGCTGACTTTTATAATGTCATAAGTATATGCATGAAATGAGATTACCCAAACAAAGGCATTTATCGGGGAGAACTTTGCTCACATGCCCTGAAATGTCTCAGAAAGAAACTTCAACACAGAAGTAGATCTGCGAGGGGTGAGGATGCAATATATCACAAGGCCTCCACAAAAATAGAGCACAGCTAAATAACTTGGAAATATTATACTCCTAATGGCATTGCAGAGTCAATCAATTTAAATGCAATAAAGAAGAAGACAGACAATGAATAGAAAGTTCAAGGACTTTTCACCTCGGGCTTTGCTACGGCTGGAAGTCAACCACCCAAAGGCTGCAGCAGTCTATGCACCCTCCAAGTCAGCTCCAGGGTTAAGATTCACACGTGGGAACAAAGGGCCCCTTCCATTTCAGGGAATATTGCTCCAAAATATGGGCGTACGCCTAGGAAAAGCAACTCGACTTAGAACGCTTTTAATGTAAGGATAAATTTTCACTACATAATCTTACCGGGAGATACTGCAACTTATCTCTTCGTGCTTTGGCTTATCACCCTTATCGTGGTTAACTTATCACAGAACATCACAGGCGGGACTGGGCAAATAACTGCACTGATTTTCCTCTATGCTTCTGCTAGTATTTAAAGGCTAATATGCTGTGACTGTCGTGCATGTAATTTCTAGACTTGTCCTTTTTACAACATTTATTTCCCCAACTTTTGCTTATTCCATCACCGTATAGCAACAATACAGACTATAAGCTAACGTTTACCACCAGACTTGATTTTGAACATGTAATAGTGGAAACCACTAAATGTTTTAAACGTAGGTGTTGATTTGCATACGCACACCATTTATATTGAAGCCTTCACCGGGACATCACAGAGCATAGGCTTTCTATGGAAATGATGTTGTTTGCTGCCTTCGCTACGAATGTAGAGCGAACCGCAGATTGCAATTGGGATTCAGTGCAAGATGAAGCTTGGAAGCGTGAGGTGGAAAAATTGCATCTCATTTCTCCTTGCCAGGTGGTAAGGAGCTGGCTTAGGATTCCGTAAAGTCTCAGACTTTGTCCCCATTTCAGCCTTTGGAAGAGAAAACTGAACTTTGGTCTTGCTCCAAGAGCTCACGGGAATCAAAAGGCAGGTTTTTGGGATGCATGAGACTGTGCATAGGAGCATGGGAAAGGCCAAAGAGCTGAATGCGAACGTGGTGTGTGATGACACAAGGGAGAAAACTCGAAGAGCAATATTTGGGCAAAAGAAAAGGCTAACAGCAGTTAGCGATTTGCTTTCCTTGCTTTTACAGCAGAGGTACAAAAATGAAATACACCAATGTGAATTTGGAAAGCTTCACAGTGGGGTGATGGTCTTTTCCATCACGATCTAAACCTCAGTATCTCTGTAGCGGGATCATCCAAAGTCCAGGAGCTGGGAAGAAAGCAGCTAGCAACTTCATTGGGAAGAGCAGTGACCTTCCAGTCTCTCACAGCGACCTCTTCCGTCACCAAAACTCCAAAATGCTCACCCTGGTGAGATCGTGGTTATGGAGGTAGGCATACCAAGTAAGATGCAGCTGAAACAGGCACCAAATAAACCTCTGGAACTTTTGCATCCCAAGCAATTTTTGGTTTTGAAAATTATGTAATTATCACATAAACTGCCAACATCCCTGCAAGTGCGCAATGACATCATTAATATTCTCAGCGAGGAAAGTACACTAATGTCATACGCTGAAGCTTTAATATCACTGTGCAGAATGATGCAGCATACAGTTTAAAATATGCAGAGTATTTTTGTTTATCAAAGCACAGCATAGGAATCATTCACTGGCATTGTACCCATAATTTGCTCTGGGCCATGGATGTCCAATCTTTTGGCTTTTTGGACTGCATAGAGTGAAGGTGAGTTGTCTCGAGCCATATAAGAGATATACAACACAGCTGATGTATATAAGTAACAAAACTTTTATATATATATAAATATATATATATATATATAAAAATATATATATATATGTATAATTAAAACATAAAAAAGAGGGCAACCAAAACTTAGAACTAGTGGTCTGGACACAAATGAAGCCACTCTAGCTCCTGAACTTACGGGAACAGAGATGTTCTTGCTGAATATGAGACCTTGCATCCAAAACCTCTCTTTTTTCCTAGCACACAGCTTATTCCCAAACTGTCATAATATACTCACGCTATACTCCTATTGTACTCACACTATGCCTTGCTCACAGAATCCTGGGGTTTACTGCTTTACAAGAGCAATCGACATGGAGCCGATGTCACCGTGCTGGTCATCAGAGCAGTCCTCTTTGCAATAGAAGAGAATTAGACCGGATGCACCTTGATTGCTTCTGCAGTGCCAACTCAATAGTGCTGCTTAGTATATAGGCAGATAACAACACATTGGTAACCCGAATGTTAAATTGAAGCCAGATATTATCTTCAAATTAAACCTTTAACTGGTAGGTCAGTGGCTAAGTAGCCCATGTTCCTTTCAATGCTAGATTCTTCATGCTAGATTTAAACAGTGATGCCCAATAACGAAAAGCTGCTCCCATTGCTGCGGACCAGCAGCGGGGAGGGGCCGACATCTGCTGCCTTCTGAAGTTTGTCTGAGCCCGAGAGAGCCCGGCTACAAACAAAGGCTGCAACAGGAGCCGGGTGTTGACTCTCTGCATCACGTGTCGCATATTAAATGATTCATCAAATGCTGTGTCACAACCTGTACAAAGACTTAAAAAATGGATCCTTCCTCATTTCATCTGACTTTAGCAGCAAGGGCCATCTGCATAAATCCAGTCTTTCTCGAACAACCTTTCTTTTCTTAAACCGCACCCCTTGTAACGCAAACATTCCACCCAAATAGTTATTAGAGCAAGCAGCAGCCTCTGAATTTGGGTGAATGGGGCACCAGCAGCATCGGGCAGCTTGGGGCAGGCTGGTGGTGTTCTGCCGTCAGCTCTCCCTGCACGTTACGGCTAAAATTTATACAGAACATTTTGGAAAACTAAATAGATGAGTAAATAATTTCACTGGCAATGTGTTATTGTAACCTGCCTTGTATGCTCCTTGTAAAGTACCGTAAATTATGATTTTAAATTATGATGTTAGATTAGGTTTTCTGCAGCTTAATATATTGTAATATAATATAATTGCTAAATGCAAATGAGATACTATACAGCTTTCCCATAGAGTTGTTCATGAAAGCCAAGCGTTTTACATATTACAGTGAAGTGCATGTTATTAAGAAACAAATTATAATGGAGCTTAATTTAGCTGGGAGACGAGATACCTTGCCATGCTGGCAATGCAGGGAGGTATCTCCCTTTGCTGCTGCCCCACCGGCGTGCAGCTCAGGGAACACAGCACTAAAGGACCTGGCAGCTGCACGGCACCTTCCTGGCCTCGCATGGAGCTGGTTGCTTTAGAGTCAAGCAATGCTATCAAGTCATCAGCGTGGCTTCAAACGCACTCTGTGATCACGACTGACAAATGCTCTTTTCAAAATAACAAACACGGAGCCGGTTAGCATTCAAACAACGCGCACACGGAGCAAAGTTTGGGCAGAAGGCACATTTCACTGCTCCGAACGCAGAGCGCAGCAGTCGGCAGAGGGTCGGGAGCAACGGCCGTGCAACGCCCACAGCCCCACAGCCCCCGGGCAGGGCCTGCCCAGCCTCCCAGCCCCGTGCCACCCGTGAGGCACTGTGCACCACAGCGGCTGCACACGTGCCAGGAGCACACCCCTAAGACAAACACTGGCTTGCAGATCACAGCTCAGAGCGCGCATCTCCCAGCACGAGGTGTTTGCAGCACCGAGCACTTGGCGCGGTCCTCCGGCCTCAAGCACAGGCAACGGTGGGTTTGTTGCAGAGCAGGAGAGCCCCGCTCGAAAGCAATTCATTATTAATGCCAGAATATTCTTGCTAAACAGTTCTGATTATTTCACAAGAAAGAGGTCAAGGTATTGGAGAAAGGGATTTAATCAAATAAACTCTCAATCTCTCCCCAAATAGCATTTTCGTCCGGCTGCATGTAAATTCATCAGACGTGCAGCCTCACAAAGCACGGGAAGGTTAATCCTCTGTGACTGTTAAAACTTCTCTGATATGCCCACGGAATAAAGATTGAAAGCAGGACGAGCCGTGCGAGCCACCCCCAAATTGTTTCCTTTCTCCTCTCTTCCTTAAAGTTGGCCGTGCCCACAACATCCCCACTGTTTGGGCACAGCCTGCAATCCCCTCCCGGGCTGCACTTTGGGAACTCCACAAAGCGCTCTTTGTCTGCCCCTCGGCAGCGCTCGCTGCTCGGCTGTGGGCTGACTGCTTCACAGCTCCTTCCATCCCTGTGAGCAGCACAGAGACCGCCGCCGGATTCCTCGTAGCGCTTCCCGTTTAAATCAGGTGCCGAGGAACTCAGCACAGCCGTATCCCAAGGTAAATGCAGTGGCGAATACTGATAATTCCTCCGGGTCACCCAGCACTGATCAGACAAACCCCGACTTCTAGCAGAGCAAACCCAGGTCTGTTTTTAAAAGCAATCTTTGTGAACTTCCAATTAAGCACGGCTTTATGGCACGGCTGTAAGCAGCACAGTCGGTCATAAACGAAGAGCTGCAAAAGCGTTTTGTTTGTTTGGGGGTTGTGTTGTTTTAAGTATACGTACATTCCCAAATTCCTACTGAAACAGAGCGAGGGACAAAAAGGCAGGCAGAAACACAGCAGGCAGGCAGGGTGAGTTTTACCAGTATTTTTGCTTCCCTTATCCCAAATCTCGCCGCTGAAGCCCCGTTCAGTACAAAGTGCTGTAAATATCTGCATGAAGTCAGATCAGATTTATGAGACAGGAGCTGCGCTTGACGCGAGCCGCGGCGTTATGCAAACAAGCCCTTCCAGCACAACACCAGCACGACGGGCCCAGCACAGCCCTCCGACCAAGCCCTACGTCAGCGAAGGAGCAGCTTTTTGTGCACAGACACCCGAATCGGTGTCGCCCCGCAGGCAGCCCGCACCTGAACAGCCCCGCCAGGCAGGCAGCCCCTCTGCCCGCTGCAGGGATGTGCCCTCCGCACGCGGTCGGGGAGAGCTCCTCTCGGTACACAATTGCTATCCCTCATTTAGAAGTCACGCAGCTGCTATAAACTCTGTTTCCTTCAGATAAAAAGTGTTTTGCCGCCGGTCTTCTCTGCCCCCTCTGCTCCCAGCACCTTTCCCGCAGCTCAGACACCATTTTACACGAGGACGCTTTCTAAAAAGCAAAATGTAACTGTCTAATTAAGAGCGGGATGATTGGCTAGTTCACGGACTCTGTGACAGTTATGACAAATACACATATTGGCACAGCCCTAACCTCGCTTCACAGTTTGCAACACAAAGATGGTATTTTCAGAAATGTGCCGAACACCCTGCTACAAAGCTTCACCTTGTCTAGTGCTATTCCATTTAATTTTTTATTAACTGCCTGAACATATGCCATTCTAGGAGAGGGTAATAGTTACAAAATGTCAGCAGAAACATTTAAACTGCTAAAATGTAAATGATTTTATAAATTTGTAATGAAAGGTAATTGTCATGTGGGAAAAGTAACAGAAAAACAGATATGTGTAAATGCAAAACCGGTAAAAAAAAATACCTCTTATTGGTCGAAGGCAGCCAAATTTAAGTATGTTTTAATGATCACTGGAAGTAGTATTTAAATATAATTAGATTCACACGCAGAAAATGTGAATTCTATAATATTTTACTTTCCAACATTAGTAAAGTTCACAATAATGAAGAGACCTCATAGAACTTTAATGTGCCTAAATCCATTAAGCAGTAGGACATTAAGATCCCTCACTGAAAAAAAAAATAGAAAAAAAAAATAAATAACCAACCCCACCAAAACAAATAAATCACGTTAGATAACACAAATCCCGAGCATCCGTCAGCATCGGGCAGCTCGGCTTTAAAAGAACAATATTAGAACGCGCTTAGTTAGTTTCTTTACTTTCCACTAAGATGAAAAACAATTTGGTGATTAATCCCTTCAGCAACGAAGCGCTGGGTCAGTGCTCCCCGAGATGTCAAGAAGGAGAAGAGCCGGGCGCAGAAGGGCGCTTTTCCTCCGCCACCACACAGAGCAACCACCTCCCAGCCAGGTTTGCGGGCAACCATCTTTAAATGCTTGAGCTGCTCTGCGTGGCCATGACAAGATTTGCAATTCCCCACGTTTATTTACACACCATCACCCCAACTAGACATCACATCGAAGTGGCATGGTCGCGGCTGACCCCAGGGTAGTCCCTGTCTCTGCCGATCCAATTTTATCGTGCTCTGCAATTGAACTGCAGTCACACTGCGCGGGATGTATGCACACTACTCCGCGCCGCAATAAAATTAGCAGAAGCTTGTCAGGGCGCATTTTCGAGTTTTACGCTGACAGACACTGGACAAATATGTCTGCTTTTCAGAAATCCACAGAGGTTTGTACTCTCCTGAAATGTATAGCAGGCGGTCGGATTTGCAAGTCTGTGCTCTCCTGGATGGGAAAGCGGCAGGCGCGAGCGCCGGGGCAGAGTGGCACTCGCTCTGCGCTCCTCGCTTTTTCCTCCTCCCCACCACGCAAAGCCCTCAGCTAGCGGTCATTTGTATTTTTATTGTGTTTCCTGGCGCTGCTCCTGCTTGGGATTGGACGCACAGAACGAGCTCTTCAACCAGAAATTAATAGAACATAAATCCATCATATTTTGAAACCAAAAGTTCGGGGGGAGGCACGGCTATCCGCGCTGCGCGGTACGTATACAAATTGCCTTCCGGAGAGATATTACCTCCAGTTCACGTCGGCTCCCACCTCCAACTGCTGCTTCGGGAGGAGAAGCTGCTTTAATTTTTTTAAGCGCCTCTGCAAATGAACTAAAAAATGATCATTTGTTTCAAAAGCTGAACGCGAGGAAGGCTAACGCAGTAAATAGGAGAAATTCACCGTCGGTAATGGGACCGTTTTTAAGTAAAACCACCTAATATGTTTTGTAATCTACACCAATGTAATTTTATTAGATATTCAGTGCGGTTCTTACATCAAACAGCCTCAGAAGCCCCAGGATCATTTTATATTCACTGGAAGACAGAAAGAAATCCAAAACCTAGTTAAATAAATTGTTCATTTATTCCTTTCCTTTTATGCACCAAGATCTACATGTGGTCATTAATTATAAAGAGACTATTATAGCACCATATTTTCATTCAATACGATGTCCTGGTATATATCAAAGAAGTCCCATAATTAAAACAGAAGGGCCACAATGACAATTAAAATTACAATCTATATGGGGAAAGAAAGTACAGTTCTGCAATTTTTCACCCTGTCACTGTCAGCACGGTGGGATATTCCAGTCACGTCTCTTGTAAAGCAGCCTAAATTCTTCCTCACCAATGCAACCTCAAAAGCATTATCAGCACCTAAGCAAAAGCCTATGCAAGTATAATTTAATACCAAGCCACAGTTTGCAAGTAATAGCGTATAAAGTGATATTTAAGTGGTGTTTTAAGCACACTTCTGATGGCTACAGCCGCTTTTTACTGGTAAATGCGTTTTCCTTTGAGTAGTGATTATGAGTCCTGGGTGAAGAGGTCCTGTGTGCAGGTCTGCCTGTAAGCCTTACTTCCAGCTGCCAATCTTTACTTCACAGTGAAGAAAAAGCCACATAGCACCTTGTTCTTACTCTTGTATGCTGTCATCCCCTGAGCCTGATAACTGCAAAATCATTTCCACATAACACTTTTCTGCTTCTGCCTCTTAAACCCCGAGACCTACACATTGTGCATGCACTTGCACCCCTGGCAACCAGCCCCCCAGAAGCGGCCCCT
>JAOWBP010003503.1:25889848-25907188 GCA_028571105.1 Tragopan temminckii
GGCCTTGAATGCCTGCAGGGATGGGGCATCCACAGCCTCCTTGGGCAACCTGTTCCAGTGCCTCACCACCCTCTGAGCGTCGATGGAAGGCTGATGGAATCACAACAAACCCCAAATGCTAAGCAAAGGGCTGCATGCGCTGGCAGCACACAGCCACCCAGGCTGCTGACAAACAAACAAACCCTCCCCAGCGCCTTCCCCAGACTTTGGGCACTGTTACTAAGGCAATCTCCGTGGTGGCTGCAGGAGCTCGGGGTGCAGGAGGGGATCTGTGCACCATTAATTTTTGGTGGTTCACAGGCATGGCACGGAGCTGACTGCAGCTCATGCATGCATGCTCTGCTCAGCGCCATGCACTGCAAAGCAAAGTTTTCATTGCCACGCAGAGAGGGAACCTCACTTGGCGGCACTTTATTAATCATTGTTTATCTCAGGATAAACTTTTGCTCAGGCACTCTGAGGGTGTTTATTTTTACTTCAAGCCTTGTCAAGGTCTGTGGAAAGATAGGAGCCACATACGGACCTGCGCTCTGCTGAGCCACGTGGGGAATCATTTTAACTGTCATTGCAGCAATACCGCTCTGTCACTCTGTTTGCTTTTCTTTAGAAACTTAATTCTGCTTAAAAATAATACTCCGGGCTCTTCCTCTGCCATAGAGGAAAGGATGAGGGATCGCGTGCAGAAATCTCCGTTTATGAAGAGTAATACAGAGTTCTGCTGCATGATAGCTGTCCCACGCAGCTGCAGCCACAGCAGGGCTCCTACCTGCAGCAGCAAACTGCAGCTCCACCACTTATTCTCTTCCCGCTGTTGTCAACACACAGTGCATTTTCCAGTGCTCAGCACAGGCTGCAGGTAAATGCTGATTTTCTGGTGGGGCTGCTGCACGCTCACAGCAACGATACGTGTATGGAAGACACCTCCCATCCATCAGAGGCATCTCTGGAGCGCCCACCAATCACCATAGTAACTGAGAACCAATTACTGTAATTAAGATTCACACGGAGTTGTCCCTTACAATCAGGAGCTATTCTAATTTTTAATTTATTTATTTATAGGCCTCTGGTGCTTAATGTGGCCAGTAGAGCTCCGGCACGCTTCCCACCAAGCACCTCACCGAGCAGTGGCTTGATGGGGAGGGCAGCCCCAGCTCTCGCTCATTTTGAGGATACCACATATAAAAAAAAAAAAAAATAAAATATCCGTTGCCAACTGTGGCAGCAGCACTACTTTGAGTCACACATGGGAGGGTACAGAGTACCTTTCATTCCATTGGAAATGCATATATAGTGGGGAAATGCAAGGCTAGTGTGTGCTCTCCTTCCCAACTGCCCAAATCTGCTGGTGTTATGGAGAGCAGTGGCATCAGATAGGCCAAAATGACAAAAAAATTACAAGAAGACTGCCTTATTGTTGTATCGTCTCTGTAATGTTAACAGTACCAGTACACTTATGTTAGCTGTTTTGACTCCACTTCCTTGAGCCAGACACAAATTAAATACAGAGTTAAAGCAGAAAAAAATGCAGGTTCTGAGCTCCTTCTGCACGCTGAATACATCAGTAGAAATACATTAAGAATCTTATACTTAAAAATGCATGCCAGAAGTCAAACTGCTTTCCTTTCCATTGAAAGAGCAGGTACAACAGGTACGTGCTCCAAAATCCCCCACCAAAGATCCCTTCCAGAGCCCCACTGAGCTCCTTCCCCGCTCAGCTCTGCACACTGACTGGCACTGGAGACGTTCCCGTTGCGTAGAGTCAAGCAAGGTTAGGCCAGGTTACATTGCATCACTAGGCACAAGACATAACCACATGTAAAATGACATAATGCAAATTTCAACATGATGTGGGTTTCTTCCTACACACTGAAATGCTTTCCAGAACTTGTACACTGCTGACTTTGCGGATGATGAGTGAGGATGAGAGGTGCTTTCGGGGAGCACCATACGCAGCAGAGCCTCCACCTAGCTCGGGTGCATCGCAGAGAGGATGCTTTTGTCATGGTACAAGCCTCTCTCTTTCCATCTGTTACATTCTCTAGCTTGTCTTTTCTTTATCTGTTTCCCAAGAGCTGAGCTAGGTGAGACCACGAGCCATACAGGCGCAGATCCATACATCTGGAATACTCATTTTCAAAACCTGCAGTTCAGAGGAGGAGGCTCCCAGGCACTCCAGGACTTACCATTGTTAGGAAGCCAGCTCTTCTACGCTTTAGGAGAAAAAAAAGAAGAAAAGGAGGAGTAACACAAGGATGAAGGGAATGGCCATCACAGCTGTCCTCACTCAGGGCCACACTCATCTGCTCGCATCCCGGTGCCTGAGCTGCATCAGCCTCTTTCTAAGCTGAGAAAGGCAGTCTGCAGCCAGGAGTGATCATGCAGATGTGTAAATATTTATGAACTTGCAAGTTGAGAATACGCAGCCTTGATGGCTGTCAGTCTTCATGGCTGTACAGCTTTTTGGCTTACAGACTCACTGCCGAGCCTTTGAGCTCGTCCATTCCAAGCCTGGTAAGCAAGGAGAGGCTTTCACACCAACTCACTGTGGTTTCAGCTCACTGAAAAGCCCATGGGAGCCCACCGCCCCAAATGTCCCCCTGAGCTCCTTCCATGCCTCTCCCAGCAAATCCCATCAGCCACAGCTTGCTGCGTGCTCGTTTTTCTCAGCAGCAAGCAGGCTGCATGGACAGGAGGGTGGTGACCACCTCGTGCACTTCAACACGAACTGTTAACAACGGTAAACACTAATCAAAGGTACTCAATTTTCCAATGATCTCATAAGATTCATTGCTGTCAAGCTTTCCCCTAAAAAAGACTTTATATATATACATATATATGCATATATTCCTGCAAAGCAAATTCCATCACCTCCAAGTCAGTGTTTCCCACAATGTTTACAACTCGACCAACTGCAGGGCAAAACCCGCTCTATCTACAGACCGAAGCATGAGTTTTATTTATTTATTTTAAGTAAGCCATTCCTGCCAATTTATTCCAAGTTCGTAAGCCTTACAATAAAGATAAAAGGAGCAGACGTCTCTTGGCTCCAATAGCTCAGCTGAGGAGCTGGGAGCTATCTGCAGCCCAGTGAAGCCTGCTGGATGTGTGCTTTTACGTTCACCATCTCAGGCTCCAGCACAACGTAAGGAAGGATTATGAAGATTAAATAAATAAATAAATAAATAAATACAAATGAAACAAATGAAACTCCCACTTATTTTATTTAAATCACTCTGCGTAGGATCAGGCTAGCTCTGGGGGAGTATCAAAGCTTTTTATAATTATTAATCTACTTATTATTGTAACTGATACTTTCTCCAGCATTCTTTCATATCTAACTGAACGCACTGTTTGACAAATCACTCAGCATCTAGTCAGCTTTTGTGTCACTGAACTTCAATAAAAGTGTGGCATTTTACACTGCTTTGCTTCTCTTCAGTCTGTTGATTTAGTTTAGTTTTTTTTTCCCCCTAAAGTCTCACAAGCCATCACCAAGCCCTTTAAATACCAAGCCTAGCCCACCAAATTATTCTTATTATTTTTGCCAAGACTGGGAAACTGTGAAATACCTTTCACTCATCTACACTTGAGAGAAGAATAACTGCTCTGCAGCCCCTTCATTGCCTCTCATCAAGGATCCAGCTGGTGGGAAGAAAACACAACACAGTTGTGGACCACCAGGAGGAAGAACCAGCCCTCTGGCTGCTGGCTCTCTCAGGGGCCCTGTGATAATGCCCCTCAGCCCCTGCTGACACACACCTGTCTCCAGACAGAGCTGAAACCAAAGCAATATTTCACAAAATAAAAGGCTCAGAAACAAATTTTTAAGGCATCCCAGTTCTGTTTTCTGCTTTCAAACTAGCACAAGCGTATGGTCTTAAACACCAAGGGCACATCTCATCTCACATAAAAGCCTCTCTTTGGTGTGATATTAACAAGCTCATATGGTAAAGGTCAGCCCATCCATGGCCACCCACACCCCATGGGAACAAAACCAAGGCAGTACCTTTCATCCATGGAGAAGAGCCAGGATGCGTAATCCCACTTCGAGTGCCTGGGATAGCACACCTATAACATTAATAGTGCTCCTGGCTGCCCAGCAGATGGAAAAGCAGCTCTGGTGCACTGCCCTGCACTGAGCTATCCCCCAGCCAATGAGAACAGGTGCAATTCATTGCCTACCCGACTGCCTTACTAGTTAACCTTGGGGAGAAAAACAGCATCTGGGGGCCTGGAGATCATTGATGGGTTTCATCTTACTTCTCATTAGTTGAGATTCTTCATAGACTTAGAGAATTTTGTTTTATAGGTCTAGCCACAAACTACATCTATCCTAAACTGTTCTAAATAATGACTTCCTCTATATTTGACGTGTCGTGCAACTAATAGGATAACACTGTCTGTCAAGCCTTACTGAGGGAATAGACTCAATAGACAGAACAGAAAGTGGTGAAATGCAAAGCAGACCCATAGCAGTGCTTTGGCTGGCTAACACTGGAGGAATTGCTCTCATCTGTGTCAGCAGAGCGTCTGCCCTCTGTGCCTCTCTCCACTGATGTAACTGCAGAAAGAGCTGCAGGGGTGAGCCCTGTGCTTTTTGTTCCTGATGCACAGCCCACAGCTGCCTGGGCCCTTCTCAGCAAGGCGCTAATTGCGGAGTCCTCCAGCAAGTTCTCATATTAGTAAAACTTCATTATTTCATCAAAACATACAAAAGAACATTTCCCAATCTATGCTGAACTGCTATAAATAATTACACCGGAGTATTCTTGGCAAATCAGTGAACACTTGCTTGTGGTCATGAATTTCTGCATGCCACACATTCCTTCCTTTGGTGCACAGTCTGCCCTGGATATCTGAACAAGTAAACAAGGCGGACTATATGTCCACCTACTCATTATTTTCAACGTATAATTTACAAAGCATGAAATAACGAGATTACACTACTGATGAAAAACAATTCTTGGAGATGCACCTGAATGGAGATGTGAGTCAATACCTTGCTCAAATCAAGATTTCATTTCCTCCCATACCTTGTTGTGTGTGTGCGAGTATGAGAAGGGAACCTGGGGACAAAGGTTACTGGACTCAGGATATTAATTTTGGGGGCGGAAATCTTGATTTTGAAGTGTAGTGTGCTGTGTTGCTTTGGATGCAGAGGCAGACAGCCCTGTACTTCAGTAGGGCTATGGCAGTAACTTCATCAGAGAACAGAAACATCTCTGATGGATACATGGGCGAAGTGAACTGGCCGTAATTCAGAGATCATGGAACCATTTATATTGGAAAAGACCTCCAAGATCATTGAGTCCAACCTTCAATTCCCTGGGGAAGCCAAAATATGTATCTTTTCTGATTGCAGAGAACACTTTTCACATGTTTTGGTTGGGCTGCAGCCCACTGGCTTGGAAGGAGCCACATCTGCCTGTGGGCTGGGGGGTGGGCTCTGCAGCATGGCAAGGCTAACAGCTCTTTCATGTCATGCCAGCAATTTAAGCAAGGAGTGTTTAAGGCTCTGGATAAAAACTGCAAATAGGTGTTGTCCCAGTGTATGAAATCCAACAGTTTTCTGTTCCTCATGCTCACAAGAAGGCGACCACACATCTCTGAGCCCCCAGACTCCACATGTTGTGCAGTGTGGGGCAGCACCCATGCACGGCTCTGCATTATCAGCGCTCTGGAATGCAGAAGCCTGCATTTCTTCCTTAATGCAAAGCCTTTCAAATGGCTGCATATGGGCTGGGGCACTGCAGGACTCACCATACCTCATACTTTTAGCCACTATCAAGAGCATCATTTTTTTCAGCATTTTTCCAGGAACGTTCTGGAATGAATCTCTGCCTCTATGGCACAACGTCAAAGACCTGAATGGGCTCAGGGGTAGCTCAGACCCCTGTTCAGGATCAGCCTTAGTTCACAGGAGGTTTTTCCCTAGCCCCCAAAATAACTTGTCTGGAAAAGGCTTTAACATCTAACCAGCCTGAAGTTAGCAAAGTAAATGCCAGGGCTGCTCACCCAGTTCAACGTGTCTGCATGTCTGAAACCCTCAGATCTCAGAAGCTTGATTTGATTATCTTGATTATCAGCATCTGCTTTAGTGGCTCACACTATCAAACAGAAGACATCAGTTTGAATTATGGCTTCTGTCCTTTACCTCCTGACAGAGCTGTCAAGCCCAGGCTGCGAGGAGGAGGACTGCAAAGGCAAAGCAGGGAATAAAGCTGCCTGTGTGCTAGGGCATCCAGAACAGGAGGGATAAGAGCAGAAGCCCTCAGGAGCTGTGGCTGCAGGCCGCTGCCCCAGGAGAGCCTATCCAGGAAGGTCAGATCCTGAAGGAGTCCTGGTAAGTGGGAGCTGCTCTGCACCTCCAGAGGAGGATGGAAACCTCGCCATGGTGAGATGTCCAAACGCACATTCAACCACGCTGGTAGCCATTCATGTCTCATCTGGACACTTCTGGATGTCTTTGGACAACTCCTCCAGGCTCTCTGGCAGGATGTCTCTTTTAGCTTTAACAGCTTTGCCACATCACTCGGTCCTTCTCTTCCAGTCTCTTCGAATCTGCAGGGATCTGGGAAAAGTCACTTATGGAGAAGCAGTTGTGACTCAGCGTAGGTACCAGACTTCTGTCGGCGGAGATGACGACATTCAGCCTGCACACGGAATGGAGCTGAGCAGAAGGAAGGTCTGCAGGTAGGACCTGCATTTTCTCATATATTTTGTAACAAAGAGTATTTGCCTCACTGGAGTTTGGGTGTTACTGGAAAGGAAATGTCAAATATTAATATTTGCAAAGGCTCTTTTTCTGGTCCACAGATCGCTGCCTCCAACCCAGATCGCTGTGAACAGGCAGATCTGGAGCTGCAGTTATTTCAGATGTTCCCTGAGGTTTTTTGTCTTTTTTTTTTTCAAGCCCTTCAATTTTATCTCCTTTTCTTTTTCACCATTTCAAGATATCTCCAACTCCTCATTTTACTCAAGGTTTGTTCTTCTCACCCATTCTGCTTTTGACTTCCTTCCCTCCATTTTCCCAAGCTCCCTGCCCTTTCTCATCTTATCATAGCATTCTTTATTTCCACGGAGCATGAAAATAGGTATTTCCTCTGCTTCATGCTAAAGCAGCTGCTTGTCATTATAATCATCAAGAAGAACACACGTAGAAATGACACCGAATCCTTTAAGAATCTTTGCCTTTTATTATTCCAATAATTGCTCCTTTACCAAATGCCATATCTTTGTTGCAGTGATTTCCAGTGCTCTCTTTGTGGCCAAAACCCCAGGCCTGATTCTTGCTTCCCCAATCCGTAGGATGACTGGAGCTCACAACCTGCCTGGGACAGGCTCTCACTGCCAGCATTAAAGACAAGCAGTTGCTGCGTAGTGACTTGAGTGACCACTCACACAAACTGACAGCACATCCAACCTGCAACGTCATGTGCAGTTAAAAAAAACAAAGTTGCACAGCCTCCACGGCTTCAGGTATGGTCATTTAAAACACTCAAACAATTATAAAGAATGATCAATTTTATTGATAGTTTTCGCATGGACGAAAGAGCTGAATCTGACAAATCACCAGTGATGGATAGTTCAGGGTATAAATGAAAGAATAGGAAAAAAAAAAAAAAAAAAAGGGAATGATTTTTATTAGATTTTGGATGAGCCAAAAGGTTTTTAAATATTGGTGTTTTTCTTTCTTTTCTTCCTAAAGAACTAGAAAAGAAGCTGCTTATCTCAGGCTCTGCATATTGCTGTCATTTATAACCAACAAGCAAGCGAACAAACAAAACCTGCAGCAGAAGAGGAGGACGCAGTTTTGCCCAGCCAAGAAACTAACCAGGTCGGGCTGTTCCTAAGCTACTCCCATAGCAGCCAAAGCAGAGGGTGGCTTCAGGTTGTCACTATTGGTTTGCTGTGGGCCATCTCTGTGGGTGACCGGAGCTGGCAGCCGGGCCAGGAGAGGGAAGGACAGCCCCTAACCATGAATCTGCTATACCAGAGAGATCTGGGGTTGCTTCGTGAACAAGTTATGCATTGTTATTTAAATTGTTTTTATCAAGACGGTATGAACTGTTGTTTAAAGTGTAGTTTGAAAGTCAGGACTGTTTCTTTGATAGTCTTGAAACTACTTCAATAAATCCAGGAGATAAAATCTTCAATACTCAACATGAGATGTTTGGCAAAATCATCACATGTTCAGAAAACAGAACCTGGATTTATTTTCCCTGAGATGTGTCCAACGTTAACGGGACTGTAAAAATAAGGTTAGATGCACAAAACTGGGCAGATCTGTGCCATCCCTGCTCTCCCCTCCAGCAGCACGTGCAGCTCTGTGTCAGATGTGAACGCACATTTCAAAGCGCTTATGATCCCTTTTGGTGAGGGAACTGGTGGAACAAAAGGGAATACTGCAAGAACAGACCTGATGGGTGCACTGGGAGCATTGGGAGCACCACTCGGCAGCAAATTGCAGCTCTATGACTTCCATCCCCGGGTTTTAAAGGAGAAAAATGCTACAATTGAGCGGGTACTTGAAGATACTTGACGATGCTCAGCCGCTGTTAGTGCGCAGTTCACCAGAGAGGAAATTTGCAGCATCTCTGACATCTCATCAGAGACGTGAGAAGCTGCTGCAGACAGCAGCATAGGTGTTTAACAAAGAATTCTACCTCAAAACATAACTATAAACCCACCTGCGTGTTGTGTAATGATAGTTGGACAGTCTCCAAATGCCGTGGTGTTGGACACAAGGTCAAATCCCATCACAGCATCCCAAGTACGCATGATGCATTTTCAGCCTAGAGGTCTGTAAGGACTTTTATAACAAAGCCAACCTGAGAGCGGCAAGATGAACTGTGTATTTTGGACCATAAAAATAGATATGCATGTATATCAATGAGTTGTCTCTACCACTGAAAATTAGAATACTGTGACTGCCAGTACTCCATGCTTGTAGTGCTTTACATGCACCAGTGATCACTGCATGAACAGTGAGGAGGCAGGCATCACCTGCAGAGATGGTGCCAATAGCTGAGAAATGAAGGCATCCTCATCTTCTTGCCTGGTGCCACCAGTCCAACCAGTGAAACGTTTTCTCCTTTTCCTGAGCTCACGTCCATTGAGCAGCTTGCATTGCCCAATCATGTAGAACATGCCCATCCTGCCCCATCCCAGCCCTTTTTTATGGTGGCAAAAAGGTACAAACATTCAACAAAGAGAAATCCCTCCTACAGGATCCCCGAGCCAAGTGGGTGTTCATCTGCTTTCAAAGATGGTGCTGCTTTAAAAAGAGGAACTGCACAAGGGGACAGGAAAGCTTCAGTTGTGTAGAACTGCCTCTGTGAGGTACCTCAGCTCATTAAGAGGTAAACTTCTCCTGGGCTGCATGTCATGTCAATCACTGCTTTTTTGCAGACCCAAAGCCCTCTTTTCCACTGTTAGAAGCTGTTATCATCTTCAAAGCCATATCAAAACAGTGTTTGTTCTGCGCTTTGATTTTCCTTGCACAGAGGATTCAAAGAGGACAGGTCTACTGGAGAGAAAGAGGGGAAGTGCTTCAGATGCTGTGTTCCTCACACTGGTGAGCTGGGTGATGAGTTGAGCCCAGTTCGGCCACCCCCAGCACCCCCCACTACCCACACCCTCACCCAAAGTCACACTCGTTTAGGAACAGAAAATGGTCACAAGGCACGAACTCAGTTCATCTGGTACAAATTTGGTGGCACTGATCATTAGAAACACAGACAAAAGCACAAACAAGTAGCAGCAATGGGTTTCCATGCACAAAATAGGTTTCCATAGACATCGTGCATACAGGGCTATTGACGAACGCATAACAACGGGAACTGAAGCGCATCAGGTTTACACTTTCCTATTGCATTCGATCTTGTTAAAGTGAGGAAACAGTTACTGTGTACAAAACACCTGCACAAAGACTTTGTTTCTTCCACATTCATACGTTAATATCTAGGAATTACATGGCCCTTATTTTGCTCTTTACTTGCACAAAGTAATTCTCAGCACTTCTCAATAATTCATGGGGAGCTCTGCTGCAGGGCTGCTGTGTCCTGGAGCTCTGTGATTGAGCAGTGATGCAGTTTGAGCTTTTCCAGCAGAGGCTGATGAACGCACCGTGTTGTACAAACATGCCTTTGTTATAGGTGCAACTTCCCATTGCCCGTGCAGGTAGAACACAGCAAAGAGCAATAGGTTGCACTGGGCTTTGCAGCACCCACAGGGCTGGAATTGGATGCTGGCGCTCTGCTGTGCTGCAGGACTGCACGCACACTACAAGATACGGCTGCAACAGGAAATCCAGAAACTTCATACAGGGCCGCATCCCACTATGCCTTTTCTAAATCCACATTAAACGCTACTTTTTTTTTCCCCATCTGAAGTAAGGTGGTTACTGACAGATTATTATTTTTTTAACCCAGGGAATTAACAGACCCGAATCCAGAATATGCACGTTCCACTGCTTTCCGCCTCAGAGAGAGGTGGATTTATTTAGTTATTAAAGGATTTATTTATGTATTTTCACAGTGTAGCCCAATTAAACTTGACAGCTTATTCACGATGGATTCCAGCCCGATGGCAGCTGAGACACATTACATTAAGAAAGACAGCATAATAAAGGATATAACTAGCCGAATTAGCTATCGGTATTTTTCGTGCTCCTTTGTTTATGGTTTTCTGCCGTCTGATATTCACAAATCTTACATTTGAGTACAGGGAAGCCTGCTCTGTGCGTGGCACACCGCTGGATGTTTAACCAGCTGGCATGGCTCCATGCTGTATGTGGTAGAAGCCCGCAGAGCCCCACGCGCACCTTATTAATATTGACACAGCTTTATTACGAGTGGCGGTGCTCCCTCCCTCCCCTCTGCCCACGGAGCTCCGTTTCTGGAAGGTCTGACTGCTGGGGTCCGCAGGCTCTACCACTGCCACGCAATTCTGTTAGTTCTTTTATTATAAATGATGCAATTTTGCAATAAAGTTTGCTTTTAAATGAGTAAATAAGGGCCCGGCTGCTGCTGAGGGAGCTGCTGCTCCGCTTAACGCTGTCTGGGGAACTCACAGGAGAGAGCAGCCTGGCTTCAGGAACTGCAGACAAACACTGCATGGGTGAGGGAGCGCTGGGAAGAGCACCGTGAGCGCTTACAGAGTAATATTGATTTAAACAGCTATTGAAGCACAAAGAGAATCTGCTGAACGCACTGGGTGCTGTGCCCCAGAGCAAGGCTCGGATGGCAGAGCCTTGAGGTTTGAGCGAAAGATGCAGGAAATTCCACCAGCTTTGGAGCCGGAGTGCTCCTCATCCACCAGCTATGTCCACAGCACTTCTCCTGCGGGTGGTCACAGGGGCACGCGCTGTGCTCATCAGCTGAATTATGTCAGCTCTGAGCTGCTTCACTTTCCAGCCCGGGCCATAGCATCAGGCACAACAGTCTCCCTCCCAAGGAGTGAGCAGATACGTTTTGTAGAGGCCTTCTGCCTTCCCCCAAAACACGATCTTTGAGCAGCTTTCTATTTTCTTTCCATTCGTGGTATGAAAAGAAGCTTATTTCGCTTTTCCATGTGGATTTTCATCAACCAGCATTGGATAGATGCGTGGGAAGAAATATCCGCAAGATCACATTCAGATCCTGTTTAAGTTTGTTGCTTCTTTTCAAATATTAAGAAAAAGTAAAACGAGAAATAGAGAGCAGCACATTTCCTGGCAAAGCACAATGACGTGTGCTGCTGGCACCCAACATTATTGCTTTGCAGGCTCGTTTCTATCGCTCCACCAGGAAAATATTTAGATCCGGTATCTCCAGGACTGGTCTAATGATACTGATATTATCAGCATTAGTATTACTGTCAGCTTTGTGTATCTCACCGGCAAAGACTTCCTAATATTAATTCCACCAAAAATACAGCAATAGGAATTATTTGCATTCTGACCAAGATGATCATCGCTGGAATTCACCTCCCAAAAAGAAAAGAAGAAACAAAAAGTATAAACCAATTTTGGCTATTCTTGGGACTTCCAATTCAAATATCAAAACGTTTCCAAATAATCCTGCATTTTCGTAAGCTAAAAATATTGGCTGCTTCAAGGAGAACCTCTGTTTGGATGCACCCAGAAGTAATGCATAACAGGCAAAGAAAGCCGAAGCTATGTGAATTTGACTTTATAACAACCCACCCGGTGTAAGCCACTTGCAGTGAGCGCGGACAGAGTAAAGAAAATGGGAATAATGATACTTGTTCTCTTTGGTGAAGTACTTTTTTATAAAGGCATTATGCAAGGGCTTAGCCATACTACGAGTGTTTATAGAGAAATAAATTGAAAATCCCGAATTATTTCAGTCCCTTGCAGTGCCACAAATTGAATGTGGCTTCTATTAAAGCACATCTCGAAGAAAAAGAAATTCCGTGAAAGCTGGTTATCTCCGAGATATTTATGCATGCTTCTAGGAATTAATTCTCTTTGCCATAAACCCCACGTACTCCAGCAGGACTGATGGAGATGCGCTCAGCCTGACTGGCGGCAGCAGCCCGGCCACGTCTCTGTTTCCATTCCTGTAGTAATAGGGTAATTTTAACTGCGGCGCTTGTTCACAGCAGAAAATGTTCCTGTGGCATACAGCACTAAAACCTCCTACTGGGAAGATTTGGCACTTAGGCTATCACCATTAAAATCTTATTAATTCTAATTATTATGCCATTCCCCGAAGAATAAACCATGTTGCATCTTCATAAAGTGCATAACGGGTTCCTATTCCTCTGCTCGCCGTAATTCCAGCACGCGGTGTTTGCTGTCACTCCCACCTTCCAGCTGCCTTTATTCCGTGAGCACCGTGAGCTGAGGGCAGCTTTCTGCCAGCTGACTTCCAGCCCTGAGGTCCTCCTGAATTTATTCATGTTTTTGTGCATCCCCACAGTAGAAGAGGGTTTGGGCTGTTTTTTGCAGTCCCTGAGCATCCCAGCACCAAGAATTGTCCTCTCCTCTTGCACAGCTGTGCCCCGCCAGGGCCTGCAGCAGCTCACTGTGCCATCCTCAGAGGGAATCTAATGCTAAGTTCTGCTTGCCAGATGCCAGAAAACCTTGCTGGAAACTCTGCATGCTCTACACAGACCTAGAAAGATTCACGTGTTATGGGCTCGGATATAAAACTATCACATACGTATATACTTTTTATTATTTTATATGTACCTTATATACTCTTTTAAAACACACTTAAATCATGCATCTATCTGCTCTCAGTGCAATCTTAGGAGCAGAACCAGAAATTGGTGCACGCTGTTGGGAGGATGTTCAGGTTTTCTCCTGGCCCAGGCTAACTGGGCTAACTCTGCACAGGCCTAACTGCCATCACAATTCCCCAAATCTCAACCTACAGAGAGCCATCAGAGCTCCACACAAATCCATTGCCGCCAAGGGCGTAGAATCACAGAATTGCTCTGGTTTGAAAAGACCTTCAAGACCACTGGGTCCAACCACAACGTAACCACACTACCGTAACTCTGACAACCCTCCGCTAAGTCATGTCCCTGAGCACCACATCCAAACGGTTTTTAAACACATTCAAGGATGGTGACTCAACCACGTCCCTGAGCGTATCCCCATGAGAGGACATCCCAAGCTCTGTCCCAGCCTGGCTCTGCCGCCCCACTGCCACCCCAGCTCCCTCCCCCAGCCCAGGGCACGACCAGGCTCTACACCAACGTGAACCTGATCTCTCCTTGTAGAACCCACAATATTTCTGCATCACCCCTTTTTTATGTAGACGTAACACTCTGTCACACCACACACTTCTGCACAATATTGGTCTATACAGTGAATTAACAGCACCTTTTGACAAAGTGCTATCCCCGCCGCCATCCCCACGCGATAAAGGTACTTCGACATTTTTCATTATTCAGGCACACTCCCAAGCACCCAGAATGAGCAGTGAAATACTTAATGAGACATTTATCTAGTCTATGTATTTTACATTTTGCTGATAGTATAATGAGGCAGAGGTACTGAAATGAAACATCCCTAACATTTCACATAATTTTCCACTTCCACTCCACCATTTTTAGTATTGCTTTTGGGTTTTTCACTGTTCGATGTTTTGAACTTTATCATCGCTATCAATAATCACTATGTCAAATGCAACACTCTGCCACGCTTTTTTGGCTGAAAGAATGCCTCACCATTTATCTTCAAGCATATTAGGAAGATGATTGCAGTCTAATAAATAAAGCATCAATTTCTCATTCAGTTTCAGTACCTCATGTAGATTTTTCCCACTACCGCTGCATTTTTAGTTACCCAAACCTTTATCAAAGCTATTAAAAACGTATTCTTCACTGTTCCTAGAAGATTTCTATGTGCATTTCTGCCACCTCTGCTTTCCACAGAACCCAACGCTCCTGACCACCAGAAGTTTTTGTCTTTATTTCTCAATGATGTCCTAATTAAAGAGAAACGAGATTTATGGGGAGATACAGTTTATTAGACTAATTTATATAGCTGAAAAGCAGCCAACTTGTTGGGCTCACAAGTCCTCATTTAAATCCCCGTCTTTAATGTAACTTTATGAATTGGTATTTTCTTTGACTACTTCTTAATATTATTTATATTGATTGTGCAGTTTATTTCTGCGGCAATACTAAAGAAGGTCAGAGAATATCCGTGTAACCATATATTTTATTTATACGACACTCTCGTCAACATAAAGAGCACTGGAGATTTCCTTCATGTGAAAAATTATATGGAGTACAAACAACAGCGTTTGAATCTTTCTGCAACCAGCAGATCCTTTCAAAACTGAAGTGACCACTGCTTCCTCCAATGCATTTGTTCTGCATTGCAGGATACGCTTTTATTCAGTAGAGATGTATTTGCTGTTGGTAGACTCACATGGGATAAGCAGACAACTCGGCCATGCGCCCTGTAAGACCCAATGCAGTCTTTTATTTTTAAAACCCGTTCCAAAATATCTGCATTTGTGCAAACACTGTTTTTTTTTTTTTTCACAGTCACTATATGGGACTATTTTCTCTGTCAGGTTAGTAATTTTTGTGGCCAACACCCAACATTTCATGACCTGCTAAGTCCCACGGACATGTCAAAGGCAACCAGAGGTATAACAGCGATGGAAACCTTTCTTGAGTGGTTGAGACCATGGGGATCACTGGGCTTTAACACATCCCCTGCCTTGATTCCAGCACAGATAGATTCTTCTTCCCTGCTATAAGGGAAGTGCAGCTCTCAGGCTCTGCACCCATCACACCCACTGACAGAGCATAAGAAAAAACATACATGTGCTAGAGTAAGAGCTCAGAAGAGTTCAGCTTCTGTACTGAAATCAAGGGAGGTTTGAATATTTTGTTGTTGTTCAGGTATCACTCCTGCATTGGAGTAGTCCTATCATATTCATTCCTCATTTAAAAACAATGAGAAGAAAGAGCGTACGTTCTGATTTTAAAATGTTGATAATGTTGCCTTTATTTTCCTATTATTTTGTTTTTCCTTAATATCTCTCGGCCTTGTCTCCCCATCCCCTGATACAAAGCACATTAGTCACCCTTTCTTTTTCTAAACGACTGGTACAAATATCAGATTTATGAAAGCGATTGCCTCTGCCCAGGGGAGGCCCTAAGCCTTATGGCACCTTACAGATTTGCCGATTCCCAAATGTAATCCCATCCATCCATAACGCCCGTTTCACTTAATCCCATCCAGCCATGCAGCTGAGGAGAATTGCGAGGGCTTTGGTGGGGTTCAGGTATAAGCTAGGATGGATTTCCACCAGCAGAACTGCAGCTAGCTCCAGCCAGCCCGAATAACAAGATCGCCTTTAAAACAGACCTTAATATTTAAGTAGCAAAGCAGTTGTACAATCTGCTCCCAAAGCACTGTCAGTTTGCCTTTCCTGAAGCATGAGTTGTATGATAACAGTCCTGCAAATAATTCTCCACCCAAAGAGCAAAGTCACACTTCCAGTTCTGGGCACTCGATTTCCTCAAGAACAACCATCTAAGATCACAACTAACCAAAAACTGTGGAGTATGACTTTGGCCAAATTCAAGGCGCTTCTGCAAAAGGACAAATTAAAATGGTCCAGGTGAATGAGATTCACAAACTCTGGTCTCGCCCAGTGATGAACTGGGGCTTTTCAGAGGTGTTCTCATAACCCTCCCATGAAACAGACCAGCAACTTTCTGCATACATTTCTAAGCATTTGACACCTTCAACAAACAGATTTTACAGATTTTCTCCTCATGCGTTTTACGTACTGTGCCCGTGCTTTCCATTCCACTAAATAGATTATTAATCTAGTTATCATATAAAAGGATTTTGAATATTTGGAAGACGTTCTGATATAATGAATTACAAGTAAAACTCCTGGAGCATCCAGATGAGAGGCAAAGATTACCACATCTGCCAGGTTCTGGTTGTAAAAAAGACAAGTTAATTTGCTGTAGTGTCATGTATTCAAGCACACTGCTCATGTTTAAGTTTATTTGGTTATATCTGAGTAATATAGGTCAGCTGAGTCAAATAATAATGACACAGAACCAAAGTCCGAAAGATTTTTTGCCTCCTGTCTTAGCCCTTCATCTTCAATTGTCAACACACTCCAAACTTCACTATCTCTGTCAGAATTGACATTGGAATCTGCAGCAGCATTTGTCTTAATCCAATATTTGCCTCATTCCCACTTCTTACTCTCAGTATTTACCTTATTCCCAAGTGTTTTAATTTTTGTGTTTGTCCTATGCCTTCCCTGTTCCCAAAGACTCATCTGATCTGGTTCCTTCTCATTGCAGCTGTAAATGATGGTGCAGCACATGCATGTGTAATGCAGGGTGCTGAGAAAGTGAGGGACGACAACCCAAGGCCTGTGAGTGCTGAGCTGCTCCTGTCAGACCAGGCAGAGATGGGCAGGCTGTGCTGACCCTTCTTGCTCTTAGCTCTCACTCACCATGTTCTCCACTGGCAGCGTGCACATGGACTACCCAAGCCCTAATGAAATGGGCCAGAGGCAACTGGGCCCCTCTACACAATACTCTGGCAATCCCAACAGTGTCCTGGGCACGGCCAGAGCCCTGCAGAGGGGAAACAGCTGAGTGAGATGGTCAATAGCTGTACAGCAAGGCTACTATTTCCTAATCACTGCAACCAACAGCTCCAGGTCAACAGGCCTTCATGCAGTCCTCCTTTTCCTGCATTTCCACCAGTCTACTGAGGAATTGACATTTATCATACAAATCCACAGCATGAGCTAGGAAGGGAAAGGAAGGGAAAGGAAGGGAAAGGAAGGGAAAGGAAGGGAAAGGAAGGGAAAGGAAGGGAAAGGAAGG
>JAOWBP010003503.1:25916119-25933196 GCA_028571105.1 Tragopan temminckii
GGTCACGGAACCCTGGAATGGCAGGGTTGGAAGGGACCTTAAAGGTCACGGAACCCTGGAATGGCTGGCTTGGAAGGGACCTTAAAGGTCACGGAATCCTGGAATGGCAGGCTTGGAAGGGACCCTGTAGTCCCCCCATCCCCATCTCCGCTATAGGCTGGCTGCCCCCCATAGCTCAGGCTGCCCAGGGCCCATCCATGGCCTTGGGCACCTTCAGGGCTGCACGAGGCACTGAGCAGCTGTTGCTCTGTGCCAGGGCACTGGGACCCTCTGCAGATTCTTCTCCAGAGAAGCATCATCAGAAATATGGGATGTTTGGATTCCCTGCCATCTTCAGACTGTTTCCTCTGTGAAAGCAGTTATCAAATCTCATAGACAGCCCTGAGCATAATTTAACTAAAAGTACACAGTGATTATTATTTTATTATTCCATTATTTTTAATGGAATTAATCATGTTGTTTATTATTCAAAAAATGAATAATGCATCTTTATAAGCACACAGATTTAGAGGTGAAAAAACACAGCTCCCTTTGAAAGCATTCATGTTGTCAGAAAGGCCAGCCTCAACTAACTGCCCGCATAACCCGCAAGTGGGTGCAAGCATGAAATCCAACTGACCCTGTTTCCGTCCAGTTCCCATTCTTTTGTAGAGAGGAGCCAGACTTATCACATACCACAAAATTGCATGTTACTTCCATGATCTCACACTGCATTTAAACCAGCTCCCACACTCACCCTGCTGTAAGTATACACCGTGCATTGGAAATGGTATTTGGGTGAGGAAAGTGATTTGGCCACATTTCTCCCCCTGCCTCACCACTCTTCCGTTGGAAATGACTCTCCCACCTGTTCCAACCCTGACTCTAACAGCCATCCAGCAAAGCCAATCCCAGAACAAAGCAGCAAGCCCAGCATGCTGGAGGAGTATCTCCACATCAAACAGTGCATCTAATGTGTTTTTCTGTGCTATTTTGATACACACCCCCATACTTGCATACCATGCCATTCACCTGACATTTCTATTTTCTGACTAACGCAAGTGAAACTGCAGCTTGTACCCAGCAAAACGAAGTCTGGTTCCATGCACATTGGGCTAATGCCTTAGCTTTAAGACTTTTAGAAGGCAGCCTATTGCAAAGATGAGATCCAAAGACTGGTGAAATTCCTCTACTCTTGAAGTCTTAAGATAAAAAAAGGTATTTGCTCTTAAAGAAGCACTGATCCCAGCAGGAGCTTCCCCAAAGAACCAATGGGACAAGGGATGCTCAGCACCCTGGGAAGAGCCATGCCACGCACCAGGGCTTTTCATCACATCTGATGCAGTTCTAGATATGTTTACATTAACTGTATCCAAACAAGCTGTTTCAATGGCTTTTGGAAGGATTTGGTGTCAGTAACAAACATAAGCAACATCGTGAGAAATCTGCTACATCTATTCAAAAAGATGGAGTAACTTATGGGAGTAGAATATACATGCATATACGTACACTTGACTAGCTGTTCTAGGTTAGGACACAGATTTCCTGCTTACTCTGGCCAACAAGCAACTTTATCCGTTTTGTGGCCTATTTGTGACTTGTCGTGTTGACATCATGGTGGAGCAGCGAAGTGGCACCTTGAATTCTGAAGGTTGGAGACCTCCAGCCAACTCCTCCATGCCCACTCCCACAACCCTCAGTGCCACATCTCCACGGCTCTGGGACACCCCCAGGGATGGTGACCCCAAACTCCCTGTGCAGCTGTGCCACTGCCTGACTGCTCTTTGGAGAAGGAATTGTTCCTCATACCCACCCTGAACCTCCCCTGGTGCAACCTGCGGCCTTCACCTCTCCTCCCATCGTTATTAGCCTTTCTAAAGCCCCCTCTGGGTTTCTCACTTTCATTCCAGACTCCACGAGGGGTGAAGCACCGCCAAACAGCTCACATTTAATGCAGCACTTTTCTCACTTCCCAGTTTTTCTGCTCAATAACAACAACTTCTGGCAGCTGCGCTATCATGCACATCCAGAGATGCAATCTGAGATGTTGTTGCTTGTCGTAAGAGAGCTTTTTCCAGTATTTGGTGTAGAACTGTTTTTATGTAGGTGGTTGTGATTAGAGCTGACATTAATTAGAAGAAATGCTAATATAACAGATGGGTTTTTTTTTTTTTTTAAAGGCACATTGAAGGAGCAATAAGCACAGTACATGTGCTTGTGGGGAAGTAGGAGTTGGAGTTGTTAGCTATACATGCCCAGCCCACACATCCCAGCATTTAGGAGACTGCTATAATCCACTGTATTAATAGCACAGGATCCTGGCACCCACCCGTATTTTGGGATGGGGATTTACTCTCACACAGCTCCTGCGCTTTGCCCCTGATGTCCCACGCTGCCCCACAGTGCAGCTTGAAATCCCATCCTGGGAACCAACCCTGGCTGAAGGTGTAGGGAGAGCTGCAAAGGGAGACTCACGCAGCAGAGCCCTTGGGGCCGTGCAGCTGCTCCTGCCCACTGCTATGCCAGCAGCCAGCCCTGGAGCTCTGGCAGCACAGCAGCAAAGGATGCCGGAGCAGGGACATGTTCCAGTGCCATGGCAACTGCTGTCCTTTCCTTTGCACCAGCATTTCCAAGGTTGCACTTGGAAATCTTTCAGCATAGTGCAGGGAACATGAAGGAGATCTCCACTGGCCCAGTTGGTAGCTATGAAGAAAGAGCTCCCCATAGGATTGAGGGCACTGGCACAGGGCAAAGCGCTTTGCCAAATGGTTCTCAATGCTCTGAGTGGGGATGCTCAGCCTGCCCATCATTTACCATGCTCTGAACTGAGCTGGGAGAGAATTTCATAATGACACACTTTGAGGATTTGCTACAGCTCTAAAAGTCACTGAGCTGTATGTCCGTACCGACCCAACCACTCTCCGGTACAGCATCACACTGCCCTGCCCTCTGCAACACAGCTGCATGTGCTGTGTCTTGGTGGAGGCACAAGAACAGGAGCTGGGCTGTCTTTTTTTAATCCTTTCACCTTCCCATTGCTTAACCTGTCCCTGCAACCAACACTTCAGCCTTTCCAGAAACATCTTAGGAGATGGAGCCACAAGAACCATTTCGCTTTCATTTACCAACGCTATCTGTGCCCTCCAAGGAGCACTGCCTGCTAGTAATTCCTGAGCACCATAAGGTACCCCAGGTTGGATGGAACCTATAAGGGTCACTGAGCCCTCTCCTACACTGCTCAGCCTTTGGTGGATAGAAAGCAAAAGGAAACAGAACCTTTGTGGAAATGAGCCTGAATATTCCCACTGTGCAAACTCACCCTGTGGGTGGGTGGGATAAGTGTGAATAACACAACGGGTATTTCAGGGAACTGTGCTATTACAAACCCTGGCCACGCATCCCATGGAATGCAAACTACACAATTAGGGAACGCTTGCATAATTGCTGTAGGTACGTGAAAAGAGCAGCATTAATTGCTTTGAAAGATGCATTTCCTAAAGACTTAAAAGAGGCACAGTTACAACACCTATGTTCATCTAAGACTATTTTACCTTGGCATCATTAATTACCTTGCTTTCTAATCTATTAATTAAAAGAAGCAAAAAAAGTGTGCAAGTTTAAAGATTAGAAAACCCTACATCTAGAAAGTGGGTGACATTTTCTCAGGAAGAACCACAAAAGCTTGGAAATATATTTATTCATTCATTTAATACACCGCATTTCTGTTTTATCTGTGCACAGTAGGTGCATAGCTGCACAAATTTACCTATATGTGCAAAGGAATTGAGCAAAACCCCTTTAATGTTGCTGACTTCCAATCATGTATTCCATATGTACTCACTGCAGTCTGGATTTGCTTGGGGTGGGAAGTTGGAGAGGGATGAATTGCAGCAGCCCCTCTGTGCCTGTGTTGGCACTGACCTCTAAGAGGCAGAGAGGCTGATGGTCAAAGGAAGGTGTAACTATCTCCATCTCTGAGAGTGCCACAAAACAGCAGGAGATCCCCTGGAGGTAAGGGGGACACCTGCACTGATAACATTCCCACTGAAATAGGCAAAGAATTATAGAATCCTAGCGGTCTTCTCCAACCTAAATGGTTCCATGATCCCACAAGTTCTATTTACCACGTCTATGTCATTCTATAGGTACAAAGTGGGATCACAGAGATATTTCATCACTGTCTGGGGCTCACTGTCAGAGCAGGGCTCATAGGCCATCACTTCTCATGGTGCAGCACCCCATGAGGTCACTCAGGACCATCTCCTTTCACCTCGCTGCTGCTGTAACTCAATTCCTCCACTGCCAGGCTGCCAACAAACGAGTGCAAATAATTATATGTACGTTCTTTCAAGTATGAAAGGCCACTTTTAAGCACAACTGCAACTTTTCACCACAATTAATTCCATCATCTTTGCTTTCTCTAGACTTGCTTGGTCTATCATCTGCAGATACCAAGTTCAAATTGCCAAGTGAATTTCTAAAGCACGCGTTCCCCGCCGGCAGCTCACAAGTATGGACATAGCACCAAGAATCCCCTTTAGCATTAAGTAAGGACTCGGAGCCCAACACCACGGGGCTGCTGTTGTGGCTGCTGCAAAGCAAACAAGCTGCAGGAGAGCAGCAGCTGCCAGCCTGGATGCAGGGAGCTGTGCACGGCCAGGGATGCTGAGCGCTGCCATGGCAACGGGTGCGCGGTACCCAAATGCCAGGGATGGAGGAGAGATGCGGTGGAGACGATGGGCTGTAAAACTGCTCAGCTGTTGCTGCTGACTTTAAAGACAAGGAATTGCTTGGTGCTAAGGATTTTCTACTTTATTTTTAGATAGGGCTTTGATGCTCAGCAGGGCCATTGTGTCCCTCCTGAGCACTGCCCTCCACAACCTGCCTGCCTTCATCTGTGCACAGCAGACAAAAGAGAAAAGAATTGGAGACAGAGAGACAACTTCTATACCTGTCTGCATCATTAATTCCAGCTCTGACTGTGCAACTTCCTAGCAAACTCCTGAATATCAGCAGCCGCTCAGGAAAGGAGCAAAGCTTCCAAACTGCAATTTCAATATACATATATATATATATTTACAGAGAGACAAAATAGATGCATGAAACGTGATGCTCTATCACACACACAATGTTTGTGAGCACACTTGGCACACGTTCCTGTTCGGCACACCCAGGTGTGCACAGGCACACAGGGAGCAGCTGAGCGCCCAGTGCTGCCCATTGGCACAGCCTGGAGCTGCAGACCCCCCCAGCAGAGCTCACTCAGCACTGCGCTCCTGCAGTGCACTTTCCTGGGTTTATTAGAGCAGAAATAATGAAAACCTAAAACTCGATTAAGTTTAATAAGTTTTTTTCTTTCACGGACGCATTAACTGCCAAATTACAGATTCATTCTGTTCAGCCAGCCGCAAATGTTTTGGCAGAAATAAAATCCATCCTTCACAGAGAAGCAAGAATTCCTTTCCCAATAGCAACCTTGGTCACAGCAGCATAAAGGAACTCATTGTCCAGCTCTGCAGCCACACCTGTGGGGCTGGTGCTGCTGGGGAGGGCGGGCTATGGAAGAGAAGGCTTTGTGCTTCCCCTCTCAGAATCCAGCCAGGCTCCCCACAGGTCCAGGGCAGAGAGCGACCAAAGCTGCCCAGCAGCTGGGCTGTCTTCCAGCACAGGATGGCCAAAAAACCTACAGAGCGTCCCTCACATGGAGAGAAAGTAGGAAATTTCCTGTCTGGGGATTCACACGGGAATTGCATGCTCATGGATTCAATTGCAGCCCCATCTCACCACACGGGTCCAGCCTGGAGAGCCATCCATTGCACTCTGAGGCATCATTTGGAGGGTGCTGCTTGCCCACCTGAGGCTCAGGTGCTCTAAGGGTGCTGGGCTCCTGCTTGCCAAATCTGCTCTGGCCCTGGGACAGAGGTGAGGTGTGGGCATTCCTCCCCATGGAGCTCTCTGTTGCTTCAGCTGGTGATTTACTTTGCTTTACTAAACTATCCCTGAATTATTCATGTATTTATATAGCAAGGAAAGTATAAATACCCACAAACACTTAAAAAGTCCTCTTTTATATCTTTAACTTAGCATTTGATTGTATGCATGTTCCCTATCACCCACACATACATTTGGGCTGCTCCCAATAATCCTGTGCGCATTTATGTGGATAATTTCTGGACACACTGTCATTTAATCACAGAATCCCACAACGTGGTTGCTGAAAGGGGCCTCTGGATCCCTCCCAGGTGTGTTTGGCCCCATTCCCCACCCTTCAGCTGTGGGGTCAGCACCACTCATACCCCTCAGCCTTCTCTCTTTGGGCACACAGCCCGTCCCCATCAGGAGGTGCTCCAGCCCCCAGCAGCTCTGCAGCCCTCCTGGGAAGTTTGGTGCTTATTTACTCAACAGGGTACAGAATGATATAAAATCCACTCCCATGCAGTCAGGCTGAGTTCAGCCTGAGGAAAGGACAAGAAAATAACCAACATCAAACACAACCCCACAACAAGAGCCATCCGTATGGCTGTATGTAAGAACACATTGAGACAAAGTATTTCCCCATAAAGATTCAGCAGTGGAAGGGAGCACCAGGTCCAGCTGCAATAGCAGAGATGTCACTTGAAATACCACAGCATATCAAGGATTGACCAGCACAGCAGCTAATTGCTCCCAATGATTAGCACAGCAAGGGAGAAGCTGTATTTCATTTTGCAGCGTTTTTATCCCAAATTGCAGAGTATGAGTTTGGCAATAAAGGAGGGCTGATAAATCCCCCCAACAAACCCCAAGAAGCCCTGCCTGGCTGGCTACTTACCCCTGGATGAGACACAGTGCCTGGGAAGTCCCCTCCAGGAGCCCCTCAGCTCCTTTCCCTCCCACCATGACTGACTGGTGCTGGTGAGGCAGTGCCAGCTGCCTGCAGCTGTGGTTGGTTCTTGCTAGCCCTCCAGCACCAGTCCAAATCACATCAGCAGGCCAAAACACGACCACCGCTCCCAAAATAAGCCTAGGCTGCTATTTCCCATTTTATCCCCAGTTCTACAGAAGGACAATAGATCGAACTGACAAAAGCCAGCACCCCACTGACGAGTTCATTACCTTCCAACAACGCTGTGAGTGCAGCATCAGCACTTCTCTGGGAAAGCAAAATATTTTCCATATCACCTGTCACCCATCAGAGCACGCTGAGACACCATGGCTTGTGTTGGTGATGGGACCAGGCTTGTCCAATGACCACCATGCAGCTGTCACCAGAGGCACCACCGTAATAACCCACATAGCAACTCACGCACAGCTCCTGCAGCAGCAGAGGCTCCCAATGGGAACTGGGACACCCTCCTCACAACTCCCCACCACGCCAGCTGGGTGCTGGGGTGGAAAAGCTGGTGGCAATGCTGGAAGCTTCCCATGAGGTTCTGCTGAAAGCAGGACACAGAGAAGGCTGCAGGATGCTCTGGGAATGGGAACAGCAATGGCCACTGGGACAATGGAGAAGGCAGCAAAGAGGACAGCCATTAGAGGATACAACTGCTGCCTGCAGCTCTCAGCACTCCCCTCCACCACCTTTTTGTTCTGACAGTTGGCACATCACCTCTGAGCAATCAGGATTACATGGTTGCAATTAAGGGCCAAGCTCAAAATTGCAGCTAATTAAGAACATGCTCCAAGGCAAAGCTCATGCAACTTGGTGTATGCTAACCTGTGCTGATGTGCATTATAACCTCAGGGAGGGAACCTGCCATTAGCGTGGTCTTCATGGGGGGTGGATACACGTTTTAGGAAAAAAACCTGTTCACAAGAGGGAGGAGGCAACTGAAAACCAGCAGTTTTCAGTTCAGTATCCCTGTCTTCCCCAGACAGACAGGGATATCAGAGGAGAGCCTCATTCCCTGAAGAAGGCACAGAAATGTTTAAGAGGAACAAACAGCCAAGCCATGCTCCCACGGCTATCCAAGCCAGAGGCACCTGAGCTGCTCTGTGGTGGAGTCACCGGCACTTGAAGGAGATGCCCCATCATGGAAATCCAGAGCAGAATGTCTGCTGGTGTCTTGGAAATTATAATGAAAAACCCAGTCTGCAATTGAAGACAGCCTGTTGGAAAACAGAAAGTACAGGGTACTCTGCAGGGACCTGTCTGAACAGGTGTTAACATCTTCTGTGACAGCCCAGAAAAGGAAGGCAACAAGAAGTGACTTTAATATGGAAATGTTATTTTTTTAGAATGAAAAAAATGCAGTGCCATTCAGGAAAATACAAAACAAGATGGGGTTGCAATTTCAGATGTCAAACAGCAATATCAAGTAGGGTAAATGCGTCCCTGCAGAGCTGCCAGATGCAGAAGGCTCCTCCAAAGAGGCCTTAACTGCACTGGCTGCACTTGTGACTCCACCAGGAGCAGCTTGATCCTTGATAGCCAACACTGCACGGATGGCAGCTGTCTTTGGTAGCCTCCTCCTGCTGAGCAACGTGACCAACTATTTTTGTTGGGTTCAAATAGAAAAATTGAGTACATAAATAAAATGGAGAGGTTCAAAGCCAACCAGGAGCAATTAGAGGCCATGCCTCAGTGGGCTTACATCTAAGCAAGTCTCAAAGAGGTTACCAAGAAAACAGTAGGATTAAGGCACTCATTAAAGACAGAAGGATATTGGTAAAGTGAAATAGTGATCCATGTCTCAGCTTACAGCAGCAGGTAGCTGAGCAGGAGCCAGGAGAAAGCCAGCAGAGCTGCTGCCATATTTAGAACAGCCTGCTCTGTTGTGAGACTCCCAGTGCTCACCCAGGGATGATCAAAGCACTCATGGAGAAGATGGGCTCTTTGGTCCTGCTGACAAAAACAAGGTGCAGTGGCTCAAGCTGGGTGATTCTGGGACTTGAATGCAGATCAGGTCTGATGGCAAAGCTCATTTTCTCTCGGTAAGTTGCTTTGATGGTTAGGAGCATGCCTTTCCTAAGAGCAGTTTCCCATTAGAACTTAACGTTCCCTTCTCTCATGTAATCAGAGAGAAATTATGGCCTTCAGGGGTAATGAGCGGAGTGCCCAAAGCCAGGCAGAAGTGCAGTGGCTCCAGATGGGCAGCACTGCCCTGAGTGGGAGCCCCACATCACCCACAGAGCATCCCAGGGACCACAACACTGCCTTCCCCAGCTAATCACAGTGATCGGAGCCAGAAACGGCACTTTGTGCACACAGCACAAGGCCCTACAAAGGCAGGAGGGCTTTGAAGCACTCCCTGGGATGCTATTTTCTGAATTGCCTTTAGATTTTTCCAGAAATCTCTAAAAGCACTCAAGCAATAGGCTGCTTTTAATGTTTTTTCCTCCCTCTGTTCTCATTGGAATATTTATTTTCCCATGTTGCTTAGTTATCAGTGAATACACAGATTCTTCTCTTCATTTAATATGCCCAAAAGCACTGTGAGCAAGAGCTGCATGAGGACAAGACAGCAGGCATATGGCCTGGATGGCCACAGTGACAAAAAGCAGCTTTCAGTGTTTACCACCTGGTTTCTCTTAGATACCATTGTTACCAAAGTCATCCTAGGAGAAGCCCAGGTTTTCTGCAGATGACAGCACAAAGACTCTGAAATTACTCATTTGCAGCAGTAGAAATGTTGCATTTATTTCACTTTTCATCATACTATTAAAGATAGTGCTTCTGTTTCTGTAAAACAACTGCCCACACAGCCTCTGCTAATGTCATAGCTGGAGTTGTGCACTCACATTTCTTTTTGGGGGGCTATTTTGGAAGTATAGACTCTTCAGCATTAGTTAGAATCCTAGAATGGCCTGGGTTGCAAAGGCCCACAGTGCTCATCCAGTCCCAACCCCCTGCTATGTGCAGGTCACCAACCAGCAGAGCAGGCTGCCCAGAGCCACATCCAGCCTGGCCTTGAATGCCTGCAGGGATGGGGCATCCACAGCCTCCTTGGGCAACCTGTTCCAGTGTGAGCACAAACCATTTTATATATGCAATTTCTACACAGTCACTGTTGTGCCAGGGCACAGAGGCGAGCAGGAGGCATCTGACTCTCAGTGTAGGGACGCACCTGGGCACTCTCCAGGCTTTCGGTCCATAGTGAGATGGAAGCAGAGCCCAGCAGCAGCATGGGATGAGCTGCAATGCTCAGACCAACAGGAGCAGAGCCACATCGCAGCCAAAGGCTCCGCTGCTCACAGGGGACAGCTCAGTGACGGACCAGCTGTTGTGTTTCCACCATCTGGATTTTAACCTCTTCCTCTCTCTTTTAACGCATGCCCATGCGGACGAGCACTGAGCTGTCTCTGAGCTGCCAGGTGGGCCATCATCCCCCCCCAGCTCCCTCTGCCCAGCCTGGGATGCTGGCCAGGCCAACCCCACAGCCAGCATTCAAGGCCAGGCTGAATATGGCTCTGGGCAGCCTGGTCTGGTGGTTGGCAACCCTGCACATAGCAGGCGAGCTAAAACTGGATGGTCATGTGGTCCTTTCCAATCCAGGCCATTCTGTGATTCTATGATCGGGGCGATGGATCTGTGGCTGATGCTGTTTAGGACAATTTCTCTCTTAAATTTTACTTTTTTTCCCCAGTAAGCTGCAGGTATTTGATATTTTGTTGGTTGAAAAGCCATTTAAATACTACTCTTTCACATATATTATATTGTTGATGAAAAATATATAACCCACCCTAATTTTTCTTCTCCCCTTTCCTCTCCATTAAAATAAAATATTTCCTTCACTTACAGATTTGATCCCTCATTGTATCTTCCCCTGCCTTTAATATCAGAGCATTTATTAAATGGAACGCTTCAGAAAACCACTGAATCTGTTTCTATAGAGACAGATCTATCCCGATTCAAAATAAAAGCTTTATAAAGCTTTATAAAAGGGAGAAAAGAAGACTGGACATCAGGCAACAGGCAGCACCAGATGCACTGGATAACTCTGTCCTACTGTGATCCTCAGCTCACACATGAGCCCAATTAGTGAGCAGTGCTTTAGGAGGGGTGTGTTTGAGCCAGCAGCCTGGGAGGGATGCAATCACAGCACTGCCCAAAGGCCAGCCCTACCTCAGGCACCCAGCTCTGCACTTGTGTCACAGTGAGCACTGCAGGGGCACATAAATCCAGCTCCAGGACAGATTCATTTCCTTGGTGCCTCGGGTCATGAGATTTTCCAGTAGTTTGCAGGCTGTTTCATGGCTATAAAGCATCTGCTAGGAGGGAAACCAGCTAGAGATGTACACCGTGTGTATTCCACGGCCCGTTAGGAGAGGGGAGCACTGATTTAGCAAAGCACCACTCCACAGACATCATTTCTCCTTGTGGTTGTGCTGCATTCTACGCACAGCACTTGGGTAATCTGATTAAAGGGTTTGTGCCTCACCCCTGGAAGAAATGCATGGGCATCTCTGGGACATCCCATGCATGAGAAGAGATTTTATGCTGCCAGCTCATCCCCACCCCTGTGCCTACTGCTATAGGAAAACAAACAGCACAATTCCTATAACTGGTGCACAGAGCCGAGACACTGCTGATCCCAGCCATCGTTTTCAGTTGCCATAGAAACAACCTTGCATAGAAGGGGCAGTGTTTAACGTTCTGTTAATACAAAGTACTGCAGTGAATTATGCTCGTTTACAAAGGGGTGTATTTCTCACACAGTGTAATTCCTGCATTTGTGCCCTTCGCTGGAAGCTGGCTTATGGTGCGGGCAGGCACTCCTCATAGCACACAGCCAACACAAATGGCCACATCACCTGCAGCATCAGCAGGAACTCCCCAGGAAAAAAGTCCCAAGCAGAAAAGGAATGCCAAAACACACTCAAACCAGGGGGACCTTCCAGTCCCTATGCTGCTCGCCCTGGCTCCCTGTCCCCCCGGATGTCCATGAGCAGCCTGCACGCTGCTAACACCCCACACCTCCAAGTTTACCCGTGCTTTATTTGCACAGCATTTATTTGCTCTGCTGAAAGCTCCTCGAGCACCACAGAACATATTTCCAACCAAAGTTTGGCCTTTAGAAGAATCAAAGAAAAAGCAGAACCGAGTCAAATGCCACAGCTTTGCCCCCACCTGTCCATAAAACCACCTCAAGGCTTGCTTCCCACAGCCCAAACGTGTCTCATGTCTCTTATCATTGCCTTCTCCGTGACACTGACCATTTATATATCCTGCTCAGGCATCTCATGTGCCTTTCCTATCATTTTCTCCACTGAAGAATTGTAGTCTACTTAATTTTCCTTGCCAAAATCACTTCATGCTCTCACAAATTAGATAAAAATATGACATCAATTATCACTGCTGTAGTCTTTTAGACACTGGATAGGGGGAAAGGATGTCAATAACATTTAAAATATAGAAACATCATCAATTTACTTATTAGTAAAAGACTCTGTCTTGATGTTGGTCCAACAAGCATGGTGGATCATGCTACCCACAACAACCTAAAGATTCTTTCCTATAGGCAACAGTCAAATTGAGGCCGTTTTTACTTCGTACAGTTTGGATGGCATCCCCATGCAGTGCTGGGAGTTATGGCCAGGTTCCTAAGTACCTCAGACTCGGAAACCAGTTCTTTATTCATTTTACCATTTAATTATTGTAATTATATTTTCAAAACAAAATATATATTTGTGTTTGCCTGTAGAAGAGCTGCTCCACACCAGCATTAAGAAGCCCAAGGACCGCTGCTTCACGTTCCTGGGGACATGGCCTTCCATAGGGACACTTACATAAATCATAAAATGGCCTGGGTTGCAAAGGCCCACAGTGCTCATCCAGTTCCAACCCCCTGTTATGTGCAGGGTTGCCAGACAGCAGACCAGGCTGCCCAGAGCCACATCCAGCCTGGCCTTGAATGCCTGCAGGGATGGGGCATCCACAGCCTCCTTGGGCAACCTGTTCCAGTGCCTCAACACCCTCTGGGTGAAAATAAGTATCAGGATCCACAGCAGGTTGTCACTGCCATGAGCACAACAGCACCTGGAAGTCCTACAGAAGGACTCTCAGAAGCAAACAATTCACTCCAAGCTGTGGAGGAACTCAGACACTTGAGCACAACCCCACAGGGAGAACAGAGTCCCACCCCAGCCAAGGTTCCAGCCCTGGCTGCCCCAGCCCATCCCATTGGCAGCTCTGGCTGCACCACAACGAAGGCACAGGTGCATTTTTTGGGGACTACTTGGTCCCAAGGTGCTTCCCACAGCTGGATCTGGATGCAAATCCCAGCAAAGAAGGGCAGAATAAGGCCAGTGCACCAAAACCACTTTGGGAACACAGAACTAAATAACTGCAAGAACCTCAAAACCTCTTTGTCCTTTGGCACAATGCTTACAGGTGCAGAGGCAGAAGCTTCCCACACCCTAGGGCTATCAACACAGTGCACATCACAGAGGCAATGCCCACTGCCAGCTACACCACAGCTCTGTAATACATTGTGTGATATACATTGTGTGATGCTGTACTGCACTCCGCCCACATGCACAGTAATTATTTGCAGTATTTTTTCATATGGAAAATAACAGCGTGATGCAAATAATTCAGTTAGCTTCCAAGAGGCAGAAAATAAATCTCAGATTAGAGGAAATGCAAACATCATCACACTCTCTGGCCAGCTCAGAGCAAGAAACAATTCTTCAGTAGATTTCCCCTACAAGAAACAATGACTTGATGCAATAGAAAGCACAGCAAGATGGCAGAGCAGCAAGATCTTTGGCTACAGCAAATTGGGATCTGCTTAGATGCAATAGTAATAGGCACAAAAACAAGAGAAAATAACTGCTTACCTTGCGAAGGCCTCTCAGATCCTCTGATATGGAAGGATCTCCTGATGATATGTCCTCACCTCCACTGCCAGCCCTTAAATGAGGTCTATCTAGGAAGGGTTGGATCCTGGCTCCACCCCTTCTAGTCACTCAGGTATATCGCATGCACCTGAGCTCCCCTGGGTTGGTCCTGCCTTACCACCAGGTGCCCCATCACTGCTTCAATCAGTGGCTCAGCATTTCCACTACAAACAGTATTCAGGTGTTTGTATTTTCTGAGAAAATCCTTACCTTTCGTCATTCTTAATAATAAGCTTCTAAGGATATTACATCAATGCTGGCAACTGAAAGACATTGCCCATGATGGAGGCTGCACTCAGACAAGAAAATCTAACTCACACTGAGGGAAGAGCCTCAGAAACAGCATCAGTGCCAGGGATGTGCTGGGGGAGAAGCACTCGCTTGCTGCCCGTGAGCCTGAAGCCATCCGAATGGATTTCAGCCATCCCATAAATGGAATTTCAGCTGATGCAATGTTTTTGCACTAGAAAAGCAAGGTGCTAGATGTGTTTATTTTCCCCTCAAACCGCCTGAGGTCATTAACTCTTATAGGAAACAATGGAATTGTCTTACTGTGGGGAAAAATATGCGCTCAACCTACAGCCTTAGGTCTAAGCCCACATGAGGCACTGTTACTTCTTTGTTCCTATGGAAAGATAAAAACATTCCATTGAGGGTCTGCAGAGATTGACAAGTAGCAAAACTTAAACAATCCAAAATACCATTTTTATTAGAACACACAAAGCAGGGCTACAAAAACACAGCGAGTGGGTTGGGTACGTGTGCTCTATAGTCCTTCAGGTGCTAAAAAACAAACCAGGAGGCAGAGGAGCACTCAGCAACCATCAGGGGATATAATTAAGCAAAGAAAGTAACTATTATTAGAAACCCCTTCCTTATTTATAAGCAGTGGGATATTTTAACCAGGATGAAAGCAGTGATGGCCTGACAAAACCCAAAGAAATGAGGACAGGAGATGCACTGAGGGCTCTCAGTCAGCCTGCATGCAGGAGAGGATGGCACTGGAGAACCCCCTCCTTGTTCAGGGCTGACCTCCAGGAGGAAAGGTTGCAGGGCAGTGGGGAACAGCAGGCAGCACAGGGAAGGAATGGGGCTTTGGTGGATCACCCAGATTAGCAGATTGGCAGTAGCTGTGAAGAAGCCCAACTCATCCACCCACAGAGCACGGGGCCGGGCTAAGGGAGGGCAGCTGTGCCACAAACAAGCTGTGAGCCAGAGGAAGCCAGCTAGCACACATACTGATTTACCCCAAAGATGATTTTTGCTGTTTTATGCAAGAAAGCTAATCATGTGCTTGACCACAAAATTATAAGCTATTAGAAATAATGTTACTCATTTAGTAATTAGAAGATTAACCAAAGCTCTCTCTATAGCAGTTGTAAGAGTTCATCTCGCACATCATCCAGGACACAGTTCATTAGTTGCAACTAGCTGCTCTTGATCTAAAGGATAACAGCCCTTTACATTCAGCAAAAATTCCCATCCCTCCTACAAGGTCCATTAACTTCGACTGATGACTACCGGCCCATTATCTTCATTTTGTAGATGGCAAACTGCCCATGCATGGGGTAAATAGACTGCATCACACTTCTTGGTGCTTTCACCAAGCTCTTCTGAAGACACGTGCCAAGCTGCTTCCACCTGCCTGTGCTGACTGTGGTTGTGCACAAGTCCGTCTTGGGGCCTGGCTTTCATTCAGTACAACATAACACTGCAGAGTGGACCTACAGATGGGAGAGGAGAAGCAGGAAGAGGAGACAGCAGCTGTGGTTGGGTGTTAGGAAGAGCCTCTTACCAAGAGAGATGTCCAGTGCCAGGGCAGAGGTTGCAGCATCCCCAGCTGGGGAGAGGCACTGAGCAGGCTGGTCCTGCTGCAGGAGGGGTCAAACAGCATCCCATCCTGCCTGGGCTGTGTGGCTCTAAGGGGCTTTGCTTGTTTGTTTCTTTTATTATCATTTGATCAGTCAACCAGCTGATTTTTACTAGCAGTATCAGTCACCTGCTCAGGACTAAATTAAGATCCCAAGAGCTCCTGACTCTGATAGGAACACGTCAAAACATCACACAACAACATCTCAAGTGAATGCATACATGCTGAACATAAAATCCACTCATCACCTGGCTATTAAAAATGAATCTCATTAGCAATGCTAATTCCAACTCAGGTTATAGGCACAGTTCCCTTAAAGCCAGCCCCAGATCCCACAGGGAATCCTTGGTCCTGGAGTCCTCCCTGATGCAGAGTTCACCACAGAAGGATTACACTGCAATTAGCCCCAGCGCTTGCTTTAATCCCTTCTGGCATTAACGAGCTATCCTGTTTGCTCCAGCACTGCTCCCATTTGTACACGAGATGTTGGCCAGGAACCCTCGTCTTCTGAATCAAAGGGTGAATCTAACAAACAAGCTCTTCAATTACTCAGCTAGAGGATGCCATGCAAATGGCTGGAGTGCCTTCCTGCATTTTCCAGGCAAAGCTGCTTACTGATGTTTTGTGCTCAGTACCTGGGAGCAAAACACAAGCACCTACAGCAGCGTACAGTGCCAGGGGCTGTCAATGGGGAGGACAATAGAAATAAACCAAGAAGTCATCCCCCTCACGCTTACCATAGGGGTAGTTAGAATAGTTTTTTGACCACAACATGCTTGATTTCCATTATATTCTCAAAAATCACGTCAAGCAAAGCCACAGACTAGGAAGAAGTAGCCTCTCTAGTTCTTGTAAGTGCATCTTAAGATCAAGGAACCAAAGGCCAAATACTATTACAGAAAGAAAGTCAATCCATAATCCAATTTTAGAATTCATAAAGCTCCACACACACTTTTATTGGTATTTAAGAAGTAGTATCCTTCAGCAGTAAAGGCTTCGTGCCCTTCTGGGAAGAAGTAATTGCAGCCCGAGTGGATTCTGGACCTGTTTGTGTTTTCAAAAAGGGAAATAACAAACACTGAAGAACAGATTGAAAAGCTCATGATTTTCTGTAAGGATGGAATAAGATTCTTGTTTGATTTTAAGGCCCTGCAGTGCGTTCCAAGCAATTTTATTCAGAGTCCCGGGGTATTTTCAGCTGTATTTGCACTGCCCAGAAGGTAAGCCCGCAGTCTGCCCCTCCTTCCCTCTTTCTCACTGCTCTCTGTTAAGTTATATTAATACATAGGTTATTAAGTTATTTATATGCTCCCTTCCTTCTAATACTTGGAGGGAGCGTATAAACAGGAGGGGGAACGGCTGTTTATGAGGGTGGATAGTGATAGGACAAGGGGGAATGGTTTTAAA
>JAOWBP010003503.1:25949712-25964991 GCA_028571105.1 Tragopan temminckii
GGGATGGGGCATCCACAGCCTCCTTGGGCAACCTGTTCCAGTGCCTCACCACCCTCTGGGTGGAAAAACTTCCTCCTAACATCCAACCTAAACCTCCCCTGTCTCAGTTTAAGACCAGAAATGTTGTCTATTGCTGCATTTTGCCAACGCTTTGTCACTGCAGGCACTTTCTCTTGGCAGGTGTTTTCCTACACGGCAGACAAGGAGATCCGCACGGATGACCTGTGCCTGGACGTGTCGCGGCTGAACGGCCCGGTGACCATGCTCAAGTGCCACCACATGCGGGGGAACCAGCTCTGGGAGTACGACGCTGAGGTACTGGGTTCCCCTGTGTGCTCCTCGGGCAGCGTGTTGGTGACCATCCCTGTACAGCAAGTCAGCCACGTGCTGGGCTCAGTGAGCTGGCTGTCCTGGATATCCTTAGAAAACTGAAGAAGCATTCTGCTTAATTTATATAAATGAAATGGAAAACAATACGTATTTGTCTAAGTTAGAGTTTTACTAGTTTGTTTCTGCTGGTTCTTGAAGCTTTTAGACTGGATTTGAACTGTTTAGTTATTTTCCATGTACCGGTCACCTGCTTATTTAGCTGCTGGGATGGGACGTGGCTTTCCCTGGGTTGTGAAAGGAAGAGCAGTTTGTACAGATGCGGTGACTTACAGATAAGTTGCAGAATTAATACAGAATGCATGTAAGTATCTCAATATTTCAGGGCTGAATTAGTACCTCTCTTTAAATGCAACAGGGAACAGCAGGTTGAAAGCGTTAGTTCTGAGCTTTTGCTTTGAAACGTGGATGTGACTTTTGCACAGTGAAGTCCACACAAAGGTATTGGCATTTTTTTCTACCAGTCTCCGGTAAGAAGCATGCAAGCCTGCCATTGCACAGTACTGAGTTGCCAAGTAGGAAAACAGTTAGCCCCAGTGTGTTTGCCAGGTTTTCATTCATTTTTGAGTTTCCCATCTGAATTTAAACCAGTGTGCTCTTTAGCGAAGATGATTTTCTTCTTCCACAAAATGCATTTGGGTGGTGTTAAGTGCTCATGCCAGCAATTAATGGTGGGGATTTAAGACTTTTCATCTACCCTCATTTTATGCCATAAGCAGATTGTAGCACTGGTCAGTAGGTGTGCATGGAGCTCAAGACAAGGCTTCTCACCAAATGCTTTTTCCTCTGCTACCAGCACAGAGAGCGATCTTTCCTGATAAAAAATCAGAATGCTGGTTGCTTTTCTTTGGATATTTCAGGCACAAGCTGCAGCAAATGAATCCCACGTGGAGTTCTGACACTGAGTGCCTGGTGGTTGCAGTTGCACGGTTACGCTGTTCTAGGCTCAAAAATGCCACCTTGGCTTTGGCCTATTTCCATGGCAGCAAAGCTGGGAAAGTGCTGCAGAGCTTGGAAGGTACTGCCTTATAACAGCACAGTCATTTGTAACTCTCTCCAGCATCACACAGCAGCTGCTGCTTTCAGCATTCTGTCTGAATAGGTCCATTTCTTCCATCCCATTACGTTTCCCTTTACTTTTAGCATTAGAGACAAGCTATCTTCTTACGTTCAGCATAATAGATCCTCAGCAGAAGATTGTAGCTGTGTAAAAACGCCATCAGCCATTAGATGGAGCTCATAAAAAAGAAATACTCTGCGTTTTGTGCTCAGACCTTACATAAGGGCTCTTGGAGATGGCTGCTTTGCTGATGGCTCTGTGCACAGAACAGTCCATTGCATCACACACCTTTTTATTCACAGGAGTTATTTGAGAAAATACTTCTACTCTGCAAACCTTCAGACTCAGCTTGTGAAGTTTTCTTATGAAACAGTGTTGGTGTTCATTATTTAGGTCCATTTGTGGATAAATCTCAGGTGTTCCTGGTGTTAAAATTCCCATAGATGTGCCTGGCGTTTATATTCTTTTCAAAAATAAACAGGGAAATGGGATAGGAAAAGTAAATCTCAGCCATTCCATACGTATTTGTGAAGGTATCGGATGGAATCAGCTTGAAGCAGGGTCTTTAAAATGTTCCTCCTCTCATTTTCCCAAACCAAAAAGTGTCCACACTTGTGCAAAATGCTTTTGAAGCATAAATCATTAATACATGTTAATGTGAACTAGAGATGTAATTATTTTTTAAGGCAAAGATGCTGCTGTTAGAGGAGTGGGGCACTTGCCTTGCTCTCGGTGCCATGCTGTCTCTGTGGCTCACAGCAGGCTGTGCACCTCCTCCTGCAGGTTCCTCCTGCAAATAAAGCATGTTTTGTTTAATGTCTGCAAAGAAATGAAAGTCCGTGTTGAAACAAACAAACAAACTTGCTTTCAATCAAGATGTGGATGGGTTTTTTTCAGTTTTCAGGTAGATTTTCCATGGTTCTGCTGTTCCCCATGGCTGGAGCACAGCGCGTGCTGCCTGCAGCTCTGGGCTGCTGTGTTGGGCAGCACTGCTGGACTTGCATTCTGTCACTGCTTCCTGCCTGCTGGTTTTCCCTGAGCTTAATCCAACAGAAAGCAGTGTGCACCAGGAATTGGTGGATGGAATGTGGCTTTATGGGAATGCAAGGTGAAGAAACCTGGGGCGGTGGCTTTCCCTGTGGGAGCCCTACAAGACAGCTCAAGCAGCCAAGGCAGCTCTCTCTGTTTCCAAAGCGGACTTGCCTCTGAGCAGTTCAAGCCACAGCAGTTCGCAGCATTTTTAAACGGAGGGGTTTTTTTTTTTCCTGTGTGAATGCATTTACATCTTGGCAGGAAATTCATTTTGTTCGATTTTTTTCCTTCTAATCCATTGCCTTCTGTTATTGATTTGTAATGCTTTCATTTCCTACTCCTTAACAGCCCATTAGGATTCCTGGCCCATTTTCAAGCTGCCTACTTCACTGCAAAGGCGGCTGTATAAATCAGCTCTGTCAATGGGATGTGTCAAGGTGGACTTTCTCAGCTTTTGATGGCTTCCCATCAGCATGCATTGTGTAATGGTTTTACAGTGCACACGTGGTGCTTGCCTTGGGATGGGATGGGCTGGTGGATCCCATTGTGTCTCCCCACAACACCCAAGCAAGTTTTAGTCTGTGTAGGATGGTGAAATCTTAGGATATATAGTAAATGCAAATGGTCTCAAGGAAGAAAAAATACTAGTCATGTTTGATAGAAAAAGGCTTCATTTCTTCATGGATGAATAACAATGTCAGGATTTGATCGTGCATAATTACTCTTAAATTTGTCACTAAATATGACATCTGCACAAAGCGGTGGAATTTACATTCCCTGAAAGATGAAGGTCTTCACAAAAAATGTGCCTTGAGTCACTGACTCTCATTTCCTTCTTTTCTTTTTCCTCCTGTCAGTATGTTGGTAAATGGGAGTATAGCTTTGAGGTAAGTTTGGAAACAGCTGCAGCCCCTGTGCCAAACCCTAGAATAGTGCATCTCTTCCTCCCCCAGCAGCACAATCCTCTCCTTGCAGGTATCCCCAAAGCTTCGTCTGTTCAGGTAGCAACTCACTGGTGTCAGGCTGCCAGTGCTGTACCTGGAATATAGGTGTTCATCAAGACACACTGGGAACTCAGGAATATTTATGGCTTGGCATCTTTGGAGCTGATTTCATAGAATCATAGAATCATGGAATGGCCTGGGTTGCAAAGGCCCACAATGCTCATCCAGTTCCAACCCCTGCTATGTGCAGGTCGCCAACCAGCAGACCAGGCTGCCCAGAGCCACATCCAGCCTGGCCTTGGATGTCTCCAGGGCTGGGGCATCCACAGCCTCCTTGGGCAACCTGTTCCAGCGCCTCACCACCTCTGGGTGAAAATCTTCCTCCTAATATCCAACCTAAACCTCCTGTCTCAGTTTAAAACCATTCCCCCTTGTCCTATCACTATCCACCCTTGTAAACAGTCGCATCCCCTCCTGTTTATACGCTCCCTTCAAATACTGGAAAACCACAATGACAGGACTGAACCTTAGTCCATGGGCATGCCTGTTAGTATGTGCGCTCTGTACATGTGAGCTGGCCCTGTGAGTGGTCACAGTGCCATCTGACTCCAGGGTATCACAGTCAGTCCCCCCCCTCCCCTCTATCAGCACTGCTGTTAGATTGACCTGCCTTGCTGCTGTTGGTGTCTAGTTAAAGGCTGTGGCTTTCTCCTTTGCTTCTCCTCCCATTTGCTGGTTTTGTTTATTTTCACCACTTTTTTTGTCATGCAGACCCACACATTTCTACACATAATCACCCAGTCGTGCCTGACACTCAGCAGGATAGAGGATGGCACCCATGGTCCCACCGTGGAGGCTTGCAATGGTAGCCCCTTGCAAACATGGATGCTAAGGAACTACACCAGGCTGGAAGTCTTTAGAAACATTTTTTACAGCCCCACTGATTATTTCCTTTAACAAGCTGTTGGAGGTTGGTATCTGAATATAAAACATCTAATGCAAGTTTATCCAAACACAGCATCGAAAGCAAATGTAACAGCTATGGATATAAGCTCCTTGCAGGAAAATGCTTTTCTGTTCTCTGCCTGTTTACCTCAAGAGAATTCCTTTCCTATCTCTTGATATATGTAATTGTACACGTGTTTAGTGTTAGTTGTTAATTACAGCAGACAATTATGAAGCATTAACCAGTGAAGGAATCAAAAATGTTGTGTTGATCCCTGCCTTTCTTGCCCAGATAGTTTCACTGATGTGTATGCGTAGTGGAAGACAGTGGGACCACGTAAGTTCAGTGGCACAAGCAGGGGTTGCTCTCATTTCTTATATTTTCATGCAGCAAACTGTTCCCTCCATGTCCGAGTGCACCGCTCTGAAGTCGAGGTGAGCACTGCTCTCATTACTGCAGACCCCCAGAGCTCTGATGAGCTGAGGGATTTCCCATCAGACCTATCATTTGCATACATTGCTAAGTGTAAAACAACATAGCTCTTGTGCATCTGAATGTGTGTGCAGCTCACTCTGCACCCATCCATGTGTTCTCAGCTTTGAGTGAAATAGAAATTTTAGGCTGCCTTGTATGAGCATTGTATTGCCTAGTAATTAATTGTTTCCCAAGCAAATGAGGCCTTTTTTTGTAATAACATAAATAATGATAGAACACAGAAAAAAAAATCTATGAGACGTTTGAAAATCCCAATAATATGTCAGTCTAGCACTAAATTATACACTGAGAAGAAGGGAACAGCTGATGAAGGCGACGGCAGCTTTTTTAGACTTCTTTGCATTTCTGGTTATAGCAGAAAATGATAGCTGGTTAATTGCTCAAAAAACAATGTGAGTGAAGAATCAGTGGTGCTTTGAGCTGTGCTGTTTAGTAAACAAACTACTTCTGTTCACACTGCTAACTCTTTCCTCTAGTAATTAGAGAAGAATTCCTTATATTCATCACTGAATGCATGTCAGATGCCCCCCCAGTGATTTCTTACAATATCTGTAGGATTTTCCTTGAGAAGTGCTTAATAGTTTGTTTTAAACCAAGGAGCCAACCTCTAAGAATGAGCCAGTGAAATAATGTTTGTAATAGAAATGAAGAGTGTTAGTATGTGACGTGTCAATCCAGGATGGACTGCAGTGTAAAATTACGTGGTGTAGTAGCCCAGGTATGTGTCTGCATATAAAACCAAGCAGAATGTGTTGCAGCTGTTAATGAAATCTGTTTCCTTGGCTGTTCTGGCTAGGGCAGGGTTATAACCTGCATGGAGCTGCTGTACAGAGCTCAGACTTAGTCTGCAGTGGTATGTTCACCTTCCCTCGGTCTCTTTATGTATGTGTGCTCCCAGTGCTTTCGAGCAGATTATTTCAGGTAAAGATGTTCAGCTTCCTTCTGTCCCCTTCTGACTCTCCCATTCCCCAGAAATAGTGCAGTGTAGTCAAATAATGAAAGGGACAGGTGTCCCAGAGAAGAAAAAATATATTGAAAAGAGAAAGATTATCACCTGTACGATGATGTTGTTCATGTACTACGTAACAAATTGAAGTTTGCTTTTGAAACATAGGTTTTCCACTAGCAATTATTTCTGAACTAACACCAAGTGGCCTGAAATGCGGATCTGTTTGGGTTGTTGGAGTCTGAATTCCTTAATCATAGAATTGTTACAGAATCACAGAACGGCCTGAGTTGCAAAGGCCCACAATGCTCATCCAGTTCCAACCCCTGCTATGTGCAGGGTCGCCAACCAGCAGACCAGGCTGCCCAGAGCCACATCCAGCCTGGCTCCCTTCAATTATTGGAAGGCCACAATGAGGTCTCCCTGCAGCTTTTTCTTCTCTAAGCTAAACAAGCCCAGTTCCCTCAGCCTTTCTTTGTAGGAGAGGTGCTCCAGCCCTCTGATCATCTTAGTGGTCCTCCTTAAACCAGAGCAGTGCTGCTTTGTGGTGATATTGACACGTGCTCACTGCTGTGCTTTGTGTTCCATCTGCTCTGCCTGGCTCAGCAGCAGGACCCCTCGGTCTCCAGGCAGCGTGGTTGGGGTGACACAGAGCCGGGCCTTGGGCAGGGCTAAAAGCACCCACAGAGCATTTCCAGCTGTGATCGTCTTGTTGCTTCAGCTCTTCCACTTCTCTTTGCAGAAGCTCACCCTGAGGCACGTCAACAGCAACCAGTGCCTGGACGGGCCGTCGGAGGAGGACAAGCTGGTCCCCAGCATGAAGGAGTGTGCGGGCGGCCGGTCCCAGCAGTGGCTGCTGCGCAACATGACGCTGGGGGCCTGACGGCCCGGCCCCACGGCTCCTGCCGACATGCAGCCCTCGGGCCTGCTGGAAACCTCTCAGCCACAGGAGGCCCCGGCCCCGCTGGAAACCACAGCCCTGTTGGAGGCCCTGCGCCCGCAGGAGGCCCGCCGACCTACGGAGCCGTGCTGTGTTGTTCTCCAGCAGGGCTCCACGTGCCCCCTTCGAACCCGTGACTGCTCAAATAGAAGTGCGTTGGAGCTTATAAATATCAAAATCTGCGCCGTTAGCAACGCGAATGTCCTCAGTGACTGTTTCAAGAGAAACCTTTGCGAAATTTGGTGGGAGAGGTTGGGTGGAGTGTATTGGTGTGTGTGGTACATCGTGCTGCAGAGCAGTGGCACGGCACAAAATGCCTTATGGAGCTGATGGCGCCGGGAACAACGGCCAGTGGTGTGGAGTGCAGCCTCCGTGTGTTGGTACCTGGCTTTCCTGGCATGTTTCCTGGGATGTTGGCAGTGGAGAAGCCCTGCACTGGGCAGGCCACTGAGGCAGCGTGCAGAGTTTCTGATGCCAAGAGACAACGGGTTACCCACGTGTGTGTGTTTGAAACAGCAGCAAAACGGAGCGCGTTCATAAAGTGAAATTGAATGAAACATCAAAAGAGACATTGGAACAATGCTAAGAAGGAGTGACACACGTTGAAATCTGCAGTAGGAAGACTGGGTTAGGGTTAGGGCCTGCAGCCTCACACCTGGCAGACTTAAAGGGTTTTTGCTGCTTCCACTGAATTGGTCCTCTGTGAGAAACAGAGACCAGGTGTCAGGCTGGACCCAATCTGCAGCTGCTGCTTTTGAGCATCACTGTGTCCCTGCATCCTGTGTGAAACGCAGTCAGGAGCGTTCCTCCAGGGATCCCCTGTCACAGTGGGTAAAACCGTGGGTCGGGTCTGGCTCCAATAGAGATAGCAGATGCTTATTTATATTTTTAATAATTTTGTGGCTTAATCATTTTGCTTTGTTAGCATGGTTATTAAAGAAGCACTGATGACACGTGGTCATGTCAGAGGCATCCCAGGAGCCAATGCGTCAGCCTGTGGCTGGGTATGGGAAGGTGACCTATCCATGTCAGTATCATTTCCATTGGCCATCACAGCAGAGATTCATATCATTATGGGTTAGTATTCTCATATGTAGATAGCAGAAATTCGTAGGCCATTTATATTTTCTAGATACATATCATTACATGAAATCTAGAAGCCTGTTCAATTTGAGACGTGTTTGCTGCATGTGCGTGGGAGCTGCCATGTCACAGCAGCTGGCACGTCCATCCCGACAGCCCTGCTCAGAGCGGTGTCGGGCACTTCCAGTCTCATCTTAAAGTCCCCCCAGAACTATTCAGTATGGCTTAACAGCCAGCAAAACAGAAGATGGCTGTAATCTTTCTTCACAGGAACAGCATACAAACATCACAAACAAACGTAAACACCAATCTTCATGCAGATCTTCTTTTTTAAAATTATTTCTCTATCTCCTTTTCAAGGGTTGTTCCAGCTGCACAGCCACTCAGGCTGGTGAATGATATATCCAGATGCTTGGCTTTGCTTGTGGTTGCAGAAGTAAAAGTTATGGGAGGTCCTACAGCATCCATGAGCGTTAGGAGTATGCACTCATGGTGCCAACCGATGGCTACCTCCAGTGTGACTGTGTCACTGTGTGACAGAGCATCCCCAGTGCACGAGGTGGCGGCTGCTGCACCTCTTAGAGGCTGTGTTCGCATTGGGAGGTTCTCCTAGCACTGTTGCTTGAAGGTGGTGAGAGTCTGCAATTGGCTAGGCTTGAGGTGCAGTTTCAGAGTGGCTGAGGCTGAGAAATTACATCCTGACTTAGATAAAAAGCACTGAATTTAGCCTCAGACACAGTGGGTGTTTCTGTTGGCTCAAATCCCAGACCTACCTCCTTGATGAGGGGTCAGATCCTGGATCTGCCTCCTTTGTGAGAATGTGGAAAAGCCCTAAGTCCTTCCAGAAGAATTTCACATAAACCTCTCACGTAGAATGAGGTGGTAGTGGTGAGGGGCACCTTAAATGCTGATACAACATCAAGGGTAACAAATTGTGATGTAGGAAATGAATGTAAGTTTCTGAGTGCTTGGAGCCCAGTCTTTCCTCCATCTCTTAAATTTCTGTGTTTCCTTGGCAAATAATTTGAAATCTCTCAGACCACATCTGATAAGCATGGTTCTGTTTGGCTCCCCGTTTACGAAATACCTCCGAAGGGTGTTGGGAGGACTGGCTTCTATTTGCACAGTGTGTTTAAAATAAAGAGAACTCTACGAATACTAAATAGAATTCTTTTATCATTTTCACCAGAGAATTGCTACTAGTCCTCGTGTTAAGAATCGCCCTGATGAAGTGAGGGCCAGCCATAGTGCGAGGGATCATCAGCGCACTGCGAGCCCAAGGAGACAGGAGAAACCAGGCACAAGTGGGGCCTGAAGCAGTGAGGTATTGTGATCTGTCCAGCTAGACGAGTGTCTGCACACGTATTTCCCAGTCACTAGAAGGATTTATTTCTTTGAAGAGCGTTTTGAAGAAAAGCTGTGTGCTTTGCTGCAAAACTGCGTTCTGACTTTGTATCTGCACCTTCTGGTTGTGTCTGCTGTGGGTGCTGGGCAGAGCCTCCAGGCTCCCTGGGTTCTGTGCTGTCTAAAAGTCCTTGCATTCCCCGTGTGTGGAACAACCTGGGGAGACAAAAGGAGTTGGTGAGCCCCAGTCTGTCCCAGCAGCAAAACTGTGCTGGGCTGGTGGTGCTGAGTGGGCACCAGCAACGTGCGTGGCTTTGTGTCAGCGCTGCTTCTCCAACACTCGGTCACTTCCATCAAGAACCGCTGCTCCAACAGGTTACCAGCCCTGTTTATTTCTCTTCTCCACATTCAGGCCAGCTTGGTAAGTGAGCCCTCATGGACACCTGGGGCACACAGTTACTGGGGGGAGCATTGGGACTGCGGTGGGCTTTGGTGAAGTGGGGGATGGCGCAAGGCATGGCGGCCTGCAGCCTTGCTTAGCAGCGCTCCTGGATGAGGGCGAGGATGAACTTCAATTTACAAAGGTAGATTGTGGATAAAGAATTGCACATTTTAAATGTTGTAACAGTTATTCAATGGCATCCTGGTACTCTTTGCTGTACATTTAAATATTTATACATTTTTGTAGAATTAAAATATACTGGTTTAGTTTTCTTCTGGTGCTTCTGTCTGTTTCTGCGTAAGTGGTGCTGTGTGCTGAAAGGTTGGCTTTGCAGCACAACCCATCTGTTTGCCCGGCCCTCGTTTACGTGCACAGTTTGCAAATGGCAGAGAGATAGGAGGTGGGATGGTTGCTGTGATTGCCTCTGGCTTCTCCTAGGGTTGCACTTAGGGCTGAATGCCAGCATGCAAAACCCAAAACGTCACCTCCTGGGATAAGCATTCTTCAAATGCTCCGTCAAGCAGCTGTGCCTTGGGGAAAAATACCAATGGGAAAGGTATGGCTTTCCTATAAATTTGATTTCTCTTCTCTCTGGAGTGGGGCACAGACGGGCTAAGGGACGAGAACTGTGGCTGCTGCTGCTGCTGCTCAGCCCTCCTGGCAACAGTGCCAATGGTTGCAGAGCTGCGTGCAGCGTAGCAGAGCAGTGATGTAGAACACACGGTGCCAGTAACGGCGTTTTAGGCTCATTTTGGCAGTTGGAGGATTTTTTTTCAGTCACATCTTGAACCGTGAGGTGCTCGGTTCTGGTGAGGGTGGAGGAGAGTCTGCTTTAAGAATAAAGGATTGTGAGCATCAATGCCAAAGAATCCTTGGCAGGTGGGGAGGCAGGGGCTGGGTTGTGGCACTGGCTCCATGGAAGGGGCTCAAGGGAAACCCAATCCCAAGTGCTAACAGACCACTAACGTGGTTGTGTCAGCTTTTACTTTAATTCCAGTTCTTGTCTAAATCAAATCTTTCTGGTATTAACCTTGTGAAAATGAAGTCGTGGTGGTAAGAGTCAGGAGAGGTGATGTGGCCTTCATCTACAGCACGTCATAGAGACTGACAAAGGCGCTTGTGCAAATAGAGAGAAAAAGCAGATAAATCTTTTCTCTCAAAGCCTACCTGCTTCTGTGTTTTCTAAACCTAAAACGATCCAGACTGTCTGCAGAGAAAAATGTATTTGTGTGTTTGCTTCTAATAAGCTGCAGTTTATATAAAACATCCATCGCACAGACGCCATTAAAAAACCCGTCAAGTTACTACTCTGATTATTAAACTATTTCACAGAGATGCAATTAACTGTAGAGCTCATGTTAATTATAGTATGTGAATCATTTAGATGAATCATAAAATAATCTATTTGTGAGTAATGAGTGCAGGCAGAGGTATGTTTCTTTTTGCATTTTGCAGAAGCGTTAACAGTTAGGATTGGTAATGGGGCTATAATTACAGCGAGGGAAACAACCAGCATCTCATTTTTCATTAAAAAAAGGAAAAAAAAAACCAAACGGTGTGTGTTTTTCTCTCTTCTTTTGAGGTACATTTAGGAGTTACATGGAGATAAAAATTCCTGGGGATCAAGCCCTTAAGAAAATCACCATGAGTTAAATGCGTTGCATGTGGGGACGTGCCAAGCCTGCACGAGCTGTGCCAGACCGGCCTGGTATCACCCACCATCACTGCTAGTAAGGCTGTGCTCAATGGGATACACGAGCAATGGGTTCAGTCTGCACAGCCAGCACAACTCCTCTGCTCAGAGCCCCAGCCATCTGAGTGGGGCGATTCCATTCATCGTGAGTATGATACGGCCTCGTTGTCTGCCAGGTGACATCTGTCACAGGGAATGAGTTGCGCCTGGAAGTGATTAAATTGGTGCTCCTTAGTTCAACCCTCAGCAACGCAGCCGGGTTCTCCTTTCCCTGCACGGCTCTGTCTGGGTGCTGCACTCACTGCAGGACGGGTTGGTGTAGGGCCACGTGCCAGGGGCTGCTCGCTGCTCACCCCAAAGGCTCAGCCCGCCTGTCCTCTGTCTGCACCTCCTGAGGTCAGGGAAATTGAGAGAAAATCAGTATCTGGCTCTGCGTTATATTGGAGCTGAACCTCGTGGTCTTCACGTGCCAGAGCAGGATGCTCAGAAATCAGCAAGCTGCAACCCTGTATTTTATCCGTCTCTGCATAAGTGATCTCTAGCCAAAGCTGTGAAGATAACTCCTTGCATGGTCTGCACGTGAGAACATGTTTTGCTTTATTTACCGTTTTTCTAATCCTGAAATACCCATTTACCACACAGGAATTAAGAAGAAACAGCCATGCTGCTGGTCTGGGTTGACGCTCCCTGAGGGCAGCTCTCTGGGACCTCACCAGGCAATTCCGGGGAAGCAGGTGTTACTTTCCATTGCAATGAGAAGCTGAAGGAAAATGCCTTAAAGGAGAGTTTACTGAGTAAAATGAACCTTATGGAAGCAGTAGGCTGAAAAGGACATGGTGGGTCAGAAGGTCTCCAAGGAACCCAAAAAACCCATTTGTAGAGAAGTGCTTCAGACAGTGCTTTGTGCTAGCTGGGCGAACCTAAACAGCCAGACACCTTAGGAAAGGGGAGAGAAGGGAGGAAACGTGTTAAGGAGGTGCTAAGGTTGGTAAATGCTTTGTAGTATTTAACATTTCAAAATTTGTCAAATGGAATTATCTTCTAGCAAAATGAATGGGAAGGCTGTGAGAACTGGGTTGGAAGAATACACTGTAAGGAGCTCCTGCATTTGCAAAGCAGATGAAGCAAGACCTTCATAGAGCTTTTTGTCTCTAATATACTAAATCTGTATACAGCTCCATTCTGTATAGCTGTATGTATATATGTACATGTATATATATATGAATGTTGCTGTTTTTCAGTGTATCTTAATGGTTTTATTGCAGTTTGCTCCAGGCTTGCCTTAAGGGTTAGGTTGGGAATGAGGAAGAACTTCTCTAAAGAGCAGTTGGACACTGGCACAGTCTGCCCAGGGGGCTTGGTGGGGTTGGGTTGGGTTGGTTGGGGATCCTAGAGGTCTTCTCCAACCTGAATGGTTCTGTGATTCTGTGGGCACGTTTCCTGTGCTCTGGTGGCAATGAGGGGTGGTTTTGGTGGACATAAATTGGGCTGCTGGCGAGAATCCCCTTCCTTGGGGTGCAAGGAGGGGCTGTGGGAGGGCTCATTATTCCCTCTTCTGGAACATTTTATTTTCTTAAGATGAACTGGCTTGTGTGCAAGCACTAGAAATAGCAGGGCTTGCTTTTAATCAAAACTGAGTAGTGAGGGATGGAAATGTATTGAGGTTCTGACATCCCAGGAACTGCAGTGGGAGCTGCGCATTTCTGAAATACATCTGAGATGTGAGGAAAATGTATTTTAAATCACACGGTTTTGAAGCTTTCTTTGGCATTTCCTAGGTGCAAAGGCAGAAAGAAAGGAAGGATTTATATTCCATACATACAAAACTACTACGAACGTTTTGAAAGCCCTGAGGTTAGGAGTAAGGAATGAGCGACCAAAGCATGTATTGTCTGTCCTAATTCTGCACTACAAGGGAAAGAGCAGCCTTGCCGTGTGAGCCCTTCCTTCAGTGCTGATGGTCATTAATGACAAAGTCAGGAAGGAAATGCATGGAGGCAGCTGAAGTATATGTAAGGTTACCAACAGGTCGTGCAGGGTAAGGCCTCACCCACCTCCTCCTTGCCTGTTTCCAGTTGCCCGCTTCTATTTGTTGCCAGCACATCAGGCAGAAATTCTGCTCTGTGCCAGTATTTCACATCAGACTCATCCCCTCACCTGGTCTGCTCAGGCATCCCTCGTTCCTGCCCCTCCACAACAGCTTGGGGTCATTTCTTGGGTCTCCCCAGCAAAGACAGCTTGGATATCGATGTAACTGCTGCAGGCGTTTTGCTTTGCTGTATTCTGCACGCAGACATCCCTGGCGATGGCTTCCATTGCCAATGATTCCATTTTGCTGGCCAGCAGCAGAATGTTGGCTTGGAGCATCCTGGTGCTCCATGCTAACATCTGCCTCAGTAACGCATCTCCCTTGGTCTTGCAGGTGAGCTCATTTCAATAGCATCCTTCTGAGCATCTCTCTGGAAAAGCTCTGTCTCAGCATACCCAGCTTTATTCTTACGTTTTGCCTGGAGATGGGGAAAACGAGCTTTTCTTTTATTCTTTTATTCCTCACTGCGTTTGCAGTGCTGCCCACATCCCAGCAGAGTGTTGCACGGTGAGCTCCTCGGGGTCGAGAGGGTTGCAAAGCTCCTGGCACCCAAAGCCAGCAGGAAGCCCTCCACAAAGACACGCTTTTCTCTATTTATTACTTTTTTCTTCCTTCCTTTAAGCTCTTCCAAGAAGCCCGGCCACATCCAGCATCACTCGCTGCTCTCCCAGGTGCCGGGAGCAGATCCAACTTTTGTCTCTGCTCCGTTATTTAAGATGTGATGGGAAAGGACTCGTTTGCAGACCTGTCTGTGCTGACATTTCAAGCAGAGATAATTGGGTGTATTTTTAGCTGCCCACGTTCCAAAGCACTAACTGCACATTTTTGTGAGGTGTGAGTTTATTTAGGGAAGAATTCATGGCTTGAGACTTCAAATAAGAAGCTCATAAAAGCCTACAAATGATCCCAGGTCGGCTCTCCGGCACTGTAGCTTTGAAAATACATTTCTAAGGGAAGCCGGAGTGCCGGGAGCCACTTCTTTCTGATTTTGTAGCTCCTGTGAATCTTTTTCTTCCATCAAATGTCAGCGCTGCACCCAGGCTTGGTGCTGCCCATGGGAGGACATGGCAGGAGCTGAGTGCCTGTGGTTGGCAAACAGAAAATGAGCTGCTGGTGCAGCACTGGTGCATACTGAGCAGGCAGAGGACACAGATACATACAAACCAAACCAAAAGTGCACCTTTTCACACTCCCATGTGCTGTGTCAGCTGCGCTGCAGGCTGGGGATCCTGGAGGGCTTTTCCAGCCTTAATGACTCTGATTCTATGCCAGAGGACACTGCTCTGGCTGGTGATGAACTGGGAGCAGATCCCAGAGCTGCACCACCCACACTGACTGGGTGCTGGGCTCAGCCCTGGCTGTGGGATGGGGTGGGTGCTGTGCCCATAGCTGGGTGCTGTGCTGGTTCTAGGTGGGGCTGCCCCCCCCCACTCCCTGTGCAATGCTCCCCAGCCCCGCTGTGGTGATTTATGGCTGTGATTTACGCTCGTTTTATCGGAAAATGCGAGTTTGCTAATAGCACCGATGGGAAATATAAAGATCGTTTGAGTGCCTGTCTTCAGCTAACAACCATTTATTGTCTGTAGAAAAGGATGTTTGCTGCATTTCTGCTGTAATTGTTTCTCTAAAATGGAGATTGATTTCGTTTTCTGAGCACACCGCTGGACTTCTGTAATTGGCTGCCTCTACCATGCTTAACTTGTCTGCACTCTGGGTCAGTGCTGTGCCCTTTGCATTACTGAACTGCATTTCACAGAACCCTAGAACGGCCTGGGTTGCAAAGGCCCGCAATGCTCATCCAGTTCCAACCCCTGCTATGTGCAGCCAACCAGCAGACCAGGCTGCCCAGAGCCACATCCAGCCTGGCCTTGAATGCCT
>JAOWBP010003503.1:25980211-25997175 GCA_028571105.1 Tragopan temminckii
ATAGAAATATATCACTGGGAAAGTGTTTGCTGCTCAGTGAAGCATACACTACAACTGCAGGCAGAAACCTCCTGGGTAAATTTCTGATACTCTTCTAGCAAGTGTGTCTAGACTGTGTTTCTGAGGATGACTGTCTTTTGCAGGGTTGAAAGGGTGTTTGTTTTTTAAAGGACAGGTTTATAATGCCATGTGCCATTCAGTTGGGAATAAATTAACAACAAAAGAAATAGGTCGGAGTGATTTAATTCATGTGCTCTTCAGATACTTTCAACAGCTGTACAAGTGTTGCCCAGACCTTGTGCTTGCAGGATCTCTCTGAGAACCTGGTGCTGGGCTTTAATCCTGGTGTGAGTCTCTCAGGAGTATTCATGCACTGTCACTGTGATTCCAGCTGAAAGCTGCAAGTGCTCAAAGACACCCCAGTGTTCAAAGTTGCCCTCTTGCTGTCCTGTGTTGCAGCTGTCATTTCCAGAAACCAGGAAGGACCCGGCGAGATGGGGAAGGCGGTGCTCATCCCAAAAGACGACCAGGAGAAGATGAAAGAGCTGTTTAAAATCAACCAGTTTAACCTTATGGCCAGTGACCTGATTGCTCTGAACAGAAGCTTGCCAGACGTGAGGCTGGATGGGTGAGTGCTGCACGGGGCTCTGCTGCAGGTGAATGGGGCTGTGGCTGCAATGCATCGTGGGCTGGCTGCAGGCAAATCCTCCTTGAGCTCCATGTGCATTGCTGGGCTCTGGGTGCAGCCTGCTTATCTGGGGCTTACCAGCTCTAGGTTTGGCTTCTTGTAACACATGCTGAGGCAAAGTTACTGCATCACAGATGTTAGTGTGCTGCGTAGTTTATTTTGTGAACCGATGTTAACTTTCAGCATTTTATGCTGTGGCACGTAACAAAATGCTGTCTGGTTTGTCATGTCACCTGCAATACTTTATTATTACTCTTTTTCTCCAGGAAAACTTTAAGCTTTTAAAGTGATAAAAAAAAAAAACCACCATTGTTGACTTTGTAGTTTTTTATAATTAAGTTACTGGCATTGAAAAGTTGACGTGTTAATTCTGACAAGAAGACAACACTACCAGTGCCAGAAGTTGTCCTGCACAGTGTAACTTTCTATTGGTTCTACCTGTAGGCTTTTCTGGGATAATCACATTTTAAAGAATCTTTTTCAGAACGCTTTGCACTTGTTTAAATCTGAAGGCTTTAAAGTCTGTTTATTCATTTAAATCTGATAATTTCTGATACCCTGTTATGTGACTCCTGCTGGCTCCCCACCTTCTGGGCATCTGCCATTCCTGGAGGGATGCTCAGAGGTGACTTCTCCACACGACTCCCATTTTTGGCAGTTCTGCCCTGCCTGGCTGCACAGCTACTTAAACCAGAGTGGTTTGGTGCGTGTTACAGGCTGTGGCACTGAATACTGATGCCTGTTGCTGAATTGCTAATGTCCGTACCATACCTTCTTTTGACTAGGCATGCTAACAGCAATACGCAGAAACCCAGCTGCTGAAGGCACTGATGTGTTTTCAGTGTGATGGGAACGGAAAGATTGGAGGTTCTACACAGCAGCTGCTCTCTGAGCAGGTGAACAAGGCAGCGAATAGCTGATCTGTCCTCAGGTTCCTATGCTGGCAGATGGATGGGCACTGACTGTGCTGCCCTCCTCTCCATCTCCCAGCTCCGCAGTGCTGGTGAGGTTCTGCCTGCTCTCGGAGTTCTTTAGGGTGGGCTCAGCAATGGATTGATGCACCTGAGCGTCGGCAGATTTAGGAGAACTGTAAGGCAGAACTATATATCAGAAGAACCCCAAATGTTTTCCCTTATTGCACAGCACTTTAAGGGTCACAGAATCATAGAATGGCCAGGGCTGGAAGGGACCTCAAGAATCATGAAGCTCCAACCCCTCTGCCACAGGCAGGGCCACCAACCTCCACATTTAATACCAAACTAGGCTGCCCAGGGCCCCAAGGATGATTTTGTATCCTAGCATATAGTTACTGCAGCTTGCAAGAAATGCAAATGTAGAAAAATATGAGCTGATCTAAATGTAGGCAAGTTGCCAGATATTCTAAAATTTCCCATTTCTTCTACTTTTTAAACAGAATTGTCACTTAGCTGAAATCTTGCTTATTGTGATTTCTTTCCAGTTAAATTCTTCAGGTCCCCATGAAGTTTTAAATCAAATAAATACTACCTCCCTCCTACCCATTTTATTTGTAAATGTCTGCAAATAGCATAATTGTTCCTTAAAAACCATACCTAATTCACAAGCAACGTGAGCGATGCTTCTCCAGCACATGACCATTTGTAATCTGGTGATGCTCATTTTCAATAGAACAGCACCTAACATTACTGCCAGCAAAGGTGCACTCTGTGTAGCAGAAGCACCAGGAAAGCTTTACTGCTTATTGCTGCTTTGCTCCTTGTTGCCTGCACTTCCCTGTGCAGTCAGGAGCCAAGAAGGTACTGCTTGGTACTGCTTCAAAAGCTCTGTCCTCCCCCTGTGAGTGATAATTGAAAAGAAAAGGAATAATGAGCAAATAGGTAAAGTGTTCATCTCAGTGAATGGCTGTGCTTGGTCTGAGGGAGATGAGCTATGTAGTGCTCAGACAAATCTGCCTGCGTGCATTTCTTTTATGAGAAAAGCTTTCACACTCTATCTGCATTGAAAAGACAAAGTATTTTGGGATTTCAAAAAAAAGCATCTTTTTGTTTTTCTCTTCTGACAGATGCTTTCATTACATGTCCTGTCTTTAAGGAGGATTAAACTGTTCCAAACGCCTGTTTATAATGCTTTGCTCTTTGGGGAGAATACAGTTTTTCAAGGCCGGGCTGGATGTGGCTCTGGGCAGCCTGGTCTGGTGGATGGCAACCCTGCACATAGCAGGGGGTTGGAAGGAGATGAGCATTGTGGTCCTTTGCAGCCCTATGATTCTGTGAGTTTTATGGCTAATGCATTTAGTATGCAACAGCAACACCTGCTGTATTGCCAGGGGTTGGAGGTGTGCTGCAGATATGTGGGTGGCTGAGCCTTGTATGTTATAAGTGCAAACTTTTCTTTCAGAGCCAGGGAGTTTTCTGGCAGGACTTGCCCTGCTGCCTGGTGCTGATGAGCTCAGTGGCACTCAGGCTGTGTCTCTTGCTTCCCCCTATGCCAAGGAATCTCAGTCCACAGCCTGAGTTGTGTTGGTAATGGCCAGCCTGAAGATGTTAATCAATGTCAAGTCTAATTATGAACAGTTGAATTCAATGTAGAAATGTGTAATTTTGTTTCTAAACACATTCCCCAGTGAAGGGAAATCTATCTTCAGTCTTTTCTGAAAGAATAAGTTGCCAGTGCTATTCTACAAATTGTTAAGCCTTTATAATTGGATTTCCTTATCGTGGAAATTTGGGTTAAAGTCTGCTTGTAAGCGTGCATCTTCTAATCAGAAACAGCTCACATAAAGAAAAAGGCTTTTATTTTTCTGCTCTGGAGAACCTCTTATAAAAGCAGCAGTCCTGGGTGCACAGAATTAGTGCCCATTATCAGTAACCACAGTGTCACAGGTACTGCATAGAATCCAGCAGACTGGGCAGGGCTGTGAGCTGCCAAATACCTGCATGAGTAATCTGTATGCAGTCAGAAACCCTTCTTGGGGTTATCCTTGACAGCTTACTGTGGGCCATGCTTGGATCTGGCTGGCCTTGTTGCCTACGACTTATGGATATCTGGCAATATTAAGGGATTTATCCCAACAATGCCACTTCAGATGAAGGTAAGAGAATCCGTGATTAAATTTCAGGAAATAGTCATAATAAGCAGTAAGCACACTTCTTAAGGACTGAAGGTGCTCAGCTGCTGCTCTGACACTTACTACAATGCAGATCTGGTGGCCACTTGGTGGTGGGTGACAACATGGTCTGGACGTGGTCATTGCATGTCTAGGAGGCCTCTTAGAAAGAGCTTGGCACAAAACATGAGAAGCAGAAGCAGTGCTTTCATGGTCATCTTGCTTAGCCTCAACTTTTTCTTAATTGTAGCTCTGGCTTGAGTGCAGTGCTGTGGTTTTGTGCTGCCTTCTTCCAGTCCAAAGCCTTGGCTGTTGTATGGCCCTGTGTGCTCAGAGCAGGGAAGGGGCTCTGGACAAAGAAGGAGCAGCCATCGCTGCCTGAAGTCCTTCAGTGCCTCCAGCCCTGTGCCTGGGCAGGGAGCATCCAGTTCTGCCCTGAGAAGGGAGAGCCAATTATTTTGATTTCTCATGGTTGCATCTAGTTTATTTGTCTCATGCCATGAAGTGTTGCCTTATTTCTTTTTCCAGCTCAAAATAGTCACTGAAGTGTGTTCGGGTTTTACCTGCTTACAGCTTCCTATCAGTAAAAGCTAACTTGTTTTTAAATATTTTACTATGCATATAAATTTATGCATAGAGAAATTCTAAACCATCCCTAAACAAGGAAGGTCAGAGAGAAATTGATCAGTGCTTTCAGCCAGAAAATATTTGTGAATGACACATTAGGAAGGATTTTGCCTTGTGTATGTGGAGGGAGAATTACCTGGGGTGACCGCCAGCAGGAAGGAAAGGTACCCATGGGTAACCTGCACAACATGGAAGGCAATTCCTGATGTCACAGTTGGCAGCGGTGCCTCAGGAGGTGCTTGCAGCCCCTGCAGTCCCATCAGCTTCTTCCAAATTGCTGAGCTCACAGCTCCCCACACTGCTAAAGCAGCGCTGGCCTCTGTGAGGTCCTTACGTGTGGGATTGATGCTGAATTTAAAGATGCTACAATGCCATAGCTCTGATAGGAGGTGAGGGATGCAGGGGGACCTCTGAGCTCTGCCAGGTGTGCTCAGGCTGCTGGAGCACTTCTCGCAGGTGGGCTTTGGGTTGTTCCTAGAGCCCTGTAAGACCACAGCTTTGCTTTGTTTGGCTTTGCATTGTTACTGCTTAGTGGAAAATGCTGCTTCTCCAATTACTTTATCACAATGACAGTCAGTTATTTGTGGTCTTGGCACGGAGTGAGCAGTGCAGAGATGAGGATGTTACATGTGTGCCAAGCAGAGCCTGCTCTGTGTGACAGAACACAGGCACAAGGGGAGGCAATTCGGGTCAGGCACCAGCAGCAAAACACCCACGTGCAGGAGAAGAAAGTGTGAGTGCTCAGCAGGGCTGTGTTTGTTTGTGCTGCAGGGTTAAATCCAAGTGGCTTATTGTTGTTCCTCTGGAAATGGGGGAAACTTCTCTGTATCAGAGGGGCAGAAGTGCTGCTGGAGAGAAGGGAAGGTACCCTGGGCTTGGCTAAGTGCCTGTGGCTGCTGGCCAGCTTTTGATGCTTGCTGTGAGCAGGGCTGTGCTCCCTGTGCCACCTCTTGGCTTTGTGGGGATGGCTGTCCTGGCTTCTTTATATATGCTTCCTTAATAACTGCTTCATGAAGGAATGGCATCGCTTATGGTGCCATCAGTTATGCCCAGAAAAAGGGTTGCTGTAGGACCAGAGCAGCAAAAATCCCATACTAACTGCAACCAGAACTAAAGGGTCTGCCTTGGGCAGGTGGCAGAAGCTGCAGCTGTATCCCAACGGGCATCTGGCCGCAGTGAGGCTGTGCCCATCTGGTAAGGGCAGGTGTGATGCTCAGCCATGTCTCTGTGGGCTGCTGTCCCACCCCACTCCTGTGCTTTGCTATTGCTGATGGCATGCAGAGAGAGTTCCCTTTGTTACTGAGAGCTCCAGGAGAGCGTTATACCCTGATGCTAATGCTCTGTATGTCTGCTCTGCCAGGCATTTTGGGACGGACACAGTGGTGTCTTGTTTCCTGTACTGCAGGTGTGAGCAAGAGATTTGGGGATCCAAAGTTAATACTTGCTAAAATATTTTGAACAATACATCAAAAAGTAGTGGAAGGTTGAGGTTAGCCTGGTATTGTAAAGTGGAGAAGATTCAGCAATGCTATCATAAAAAGCAGCACTGGAAATGGAGCAAAACTAATGATGAAAAGCTGTCCAGGAAAGACTTATCTGATGAGTTGTGAGCTCCGTTACAGGCTTGTCCTGAGTTAAGCTGCATGCCAGACAATAACTGCTCCTGTGTTCAGGTTTGTGGGGGTATTGATGCTTCCACTTCGAGTTAAGGTGAAAATCCCGAGCTGTCTGCTGGAAGGCTCAGGATGGCGGATCTGCAGTATTGACTGTGGGTTCTTTGCTTTTAATAATGCTGCGTTGTGTAATTGTGGCCTTCCTCAACGTGAAAATAACTTTGAGCATTCAGTAAACAACTTGGGAAGTGATTTTTTAAGATCTCAAAGCAGAGTTAGGTTGGAAAATCCCGGAGGAATATTTGATATTCAGGGCTATACCTGGAGCTTTATGAACACGGATAGCTGGAGGGATGAGTGAAGGGTTGCTCCTACCAAGTGCAAACCTGCTTGTACTCTGTAATGAAACGCCGGAAAACAATTTTCATGCATCTTCACATCCTTCATCTGCTAGCTATAAAAATTGATTGGCGCTGGGACTTATTGATACAATAAAATTCAGTGAGACAGCGCGGCTGCAGTCCTGGCACTCTAAGTGAAATGAATTCCTTTTCAATTATTTTCTATTTACCTTTCATTTGCATTAATTTCAGTTTTAAAACAGGAACTGGTGCAGTTGAAGTGAATGTATTGAAGTGGAGCTCCAACAGGTGTGTGCTGAAGTGATGGGGCAGGTGGCAGAGGTAGGGTTTGCAGTGGGGAGAGGTGACAAATTAGGCCTAAACCAAGTCTCTTTTTTATGCAGCTGCTCCAATGGACTTTTCTCCTGCTCATAATGTCGTGCCATGCATTTCCTTATAGTAGTTTAAATTTCCTCTCAGGTCTTATATACGGTATACAGGAGAGAACTGTGTTTCAGACAGCAGGATTCTCTGAGCACAAACGTTATCGCTTATGTAGAAATGAAGCATTGCTGACTGCAGGTAGCCAGGTGGTGCTCCAAAGTGCAACTTCTAGAAAACACATTCAGGATTGCACCAACATCCAGTGGTACACACCTTTTCCATCTATTTCCATCTTTATATTCTCAGTAATGCAAGGTAATAGTGGGTAATGACTAAATAATCATCAAAATCCCCCAGCTCATATAAACTATACCTATTTAACAGTTTTTTATGTTCCCTAATGCACCGTATCACAAATACTGCATAATAAATTCTACTTACTGGTTACGTTCTCATTTTCCCTCCAAGTGTTTTGCTTTCCTGCATGATTTTCTGCCTTGATTTTCTTTCCTGAGAGCCTCAATATAATTCTGGAAGAGAAAAATCGCAGCACAGCCCTTCACGTTCGTGTAATTTGCACACAGCCAACGGGAAGGATGGTAAATAGTCTCACTGTTTCCATGTTACTGATCTTGAAAAGTGTGTTTTTCCTGCATTTAAACAGCTGTATTTACTTCATGTGTATTTATAAAGTAACATCTGATGAGTGCAGAAGGAAAACCAGTGTTTCTGGGGAAGTCTTGCCAGCATCAGTGTGTGTTAACAATTAGTGTGCGTTGTAAGGAGTTTTGGGGTGGTGGAGTGGCAGCCCTCGGATCTGATGGCTGTGTGAGCAGTGCATGGCTTACCTTTACCTCTCCTTCAGTGAGCTGTGTGTTCCTGAAGCAGAAAAAGTGCAGTGTGTGTCAGTGCAGTGGTTGCAGTGAAGGGAAGATGTTATCTTTCATACGGTTACAAACACCTCCAGGTGAGCAGTGCTGTGAGTAGAGATTACGCACATGATGCATGGCTGTAGCAGTACTGGCACATCTTGTTTAGCTTCCAGAGCTGAGTGCTGGCATAGGACCCAGGGAGCAGCACATTGCCTCTATGGAAGATACGTGAGCAGCTTGCAAGTGTTAGGTAGCCAACAGGTCAACGAGCTCATGGTGTTGTTGAATCCAAGCAATGAATGTTCTCACCATGGGACCGGTGCTTGTGGACTGAGGTCATCCCAGCAGCCAGTGCAGGAATCACCTCTGTTACACTCATTAATTAGCAAGCACTAATGACTTTGTGTCTGTGCAGTTTGTCAGCTCCAGAGCAGCTGCTTATTTAAAATTTAATCCTTAGGTCACTTCTTTCCAAGGAGAGGGGCCCTGGGCAGCCTGAGCTTGTAGGGGCACCATCCTACAGCATAGGTGGGCCCCTTCCAGCCCAGCCATTCCATGGTTCTGTGATGGTTAAGGCTCCTTCCAACCCAACCATTTTATGGTTCTATGATCTTTAAGGCCTCTTCCAACTCAACTACTCTGTGATTCTATGATCTTTAAGCTCCCTTCCAACCCAACCATTCTGTGGTTCTGCGGTCTTTAAGGTCCCTGCCATCCCAAACCATTCCATGTTTTAAAAAAAAAAACAAATTTTCTGTGAATATTCTGTAAGAAATAAAGCAAAGTGCAACATGAACTATCCCTTGAGCTCAAAAAGCATACCAAAACATCAGTGATAGCTAAAGCACAAATGTAGACAACCCCAATTTTATCTTTGTTCACAGTGTTGCTGCTTAGGTGGTGCCTTGCTCTTGGCCTCCTCTTTGCACAGTCAGCCCTTTACTTTTGCAGACGTGTTTCCAGAAACTCCCAGAAAGCTGAAGAAAGTTGAGCTTCTTGTAGAACTGCTCCTCTGAGAGCACCTTTCAGATTTGATGACTGCGTGCTGTGGGGTGGAAATCAGCATGGGGCCCAGTTTGCCACCCGGAGCAGACTAAATGCTCCTCTGGGTGGGCTGAGCGCTGCAGTAATCTACTGAAATATGGATTTAATACCATAATATAGACAAAGTACATGCATTTACATTTTCTACTGAAATCAAATGACCCAAATTAAGCAAAGTGAATAGATTTAATTTAGTCTCTGATGAGCGGACCAGATATCAACAAATCCCAGTTCATCGCTTGATGTACCCGAGAAACTATACATAGCCAAGCAGCAGCATGAAGTCATTTGGAAATTGAATAATCCTCCCCCAGAGGGGATAATCCCAGCCTGGAAGTGTCTGGGATGCTAAGGAGGGGATGAGCAGCAAGGTCTGTTGCTGTGAATGGAACCAGGGCTGCCAGAGAAGGACTTCACGCTTCATGGGTCCCTTCCAACTCAGGAGATTGTATGATTCTGTGATCAAAGTTAGTAAAAAGCTGCAAACGAGGAGATACCTGCCTCTTTGTGCCCTGGCCTTTAGCTGCTATTGCATATGTCTGGACATTTGTAAACAATCCCATGTAGCTGCTCTCTCCCAGTTTTCAAAATTGAGTCTGTTCTAAATATAATTCAAGTGATTGTTGTGAATTGTGGGACAAGCAGAATTTATGCCAGCTTTGTATATACCCGTTCAGTGTGCCATGGAATTAAATCAGTTCAGAATGTCTGATTTTGGACACACTATTCTGCTGAGCTTTTGCTCTTTTAGGCACCTCTGTTGTCATGGATGATCATAGAATCATAGAATCCTTAGAATTGGAAGAAACCTGTAAAGGTCGCCTGGTCCAGCTCCCCTGCAATCAGCAGAGACACCACAGCTAGGTGAAGTTGCCTAGGGCCTGGTCCAGCCTTACCTTGAGGGTCTCCAGGGATGGGGCATCCTCCACATCTCTGAGCAACCTGTACCAGTGCCTCACCACCCTCACTGTAAAAGACTTTTTCCTTTTATCTAACCTAAATCTACTCTCTTTCAGCTTGAAGCCATTTTCCCTTGTTCTATCACAACAGACTCTGATAACAAGTGATGAGCTTTTTCTGTGTGAACTCTAAATCATAACTGATGTCTAGATGTAAAAAGATTGCTGAAGTTGGAAAGGTGGGATGGTGACCAGCAGACCTGAGTGGTCTCCATCCAAATGATTTGAAGGCCATTACATAGCTCTGTACGTGCATACATTTATATATGTGTTCATACACACACCTGTGTATGGATGGTTTCTATTAACACCATACCTTCTGCAGTCAGATCTGATGTTCATTGACTGTCTTGTGAACCTTTTGCCTGTTCTGTAGAATGCAGTGATGTTCAGTATCTTTATTATCACCTCACCTCATATTTTGAAAGCTGTGATCACGATTTCACGTACTTTTTTAATGGCAGTGATTCAGAAGAAGAGATTAAAGTGAGTTTTGTTATAGTAGGTGATGTTTATGAAAGAAACCATGTGGACAAACTGACTTTGCTGCAGGGATCTGGGTCATTTGTTTTCCTAGCTCTTAACAGAGAGGTTTGATGTACTGGAGGAGCTCCTCCTAAAGAATTCATGCATATGAAGATTCCTTCTGACCTTCCTGTTGGTAGAGCTCATTAGGGATCTTCTGGATTCCCCTTTTTTTTCTTTCTCCTGTATTTTTTTGGCAGGTGCAAGACCAAAGTGTACCCTGACGAGCTCCCAAACACCAGTGTGGTCATCGTGTTCCACAACGAGGCCTGGAGCACCCTGCTGCGCACAGTGCATAGTGTTGTCTCCCGCTCCCCGCGCCGCCTGCTTGCCGAGATCATCCTGGTGGACGATGCCAGCGAGAGGGGTGGGTGCTGCAGGAAACTATTAGCAACCCTTTGTGCTGTGCTTTGTCACTGCGTGTTGCTGCAGACGGCAGAATCCCTTACCCCATCTCTCTTTTGATCTCTGTTTTGCTGCATTCCATAAATGGGATGGATGGGGCAATGAGCGGTTTTCCCTGGTGCAGCCAAATGCAACATTCAGTTGCAACCATTCCATGTGAGGAGGGTGCAAGCCAAGCCATCCTTTACTTCTGCTCCATGTAGCACTAACTTCACTGTACTGTCCTGGTTTTCCCTGTTTCAGAAAACATACAGGCATGTTACTTCTCTGTGCCCAAAGGCTAGTCCTAGAGGGCCCAAATGGTGCAATTTATCAAAAATAGCTGTAGTCATATTAAGCCATATACGAATGAGCAGAAGTGTAATCATCTTACACGCAGTACTGATTGCTGATTTATTACTGGGAAACAGGCTGTGACTTACTTGAAGATCCTTTTATCTCTGTGATGTTTTCCTGAGGTGCTCAGGCCACTGTGTGCACTCATGGATGTGTGCTTTGTGGCTGCACGGAGCTGAGTTCCAGCGTGAGCCTCTGTAGCTCTGCTCTTGCTCTTCAGAAAAACTCTACATGTGTCAGGAGGAGTTTCCTGCACTGTGCTAGTGTTGGTCCCTGGCAGGGCAGAGCATGGCACGTATGTTCTGCAGCTGCATTTGGAGCCCTCAGGAGTTGCTGAACCTAGCTGTAACAGAACAATAGAACAGTTGGGTTGGAAAGGACCTTAATGATCATCAAACCATAGAGTGGTTGGGTTGCAAGGAACATTAAAGATCACAGAGCCATAGAAGGCTTGGAAGAGACCTTAAAGGCCATAGAACCATGGAGTGGTTGGGTTGGGTTGGAAGGGATGTCACAGCTTCAGGTGTGGACTGGCTGCTCCCTGGCTCAGGCTGCCCAGAACCCATCCATGGCCTGGGGCATCTCCAGGGATGGGGCACCGCAGCTCAGGGCAGCAGTGCCAGAGCCTTGGCACCCTCAAATAATGTTTCTCTATTATTATTATTTTTTTTTTCCCACTGCCTTTGGCAGAATTTCTGAAGGCCTCCTTGGAGAACTACGTGAGGAAGCTGGAGGTCCCAGTGAAGATCCTCCGGATGGAGCAGCGATCAGGGCTGATCCGCGCACGGCTGCGGGGCGCAGCGGCTGCCCAGGGGCAGGTGGTCACCTTCCTGGATGCACACTGTGAGTGCACCCGTGGCTGGCTGGAGCCATTGCTGGCCAGGATCTGGGAGGACAGGTGAGAGGGGGTGAGAGACAGCATATCCTTGCAACATCAGCTGGGGCTCTGGGCCATCCCTCGAGTGCCGTGCTGCTAAAGCAATAAAAATGCAAAAAAACATTCATTGATCTGAAAAAGAAGATTTTTTTTAAAGATTTATTTTGCAGGAAGTTAGAGGATTCTATAAAATTTATACCTAACGTACTGAACCACAGAACCTTAGGGGCTAGAAGGGACCTCTGGAGCCCCCTAGCCCAACCCCTACAGGAGTTCCCTACAGCAGCTGCACTGCACACAGTGTCCAGGTGGGTACAAATATCTCCAGAGAAGGAGACTCCTCACCAATCTGAGAAGCTGTGCCAGGGCTCTGCCACCATCCAGGTTAAGAAGTTTTTCTTCCTGTTCATATGGAACTTCCTGGGTTCTGGTTTATGCCATGTCCTGTCACAGGGCACTGCTGAACAGAGCATTCCTGCGGAGGAGCCACAGAATAAAACAATGGGGGGATTCAAACAATAATTTTGTTTTCATATGCCTTTTATTTTTTTCCTTACAGGAGGACTGTTGTGTGCCCAATCATCGACGTGATCAGTGATGACACGTTTGAGTACATGGCTGGGTCAGATATGACTTATGGAGGGTTCAACTGGAAGCTGAATTTCCGCTGGTACCCCGTGCCCCAGAGGGAGATGGACAGGAGGAAGGGGGACAGGACCTTGCCTGTAAGGTAAGGAGGGGAAATGGAGTACTGGGGTGTTTGGCGTTGCTGTAGGTAGATAACAATACTTAATACTGAAGGTTCTGCTGCAGTATTGGAAAATGCACGCCAGATAGCTGTGGCAGAAAACACCAACATCTGCCTTGTCCTTAATGCTGTAATGTAACTATCAGATAACTATCAGAGCTGAGAAAATTCTGTCAATATTTCCTTTAGAACGTTCAGTAATTCAGAATAATACCTGCTAAGTATTGAGCTTCCTTCTGTGTTTGTTATCAACAAGTAGCCTTGTTGAACTTGTTTGCAGACATTACTGTTCTCATGATTTAAAACAAATATTGGATCATATTTCTGAAATGCAAAATTTTGGACATTTAACCCAAGCATTTGGTTATGGTCTGCACTTCTTAAAATACATACTTATTGCCTATAAAATAACAACGATGACAGTGCACGCCCAGTCAAAACTGATCTAAGAATATATCTTGAGTTCCTCTGAGCCTTCCTGACCTCCTTCTAATTGCTGAAACCAAAGTCTGTAACGAAACCTTGAGAAAAGTTCTAAATGAAGTTGGAACCAAGCAGATTGAATACATTACTTGCCATGGGTTATTTGCTCAGCTCCAATAGCTTCTGTCATCTTCATGAGAACTGAAAGAAAAATTAAAAAAAAAGAAAAAGGAAAAAAACAACTTTAAGTTGTAATAATTGGATGTAATGGTTTCAAACCTGTCTAAAGGGATGTGATGAAGTGGAAAGAATTCTAGTCCTGCAAACCCCTGACTGTGGGCGACAGGCAGATTAGGAGAGAGGCAGCTCAGGGAGTGGCAGTTCCCAGCAAAGCTTTACAAAGTTTCCAGGTAAGGCAGAGGGTGGGCACAGAAAAGCTTTTTAGATCTGCTGATACTGACAGTGACCAAAATCTGTCACTTTAATTCTTTCAAAGCCTGGGGTCAGAGAAATGCTGGATGTTTTACATCTCTTTCTCATCAGACCATCTCTGGAACCAGCTTGCTTTCCAGTTCCTTACCCAGTTAAGACTGAAGTGTGTGTTAGGTTCATAGCGTTAATTGTCGTAACGAGCTGCACGGCCTCACGCTGTGCTGTCTGGCACTGCTGGCTGCTCCTCCAGCACCCTTGGCTTTGCTCCAGCCCTCCTGTGCTGACACAGGAAGCTTTGAAAGATGGGCAGAAGGGAAGCAGTACTTAAAGTTAATCCAGAATCATACACGTAACTGACTCCTAGAGTTATTAAAGCAAAGCAGCTTTTCATCCTTTCCTCACTGGCTTGTAGCTGGTGATTGCCTGGTGTTTTGGGAGCCCTCCAGGTGAAGATGGGTGTTAGTGAAGGGTCAGAAGTTAATGAACAATGCAACACATCCTCTAATTATCCCTGTAACAAGTACTTGAGAGGGAGGTGGTGGCTCCAAAGGTGGTGTAATTGGGCTGCCTGGGATGAAAACTATTAGCTTTTAGGCACAGGTGCCCTTTCTGAACACACAGAGGAGACTTTTTGGTCAAAAACAGCATGTGAGATTTTTCCTGGAAACACTGGCAGCTGGTGAACACTGAGGTGTAACAGTCTTCATATGGGAAATGACATTTAATAAGTCATCGGCTGCTTTCAGTGCTGGCCACTGTCTGGAAATGCTTATCAACAGCAATCCAAGAGATTGTGGCAGTAAATCAGTCTTGAAGCGTCAGAATCACAAAAGTGAACTCTGCATCCAACGAGAAAAAGTGGAATATTTCAGTTGAGTTCAGAAGGCTTTTGGCAAATGCTGCTCCTTGTCTGTTCTAAAGATAGAGGCCAAAAATAAGCAAAAGCCAAACCCACACCAACCATTTGGGAACAAGCTGCTGACTACATTTTTTTTGCATTGCCTTCCCCGTTCTATAACATTATTTCAATCTCATGAAGATTGAATATGTGTGCATTCATCTTTTTTTCTTTGCAATCAATGGAATAAGCACAGAATACATAAAGATCAGTGACTTATGTGCTTGTATGTGTAATGTAATCATTGCACTCAAATCCTGCGTTTTATTACACTAAAAAGCCATGTAATCAGAAAAAGTGTTTTGCTCAAATTCTTACCTGTCGTAATAACAATGATAAATTCCTACTGTGACTTTTTACGTTTAATGCAATAATGCAGATTAGACATAATCAATTTGTGAGTGCAGCGAGGCTGTGGTACTGCTCAGAGCTGAGGTGCCCCATCCTTGGAGGTGCCCCAGGCCATGGATGGGCGCTGGGCAGCCTGAGCTGGGGGGCAGCCAGCCCACGGCAGGGCTGGGGCTGAGGGGTCCCTTCCAACCCAACCGTGATTCTTTTAATTATTTTATATAAAATTTATTGTTTGTGTATATATTATTACTGTATATACATTTTTTAATGGAAAGATCAGAGTAGCTCACTGCTAAGAGATCACTGGTTGGCATGAATGGATTTCGGCCATCACTGGGACCATTAATCCCAAGGGGGAGTTAAGCACATGTGTTATCCTCAGGTGAAGGCACACGATCCTTTCTAATTAGTGGATGTGCAGCACGGCTTAATTGTTTGCTTAAGGAATTAAAGAAACTCTTAAATTCACAAATCAGGTATTTCAGCTCACTGAAATATCCGTCCTTGCGGGAATCTCTGGAATTGATGGGAAAAGGTTAATTAATGCAGTGACTCTGATATTGAAACCCCACATCTCCGTATCGTGCAGTATGGCTGTAAAAGCACTTTCTTAATGGAATCTGTTAGAGAAGTTGGATTGTTTGTCATATTTCTAGCAAACAGAACAGTGAGAATTCATAGGTGCCTCTCATACTGATGAGCAGCTCCTGCCTCAGACAGAATGGGTTCTGATGTGGCTGCTCACACATACACTATTCCTTTGCACACCTCAGCCCCCAGCATTTTTCCCCTTACTTTTTTCTTGTAATGCTTCAGCACCAGCTATAAAGGACCATTGCTGTCACTCATTGCTGTTTTAAAGTTCCTCAAAGATTTTATCTTGTTCCTATTCTCTAAATGCTATCACTTCAGCTGTCACTGAAGTAACACCTGGTTTGTGCACTAGGTAAATAGCTTTGCAAAACATGTCACTTGAAGTGCAAAGCCTGCTGTTCCATTGGGCTGCCTGGGGCAGAATCCACGTGGCTGCACAGATAGAGCTGAGAACACTGGAACAGGGTTCTGGGCAGTGCAGTCTGTCGGAGGTCTCTCAGGTTTAGTGGTAAATGCTCATGGAGTGCTAAACCCAATGGTCTCATTCAGTCTCTCATTGGTGTGCTCTTCTTTCCCCACTGCAAAACAGTACTCACACATCCCATGTCTCCGGGTGAGCTCAGTGCTCCTTCTGTGATTTGCCAGCGGTGGTCCAACACTGTGGTGAGATCACTGTGCAACCACCTTGTCCTGCAGCTGCAGGATCCCAACCAGAAAGCACTTCTCACTGCACTTTTCTACAGATATTGCCATATTTGCCTTTAATTGTTTTGGAACAGAAGACTGATGAGACTTGTACTTAAAAATACTTAAATATACATGTATAGTTCCAGAAAGTCTCGATTAAATGAGTTAGGAAGAGGAAAGAATACAAGATGAAATGTGAGGAGCTCATTTTATTTGTCTTCTTAGGCTCTGGCTGGTGCTCTAGATGCTGAGGTGGGAGCTTTGGGCAGCAGTGGGCTGAGGTCTTTGCATGGGGTTGCCTTGGGCAAGTAACGTGGGCTGGTGCTGCGCTGAGCAGCATTGGGAGCTGGTGCTGGGAGCATTGAGATGCAATACAGTGGGGCTTAAACACCTGTCTGCTGTGCTCTTCCATATGGGAAGGCAGTGGGGCGAGCGTGGGAATGGGAATCCTGCTTGCTGCTCACAGTCACAGAAAGGAAAAGCAGACCTGTCTCCAAAAGAAAATGAGAAGTGGGTTGGAATGATGGCTAGCATTAATCATAGCACCGTATTGCTAGTGTGACTCCAAGTAGGCAAAACAGAACTAATAAGCACAAAACTGAGAAAAACTGCAGAGATGCTCCTTCTTGCTGAAATTACTGTTTCAGCTGTTTTTTACAGTGAGAGCTCTGCAGTTCTGTTTATGCAGCATTAAATTTACTTAGCGAAGACGAGCTCTGCCTGCTGCACCTCAGTTATTTAACACTGTGGCAGATAGTGGTTCCTTTGCTTTTACAGCGACTTCTAACCCATGGTAGACATTTGAACCTAGGAGTAAACCAAGTGCTGACTCTGCTTTTGGTTTCATTTTAAATAAGTTTTGCATAGGCGTATACTCTAAGTAACCAATCATAGAAATTTCTTTCAGCTCTCTCCTTTTACAGTGGTAGCATCTCAGCTCTGGGGCAAGGTTGTGCTGGGGCCAGGTGAAACGGGCAGGAATGAACCATAGAATCCTAGAATGGCCTGGGTTGCAAAGGACCACAATGCTCATCCAGTTCCAACCCCTGCTATGTGCAGGTCGCCAACCAGCAGA
>JAOWBP010003503.1:26034591-26044892 GCA_028571105.1 Tragopan temminckii
TATCAACCCTTTCAAAGAGTTGATTCCCCTCCTGTTTGTAGGCTCTCTTTAGGTACTGAAAGGCTGCAGTGAGGTCACCCCTCAGCCTTCTTTTCTCCAGGCTGAACAAGCCCAGCTCCCTGCGCCTGTCCTCGTAGGGGAGGTGCTCCAGCCCCCCTGGATGTGAGGTGCCCTGTGCACGGTGCCTGTTGCCAAGTGCAAAGTGCCTTGTGCCAGGTGCCCTGCTGCAGAGAGCCAGGTGCCCACACGGAGTGCCAGGTGCCCCGCAGCACAGCCGTCCTGGAGCCTTTCCATCCATCCCTTTGCAGGGCTGGCTCTCCATTTTCAATTTGTAACTTTTCTTGACTTCCTGGAGCTCTCGTTAGCAGTGTTAGACCTTGCCAATTCCCTGCTCCGTGTTTCCTTGGCAACTGAGATTTTTTTTTCAAGAAGAGGCACAGGGATTTGGGAGGCAAACACCAAAATGAGGGCAGAAGGATAAAAACGGGGATGAATCTTAGGGGATTTTGTTGCTGCTTTTCGGGAAGGAAAAGAGCAGTACTTTGACATGAGAGTCAGACTTTCCTTTTGGATAAATATTCATACAGACTTAGCAATGTCCCAGCCCATTAGAAATTCCCTTTCTTCTGAGTCAGATATTTCAGTTTTTATGTGGATTCAATTCAGAAACTTAATTTTTTTTTTAATCCAAAAATAGGCTTTGAGTGCACTGAAAAATTGGACTCCCCTTTGGCACTGCTTCTTATGCTGCATGTTTGCATTTGAACACTTCCATTAACGCTGTGCAGCTGCATCCCTGTGTCAGGCTCTGTGCACTGCTGCTGGCTCTGTGCTGGTGCTGTGGCTCGGGAGGGAGGGAGAATCCAAAGCAGGCTGTCTCTATTGCTTTTCTGGCTTTTTCGAAGCAGCAAAGTTCTCTGCAGCTTTCCGGATGGATGACTTTCCCAGATTCCGTCAGATAAGACAAAAACTGGAGGCCCAGGGTCATTCATTCTCTTCACGTTTGTGGCTCAAAACCTTGTTGCCTTGGTTTGGAATGACAGAAGGGAACATTTTGGGCACCGTGGCCACCTGCTCTGTGTCACCCAGCGTGTTTGTGCCCTGACTGCAGCACAGTGCTTGTGGGGGCCCCCGGAGGCCCAGTGCACCCTGCACAGGGAGCAAGCTCAGGATCCCCACAACCAGCAGACACCTCTGCAAGAGAAGAAATCCCAAATGTGCAGCAAAGAGCAGGGCCTCCCCCTTTCAGAACCCCTGTCTGCCATCGGAACAGCGTTCCTATTGCAAACACCTTCAAAATCCCAGTGCATGCAGGTCCACTCTGCTGGGCAGGGTGGCAGGGTGACATGGTGCTGGGCAGCAGGGAATAAGGTTGTGGTGTGGCAGAGAGCTGCTGGAGCTGTTGTTTGCTGTGAATGCTGTGCAGTGGAGCTCTGTGCCATGGGTTGGGTGCATGTCCTCATCCCCTGCATGAACGTCCCCTCGGAGCTGCCGGAGGTGGCAGCGGCTTGGTTTGAGCTGTGTGCACACTTACCATGCTGGGAAGGGCTTTACTTGGAGCATCCCCATTTGTGTAGGTGTTTTAATGAGCTGTACGTGAGCCTTCAGTGTCCACATGAGCTGTTCTGCACTCTCACACGTTGCATTTCAGTACAACTGATGAACTAGTTCTTCCAGAGCAGCCCTGGGCGAGGAGGAGGACCTGGCACTGCATTTCAGCCTGCCTCGAGCCTCTCCTGGCAGTGCTGCTCCCATGTGGCTGCAGTGTCCCTCTGGGGAGCACTGGGTGCCAGCCCTGTCCCACGCCTGGCACTGCGAGGTGTGACACAGCCACACGTGGTTGGGTTTCTGCTGCTGCTGTTTTCAGAAGTAGGGTTTTATAGTTCTCCCTTAAAGGAGGAGTGGAGAAAACAAAAGTGGAGCCATCTGAATTGAATTAGCAGAATAAACACGCTCTTGGTGACGCATCTCTGACCTGCAGCAGGCAGGAAATCAGAAGCAGCAGCTCGGCCAGATGCTTGATGTTTGCTAGCAAGAAATGGAATAAAGGCAGATCGTCCACACTGTGTGAAGGGAGGTGGTGGGGACTACTGCTGGCCTGTCCTGCCCAGGGAAGAATAGGCCCAGGGTGTTGCTGTCAGCAACAGAAAGCATCACAGTCCCTGATCCCATCATCGTAAAAGAGTTTCTGCACAGAAAAAGCCCATCAGTTCTTGGCACTCGTGCCCATGAGAAGAAATCTGCATCTGTTCGAGGAAACCTATCTAAATGTAGGGCAGAATCCTGTCTGTGCTGGGGATGTTTTCTCTGTGCTGCAGCTCTCAGTTGCAGATTGCATGTGAGTTTCTCAGCCTGGCCACACAGAGGCATGGATGGGCACAGGAAGCGCTGCCTGTTTCCCAGTCCCAGAGCAGGAGGGTGTCTTTGGTGGGCACTGGGTTGGAAATGCCAAGCTCCAGCTTCGTGCTTGGTTCTCTTGGCTGGGGGAACCCAGCTCCCACTTGGTAGTGTGTGAAGGCACTCTGAGATGGGGGGAGATGAAGCAGCAGACACAGAGGAGGCTCCTTTCTTCTTGATATAGATCTCATTGCTCTGCTTATTAAAATTTAAAAGAAAGTAATGTATGCAGCCTTTAGCAGTTCCAACCTGAGATAAGCCATTATAGCAAAGAGCTCTGTACGACTGGAAAAGGCTTTCCATCTTTTTATCAAGGCACTTTTCATATTTAGGGAGCTGCCTGTGGAAGTGATGTGTTGTGCTCACATGTTGTGCAGCTGTGTGTTGACACCCAACAGTTACAGGCAAGTCAGGAGACTGTCACCTGAACAGTATTCCCCCAAATACAGTAGGTAAACCTTCCTTAGCTCTGCTCCTCATGGTGTGGGTTAAAGGCAAAGTCCCATCCATTTGCAGAGAATTGCACTGGAGGATCTGCCTTTCCAACCCCTTTCCAACCCCTGTGATTCTGTGATTTGGTGAATTGATGCTTGAGGTTTTTCTGTGTCAGTTCTGGAAGTGTATTGTGGTTTTGGGGACAGCTGGAGGGAAGGGCCCATAGCAGCACCCTTTGTGTCTGCTCCTGCAGCATGCAACTGGTGCTCCTTGACCATCCCTGATCCCACAGGGAGCAGCAGCACAAAGCATCCAAGCACCCCAGTGATTGGGATGGGATGGAATGAGAGGTAATGACCTCAAGTTGCACCAGGAGTCAGGTTGGTATTAGGAAACATTTCTTCTCCAAAGAGCAAAGAGTGGGGAGTCGCCATCCATTGGGCTGTCCCGGAGCTGTGAGGATGTGGCACTGAGGGATGTGGGCAGTGGGCATGGGGGATGGGTGGGGTTGGGCATAGGGATCCAAAAGGGCTTCCCCAACCTTAATGATTCTATTATGGGACACGCTGCAGGCTGCTTCGTGCGAGGCTGCTGGCCCCATAGAGCCTTCCCTGACACAGGTGGGAGCAAGCAGCAGGGTAAAGCCAGTGCCTGTGGGGTTTTGTTCACCAAATCCCAAGGTACCTTGATCTTCCCTGCATTAATCCCCTGTTCTCAGCCTCCCTTGTGTCTGTGCTGGGCTCCTTGGGACTCACTGGCAGTGCGCTGAGTGCTCTCTAGGGCTCAGGCAAAACTGGGTTGAATTTCCCACAAACCCAAATCGTTCTGGAGTGCCCTGAGCTGATTTATGCATTCACATCTATGGGAAAGAAAAAAAGCTGTTTGACTGAATTCTGCTTTGAATTTTGGGGTTTCTTTCATGTCAGTGCTGCTGGGGAATGAAGGCAAAGTGCGGGCACAGCTCTGTGCAGGCCAGGCTAGTTCTGTGCTGGAGCTCCCTGTGCTTCCCCTTTCCTGCCCCGTTACTGCTTGTTCCTGTATCTATTATTAACCTTGGCTATTAATAATGACGTTAATCATTGATTTTAAAGCTACACTTCTAAGCAAAATGAGTAGCGTGAATGAAGCAAGTAGGTGCACAGCAGCATTGGCAGTAAGGGGATTGCTTCTCTTCTGGTACGTTCTTCCATCTTCCATCTCTGGCAGTTCAGATTTAATTCTCCCAACCTAAGGATGATTATCTGTCAGCCCATCCTGTGTTCATAGCTCCCAGTGGCTTTTTCCTTTGTGAACCAGCCCAAGTGCTTTGGTAGCGCTCCGTGGAGCCGTACAGCGAGCAGGTTTGCTTTCATCCCATCACCTGGGAATGGCATTTGATGCCACTTGGTTCCCACATTGCAAGTCGTAAGGACAGCTCCTTCCCCATGCACTGCCTGCATGTTGCCCACACTTGCATGAATGCAGCAGCTCTTGCTGCCTCTTCCAGGCAGAGAAATTCACGTCAGAGCAATTCACGTCAGAGCTCACCTTGCCCTGCTTTGGAACATGTTTGCAGCAGTGCTCTGGGTCACTGCTGGGTACCAACATTGCTTCATTTACACTGAGGTTGGAGATATGGTCATAGCTAGGGATACTGAAATCCCTAAGTTTTTCCCATATCCAACACAAGAGAAGCCTTTCTCTTTAAGAGGGCAGAGGTGGTGGCCTCAAGTTGTGCCAGAGGATGGTCAGGTTTGGTAAGAGGAAACATTTCTTCTCCAAAAAGCAATAAGGTAGTGGCACAGCTGTCCATGGAGTGGGGGTCACCATCCCTGGGGGTGTCCCAGAGCTGTGGGGATGTGGCACTGAGGGACGTGGGCAGTGGGCATGGGGGGGAGTTAGGTTTGGCTGTGGGGATCCTAGAAAGCTTTTCCAGCCTTAATAGTTCTAAGATTGCTGTGGATGTTGCCCAGGCTGCAGAGTGGCACTGGTGGGGTGAAGCTGCAGTTGTCTGAAGTAGCCTTGGCTTTAGCAGTATTTACTATACCAGTCGAGTTTCATCTGCAAATTTCTTTAGTGTAACAAATGCCAGAATTTGCAGAGCTCTCAGCTGCACATGCGTCATGCTGCTTTCCTTTCTGCCTGCCTTTCAGCAGAATTTTATGCTTGCTTCCTCGGCTTTCAGTTCAGAGTGTGACAATTTGCAGTGTGTCGGCGCCTTGCCCCTCTGCTGAGCTGCAGCTGGGGACATGCAGGACCAGCCTCAGGCTCTGTCACTTTGTTCTCACCTCTCTCTTACATAGGAGTAAGATAGGATTAAAAATTTGCTGCTTATTCAATGCTGTACGTGGCTGTAAGAATATATGTGTATTTCATATGGCAGCCCGTCTCCTTGTCTCCAATTTCCTGTGCTCAGCTCACAAAGCATGGTTTTCCTTAAAGAAAATAAGCAGCATCTAGGGAAGAGCTGAAATGTGGGTTTCATTTACTATGCCGTAGAAGCAGCAGATTGAAAGATTTCCCTTTTATTTTATTCCATGTACTTATTGAATTGAACTCAAGGTTGATTTACCAGCTAGGGGTTACAATTAGGATAATTAATGCCTCTGTTGGGGGACAGTTCCTGAAGGCTGGGTTTCCTCAGTTTGGAGAGCTTTCAGGAAGCTCAGCTGCAGAACAGAATAGAGGCACAATTCTTCAACAAAATGCACCAGAAATTAATGCATTTGCTGATGCCTACAAACATTCAGTTTCATTAAAAGCCTGTGCAGTTGCTTGTATGGGTCAGTGTGCACCAGCAGAGCACAGCAGGAAACACAGAGCCCATCTCTGTCGGGGTGCTCTGCTCTTCCCTGACCTCTGCTGCTTGGATTTTCCACACAACTGAGAAATGTGTGCATTTAACCCAGTGGAGGAATATTCCTATTCCTTTCTTCCTTTCACCTAAGAATAGCCCTGTGACTGATGGAGGCTGTTTCTGTTTTTAGGTACAATACTTTGCCAAGCCGAAGAACTCTAAAAAATTCCAGACTAGTGAGTAAGAAAGACGACGTTCACGTCTGCATCATGTGTTTACGTGCCATCATGAACTACCAGGTATTGCCCTTTTCATTCTTCTGGCCCACAGCACCGTTGTTGTTGGGGGGAAGAGTTAGCTACACATGAGACAGGTGAAACTGATGTGAAGGATGAAATTCTTATTGTCAGACAGCATAGCTGGGAGCTGCCTGGCACAGCCTTCGTGCACCTGCACGGTTGGCACACGTGAGGACACAGATAAGAGCACACGCATGCTCCTGTTTGCAGTGCTGGGCTCTGTTGGCACTAACTCACTGGACATGCACCTGCACAATAACTGCTGTCAGAATTTAGCATTAACCTGGAGGAAATAGGAGGATTTTTGAAGTGCTCTTGTTAGACATTGGTGGGAAAGAGAAGATTTCACTTTGCTGCATGTCGATTGCGAGGCCGTTGTGATAACTGCAAGACAAAGAATAAACTGCACCAAACTAATTGTGTTTCCATGAGTTTCTTCTCTACTTGGAGGCGTGCTGTGGTCACATGGCATGCCCAGGTAGCTTCTGAGATGCTGGATTTTTTGCTAAACCAGTAATAACTAACAGTTATGTGCTTCAAGGAAAGCCTGGCATGAGTTGTGTGGTCTTACAGGGAGCTTCTGGCACTGCTGCACAGGAGCTCTGACAGAGCTCCGTACCTCTGATGGGAAGGTGGCAAGCAACAGTGCAGTTGTGGTAATAACCCATGCTGTGTTTTCCAAAGCAGTTCCTTTCTTTGGTTTTGGAAGCAGACCCAGCAGGACTCACGCAGTAGCTGCATGCAGCAGTTGCTCCGTGGCAGCATGCATGTTGTAGAAGTGATTTTGGCAGCTGAGCTGCACATTCCTGTTAGAGAGGAAATGGCACACTTGGCTGGTGGTGTTAACAGTGTTGGGGAAGGAAGGGCAGAGGGGCTGGCAGTGGGGTGGGATCAGCCCTGGGACCCTTTCGAGTGGCCAGGCCGAGCGCTTTGGGCACGGCGGTGACAGGGTTGCTGATGTGCATGGTGTGAGATAGGAATGTGCTGAGTGTGTCTTGGTGATCTCAACAGCCAGATCCATTCAGACACATGTAATTTGTTGGGATTTAAAACTAATCATTTCAGTTTCAGAGCAGAAACGATGTTTTCCTCTTCTCTTTTCAGTATGGATTCAATATGGTCATGTCGCACCCGCATGCCGTTAACGAAATTGCACTAAGCCTGAACAACAAGAATCCCAGGTAGGCTGTACTTGCTGTTAGGGAGTTTAAGAATCAGATAAGTGAAGAGTAGAGGGATTTTTATGGATTTATGTACAAAGCTGTAGCGAAAATCAGCCTTTGCTCTGACTCAGATTCAGTTTGTATTACAGTGCAGTTAGATGGGTGATTGCCGTTTGGTTCCATTGGTCTCAGAAGCTGCTGACTCTGCAGCTCTGCCTTTGCTGCTCAAGTTCAACTGCTGCTGCAGTGCAGAGGAGACCCCGCTGATCAGGAGCAGCTTTGCATGGGATTTTCCTGAAGAAACTAAATTTTCTGCAGTAAATTTTGTTGAAGCCATCTTCAGGTTTGAGCTCCTCTTAGAGCACATTTTATACTTGTTCTGCCTCTGTACAGTGCCTGACTAAGTGTCAGGTGTTTCTTCAACCACAGCAGCAGTCCTGTAATCACACTGTGGAACTGATTGCTGCAAGGTTATATCCCCTCTCCTCGCTGCACACATTTGTGAGCTGGCACCTACATCCAGCCAGACCTGGAGCTGCAGGCATCCCACATACCTAATGATGCCAGAGCTGAGTGCTGGTGTTTGCCAGGGAAGGGAGAAGCAGGGATGAGACAAAACTAAACTGCACCATATAGAGAGAGCTCTCTTGCCTGGGCTGCCTGCTTGCCGTGCAGTGTACTGCTTGAAACCTTGGCCTGATGGAAGTGGGTCCTTCCTTCCTCTCTTCTATTTAGGCTTAAGTCAGCAAGCATGGATGGGAAGGATACAGGAAGTTTGTTGTGATCATTTGTGGTGTTCTATGTCTGCAAATCAGGTGATTAAGGGATGAATGATGCCAGCACAGCAGTGTCTTGTCCCATCCCTGCCCCATCACAGATGCAGCAGGGGAGTGGGTGCTGCACCTGACGCTGAGACCTGGGCATCCTCCTGGCATCTCTGTAGCTCACAGCCCTCCAGAGGATGTTGCCAGTGAGCCATAGGGAGAGCTCCACAAGCCTGTCTGAAAGAGCTTGGGTTTTCTTCTTGTGGCAGGACAAAAAAACGGATGAGTAAGAATTGAAAGTGATCCGTGTAAAATTTCCTGGGGAAGTGAACATTTTATCTGGTTTCCAAAGATAACCTTGACACTTTGAAAGCCGAAAGGTATTTCTTTTTCTGCAACATCTGGTTTAATGCTCAAGCATGAGACTAATTTCATGTGTGTCTGCATGGTTTCAGTATCTGCTCCCAGCTCATCTGGCTGTAAGATCCCATTGGTGCTTTTGCCTTATGTGAACCGTGTAAGAGAGAACTGGGGGTTATTTATGTCAGAGCTATACCAAGTGTTGCATGCTCTTCTTTCAGCAATCAGTTGTATCCTCCCCTCCCTGATATGCTGTGTTAGCTGTCAGTCAGCGCCGAGATTTCAGATACTGGAGGGGGAGGTGTGCTAAGGCACCCTGCGTTCACTTCAGCAAACCACGTCTTGCATTTTTTGTGGTTGTGAGTAACACAACTTGTCACAGAGAACAACTGAGACGTGCATCAGGGTAGTGCACATAGAACTAAAAGCTCTGGCCACAGAGGGGCTGAGGAATGGGCTAATCCTAGCAGCGATGCATTGCCCCATGTGCCTCCCCCTGTGGGTTTGTGCAGGAGAGCTTCCACAGTGCCAGCTGCCAGGCTGATGCAGACACCATTGGTTTGCTTGGATTTCCTCAAGTACAATTTGTGATGTAAATTTGTGCATCTTTTGGGAAGTATTAAAATGGGGGAGAGTTGCACGGTCCTGGGAGGCTCAAACTACCCTGGACCAGACGCTGCTCAGCATTATGTGTCCTGCAGGTTTGCTTGTCTCAAGAGGCTGAACCACTGGATGCAAAGTACTTCTCCCGGTGCCTGCACAGCACATTGCAAACAGGTAGAAGGTATTCCTCACCAGCTTGTCACTGACTGCTTTGGCTTGCTTTCTTTGCAGGACAAAGGCCCTTGTCCTAGAGCTCCTGGCTGCCGTTTGTCTCGTCAGAGGAGGGCATGAAATCATTTTGTCTGCATTTGATAACTTCAAGGAGGTATGTGTTCTGCTTTGTTAGAATTTTGCGTGTGTGTCTGTAGTTCTCCTAGCTCTTGGCTAGAGCTTTCACATTCAACTCCATTTCTTAGAGTAAGGGTTTTCCATAAGCTTCAGATTTTCCATGCATAGACAGCAGCGGTGTCTGTACCATCATTTTCTGCGCTGTTCTGTTCTAGAGCTGTAATCCCAGCAGGGTGAATCCTGTCTGTGAATTGCTCCCTTTCCCCTTGGCCAGTTGAGCTGTGTCCCCGAAGGGGAAAAGTAATGGAGATTTGGAGAGCTTTACTGCAGGTCTAACTCTGAATGTGTTTGTGTGTTTTTAGGTGAAATAACTGGAATTGCTGTGTAGATCCACCATTTTCAGGGCCGTTTACACAAGCCTTTGAGATGCAAAATTCCTGGTTTTGTTATCAGTAATAATTTTTATTTGTAAGGAAATTCAAAAATCAAGTTTCTGTACCCCTGTCTGCTGAAATTAACACAAGCATTCTGGTTTGTTCAACAGGTGCAAAACTGTCCTTTGTGTCTGCATACATCCAAGTGTATCACGTTTGCATACAGTGGTTAATGGGACTTGAGAAGGTTGTGTTCAGAATTACTGGTGTGGGAATGGAGCCCAGGCAAGCTGTGGTTCCAGTTGTTGTGAATATTGGGTATAGGTGTGGATTTATTATCAAAGGGAAAATGAATCTAGTCTTACCAGCTGGAAAATGGTTAAACTCGATGAGTCCAGGCTGGACTGTGTATGAACATGCAGCAGGTATTTCCTTATTGCCGCTGCTGCCATAGGTGGTCAGTGCAGATGATCAACAAGCCAAGTTGTTTCTTTTTTTTTCCCTTCTTTTTATGTTTTGGGAATTGTTTCTGGTGGAGAGATACCAATCTGTGTTTTACATCTGCTATGTTTGCCCAGCACACGTCCCCACTGTAGCTGTGGTGCTGGGGGGATTGGCAGCACATGGAGATGGAGCAGAGCGTCATCACCAGGGTGTGCTGGGCTGCAACTTCAGCTTGGTGGGACCTGCCCAGCAGGGAGGGTGAAAATAAGGCATTCACTTTCCAATGGGATAAGGTCTGCAGGGCTGGAGCTTGGAATTACAGTTTGTTTCTCCTTTGGTTTATTCAGTGGCAGTCTTGGGCAGAAGTTCTTATGTAGCCCCATCAGCTTGTTTTCCAG
>JAOWBP010003503.1:26044992-26057435 GCA_028571105.1 Tragopan temminckii
GTTTGTTTCTCCTTTGGTTTATTCAGTGGCAGTCTTGGGCAGAAGTTCTTATGTAGCCCCATCAGCTTGTTTTCCAGTATTGCTCTGTTCTGCTGCTGCTGGTGCCTGGTTGGGCTGTTGGTTGTGGAACTGCTGGATGGAGCAGGAGAAGCAGCTGTGCAAGGAGGGGAATTCCACCTTTCCAGTTTCCTCCTTCAGATCTTCTGCTGTTTTCCCAATTGTTCTGCTTATTCTCATTGTGTACTGTTGTTTCCCAATTTCCTCCTGGGCAACTTTCAGTATTAGTTTCAAGCATGTCTTTAATTCATTCCCGTGGCACTGGGATGTGGTCAGTGGGCGCAGTGGGGGTGGGATGGCAATTGGACTTGGTGATCCTACAGGTTTTCTCCAGCCTTCATGATTCTGTAGCTGGAATACTAAAGACCTCCGAACAGCCTAAGTTGGAGGTTGTGTTTGCAGGTTTCTATAAGCCTGTGTTGCAGTGTGCCTTGCTTCCTTCATCCCAGCCACTGGGATTGTCAGACAGGATCTCTGCCACCCTATCTCCTTGCCATGAAATAACTTCAAAGGCAGCCAAACTCCTGTCTCATGCTCACCCTGCAATAAAGTCAAGAGGAAAACAGGATACTTCAGACCAAATTCAACTCTCATTTGCATCAGGGTGAACATCAAATATTTCATTAGGCTTTGAGCTTTGCAGTGATGTAAATGAGAACAGAACTTGGTTCTCAGGGTTTGGCTGAGCTGGGAAACCACAGCTGATCTGAGGACTCATTTTGAAAATGGCTTTTCCTTTGAAAATGATTTGATGGGCCAGGTTTTTTCTGTCTGGGGTCAGGATGTTCACATGGGTGGTTTTACTTCAGGTGTCTCTTGAAAGGGATTCACTTGCTTGAACTGAAATCCTCAGTTCTGGTGTGCAGGCTGTGTGCCCTTGCAGGCACCCAGCTCTGCACGCTGCCCAGCGCTCTCCTTCCAGTAAATAATTGGGATAATGTTGGAAGGGTCCCTTCTGGAAATGGAAGCACGTGGATATCTTGGAGCCATCAGGAGTGTGTGACAGCCTAGGAGCTCGAGGGGGCATTTGGTACTGAAGATCTCAATGGGGAATAGTGCTGAACTGTTGTAAGTAATGGGAAGTGGGATCCGGGTGGGAAAGAGTAGTTTGGGGGAGAAGAAGAGGTGGGAGCTGGGTGATGCTTGGCTAAATGCTGCTGCTTTTTTGGGAATGGTGAGGAGTTCGGTGTTGCACACAACCCATGCTGAGGGCCAGGGCCAGTCCTGTGCCCTGCCGTGTCTGTGAGCTCCTGGCCCCATGCTGGTGCTCCCTGCAGCCCCTCCTCACAGCACTGAAGCATAACTCTGTCTGCATGGCTGTGGCAGCTTGGGCTGCCCGAGCTATTCAGCCCTGCCACCACCCCTGCATTTACCCACTTGCAACTGGGCTTCCTTAGCAATATTCCTGGGTCCTTTGTGCTTGTTTCCATGGATTTGTGAGAACTGGTTACACTGTTTTATCCAAGTTGCCTGGGATTTGTGTCAGAGGATGAGCAAATGCACTTCAGCAGAATGCCTGGGGGAAAATGAGGAAAGTTAGCCTCAGGATGGCTTTGCAGGAGCTGTGGGTCACAGAGAAGATGCTGAGAGCCTGAACCCCATTTAAATTGAAGTGGGCTGAGTGCACTGTTGGAAAACAAGATATATTTTCCTAGTGCTTATTCAGAGGAGTTAACTCATTTTAATAGTGTGAGTGCACATGTGGTCATACAGAGAACACAGCTGCTGTCTCTTGCTGCTGTCTTTGCTTTGCTATTATATCATTACTTGCTGCCCTGCCAGGATGGTGTGGGGCCGTATGGCTGTGGGCATTGGGTGCTTCATTGTCCTGATGAGCCTGCAGTGGCCATCAGGAGCTGTGGGAGCCTCGTGGAGCTCATATGCAGCCCCTCATCACCTCTGCTTGCTGCACACAGGCACTGCTTTGTGCACCACGTGTCTGATGTGGGATGCAGAGAAGGCAGCATCCCAAAGCTGGCCAGCTGTGTGTTCTTTCCCTGACATTTTGCCATCATCAAAATGCCTTTCTTTCCACTGCTGTCTTCTTGAGGAAGGATGCTGTTTGTTGATGAGATTGTACAACTTGAGAATGTCATTTAATCTTTGGTGCCATGGAGCAGATTCTTCTGAAGCATCTATGCAGAGAATAGATTGCACAGGAAACATCTGGCTGCAGTTGGTGCTTGCTGGAAGATGAAGGTTACACCTGGGAATCACAGAACCACGGAGTCATTAAGGCTGGAAAAGACCTCTAAGATCTCCAAACCCAGGTCACTCCATCACCTCTATGCTCACTAAGCCATGTCCCTAAGAACAGGAGAGTATCCAACCTGCAGTTCCCATGTCACAGTTCTGCAGTGAGGTGCAGGTGCCCATCTCCCATTCAGACAGCGCTTCCACACCCAGCGGCTGGGGCTGGGGCAGCCTGCATCCTGCCAGGGGGTGTGAAGTGAGTGTGGGAATGTGTGGCACTTCGTGCAGGGATCCGAGAGGGCTTCTCCAGCCTTATTGTTTCTATGATGCTGTGATCTACATATATCTGTGTATATGTCAGTAGATATATGCACAGCTCTGACTATTGGGTTAGCTTTATGGACCTTGTGCTTACAGAGGAGTCTGGGTATGAAAACTGCTAAGAGCATCCAGAAATAGAACTAACAAAAAGTTCTCATTAAATGAAACTTACGTTCTCAGGCTCAATGACCCTTAAAAGCTGTTTTCCTTCGTATTGTGGCCTTTCTTCCTAATCTTTTTTCAGCATTTCTAATTAGCTGTCTTATTTGTATGCTTTATAACTCTTTTACTGAAGGTGCAGTACCCAGTAAATGAATGACTTCAGTGCATTTACAGATATGATGAGAAAAATCCCAATCCAACAGCTCTAATGTGATTGCATAATGGAAAGGGTTACAAAGAAATTGTGGGGTTTTTTTTGTTTGCGAATATAAATTCCATTTTTGTGAAGATCTGAAAGTGACATTTTTTGCACAGCACTCTGAATTGCATTTTGTGAAGCAGAATCTTCAATCCTTACTCAGCTTTTCATTAATCTCCATTTTAAATACAGAATGTACTTTAATAACAAGTAAGCGTTTCTGAGAAAGGACCAGGGATCTCTACCACTCTTCTGTTTCTCCCTTTGCAGTAGGCATAATGGTAGTTTTAGAATGGATCCAACACAAGGAGGAAGAAGAGTTGTCTGCGATGTGCTGTGAGACAGAAGGGGCTGCCTGAGCAGTCCTGACTCCCTGCAGGAAGCACTGCCTGCTTTGGCTCTAATCCAGCAAAGCAGCTAAATTGATTATTATGTAAGCATTTACCAAAATAATTGCATTTGGAAAGGTGAGGGTATGCTTGTGTGCTTCTCCTTATGGGAAATAATTTTAGTACGTCAAAATAGAATGGAGGTGCTTTTCCTAAGATGGATTGTATTTCTCACGAGACCACTCATTTTGCTGCAAGACAAGAGGAAATGCCAAAAAGACACTTGGAATTCAGATAATCCAGAAAGCTTTAGGGCAGCTCATCCTTTGGTGGTTGTCCAACATCTGGACTCTGCCGTGTGCTCTGCAGAGAAGAGTCGGCATCCTTCCTTGGGGAGCTTGGGATCAGATAGGAGCAGGCCCAGGATGCCCTCTCATTTAACATCACTTTGATTGACTTGTGCAGTACCTGAGAGGTGAGAAGAACTCACGCTGTCTGTTTATGTCTCTGTATGCATACCATGGCAGGTGAGTGTGAGTGGCTGTGCAGTGAGCTGAGGCACGGCACAGGAGTGCGTTGTTTGCCTCCCTGTAGTCACTCTGGCCAAGTGAGACCATGTTGTTCAGCCCTAACTTTTCTCAATACCTAATTCAGAGTCACATTTCCCTATTAGAATAATGACTGACAGCAGTGAAAGCAGCAGTTCTGAATTATTCTTGCTGGCCATTGTAATAGCTCAGCGTGAGAAGAAACAGTTTGCAAGTGCTGGAAAATGTAAATACATTTGTTGTCTTTTCCCCCCCAGCAGTATTTTGAGAGTGCCTTAACCCTGCTGGTAGAGGAGTACAAGGTATTTTAACCTAGTAAGCATGAACAACTGTTTACTTAACCAGTAACTTATGAGAAAATTGCTTTGTTGTTCTTCAGCATGCTGCAGAAATATCAGCAGCATCAGTCAAAACAAAGTGCCCTGTGAGCACTGCCTGCCTGCGGAGGGGCTGCTGCCCACAGAGGGCTGTTGTGGGGCAGAGAAAGCAGGCATTGTGCTGCTGGGACAAAGCAGTGCAGGCAGGAGGAAAGGTTTACAAAGGCTCTGGGAATTTTGGGGCTGCATATCCATCAGGCTGTTCATAACACCGTGTCCAGCATGGGCTGTGTGCTGCACTGTGTGTGTTTGCAGTGGGATGGGGCTGCTCTCAGAAGCTGGGGAAGGAGGAGGGAGCAGCTTGAAGTGACCCTGGGCAGCACGTGGGTAGGTGGCCGGTTCTATGACAGAAAATGTCTTGTACCACTAAGCCCCTGCTAAAGGTTATGTGCTTTAAATCCCTCGGACGGTTGTTCTCTTTGGCTCGAGGTCCTTTGCTGTGTCACATCATACTCACCTCAGGTGTAAATGCAGACAGAATGACTTCATTTTCTGTATGGACTTGAGGCTGCCAGCTGGGTGAAGGGATAGAGTCCCTCCTCAGCATGCTTGGTGATGGAATGGTGCTGGGAGGAGTGGCTGACACACCAGAGGGCTGTGCTGCCATTCAGCAAGACCTGGACGGGTGGAGAGGAGCCTGATGAGGTTCAGCAAGAGCCAGTGTGGGTGGTGCATCTGAGGAGGAACGGCCGCACACATCAGTATGGGTACCAGGCTGAGCTGCTGGAAAGGAGCTCTGCAGAGAAGGACCTGGATGTCCTGGTGGCCAGAGGCTGACTGTGAGCCAGCGGTGTGCTAACCGGAACAGGGAAAGTTCCATACAAACATGAGGATAAACTTCACTGTGAGGGTGGCAGAGCCCTGGCACAGCTGCTCAGATTCTCCTTCTCTGGAGATATTTGTACCCACCTGGACAGTGTATGCAGCTGCTGTAGGGAACTGCTGTGGGGTTGGGCTGGGGGAGCTCCAGAGGTCCCTTCCAACCCTCACGGCTCTGAGATTCTCTGCTATGCACTCCAGCAGAGCAGTGGTGCTTTGTGCTGTTAGGTAGCAGTTGGGACAGGAGGGTGAGGTGCTCCCATCAGCCTGAGCTTTCACTTTCTGACACCATGCAGAAAGCAGTGCCCTCTTTTCAGAATAGCCCGGCTGCCTTTCTGGAGCTTTTTAGCTGTGGGGCCATGTGAGTGGGAGCACTGCGAGGGCTGGTGGGTTGAACTTTGCTCTTGGGTGGTCTTGGGGTGAACTGTGCGACCTGAAAGCATTGCCCGGTGGGTATGGGTATAATTGCCACTGCATTTTTCATAACTGATCCCATTTGCTTCCTCATAGGATCACATTGTACCTCTGTAATGGATCTGAGCGGGGCGTACCTCGTTAGTGCTCAGAGCCCTTCCCAGGACAGGACCCTTCGTGGGTGGTTTTCCATAAAGCCACATTGTTCTTCCAGAATGACGTGGGCTTGATGCAACCTAAAAGGATTTTTTTGCAACCTAAGTGGAGACAGAGGTTTTTTATAGCTGTGGTAGCCTGTTTAATCTTTCTTCTTACACAGAATAATGCTAATAAAAGAAAGATCAGTCTTTCTTAGTCCCAGCCATACTTTCAATGCAAATGACAGACCTTGGAAATGTATTCAAATAGAAATGGCAACATATGGTTTCATGCGGTGGGATTTGATTTCAGCATTCGTCTTGGATTTGGGCCAATCTTCAGGCTGGAGGCTTCATCTACAGTTTCACTCCCTTTAATCTTCCAGGATAAATTATATCATTTCATGAAAGTCAGCTCGCTGTCTCCTGAAGCGCACATGTTCCCAGCTCTGACTCATCTGATGATGGTGTGAGATAGCTGCCAGCAGCCTCCAAAAGCTGCAGGTTGCTGCTGCTCCTCCTGTTGCTGTCAGCTGCCCCCAGGCAGGGCTGCTGGAGCCCGGGGTGGCAGCGGGCTGCTGGGCTTGGGGCTGCTGCTTGCTCCATCATTGAATTCCTCAGCCCTGAATGGCTCAGAGTTGTTTGTGTCAGCTCTTCTCACCCACATGCAGCTGTTCACATTAGATTTCCCAGAAATCAGTCCTTCTGGCTTTTACTGTTGAGCGATCATGTGTGCCGTTGTTAGGTTCCTTCCATTGTACAGGAAGGACCTTTTTTATGTCAGTTCCATTTTTTTCTGAATTGAGTACAAGAGGGGCACAGTTGTTTTGAGCTCAAGCTTGAGATGAACCTTTTTGTTCTTCTCTCGTATCAGCTCTGACTGCTTTGTGGGGATGGGAGGGTGCAGGGAGCATAGGAAGGCCTTGCAGTTGGTTGGACTGAAGTGCAGCATTCAGTTGTGCTGTATCAGGAAGTAAACGGCTTGGGCACTAACGCAGGGGTGAGCGCAGCAGCCTATGGGGCAACTCAGGGAGAGCGTTCTCTGGGTTCAGTTGGAGCAGGGGCTGAATCAAGCCCAGGGTACACCTCCAAAGTCAGACTACACTGTGGGAGCTGCTGCCTTTGATGCTTGCAGAGCGTGGGGGCTTCCCAGGCTCTGCCAGCTCCTGGTTTTCTCTTCAGCTTTTCCTAGTGGAAGCCTCCTTGCAGCCCTGAGCTCAGCACTTGGCCAACAAGAGCATTTTTTTTCACAAGGTGCATGCTTTGTAAAGTGTGCTTATTCTGTCTTCTGAGTTTTTAGGGTTTAGCTGGAAGCACGCTGCACTTCTAAATCCCATCTTTGTGAGCGTCTGAGTGCACCCTGAGTATCCTGCATGCAGGTGCCTGTGGGTTGCTGGGCCTGCACAGGGCCCACAGGTGCAGGCTGTGGGATGAGGCCACGAATACTGATGGTGTGTTATTGAGTGGTTCATTGTAACTGCTGTCACCAACCTCTGATGGAGATCCCCTGGCAGAATTCCCACTGATGTCAGGTGCTGACCGCATATAGTTGAATAATAACCCAGTTAGGAAAATTTTGCATAGGAATGACAGAAGATGTGTGATTTACACTGGAAATACATTTCATTCAGCCGTAACAGACAGCAGAACACGTAGAGGCAGATCACCCAGCAGCCCACTGCATGAGGTGCTTTGCAGATGTAATGATCAGCTCCATTCAGCTTCCAGTGATGTCTGTGCAAGAACTCCCCCTGAGCTCAGGGTCTTTGTCTCTGTGGAGATGCACACTGCAAGGCAGATGGAGTTGAAAAGAGAAATCTAATGGGGAGATGGTAATAATAATGCATATTTTGTAAAGAGTTCGCTTTAGGGGAGTGAGTAGAAACCTGCACTGGGGATTTGGTTGCATTGTGGGAGGTGCTGTGGAAATCCTTGCTCCAGAAAGCTTCTTATGAAGTACCTTCCTCACCTTTCATTGGGTCATCTCACAGGAATACTGTGAGCTGCTCCTAAGGGAAGCAGCAGCTGGTGTTCTCACCTGGGAAGTGAGGAGCTGTGGAAATAGTTGGCTGGAACTACTACCAATATTGGAAGTGGCTGGCTTCCTTGTGCCATAGTCATGGTGATGGGATTTCTGTTTGCCTGATGGGAACACCCAGCACTCCCCAGATGTTTGGCTGATATCTGGGTAGGAGAGGAAGTTCCCAGGAGTTTGCTCTTCACACAAAAGGAGGGCAGCAGTGCCCTCTCACTCTCCCATTGGCTTTTCTGCTTATTTGGTGCTTTGTGATGTTGTTGTGAATGACTGCGGGTCATTCATCTGCTGAGAAAACTAGGGCTGAACCAGAGAGGCTCTGGGGAAGTAATAAGATTTAAGCAATATCCAGAGACCTGCTTTATCTTAGATCTGATTTCTCCCTCAAGTTGGATGTGTTTCCTACCACCAGGTCTGTGTTACGGCTCTGTAATTCTGACCAGCTGATCGTCACACTGATGTACTTTGCTCCTCATTTAGCCTGTGATAACTTTCCTTTTTTCCTCTCTGTAATTTGGTCTTCTTCCTAATTACATTACATTACAATGGAGAACCAGTTCTGAACCATAAGGAGGCCGAGGCTTCCTGTGGCATAGCCTGCTGGGGCTGCTGTGTACGTTTGTGCCAGCAGTGGTGTCATTACATTTTTAGGGGAAAGAAAGGTAGGCAGAGACCTTTATATATAATTGCAGCACAGGTGTTGACCTGTGATACCTCAGCTGGATTCGTCACAAAGAAGAATATTTTTAACAGAGAAAACCTGCCCAGAGTGGTACTGAGCAAGCACAGGGGCTGCTCTTAAATGTTCTTAATGCTCTCTCTTGCAAGCTTAGTTTAACAAACAGATGGGGATTCTTTTGTAGGTGTGTGGAGAGAAACAGCGCTTCGAGAAGCTGATGGAGCACTTCCGAAACGAAGACAACAACATAGACTTCATGGTGAGCACTCCTTATCTGTGGACTTTGGCCTTGGTGCTGGCTCTGTGTGTTCCTGCTGTCACGTGCAGCATTCAGATGTATGTGGCTTCTGACCCTTGGCCTGAAATTATTGCAGTACCATTTTTTAACGTGCCAAACTGTGTAGTGTAACTCTCATGCTTTAGCTTCAGTTTAATTACCTCCAAGAAATGTCGAGTGCCACAGAGAGGTTAATGGGAAAGAAGCTTTTGGCTGTGTGTACTGTTTCTATGTGGCAGAATAGCAGCATCTGCAGTATCAAGAAGCATATTCTGTACGTGTGCCAACATCCTCAAAATCACAGACAGGGAAGTGTGGGAGAGACTCATTGCAGCTGTCTGTCCTTATCTGGGGGTAAATATAGCAGTAGTTTTCACCACTTTGGTTCCTCATTGTGCGTGTGCATGATTATTCACCAAATCCACTTCCCTGGAGCATAGCAGAAAACAGCAAGAGAGGAAGGTCTTACTGGCACCCACAGATGACAGTGCCAACTTGCACGGTGCAAACATGTGAAAGACAGAGGGTTGGGACAGTGAGGACAAGCTAGCTGGTTACATATTTGATACCAGAAATACTTTTGTGTCCGTTTCTTTAAATCTGTGGCAAGTGAATGGTCATGCTGATTAGAATTCCCATTTTTAATTACAGACCAGATGCAGCTCAGGTATGGTCAGTGCATTGCTCATTATTATGACATGATCCCATTTGGAGGTGAGAGAAGAGCAGAAGTGTTTCCCACCTGGTGACATTCATTTTCTGTTGTCTCTGTTAAGTGTGCATGACACTTCATACTGTTCAGGTGCAGGCTTTTTGTTAAAGACATCTTTCTGCCAGCAATTAGGTGTAAAATCATCTGGCGTGGTGCCTCCTATGGGCCGTGAAGATGTGGGTGCCAGTGACTTGCGGCCCCAGTGGGCAAGGCCAGGCTTGCACCCGTGGGAGGATGACAAAATGAAAAGAGCAAGATCGGATGACCTTTTTTACTCACAGTCCAAAAAAAATATATGTTACAGAGATCTCTGCAATTGTACTAAAGTTAGCAAGCTGCTCTCAGTGATTCTGTGATACGTTACATTGGTTTTGTTCCTTATTATTGCAGTCCCAGTAAGGACATGTTGCTAGTCACAGTGTTGGTTAAGTATTCTCAGATGTACGTTTAGTTAGCCTGCAATTTAGCAGAAGGATTTGTCTGTCCCCAGTGCCCGACTCGTTTCTTCCATGCTGACAGGGCAAGTATTTGAGAGCAGGAGAGCAGTGCAGCTTAGTGCAGACCAGAAGCAAGACAGTGGCAGCAGCCTGCAGCTTGCTACCTTGCCCAGTGCTATTAAGAATATCCCTTAGCATTCCTCACTTTTAGTTAAGATGAGAAGTGGTGTGGTGTTAAGTATGGAGTAGAGAGTGAGCACGAGCCCAGTGAGCCGTGAATATTCAGCATCCATCTGGGCGTTCTGTTTCATCTTCAGGAAAACTCCCTGGTCCTCTCAGGCTGTAGGTTGAAGGTAGTGGTGAATTGTTTGAAAAAGGATAAATACATTTTTTTTTTAAACTTGCCCAGATACTTACAAAGTCCGCATCTTTGTCTTGCTTATACCAATCGAGGGCTTGAATGTCTGGCAAAGCTAAAGCTCAAAGAAAGAGCTCATGACAAATGATTTGGCAGGCCTGCTCGTTCCTGTCACCATCTGGCCCTGATGCACTCCACGTGCTGCTGTGGACAGCACCCGAGGAGTGCTCCTGGGGGGTGAGCAGGGGCTGTGAGGAGCCATGCTGGGGCTCCTATCCACCCCTCCACCGTGCTGCACTGCGGGGCTGCACCGCTTGCCAAGGGTGTACTAAGGCAGCAATCCTTCCTTTCTGCAGGATGGAATCAAACAGGTCCTGGAGCCAAATCTCCAGGATGTAATGTGAAAGCTCGAGTAATTCAAGTAGTTGCAAGGGCTGAAGACAAACAGAGCTATTCCTGCAGGAGCTGGCTTTCAGGCTGCCCTAGATGGAGGAGACGAAAGCTGTCTGTGAAGTTGGAGCTGAAAGGGGTTGCAGTTAATTGCACTGATCTGATGGGAGGAAAGAGAAACAAAAAGGCAGAAGTATTTTAGGGAAGGTTCCTGTTGTTGACATTGACATACTTCATTTTAAAAGCAACTTTCTTAGATTAATTTTTTTTTACTTGATAAATTCCTTAGTTGTATATGTAAGGATCTGAGAAAGGAAATGAGACTTTGGCCCCAGTGCTGCAAGAGCCAAAGCAAGTATAACAAGAGCACTTTGAAATACTGGAACTTGGCAGTGGTGATTTGACAGGACAGCAGCGTTCAGCTGGCCAAGGCCAGCTCCAGCACCAGGAGGAACCAGAGCTCCCCAGGGGAACTGGAAAGAGTCTTCTGCTGTGCACAGACTTAGAAGCTAATGGCATGAGCAGTACAGTTTGTATAAGAAGCATGGACATGCTGAGGGACAGGAAAAAGACATCATAGAGCTTGTTGTGTCCATACTGTCCCTGATGAACCCAAGCTAGCTCAGGCTGGGAGGAGCACTGTGGGCATCCCAGCCAAACCTGCCGTCAAAGGCTGCTGGGCAGCAGACACCTCCCCATGAGTTTATTCTCTGGGAAGAACTATCTCAATAACTGTTGAGAAGTTGGCATTACTTCTGTCTCTGCATCTACAGTGGTTGGGTTCTGCCCTGCTCAGACCCACCAAGAATGAGGCAGACTTCTTCTTGCATATTGGAGGTGATCACCAGAGAGGTGAAGGAGTGTTGGGGATGTGCAGAGAGGGATTTGGCTGTGCCTCACCTTCCTCAGTGGGGCAAACCTTTGTGGGGCTTCAGACATGATTCCTGCCCTTCTGCAGGTACCTCACCCTGCTGTCCCAGGGGCTCTGGCTCCCTTTACTTGAGGGCCTTGACTTGCCTGCACTGTGCTGGGATGCAAACCACAGTTTTAAAAGTATGTTTTCTACAAATAACAAAGCACCTTTTATGAAGTCTTTGCAAGCCTGAATCCAACACTGATGGGGTAGAAAGCTGCAGAATAGCAAACGGCAGTTTTCCTTGGCAGTAGCCATAGCAAAATGCAGTCTCTGGCTGTGCTGGCTGGCCCAGGGGGCCTGGCGTCCCTTTGGGCTCTGAGGGCCTGCTCCAGTGCTTGGGACTGGGAGCTTTTGGAGAGGTCCAGAGGAAGCGATGAAGATGATCAAATGACTGGAGCTCCTTTCCTATGAAGACAGACTAAAGGAGCAGGACTTTTTTGCCCTGGAAAAGAGAAGGCTGTGGTGAGATTTCATTGCAGCCTTTCAGTATTTAAAGGGAGCTTATAAACATGAGAGATATCAACAGGTAGGTAGCGATAGGACAAGGGGGAATGGTTTTAAGCTAAAAAAGGAAGATTTAGGTTGGATATCAGGGAGATGTTCTTTACTGAGAGCGTGGTGAGGTGCTGGAACAGCTGCCCAGAGAGGTGGTGGGTGCCCCGTCCCTGGTGGTGTTTAAGACCAGGTTGGATGGGGCTCTGGGCGATCTGACCTAGTGCTAGGCCTAGGGCAGGGGGTTGGATCTTGAGTCCTTGAGGTCCCTTCCAGCCCAAGCCATCCTATGATTCTATGGCTCAGGGCCATGATGTGTTGATGTGTGGTGGCTCCTCTTGCAGGTGGCTTGCATGCAGTTCATCAACATTGTTGTGCACTCAGTGGAGGACATGAACTTCCGAGTCCACCTGCAGTACGAATTTACAAAGCTGGGCCTGGACGAGTATTTGGACGTGAGTATGAGCAGGTTCCTGCATGTGGTCTTTGGAAATGACTGCTTTTCATGTATGAAAGATTGGATGGGGCCCTGGGCAGCCTGGTCTAGTATTAACTAGACTAGGATTAGATGGGGAGGTTGGTGGCCCTGCA
>JAOWBP010003503.1:26065489-26082631 GCA_028571105.1 Tragopan temminckii
AACTGCAGAATAGCTGGTTTGGAAGGGACTGCAAGGATCATAGAACCACGGAATGGTTGGGTTGGATGGGACCACAGAGATCATAGAACCACGGAATGGTTGGGTTGGATGGGACCACAGAGATCATAGAACCACGGAATGGTTGGGTTGGAAGGGACTGCAGAGATCATTCATTGCACTTGCGTAAGGTGTTGCTTACAGTACTCAAGGTAAACGGAATAAAGTCGATGTTGCTTTGTGATAGTTACAAAGATATGCTGTGGATTGAGCATGGAGGAGTTTGATGCTAACATTAATCCTTTCATGATACAGATAACTCTCAGGAGCTGTTCTAATCATCTGAAAATTCGGCTCCTTGAAGTAGCCCAGGCATTGTCACATCTCCTGCTGCTCCTCTGCCAGTGCCTCATAAAGTGGCAGTGTGTCTGTAAAATCACTGTTCTGCTCCGTTTCGGAGCTCCAAATGCAATTCCCTGTTCTCCTGTTGATGACAAAATGAACACCTAAATGTGGTAAATGTGCAGTGTTCATTTTAGTAAATAAAACAAGAGCTTTTATACTTGACAGCATTTTTCACCTGTGAATCTGTGAGCTGCAGCAGGAAGACAAGGAGCGAGTTATTATTGTTATCCTTTGAAAAGGACCCTTGGATTGCTGTGACCACCCCCAGAAAATGGAGCAGCAGAAGGGAATGACTGTCTCCCAACTTGCTGTAACCACCAGGGAAGGAAAATGGCCGTGCTGCAGCCCCCTGGGACATGTGTTTGACACATTGGGAAGCCTGCTGTGCCTGCAGCTCGCGTGGCAGTGTGGGGCCTGGCAGCTGGCATTTGGCTCTTTGAAGTCACCTTTGCAGATCCATATGAGCTTTCCTTTCAAGTCTTTCATTTGTCTCGCTCCGTTACACAGAAGTTGAAGAGCAGCATTTTAGTTTATTTTCTGGCATTTTAAGGCATCTTTTCTCTTTGATGTATTTAAAAATCTCATTTTGTCATCTCCTCTGGTCTTGTTTGCTTTTCACCTTCTGTTCCTGTTCTTTGTTTTCTGTTGTATCTGGAGGTGAAATGTTATTTTTTGTCCCTCTGTGTGTATGCATGTGTGCTGAACCATGTTTTTCTGATGACCTCAGGCATATGTTGTGTTTTTTGGACCCCTGAGTCCAAATGAAGGTGGGGGAGGCTCCATTGACCTGCACAGAGCTGTATGGTGCTGTGGTTTCTCTTCGGGAAGCCAACGCAGCACCAGAGCTGTGTTGGGTCCCGCTGGGGGAAGGGCGATGGAGGGCGGTCGTGAGGGTCTGAGCAATCATCTTGGCTTGGGAATTAGTTCTGTGTTTTCTTTCCAGAGAAGAACAACCAATTTCTTCTTTAATGCAGAGGCATCAGAGCAGATGAATGATGTGCACAAAGCGCTAGGGGAAAATGCTTTTCTTTGTAATTTGAAAATATCCTTTTATATGACAAACGCATTAGAGTAAGCGTTCAGGGTTTTTTTTCCACATGCGTGTTTCTTGTGCTGGTTGCATTCAGGATGAGATGCAGCTGGCTTGGATCAAACGGCAGGAGAAAGGGAGAAGTTTAGTATGCAGAGGTGTTAACTTCGTGTTCATTAAAATGAAAGATCGGCACACGTGAAGTTGCATACTGAGATACCTGCCTGCTGGCCTTCCCTTCCACGTGAGGCTGGTGGTGCTCCTGGCAGTGCTGGTACCTCACTGCAGGAGCAGCAGAAATACACCCAGAAATGAAGCTGTGCAAGACTTGATGTGAGCTGGGTCCTTCCCAGCAGCGCAGTCCTGGCTCGGTGGACGCGATGTGGGTGGACTTGCTGCTGCAGAGCGGGGCAGCAGGAGCAGCTCACAGCTCTCATGAGCTGACACTGCTCCTGCAGCCCCAGGGATGCGGAGGTAAGCTGTATTTTCAGCTAGGTGAGGATCTCAAATGCCCACAGACCTCAGGGAGGCACAGATGGACTGAAGGTAAAGTTTCTCTCACAGTGGGTTCAGAAAGGCAAGATGCACCTGTGAGGGAGAAGGGCTTTTGGTAAAGCTCATGGCTCTGTTTGTTTGCTAACATTTATTTCTGATAAGAAATCTTTGCTAAAGGCAAATCATCTCCTGTTTAGTGCGTGATGTGAGAACTACCCCGATGCACTTGGGCAGCGATCAATGAAGCGCTACAGCAGGTTGCTGTTGGGTGCTCCAGCTCTGAGCACCACAGAAAGTCCCGGTGTGGATTTACTTCGATTTCAGAAGCGGTCGGTTTCAGAATGACGTGCTGGGAAAACTCCCCTCCCCAGGGCTGTATGCTGGTGTCTCACAAGGAGCCCTCTCCAGGCTGTGCTGAGCCGTACGGAGCGCTCACTGTTTACTGCAGCAAGAGCTCTTCTCACACAGATACTGGTGCAGAACAGGGAGCCTTTTGCTGAGCTGCAAAGCAGCGTAGCCAAAACACTGATGGAGGCCTTGAACGTGGCTGTGCTCATCCTGCTGAGTGTGTGGCATGAGCTTGTGCAGCATGGACAAGCCTGCATAAGCTGTCCAGTTCTCAGCGATCCCAACGTTTGGCTGCAAGGTGCTGCTGCTTACTCAAGGTGCCAGGAGCTGCTGGTTGCTTCCAATTTTGGGTTTGACACATTGCCTTTCCTTACAGAAGCGGAGGTGGGACCTGGGTGCTGCTCAGCATCACATAGCTGCAGCACTGAGGGCTTTGGGCAGCGCTCAGCATAGAGCAGCTCAGGAGGCTGATGGCTTCCCCTGGCCTGGCTCCATCCTTGGATGTGTCTGTGCAGGTCCCTGTCAGCTGGCAGCAAACTTTGGTTCTCTGCAGGCGTTGTGTTTGCATGGCTCTCACTGCCATAGATCCATAGAGTGGTTTGAGTTGGAAGGGAGCTTTTAAGGCCATCTGGTATAGGGACACCTGCAGCTCCATCAGGTGCTCAGAGCCTGATCCAGCCTGACCCTGAGTGTCTTTAGGCATGGGCCACCACCACTGCTCTGGGCAACCTGTTCTAGTGCCTTGCAATCCTTATTGTAAAGAATGTTTTTCCTTAAATCCAGTCTAAATCTCCCCTCATTCAGTTTGAAACCATTTCTCCTTGTTCTATCACAGCAGACCCTGCTAAAGAGTCTCCCCATCCTTCTTACAGCCCCTTTAGATACTGAAGGGCCGCTCTCAGGTCTCCCCAAAGGCTTTTCCTCCAGGCTGCACAGCCCCAGCTCTCAGCCTGTGCTTGAAGGGAGGTGCTCCTTCCATTGCATCATTGTAGTGGTCTTCCTCTGGATGCTCTCCAGCAGGTTCACATCTTTCCTGTACTGAAGACTCCACACCTGGACGCAGTGCTCCTGGTGAGGCCTCACCAGCACAGAGCAGAGGGGCAGGACCAGCTCCCTGCGCTGCTGGCCGTGCTGCTGGTGATGTATCCCAAGGTACAGTTGGCTTTCTGCGTGGCTGTGCAACTGTCAGCACAGTGTGGGGACTTCCAGTGGAGATCTTCTGACCTTTGTGTCTGCTTCTCCAGGAGCCGTGCCACGTGGCATCCTGCGGGCACTGAGCAGCACATTCTGCCAGCCCTCAGGAGCAGGCATTATTCAGCGGTTGCAGGCATTACTTACTGTCTGGGTGGGACCTCTGAGAGCATTTCAGTACTTCTGTGAGCGCTGGCCTAAACACAGGCTAGGCTTTGAGGCTCTGAGCCTTGTTTGTGGATCTGTGCAATGCTGTGGTCTCGCGTGGCAGGGAGGAGCCATGCTGCAGGCTGACACACCTCGTGTGCCCATTAGAGAAGCCAGGGTGCCCGGCTGCACTGCAGGCACAGCTCTGCCATGGACAGGGCATCGCTGGCTCAGCTTAGGAGCTGCCTGCGCTCTCTGCCCCTGGTTATCTTACAGGCATTTCTGACTCTGTGGGAGGGAATGTGGCTGGAGAAACATCAACATGCTGTGAGCGAGCGCTGCTTGGAGTTTTTGTGTTAGTGGGAGGCTGAACTGTGGCGTTTCTGTCTGGTGGATGATGATGGTGGGAAGCTGGGGGCAGGGCCCGCCTGCTGTGCTGCTGAGCAGCAGGGAGAGGTTTGACAGCACTTAGTGCAGCATCATTTCGATGGGCAAGGCTGGATGGTGGGAATGCCTCAGCTCAGTGAGTGGCATCCTTGCTGGCGTGTTACTGCCCTGACGCACTGAGCCGTGTGTGCTGTGCCACCAGGGCCCTGCAGACACCACCTAGTGCACCATAGGCTGGCCCTGTGCCCGCTGCTCACCCTGCCCGTGCTCCTTGCTGCTGTCATTCTGTCCTTTGCAGCACTGCTGTGTTGCTGTGATGGCACTCAGTGTCGTACAGGTGCCTTGATGCACTCAGGAGGGCTTTTCTGTGTTTTGTTTTAATTACTTGGAGGCTGTGTGTGCCAGTGCTCCGTGTGTAAACAAGATCAGCTGAAACAAATGTTATTCCCCTGCTCTGGTGGCTTTTGTTGGGTGAAATGTGTGGCTTGCTTGTAACATCTGGCGGTTATTGCCTTGAATTGGAATGCTGCTGATGTTTCTGAAAGATGCTTTTCATTATGTTCACGGGGCCTGGTTTCAGTGACATTAAAGGCTCTCCCACTCCGAGAGCGATACAAAGGCATCTGGGGGGGTGCAAGAATTGGGCTTGGACTTGCTTTAGAGTTGTGCTCTCTGTTTGTGCCTGGGGCTACGCCTGGACTTGTGAGAAGTCTTTGTGCCGAGGTTGGCAAGGGCAGTTGGTGGTGATGTGTCTGTAGGTGCAAACCTGATCTGTTGTCCTCGTCTGGCATACCTAAGAGGAGCTGCTGGACCCCAGAGGTGATCTCTGCTCCTCCTCCTCGGTCAGCAGCTCGGGCTCCTATCACAGTGTGGTAATGCTTGGGATTAGGGAGTGGGCAAATGGTTTTCCTTTACTTGTTTGGGTATGTGAGATGAAATTAATACCCACAGTTCTCCCAAAGAACTCTGCTGAGGCAGTTGAGGGCAGAATTTGCTCTGTGTTTTATTAGTTTTAGTGTATAACACATTGTATTCTTAAATTGGAGAGGATTCATCCTAGAAATGCACACGGTCGGTGCTTCAAAATACGCCAAAGCTCTGCATTTTTTACATAAATTATGTATAAAAACAAGTGAAGTTCAGGCAGCTGAACTTGCACCCAACCCTCTTTCTCACGGACGACAAGCTGCTGCACGGAGCAGCTCCAGGCAGATGGCCCCCCACACCCCAACAGGAGGGACAGAATGTTAATTAGTGCTGTTAGCCTAGCAACAACGACTTTCAAATCATTGCAAATAGCAATCTAATTGAAAATTTAGAAGCATAACCAACTCCTTGCTGTTTGGGATATTATCTTCTTATAGCACATATTGATTTCTGAATACAGCATGTTCTATATGAACAACTGTGAAATGAGAAGGTCGTTGATTCTATGAAAAAGCGTAGCCACACTAATGATGCTCCAAGAGTAGACATCTCTGGATGGCATTTTACAGTTGGATTATTCACTTCTATCTTTTTGTTACGTGCTCAAGCCTTCAGGCTGCAGGAGAATATAGTGCTTCCATTTGAATGTCTCTTTCAAAGATGGCCCAGAGTTGCAGTAGCTCCACATTGCATCTCTCAGTGATGAGAAACTCCCTTCGCCCGCTGAGCTTTCAGCCCGCTCTGCCTGAGTGTGGCAGCCCCACACTTCCTTTCTGGAGCCTGATGTTGTCATAATGCAAAGAGTAAGCAAGCCCAGAGCTCAAGTTCTCTCCCTTTCTTTCTATATAAGTAATGTCACTGAGAACTGCTGGGCTGGTGACTGCTAGTAGAGGGTTTGCAGTGGTGGATGGGGGCAGTGGTCTGCTGCCCCGGCACACTGATGGCTGTGGATGCAGCTGTCCAGCTGCAGTCTGTGGGTACAGCTACCAGGCTGGATGTCCCCTCTGGGTCACCCATTAGAAATCACACCTGAGGGCTAGGGGTGCTCTCAGCCCCAGCCACAATCATAGAATCGTTAAGGTTGGAAAAGACCTCTAAGTCCACCATCCCTAGCCTATGGGCTGTTAATATGCAGAGAGATTTCTAGTTAATGCATTTCTTTGGATAGGAGTGTTAGTTTCAGTATCACAGTTTCCTGCCATCACGGTGAAGTCCAGCCGCTGCAGTGCAGGTTGCAGTGCCAGCTGGGTGGTAACCTGGGCTTGGCTGGAGCTGCATTGGTTGCAGGTGTGACTATGAACCCTGTTGACCAAACTTCTTATGTCGAATCCTGAAAAGCTGTCCTTCTAAGCGCCAAGTAAATTTTATTAATTTATGTGTTGAGAAGCCAATAAAACCTCAAATGGGATTTAATGAACTGCTACCAGTATTTATGTGCAAGATGAATTGAATAATAGAAAAAACACAGAGCTTTGTTCATGCATTCCCTTTCTTCTTAGTATCCTGAAAATGAGTTAGAAGGGGCGAGTGTAATAGAAACAACACTTGGAGCGGAACAATGTATGCTAATTGGCAGCTAATGGATTAGCAGCTTTTGAAACAAAGACCAAAAGCAGGCAGTCTGACATTCCCTTAGGTCACGTTTGATAATCACTTCGGTGAGAAGTCCTAATGAGAAAGGAAGCTCTGTCCGGTTGGGGCCGAGCAGCAGAGGCTGTGGCTGGGCTCAGGTGAGTGCTGCCCCAGCAGCATCGCTTCTCAGCACAGCTCGGGATGCTTTCTGTCTGAAGATGTGTGATGTGAATGCTGATTGCCAGCTCTCCAGTTAGCGTGTTGTGTTTGTTTTAACTTAGAATGGAAGAGCTGGAAATGCACCAAAGTTTGTTTTTGTGAAGGACGGATGACTAGGAAAAATGGTAAATGCTAAATGGGACGCGTCCCTCTTAAACGTTGGTGCTTTGGGGAGAGTCCTGTAATGTGCTTGCTGAGGAAACTGAATGAGCAGGATGAAACCCAGCGGGGCTTTGGGCCGGGGCTTTCCAGGCCGAGGGTAAGCGAGCCATCAGCTGCGCCGTGTCAGTGCTCTGAGTGTGCTGGGGAGCTGGAACCCATCTCCAGCTGGAACCCATCTCCAGCATGGGTTGGAGAAAGGCTGCCAGCAGCCGGTGGTGGGGAGCTGGGCGCCGTGCTGCCATGCTGTGCCTCCAGGGAAACATGCTGGTCCCTCGCCTGGGGCCGTGGGGCCGCTGGGCAGTACTGCTGTGCATGGAGGGGAGGGCGGGGGCTCTCTTGGGTGGGAGGAATGAAGCAAAGCCGTTAGATTACGCAGCACGTTTCTACACACAACTTTGCAGTGATGTTTATCGTACCTGTACGAGTGTGCAGCACTGGGATAATTCTTTCTTCCTCCTAAGCTGCTTCTCAGGATACACTAACAGTCTGTTAAAACAACATCAATTACTTTCAAGCAGTAAATACCTTGTGAATACATTGAACTCCTATGAATTATTAAATACCCATCATGTTCCTCACTTGCAGCAACAGCTTTATCGGCTTGTTTTCACGTTTGAGAAGACAAGGAAGAGATTTGCTATTGTCTGTTCCTTTTGTTGAATTTCTCAGCTGTATTTGTCTTGGATGCCCCCTTTTTCTTTCCTTCCTTCAGTGACTGTGAAAGGCTCTCTTTCTTCCTCCTTTTCCCTTAAGGGGAAGTCCATCGCTGCCTCATCTCTGCTCTGCCAGGAGGATGCGGACTGGGTTGATGTAAGCATTAAGATGAGTAGAGCTCCTGCACAGTGAGTGCTTGGATGCCATGTGCCACCTCTGGCTCTGTCAGCTGCTGCCTGGTGATGCAGTAGCTTCAGCGTGTGCACCCCATCTAGTCCCTGTGTTCTGCACCCCCGCAGTTACACACAGGGAGCTTTGCTCTAACCTTAATCTGGGGGCTGCGAGGGATGTAACTTACCGACATTTGGTCTCCCTGATTTCAGGTAGCAGTGTGACGTCTGAAAACTCCCTTTAATTTGGGAATTCCCTTTCCATTCCTGACTGTCTGCCTGCCCTCCTCTCCCCTTTGGCCCTCTCCTGCATCCTCACTGTGTGTCCAGCACCGTCTGATCTTCTCTCAGCAGAGCGCTATGCTACAGGCAGGCTTCTTGCATAGCTTGCACACAACAATGAGGAGAGATGTGCAGCAGTTCCCCTGCTGGGATGTGCAGTTGCAGCCATTCTGCCTGTGGGTTGGTATTGCACAGCAGGGCTGGCCGTGGTGTCTCGGGGCGCACCGCCCTGGGCTCCCTGCACTGCAGAGCACAGCATCACTTCTCCGTTCACAGAAGTGGTTGGTGCATGGCTTCGGGGCCGAGCTCACTGCAGAGAGGTGCTGGTGAGCTGCGGCGGGGCTGGCAATGCGCTCAATGTGAGCAGGGAACAGCGCAGGGAGGCAGAGTGTTCTGAGCTGCAGCCTTCTGCTGGCAGGAGCTGGGCTGGTGATTGCTGCCCTTCTGCCAAGAGACCTGGTTGGGAACCAACCTAAACACGGCACAACGTAAAGAAGCGTGCCTCTGGCTCACACATGTTTAGAATGAATCACGCTGCTTGTCTTTCCTTCTCAGCTGGGGTTAACTCCTGGACTATGGAAAATAAAAATGGTCTTTTTATTGCTTTGGAGGCTGCGTTGTTGAGCTGGTGCCACGGATGCTTGGTGATGAATACTGTAGCACCAAACAGCTGTCTTTGAGAGCGATACAATTGTGAGGCAATATGCAGTTTACTCGTCCAGCTCTAGGATGTGATTGAATCACGAATAGATACACAGAGCTTTGTGTTTTCTCTATGTTTTCTGCGCAGGGCTTCTCTTCCAGTGATTTCTAAAAGATCAAAACTTAGAGAAACGAGCAGTAGTTCAGCCAGGCAGTGCAACACACCCAGCAGTGCTCATCCCTGCCACATTTCTTGCGATGAATCTCCATGCGTTTCTTTGAAGGCAGCAGCATTAATGACGTAGTGGAACTCAAAAGCAGCAATAATGATCTTTCTGGTCATTAATTTTGGACATGGATTGGAAAAGCCAAGATGTTCCTTGGCTCCAGCAGCCCAGTGCTGGCTTCTAACAACACCCGGCCTTTCAGGTAGGGGTGTTTCAGTGATGGAGGAATATATGCACAAGTATAAGCGTACATAATTAGGAGTTGATTGACTTCTATTATAGCATGGTGGAGGCTCTTCTCTTCAATAAATGTTTGGCTGTGGTTTTTGGCAGTCGTTGGCTAGACTTGGCTGTACAGCACAGGGGTGGCACAACTTGGTTCCTGAGAGCAGTTGTTAGGGAGGGTGGGAAACAAGTGGTTAAGGGCAGCTAAAGGCAAATTGGGGATTGGAGGTGGATGCAGTGAAAAGAGAAGGCGTTATTTCAGCAGTATAAAAGTTGTCTATTTTGGCCCATTTGTAGGAGTTGCCAGGTGATGGAGCTGATGGAGTGGAGTGCTGCAAAAGAGGATTCACTGAAAAGTGCTTATTGTTGGGGATGGAAAATGTTAATCGGGAAAATGGGACATTCTCCTAACGTAAATTAATGTAATTGCTGTTCAGATTTTCTGCACAACGAGGGAATAATCAAAGTAATTTTGCTGAAGTAGGGTGCAGCATGGAGAGACATCTCTGTGGTAGGCAGCGAATTAGTGATAGTTAGCACGGGAGGACCCTAGCTCCAGTAGTCCTGTAGCCCAGTGCTGGTTCTGCTGTGCCATTAGACTTCGGGACAGACACTTCAGCCTAATTAGGCCTTGTTTCTCAACCGGCCATCTGTTCACTGAGCCCTGCCCCGCCTGCCCTGCGGCCCTGCCTGGCTCTGGGCTGCCTTGTCGAGTGAGACAGAGCGGGCTGTGAGCCTACCCGGACCTGTGAGGAGCTTGCACTGCAGAAGTGCTTTTGGATGGACTTAATAAATGAGTCTATCTGGACAAGAAAAGACCCAAAAGACACACGTGACAGCAAGTTAACAAACCCGCTAGGGAAGACAATGGCCTTTTGCTCAGCCTCAGACTGCGTGTCTCCCTGGCTCTGCTTCTTGTTGTGAAATGCCAAGGTTCTTTTCTCTCCTTTTTCCTCCCATTTCAACTCCTTTTCTGCCCCAGATCTTCATTCGACTCCCAAGGCAAGGCTCTTACCGTGCCTGCTGCAATGTCGTTTGCAGGCGGTGCATGCGCTGCCCATTAGTCCAGCTGATCAGCTTTCCCGGAGCACAGTGGGAAATCTCTTTGCTGTTATTGCTTAACAAAGAGCAGTCGGGAGCACACGGGAGTTTCCCCTTGCTGATCTGTGCTCATGGCAGCCCTCAGAGCCCGCGCTGCTGGGTGGGCAGCCCCAGCTTACTGCACCTTCTGCAGGCACCCTGCATGAGTGCGTCTCAGGAACCATCCTGTCCAGCAGCAGTGTTAGGTCTGTGGATGCCTGCAATCTTCTCGCCTTAGGAATTCAAAATGTGTTTAATAATGATGTATTTTCTTTCCCTTTGCTGTTTGGGTGCTGTACCGAAGGAGCTGCATGGCTGAGTTTTGCTGGGAGCCCTTGCCTGGCTTACAGGATGGAGTTTGGAAGGCAGCGCACAACTTGAACAGTCATAGTACAGTAATTTCTTTTCTTCCTTGCAGCTTCTCCTTTTCTTTCCTAATCGTTGCAGATAGGAGAGAAAAAGTAACTGAGTAGCAGAAAGACTGCAGGTCATTAGATGCAGAGGCAGTAATAGCTGGTTTTGCCTTTTCTTCTAAAACACAGCAGAGAGAGGATATAGAGATCTGACAAGCAAACAAAACCCTGAACAGAGCTTTTCTGACACTGGATTAGAAGAGGTGTCTGTATGCTGTGTCTGTTTTATAGAATCCTTGTTCAGTTGAGACAAACACAGGAGCATGGTATGAAGTGATATCCTGAGCCCGGAGCACAGCACGTCCCTCTGCCCAGCTCTGTGCCACGTGCTGCTGCTGGCTCTTCGCTGCCGCGTTCCTCACAGGGGCAGCAACCAAGCTGCCTTCCCTATGGCCCTGCTGGTGGGCACCAGCTTGAGCAGCCACCTGGCCTTACCTTGGGGCCAGCTCTGTAATCACCAGCCATCTCTGCAGGCGAAGGCCCGAAGGTCCTGGTTCAGGGAAAGGGAAGGGCTGTGTTGCAATGGTGGGGCGTAAGCGAGGCTCCTCAGCATTGCAGAGGAATGAGTTGTTTCCTGTTTCCGGGGCAGTAGCTCAGTTTGTAGGTAATAAAGACCCTTATTCCAAATGAGTTGTGTCCTAAAGTAATTTAGTTCTGTCACTTAGACTGTTGGTGACTTTACTGTTTGGTAGTGCCTGAGAAGTCATGGTGAAGGTGAGGCCTTCCCCACTTCTATTAAGCACACGTAGGCCCGCTCTTGGTGATCCTTGGTGAACATTTCTGTGGCCAGATTGGATGGAGCCCTGGGCAGCCTGGACTGGTATGAAATGTGGAGGTTGGTGGCCCTGCATGTGGCAGGGGGGTTGGAGCTTCATGATCCTTGAGGTCCCTTCCATCCCTGGCCATTCTGTGGTGACATCAGTGATGTTTGGATCAATTTTGTTGCTTTTTCTTTGTGACACATAATAACACATAATGTAACACTGTGCAGGTGATCCATACACGCTGATTCTTGTGGCTTTTCCTTTTTTTTTCCTGCTGTCTTAGCAGTGCTTTGAGGTTAGACTCTCATCCCAGACTTTCACAATGTGCTCACCCATTCTTTAGGAAATGATGGATCGTGCCATAATGAAAGACCATTTTTTCCTTCATAGCATCACACTGTACCTTGTAACTGCAGAACTATACAAGAAGCAACTTAGGGATATGTACCAAAGGTTTTATTTCCTGACCGTTGCACCAAAGTTACATTTGTGCATATAAAGTTGGTGATTTATTTTCAGGAAGGATGGAAGTTTTGTCCCTCTGGTGGCATCTCCTGAGTAATCAGTTTCATCCTTTGTATTTCCTGTGTTTTCCTTTCTAGCAGAATGCAGCCTCCTTAGAAGAGCTCAATTTACATTTAATTCACACTGGGCTCTGTATATATCCGTGGTCAAATTCTGTTTCCAGTTAACTTATAGACAACTTCATTGACGTCAGGAGAGGCTGCGCATGGAGCAGTGCGGCTCTCCATGGTTGTGCACATTTACTGCTTTCCTTTTGGCTCACAGAGCGAGATCTCTGGTGTCTGTCATTACAAAGAACAGATGCCCCTCATTTCAGACCCAAATTTATTCCTATCCCACACAGATCTGGTTAGTGTTCCTGCCCTGTTATTGTTGCATGCTGCGCAAATGCACGTGAAGTGGGAGGTCGTGAAGCCAGGCATACGAACGATGATAGATGTTTAAGTTTTGCAGTCTCCCAGCATTAACAGTTTCTCACTCAGCTCTTTCCACATTCTTAATTTGGCATCGTTACAGCTGGGAGAAAGCTGAAGCAGACTGGGGGTTGTGTTTCTGTATGTGTGCAGGGTGAGGCGGGCTGTGGGTGCTGGCCTGCTCGTGCCCTGCCCGCTGGGTGGCTGGAGGAGCATTTGCTGGCTTCTGCTGCCTGGCTGAGGCTGGGTTTGTACATGTGAGTGAATTAGGAATTGCACTTTTCAGCTTGGATGCTTTCCTGCATCTTTGATGTCTTATTTGTGAAGCAGAGTGAGCTGCAGGCACTGCCCTGGTGCCCTGTGGGTGCTGCATGCGTGGCAGGCAGCGGTGAGCCCTGCTTGCGGTGCTGGAGGTGTGCTGGCAGATGTGCAGGTTCTTAAGCCTGTTGACAGCCCACGTGTGCAGCCTGACAGTGGGCCCTGGCTCTGCTGCTGGGCACACTTCAGGAGCAGGTCTCTGCTTGGTGTAATGGCAACTCCTGCTGTATGCTGTATAGCTGGGCTAAGCACCGGCCATCAGAAACCAAAAAAGAGCTTTTCAAACTTCTGTTTATTTTTTAATAACGCTTCGTGTTTGAGCTGTAGTGTTCCTGGAAAAGAGCAGGATGGGATCTGCACCTCTCTGCTGTTGCCTTTTGGTGGGAAGATGAAGCAGCAGCAGCTCTGTGGAGGCTTTGAGATAAGGGTGAGGCCAGGTGAGGGCGGTGCGGGCGCCTGGGGCAGGCGGGGTGCCTGCTGGGTGGACCAGCTGGTGGGGCAGCCCCAGGCATGGCCGTGGAGCTCACGCCAGGCTGGCTCTGTCTCTGGCTCCTTCCCCTCTCCTCTCTTTTACAGCGGTGATTTATAGATGCCGATACAAAAGCTCCCTGTTGAAGGCTCATTGAGTTTAATGAAGTCAGTTTGCTGTGCTTGGAAATAAAATAAAAACCCCAGCAAATCAGTAACCTTGAAATAAAGGAAGAGGGTGATTAAAATGCTTTATCCTGAAATGTCTGGGATTCTGAGCCATTTACTGCCAGGCTTGGTGATTAAACAGATTCCTAACTAAAAATTAAGGAGATTGTATTAAAAGTAAATATATGGTGATACCCGAGGAGGAACATCTCCTGTGACTCACTGCTCCAGAACCGCACCGCAGACATATCCCTGCTTCCAAGTCAGATCACATGTCTGAACATATACTTTTTGCATTTTTGTGCTGGGATAATTGTAAATACCTGCCTCTGTTCACGGAAAGGCGTTTCACAGGAGCTTCTTCCTTCTGTGAAATTACAGCTTCAGTGCTGGACTTGCTGAAACACATTCTTGCCCTCAAAGCTGCTGCTTTTTCCCCCCTGTTCCAGCCTGAGCTGGTGGGGGGCAACCACCTTATGGAAGGGGGAGGGCTGGGGGCTGTCATGCTCCTTCCAGTCCAACCATTCTGTGGTTCTATGATCTTTGTGGTCTCTTCCAACCCAACCATTCTGTGGTTCTGTGTTCTTTGAGGTCCCTTTGAACCCAACCATTCTATGCTTCTATCATCGTTGAGGTCCCTTCCAAGCCAAGCTATTCTGTGGTTCTGTGGTTCTTTGAAATCCTCATCTGCAAAGGTAAAACAAGCTTAGCTTCCCTGCTTCACCTCAAACTCACAAAACGTTGCATGTCCCCGTCTCAGTAAAAACCATTTGGGTGAAAAGCAAAATGTGAGTGCAAAATCTCACTGCTGCCGTGTCACAGCTGTGCTCAGCAGGCACCTGGGCTCCTCTTGGCCTCTCAGTGAGTCAGGGCTGCTGCAGGGATCACCGGTGCTGCCTTAATTTAAGCCACATTAAAACACATCCCAGTTGGGGCTGTTGTTGAGTAGAGGCAGGGAATTGTTCCTTGGGTTTGGCTGAAGGGTGAGCTTCTTGCAAAGAAGTAAGATAACGCAGTGTAACGTGAAGAAATGTAAATGGCCTCGAGTTTGAGTGAGCTGAAAACAGCTTTGTGAATTCTTTTGTTTCTCTGAATGATTCGGTGTTGCTCAATTTTGGGGTATTTTTAGATTCAAACAGCTCCGCTGTATTGCTGAGGAGATGAGGTTCTCATGCTTTGATGTGGCTGTGGAACAGGCTCTCGTGTTTCACTCCGAGGTGTTTGGCTTTCTAGGAGCGAGGTGGAAGAAGGGAAGCAAGCCTGGTTTTCTTCAGCTCCTTATGGGAGAGGAGATGTTCAGTTGGTGATGGGCTGACAGCTGGGCTTGTGATCTCGGAGGTCTTTCTCAACCATAATGATTCTGTGATTATTCTTTAATTAGCTGCACGCCAGGGAAGCTCTGCTACCCATCCACCTCCCGTGTGTCAGCAGTGCCAGGCGCTTCCAGCCGCGGTGCAGGGCTGCATGCAGCAGCTCCTTGGGACGGCAGGCCGTGCCATGGCAGGAACGCACCTGGATCTCCTTGTTTTGGAGATTATGTTAAGTGTGGCTTCAACGAAAACTCTTTATTTTCTTACGCCCACATGTGTGTTTACTTCCTTGCCATACCTCTCAGAGTTGAAAGCGCTCTGTCGTTAAAAAAAATCCCCCTGCAAATGGGTGCTTTTGTTGTGGTTGGTGTGGTGATGGAGCAGCAGGCGCCGGGCTGTGCCTGCAGGCAGAGCTCAGTGCTCCGGGCTGCATCGCTGCCTGGCTGTGTGTGCCTGAGCTGAGCTGTCGGGCAGCACAACACAGACAACACAGACCCTCCTGTTCTGCTCCTGGGGAGCGTCTGAACTGGGGCTTCCATTAAATCCCAGGGAAATGACAGAACTCGGGCTGGTTTGGAGGGTTTGTGGTACAAGCTCCCATCTGTCTGTCCAATTTGTCATCACAGAATGCGAGAAAGCAGCAAAGACACAAAGTGTGTCTCTGCTGTGCTTGTGACACACACAAATCAAGAAAATGAGAAAAGAGGTTAGTGCTGGTATTATTCTGGGTGCACTTTTGTCACTGGGTGTGTGGATGCTTTTGTTCCTCTTTGGAGCATGTTGTCTGCTTTATAGATTGTGTCTACAAATAAAGGGAGATGTTGCTTGCTGGAGCACCCAGACCTCACCAGCATCCTGCGCAGTGAATGCCCAGAGGTGCTCGAAACATTGCAGTGTGATCATTGCTGGGTGGGGGCTGTGCAGGTGGGTAGCACCCCATCTGGCAGTAAGCTGTGCTCCATGCACACGTTGAGCCCCCTGTCCGTGTGCCAGTGCCATTGGGGCATGTGAGGCTGTGCATCCCAGCACCTGACACCCGCGGCTGCTGGCCTCGTAGTGCTGCACGTGGCCTTTGGGCAGGGTGATGTTGGTGCTCTGGGAGCTGCTGGCTTACCCTGCTGCAGGGAGTTGCTCATCGGGAGAGCTGGATTGCAAACGAGCCAGCAAAGGCGTTTCTGTGGGAGCATTGATAATATATCGGGGTAAACAACTTTGGAGTGTAGCTGCAGAGACAGAAATACTTTTCTTCCCACATCTGCTGGTGATGTTGCAGTAGTCCTTTTCCCAAAATCTGGGAGCAGCAACTGCATCAGCCTCTCCATTCATCCTTCAGTGTCACCAAGAAGGCACCCTCTGCCTTCCTTCACAGCCATGCCACCAGCCCTACTTGTACCCTCGCAGTGCTGAGCCGTTCATGGTCACGGTGTCACTGGGTCAGCAGCACGTCCGCATCCTCGGCTGGCCCCAGCACTGCACTGTGCAGCCCTGCCGTTGTTCTGGACACACCGTGTGGCACTGTGCCACGGCTCCCAGGCTGCCTCTCACTCTCCTGGCTGGGTGCCGGTAGCTCCCTGGAGGATTTATGTATAAATCTATAAGCTGATAATGCGGTGTGTGGGCAGAGTGCATTGGGCATCCTTGAGATTGGAGCAGGGGAGAAAGCTATGTGAGCACACGTGGGGCGAGCTGGGGGCTCTTCTGCAGGGCTAGAAGATGTGCTGAGCGTCAATGTGTGTGCCCTTCTGTGTGCTGGGGGAGCCTGCAGAGAAAATCGGAGCCGGGCACTTCTGCAGCGAGCTGCCTTTGTTCTGCTGCTTCCCGTGCCCCAGCAGCAGCTCAGGTTTGTTTGTAGAGAAAGGGCTCTGAGATGTCTGCCTGTGAAGTGCTCGGCCCTCGAGGGTATAACAGAAAAAAGAAGGGCTTTCGTTGGAGCTGCGCACCTCTCCTCCCTGCTTGTAAATTGCTGGCGATGCACTTTCTTCTGGGTTTTAAGCCTTTGGGATAAAACGGGAAACAATCAGAGGTCAAGTGAAAAGAAATAGTTTTGCTGAAGAAGTAAAGAATGAGGCTGGGATGTAGGTCAGATGCACGCAGCACAGGACTCGAAGAGCTATTTTCTACAGCTAAATTGTACTTGGAGACTTTTTGAAGTTCACATCTGGTGAGCAGATTTAAGGTACAAGCCTTCAGTGTTTGCATAGTAGTTTCTTTGCTTGCTTTCTAAAAATATGACCTGGAGACCTCCCTTTAGTGAAAAAGTTCACAATCTTGCTAGGCTCTTCTCCCCTGCATGTTGCTTAAATGACTGCAGGGCTCCAGAAACGCAGCCAGTGGGTGGAGGCATTCCGTGTCCATGTTGCCAGCCACCTGCTTGGGCTTTGCTTAGAGTCAGAGAACCACAGAGCCATTAAGGCTGGAGAAGTCCCCTGGGATCCCCCAGCCCACCCCCCCATGCCCACTGCCCACATCCCTCAGTGCCACATCCACAGCTCTGGGACACCCCCAGGGGTGGTGACCCCCACTCCCTGGGCAGCTGTGCCACTGCCTGACTGCTCTTTGGAGAAGGAATTGTTCCTAACATCCAACCTGCAGTTGTAGGTCTG
>JAOWBP010003503.1:26082731-26097579 GCA_028571105.1 Tragopan temminckii
CGCAGGCCCCCAAAGCCGTCTGCAGCGCCTGCGCGAGTGCCGCGGGGAGTCAGGCACGGCTTGGGGCAGCCCGGGGGCCTCGCGGGGCCGGGCTTTGGGCGGGGCCCTCAGCTTCCCGCCTCAGCCGCGCCCCTCCGCTTCTGCCGTGTGACGTCACGGGGGGCCGGGCGCCATTTCGAGGCGGTCCGTGAGGTGTGTGGGCGTGGGCTCCCTTCTCTATCCGCTGTGGAAGTTCCGTCGCGGGGCGGTTTTTTTTCCCCCTACTGTCAGACTCTGACTTTGAAAGATATCTGAGAGCCCAGGCGGCGGCGTGCCAGCGGGCGCGGGGAGGCGGGAGGCACGGCGCTGTGGGGATGTGGCTGTGAGGAGGTGGCGGTCCCTGAGGGGACGCGGGCTGCGGCCCCGCCGTACGGCTCGAGGCCTTCACCTGCGAGCTGTGGCCTGCAGGGAGAGGGCTGCCAAAATCCCCACGGCCGCACAGCGCTGCTCAGAGCTCCCCGGATGGCTGCGCTGAGCGGCCTGTGGGCGGCCTGCGTGCAGCTGTGACCTCACACGCAGTCACCGCACCCAGCACGGGGTTCCTGGCCGCGTCTCACGGTGTGACTGAGTCACCGCCTGCTCTGAGTCCCCGCTCGTGGAACGGTGGCACGGCCCAGAACGCTTTCCTGAAAGATTTCCGTCTGATTCAGTGATACTTTGTACCCCTTTGTTTCAAATGTACGTCACCACCGCTTTTTTTCTTAGCTGTGAGATAGGTGTATAAAGCCTAGCACTGTAAGTGTGACACAGAGGGTTGAAGCTGGATGATCTTTAAGGTCCCATCCAGCCCAAGCCGCTCTACGATGAGAAATAAATTCCTTGAGCAGAGAATCATAGAATGGCCTGGGTTGAAAAGGACCACGATGATCATCCAGTTTCAACCCCCCTGCTATCTGCAGGGCCGCCAACCAGCAGACCAGGCTGCCCAGAGAAAGATAGAGGAGATTGTTTTGTGTTTATTCATTTCATACTTGTACATCATGTTTTATAAAACGGCTTTGTGGTAAAGGCATCTGCCTTCGCAGGCAGAAGTTCATAAAATGAGCAATCTCAAACTAATACTTTCAAGGAATTCTGGATTGAATATGAGAAATTGAGTGTAACTTGAAGAACACACTGGTGTTTCTTGAAAAATGAAGGCAATTTGCGTTTCCTGAATATTTTGTCGATCAAAAGCGTTTATTTCAAATCACATAGGGCTAATTATCAAATGCCCTTTGGCTTTGCTGGTGGTGAGGCTGCGTTAGCAGTTTAATGACTCACGGGCTGCGGAGCTTCCGTTCTGCTCCGTGGCTGGGTTGGCACGGTCTGGAGGTGGCACCGCTCCCCCACTTTGGCGGCCAAACGGAACTGGGAATGAGCTCGTTGTCAGATTTTGATGGCAAAATGGAGTGCTTTTCCCTCGGCCCTAAATTTACGAATTAAATTGAAACTTACAATTTCACTCAGTGAATCAAGCGGAGTAAAAATAGCATTAATTTGTTTAATTGCCTTAAAAAGGAAGGATGAATCAACTTGTACAGAAATGCAATAAACACTAACGTTGTCTGGCTGAAATAGAAAAATGTAATGAGTTCTGCACAGTGAGTTCTCATTTTTATTAACTTCAGCTCTGTTCTTCTCCACAGTACTGCATGTGGTGCAATTGTCGCAACAGCTGCCCAGGCAAGTAAATGGATATCTTTGTCATTTCTTACCATCCTGCAGTGTTGTTATAGTCACCTTGATATTGCATCGAGTGAATCGGGTCCTAAACATGTGCTCCACTTTTTACCTGGCTGTGGTCGGGCACCATAGAGCTGGCCCACTTCCTAGAAGTGAAGGATGGGGCAGGGCCTCCGGTGCTGAGTCTGAGCCCCCCTGGCTCCAAATACTTGTACAGAAGTGCCTACAGAACTCCTGCTCTAGGTGACACCACAACCAAAGCCGCAGGGTATTTCCCAGTTGTGCTTAATGAACCCGAGTTCCTCAGTAAATAATTAAATCCACAATAATAAGATATGGGAAGAAAAAAATTAGGGCACTGCCAATTAGCTTGAGTCCTGCAGAAACAAGCTATTCATTAAGAACTCCTAGGAAGCACTGCTGAGGAGGACAGAAAAACTACAATCTTAAAAAAAAAAAAAAAAAAAAAAAAAAAAAAAGGTATTTCTGAACTTGTTTTTCCTGACTCCATACCTGGCAGTTTCTCCTTGCCCCTGTGATGTGGATATTTCACCATCACCGGGGCCGTTTGCAAGCTCTGCTGTCTGTACTCGTAGCAGATCTGTAGGGCTTTGGGGATGTGGGTGCTGCTCCCTCCGGGTTGCCATATACACATCAAAAGGGCCAACTCTGATCTTTCCACGTCACTTTTGTAACAATGTGTTGTCATAATATTTAATTTCAAGCCTCAGCTTTTGTAATGGATGTTTTGAAGGACAATTAATATTGTCCAAAATGTTTGCTTTTAGAAAACTTGGGTGGCTCTTTAGGGAGCTTTTTCCTAGTGCCTGAAAGCACAGAAGTGGCTCACCAGGACTTTGACTTTTGTTTTGTAACTGACTGAGTTCTCTGTGCTTCCCCGGCTGCCCCCTAGTTCTCTGGCCAGTTTTTGTGGTTTACTGAAATATTTTTTATAATGGTTTCTCTCCCTCGGTGTTCTGTGTAGGAGTCATGCAGACAGAGGAGCTGATTAAGCAGAGAAATGCTGAAAATAATTCTACGTAAAGCATTTCAAGATGTGTACGAGGACTCTCTCCCCCTCAGCACTGATTTTGCTATTAGGTGAGGGTTGTCATGAAGGAAGCCAGAGAGAAGCACACTCTTGCAAGTGTTAGCAGTCTGTGCTTTTACTGCTTTCTGCTCAGCAGATGAGCAGACTTTGTATCCCCTGTGCTCTTGCATGCAAAAAGATGCTGCGTTAAACAAGTATGAAAAAGTCTGAGCATTTTTAATAATAAATTTTACTTTACACACAGCCTGATGCCACTTAGAACATACCCTTACCGCTTAAAGACTTTGATTCATTACTGTTAAGTTTCCTTTGACTTTTGTTATTCAGCTCAAGCAATCAAGTTTCCTCATACCAGCATCTTAGGCACATTTCATGGATGGCTATTGCAGTACACTTGGAAACAAGCTGGTGTAACTGGCATACATACATTTATTTTTCTAAATAGCTGAAGATTTTATTTCCTTGTACTTTTCCTTGTACTTGTTTCACAGCGTTACTTGTCTTTCTTATACCTGCCACTGTGGAGAAAGAGGGAGATTTGGCAGCCAGTGTGGATGCATCCTGCTTTTTCCCCCTTCTTTCATGCACAGCATTCACCCAGCATCTCAGTGCAGCACATCCAAGTGCAGAGAGGCAATTTAAATGGAGGTCATGCGGGGAATTCCATGCGCACCCCATATGGCAATAGATGCTAAACAGCTGCAGGTTGTGTTGACAAATCTTTTTCTCTGGGCACCGTATGCCTCCAGCCACGTCCTGCTGCTGAACAAAGGCATGGCCAGCCAGGAATGTGGCTGCGACACATTCCCAATTGTTTCACAGTGCCAGCCAAGTTTTGGATCAGATGCTTCCTCTCCCCAGCTACAAAGCTGACTGTGCTTTCACTGCAAGCATTTGGGCTGTGAATGAAAGGCACCTCGTTACCCTGGGCAGTGTGCGCCTAGACAGCACGTAAGCAATTCTTTCTGTAGATCCAGAGACTGGATTTGGGTCTGTCTGCACCTCTGTTAAAGTCTGAATGCATTTGGAGTGCTGGGACAACTCCAATTTTACTCTGTTCCATGTAAAACACATCCCTAACGAATAACTGCTAGGAATCCTTACAGGGCTGGCTCGTGGTTTTCAGAGCCATGGCAGCAAACAGAGGTCAGTGTTGGACAGCAAGGCTGTGCATTACTCTGAAATGCTCATCCTATCACAAGACCGAATGCCTACACATTCCTACTTTGCCTTGAAGCACGGAATCAACAAGACAGCATACAACATGCAAATGTATATTTTTAATTATTTCAGAACACAAACACTCCGCCCACATGGATGTTTATGTGGAGACAAAACAGCACTGGGACAGGTAGTCACCGTGTCAGAGGTGCACACGAGCGTGTCTGTGTCATGTACGCCTAGCAATCAGCTGACTTACAATTACAGAATGTATCTGGTTTGTGCTGTGCGTCTTGTTCCACTCCTTCAACAAAACAAATCAAAACAGAACCGTGTCAGAAAGAGACTTGGGGTTCATGAGACAGGGGCTGGGACAAATTAGCAAGTCTGACAGAATGAACCTGTGCATGTAACCAGTCACACGAGTTAAAACTGCATATGTCAGAACAGGGAAATCCCTCTGCAAGCCCCGGGCCCTTGTGCCCTGCTTTTCTTTGCCCATCTTCCTTGGGGCAGCCTCAGACAGAGCATAACCTGCCAAAGGGCCTCCCCAAAGCGGTCACCAGATGACAAGGAAGCAAACAAACTTGCATCCAGCAAGACATCTGGGCTCACCCTGCCTGCACTAAGGAGAAATCCCAGCTTCTAGCTGCACAGCTGCTGCTTCAGTGCTGTGAATGCCGCAGTATTTACCTGAGCTGCTGTTGTCTGTCAGCCTCGGTTTCTGGTGGAGGCAGTGATGTCCTGTCACTGCCTGATACCTGCAGGAGGACCCTGAGAGCAGAGCTCCAGTACCCATTGCTGGAATGTTCCTGGATCTCATGTCAGGATCAGCAGTGCCACTGCACTGTGTGGTGCGCAGTTAACACTGCAATTAACACAGCATTGAAGATGATTGCCTGCATTTCCAATAGAAGTATGTCTTGGAGAAAATATTTTCTTCAGTTTTCCTGCCTTGCCTTTTTTGTAGTTCGGACCAGCCGTGGTACGACTTAAGGAGATTCTCCCAGTTGTAAGGAGATGTCCTCTCCTGTGCAAACCTGGGCGAGATCTATTTCTGATTGCACGCTTGTTCAACAGGTACGATGAGGTAGGGCCTGCTTGGGCGTCTAGTGGCTAAATTCATGTTTATAAACTGCTCTGAGATCCTCAGATGAAAAAGGGTTTATGAGCACAAATCAGCAAATAAGCATTGCTGGCCACCTGCATTCCCAAGGCAGCAGCCAGTGCTCACACCCCATTAGGATGGGGACCAACAATGCAATTCTGGTGGTTTGGCCACCGGTGATTTTCATTTTTATACAGAAAATTCTTCTGGCATTTGTAAAAATAGAAAGAAAAGGCATGGTGCCAAGGGTTGTTTAAATTATAGAGGGGCTGCTGCTGCTGTGTTGTTTATATCACCAGGAGGGCTGCAGCTCTGGATGCACCCAGGGGCAGCTGCAGCCCTGATTCCTAGCAATACCCTCTCTGCAAGTCCTGCTGCTCCCTGCACTGGGTCCTGCCTTAAGCACAGAACCACATAATGTCCCTTTCCCGAGCACCTGGGGGGCTGCAGCTTGTCCCATGCCATGCAGGTCACAGGGAGCCCAGCAGTGTGCACACAGGTGGGTGTGCAGTGGCTGTGCTTCTAAGAAAATGCCATGAGACCTCAATCAGCATTGTTGTTATTACTGCTCCTGTCCCTACCACCATAGCTATCGTTGTTAATGCATCACGGAAGTTTGCTGGAAGAACACCACTATTACAGCAGTGCTTTCTAGGCTAATTAATACCAGTGCTGATGGGTGAAGTGATTTGCATGGCTGATATTTCAGGCAACAAAATCTGCTTTGGTTTAGCATTGGGCTTGAGGGGTTCATGAAGAAGACCCTGTTGGGATGGGGACAAGGCTCCAGGAGTGAGTGAGTCAGCAGAGCCAAGCCCAGAGCCATGGAGACCGCAGTGCAGAGGCTGCACCATCACTATGCTAAGTTATCTCTGTGCTAGGTCACCACCGTGCTGGGTCATCACCGTGCTGGGACATCTCTGTGCTGGGATATCTCTGTGCTGGGACATCCCGAAGCTGGGTCATTGCTGTGCTGGGTCGTTGCTGTGCTGGGACATTGTCATTCTGGGACATGGCTGGCCATGCTGGGACATTTCTGTTCTGGGATATAGCCATGCTGGGTCATTGTTGTGCTGGGACATCACCATACTGGGACATTGCCGTGCTGAGTCATTGCTGTGCTGGGTCATCACTGTGTTAGGCCATTGCTGTGCTGGGTCCACGTGTTGTGGCAGCCCCGTCAGCCATTGCTGCTGCTCGTTGATTGCGGACAGGAGAAAATGGGCTGGGAAGGCTGGAGGAATGTCCCTGCCTGCCTGCTACATCTGGTACATCTCAGGATAATTTATTTTAACCTCTGAAGAGACAAGGGAAAATATTTGAAGGGGATGGAGACTTGCCAGTATTTCCAGTTCATTATAAGCAAAGAACTGTTGCTTATAGCACTTTTTTGGAGCAGAGAGTAGTCTGGTTTTAAATCCCTTAAGCAATGAGGAATCATATACTAGCCAATGTAAATTCTTTGGTAAAGAATTTACTAATTAAAAAAGTTTAGTTTTTAAATTCAGTCTAAATTTTCCTCTCATTTCCTCCCGTTACACACACGTTCTGCCTAGCTTCTGTGGGCACGGCCAGATCCCATCTCCCTCTGCCGGAGTTTGCCCCAATTTCTCACTGATTCTCAGAGCAGTGGAGCTGGAAGGCTCAGATGGAGCAAGACTGGGACCTGTGGGAAGTGGGCAGGGCTGGCTGGAATGCAGACTGCCACGAGAGAAGCCAAACTGGCCCAAACTTCACTAAAATCACCCAAAATTCTCTGTCAAGGGGCAAGGGTGAGGCTGAGAACCAGCAGTGACCCATCAATGGATCCAATGGGAACAGCTTGCCTTGGGGATGGTGGCAGATGTGGCACGCTCCACGCCAGAGGCTGCAGAGACACAGCCCCAGCTGTGTTTTGTTTGCAACAAAATGCAAATTAACTAAAAATCGCTACTTTCCAGCTGCAGGTTTTGCTTGCTCAGTAGCACCTAGTGCAAGACCAAGACACAGCCCTGTTAATTGGAGTGCAGGGAAAGGCCATTTCCTCTGCAAAAGGGATGAGGACAGCTAGGGCAAGAGTGAGTAAACAGGCAGGGTGACCAGAAAACAGAGTGTGGGGAGCACAGAGACACTGAGCGTGAAGGACTTTGCCTTATGATCACGCTGTGTAAGCTGTTATGTATGAGTGTTAGCACAATTTTAAAGTTTAATTAAATTCCTGCAAGATTTTTGGGTCTTCATAACTTGCCTTTGAGCTTTCTGCCAACTAGGATATACTCTCTGGCTTCAGAATATAAAAGCAAATGTTGTTGTGTTTTGCAAATGTATTTTCTAATGCATGCAACTGCTGACTATGCAAAAGCCTCACAGGTTTCCATGATTAACAAAATTACAAAAGCACAAAGGGTAGCAGCTCTTCTTGTTTTTGACTATCCTTTGCAAACAGGAGCTGGATCAAAGTGTCCTGTGATTAAGTTCATTAATCACACCCACGCCAGGAAAAACCAATGAACCCATTTTTCTCAGAGGAAGGCATGGAGCTGGCCAGGGTGGATTCTGTTTGGGTTTGGCTGTTTACCTGCCTGCACTCCTCAGAGCAGGACACGGCCTCTGGGAAGCACAGTGGGGCGGACAGACAGACGGACAGTGATGCTGTGAAACCATCCCACGAGCAGGGACACCCCCCAGGTGTGCGTCTGCTTTGCTCTGGTGTAATGCCTGTGTGTTAAAGCCTTTGTGGCCAAATTCTGCTCCTCCATCCCCAAAAGCAGGGACCACGGTGGGGCAGGGGTCTGCGGCTCATGTGGACTGCGGAGAGTGACGGGAACAACTCAAAAAAAGTTCAGAAATGCTTCAACAGTGCTGGGGCTGATCCAGGCACATGGCTTTTAGATTCAGCGAGCAGTAAACAAAAGTAAAATGGGAAGTTATTTGCTGGTAAATGGTGTCTCACCAGGCTCATCTGAGCTGCAGGGTCTGGTCATTTTGGCTGGAAAAGTGATTAGGATCTGAAAGGGCAGGAGCCAACCATCCGGCCAGCCAGCTTGGTACCTCTGGGAATGGTCAGCAGGGGATGAGCAATGTGTTTATAAAACAGAGAGGTTCCCCTAGTGATCTGCCACCTGGAGTATCCCAGCCCTGCATTCGGGGACCTTTGTGCTCTGAGGCTGCACCTGCACTACTTTGTGAGTAAGCCTTCTTCTGTTTGCAATCCCACCATGGAATCATTGCTGAAAATTAGCCAGTAACATCCTGAGCCTGCATGGATCTCACACATCCAGTCCCCAGGTGGGGATCCAAACCTAGTGTGGGCTCCATGCCCCTGGCACCCATGTGTCTGTCCCATGTCATGGTGAGCCTTGACATGACACCATTGCTTTTGTCAGTGCAGAGTTACTGATGGGATAGGGACTGCAGGGCTTATGTCCTAGTGCAGCATCGAAGGGGTTATGCTGATAAGCCACAGCTCCACGTGGAACAAAGCTGGCATTTCAGAGAGACGACAATGGATTGTGTTTTCTGTATTCATTTTAGTCATCCATTTGGCATTGAGGCTGAGGTCACCCACCCAGCCGTGCACTGCAGCATCTCTGTTCTGGCCAGCAAGGAGAAGCAAAACAAAGAGGAGCTGAGTTGGCAGGAATCAGGCAGCAGTCATGGACGGAAAAGTGCTCTGCTTGATGGCTTCGGTAACACTGCTACAGTCCATTCCAGGACACTGCTTAAAACCGAGCAAGCATTTTCCCTGACACACATCCTAGCACTTTGCACAGCCACTGGTCACACTCAACTCCCATTTTACATCGCCAACAATAACTGCCAGCTCGGCTTGGTTTTCTGGCCGAATGATATGATTTGCAATGCAAGCACTCCTACACCAGCCAAAAGGGTGCAGCAACTGCTGCCATCTGTGTTTTCTCTAGCAACAGATTCATTTCCTTTGAACCATTAAAAAGACTGAAGATCTAACGTGCATGCATATGCAGACACGTGTCTTGAAAAAATATGCAGTGGGCACACAAATCCACTCACCTCTGTTCAGCCCGACTTTTACACTGTGCAGAGAAGAGAGCCGATTTGTCACCCCATCCTCTGTTTTGGGAAATGTGCTTTAGTTACGCTGCAGATAGCCAGGCAGCCTGTGCTTGGGTCTTGCAGCCTGTCTGCAAGCCCTGACATCCCTGGTGCTCCTCCAGATGCAGAAGGGCTTGGGATGCAACTGCCCAGTGCTGTGGTGTTTCTGTGCTGGTGCTGCCCCCCACACATGGCCATGACCATCAGACAGAGATGTGCTGTATTTTGGGATGCTACTGGGGACTTCACAGGTGGGGCCAGCTATTGGCAACCCTTGGGGCTGGTTTCTTTAAAAAGCTATTAAAAGAGCAGCAAATCCTCCTTACCCTTCCTGTATCCATTCACTCTCATCTGGGTTCAGCTGAAGCACACCAGGCTGCCTTCAGCCCTGTTTCACTGAGGCAGTAAATGATTCAGTGTGAACTTTTGCTATTTCTGCCTCGAAACAGAAGTGGGGACATTTAGAACTGGTTACAAAGGGGAAGTCGTATGGGAAAATCTGCATGGTTGACCTCTCATTCCATTTAGCTTCGGAACCAAAAGTTGTGCTGAAGAGCGTGGTGGGCATGGCAGTTTGGTGATGACCAAGGCTGGGACACTGGTTTTGCTCTTCATGGTCTTGGGGCAGGGCAGAACCTTGTGGGCTGCAGCTGCACGTGGAGAACCTGCATCCCATCCTTAACTGGTGACCAGGTTGGTGGGACCCCAAAAGCTCTGCCAACAGATCTTACGTCATGTTCCTTGAGTTGGTGTGGGTACAGGCGTCCTTCACTGGGAAAACTGGAAGTCCCTACCTTTAGGGACATGGCTTAGTGGGCACGGGTTGATGGCTGGACTTGATGACCTTAGAGATTTCTTCCAACCTTAATGATTCAGTGGTTATACAGTTCTAAAGCGAAGGCAAAAGGTGTGCTGCCATGCCACGTTGTCCCAGCAGCTGCTGGGAGCTCAGAGCGCAGTGAGATCTTGGCACAAAGAGCTGATAGGACCTGGGAACCCACTTCAGAATGCAGGCTCTAGTCATGGTGTTTGCAGTGATAAGCAATCTCAGTGCTCACAAAGCTTCCCCCTGCTTGTCGAGAGACAAATGTTATTCATCAGCCCTGCAAACTGAAATCTATATTTTTCTCGTGAGTTCTGAAACTCATTTAAGTTCTCTAAACAGCTTCTATCAGCTGAAAAAATTGAATTAATTTTATTCCTATTGCCTGACAGTCCCGGGGAGTTCTTTGTAAAGAGCAAAACAATGGAAACTTGTGCGGCACTCGCGCCCAAGCGCTGCGTGGAAGCGCCCTGAGCTGCGCTCCCATCCCGGCACAAGGACGGCTTTGTCCCACGCTGGGGCTGCGGGGCAGCTCTGGGGCCCACGTGCTACCAGGCGCACTGGGAGAGAAGGGAGAGGAGAATATTTTTGCAATTAATAAAAACAATTCACCGAGGCTAAAAGATGTCCCTGCCTTAAAACTGACTCTGACGCTTCTTTGATAGCCGCAGTGTTTGCAGCCGGTTTGAAGCTGACAGATGGGTACACAAATATGCATCTAGCCTGGCCTTTGCCCATGTGCATGCAGAAAGTGCTGCTTTACGTTCAGATATGAGCACTATTAAATATTGACTCATTCCCTCCTATTATTTTCTGCTCCATTATCTCATTTTCACGAGCATTTAAAATTCTTTGTCTTTCTGGGCATTCAGAAGTTGCATTTTGTCTTCCTGCCCTCCTGCCCATCAATAATGGAGAGCTCCCAGCCAGGGCACATCGCACCCCAAACAACCCCACGGGGCTTTTGCTCGCAAGAGGGATTCATTGAGACTGGCACTGAGCTCCTGTGCACTGCTACTGCAAATCTGTGTTTGGTGCAGATACTCTGCACTCCATCCCACAGAACAAATGCTCATGCTGTTTTCTGAATTTTCCTTCAAACTGTGGGCTGATTGCTCAGACTGGCTATCCTGGAAAGCAGAAAAATAGGAGATTCAATGAAAATGCCCTGGGCTGGATCTCCACCGCCCACAGTGCTGGGCAGGTTTGCCCTAGGTGCAGGCACACAGCTGTGGTTTTGCTGAACCAGCGCTGACTCACCTGCAGAAATCCAGGTCAGTAAACCAGCACTGCAGAAATAGGTCTTTTTGCCATTACTGCAGGTTTTCCACCAAGCTCATGCCCGTGTTCAGATTTGCTCTGAAAATTACGCTCTGTGAACTCTAGAGAGAGCTCTCACCGCTGTCTCAGATGGCTCTGCTGCCGTACTGCTGTGCACTGGGGTCTGAGTCTAAATACTTCTAAGGAGCAAACCAACAGTTGGAAGAAAGATACAAAATCACTGTGTCACATATCCTATCCTGCCTTCTTTGCATCTCCATAGTGCATCTCAGTGCTGAGAAAATGGCACCCAGCTGGCCCCTCCTGGTCTGCACCCCCTGTGCTGCTGGGGCTGGTCGTGGGCTGGGCGGGCGCATGTTTTATGGGATGTGGAATTCAGTGCTGTTGGAGATGGTTCTGAGCACAGGCAAGTGCTGTTGATGTCATGGCATGGCTTCTGCAAGCCACTGATCTACCCAAACAAGTGTTGGAACTGAGTCCAAGGACGTCGGCACAGTTGGTTATGGCAGAGCGTAGATGCTGCAAGTAAATCAGATTCAAAGTTAATAATTTAATTTCTAGCAAAGAAAGAAAAATCAGTGGGCTAATGAGATACAAACCTAATAACTTGGTGTACCAGGACTCATCTGCATCTGTTATCACAAGCTCAGATCTCAGCATAAGATGTAGAAGCTGTGCAAGGAGGAGGTGGATGCTGGCATAGAGGGAGCTGTTAGCAAGCAGGCAGACTCAAGCCAGTGTACAAATGCTTCTAGGAGAGATGGCAGTGTGATGAGCAGTACGGCCCTGCAGAGCGACTGCGAACTTTTCAGGTTCTGGGTTGTTTTCAGATTTGTATTGAATTAATTTCCAAGCCAAACACATGCTGCTCTAAGACAACCTGCAGTACCGTTAAGGCTGACAGGCCTGGCCATTATTTTACAACCTATTTCTACAATCTGTTGAGGCCAGATAAGGCAGGTTTCTGGTACGTGTAGGAAATTGCTATAGATACAAGACTAGCAGGCACGTATCAGTAGACATGTCGTACTGGGTAAAGCATGGCAAACCTCAGTGAAACCTCCTCCAAACAGCCGATGTGCACCAAGATAAAGATTATCTGCCAAGTTCCTGATTTCCCTTCATCAGAATATCACTGCAGAAGCTGATTTTCCTCAAGAAGACTATTTTCAGAATGCAGCCTATTTTCTTTCTTTTTTGGCATGCATTTCAGAAGAAGTCCTCTGTAATCTCCCAGGCAAGGTCAGCTGTTATTGTGCTGCCATCAATAATCTCTTCTTAAGCGTGCACTGCTCAGCTCAGAGGGGAGTTTATGACTGTACTACATCTTTATTAGGAACGAACACCACCTTTGCCATTGCTGAGCTGGCTCCTAGCTATTTATTAAAAGCTGATACTGACCCTCCAGCTTCAACAACATTAAATCAAATTGTCCTGAACTCCACAGAAGTGTGAACCCAGGATCTGTCTGGAAATGCTGAGCATTGGAGCTTCACAAAATGACTTCTTTTTTCCCTTCAGAATTTCTCCCATAGATAGATATATAGACACTGGTTCAGAGAAATGTAAGCAAGATTTGAACCCAAACTCCCAGCTTTGTTGTAACACAGAGATGTTGGTGATAGAGCACTGCTTTGCTGCAGGCTGAGAAGTATTTGTCTCACCGTGCAGTGAAATTCCACATGTGATCATGGCACAGAGCCCTCACCAAGCTGCTGCGGCCATCAGCCCCGGCTCAGACAGTGACATCACCCGGTGAGAGCACCCTGCATGCCTGGGATGAACTCTGTAAACTGTGCACGGTGTAGCTGGTTATTAAATAAATAATTGCAAAAACTCAGGTCCTGTTAATTTTTATCCCAGAATAATTTCTTTAGCTTAGGCACGAGCCAGCTAAATAGCCTTCAATTCAGCAATGCCGCCATGCTAATTTTCACGCTTGCAAACATTGACATCCCAGCTACAGACTACAACAAATTGTTCAAAAATCATTTTGTTCTCTTAAAAGAATTCCCTTCCTTTGTGTTCTGTTTATGTTAAGCAGTCAGCATGTATGCATGGTTAAGTTTCATTAAAAATTTTGCAAGTCTGGTTTTGAACTGAATATGCCTTACAGCATGATTTTGAGCTGACGGACAGCTCTCAGCTTCCAGCCTTAGCGTAAGCCAAGGGATCCGGTCTGACCCGCAGTTATCCTCGCCTTCCCCAGGTGTGCGTGGCCAGCAGTGGCTCCCGGGCCCCAGTGCCTTCCTTCATCCCAAGGGATGTACAAGTGCTGTGATGATTTTCTCTCCGTTCAGAAAGCAGAGCCTGTTGAGGTCGTGCTCTGCAGTGCACAACGAATGCCCATGGCCAGGGCTGGCCCCACCGCCCCCAACTCACACCCACTGCCTGCTGGGCGTCCTAATGCCGAACGGACTATTAATCTGTCAAAGACCTTTGATAGTTTTTGATAAGTCTGTGTTCATTCTTCCTTCACTATCAACGGCAGCGCTGTATTAGATCCTAAAAGCCATTTATGGTTTTAAAATGTGCTCTGTTAAGGTTATTGTTAGCATTTTAGGCTTTTAGCAAAAGTCTTATGAAATTCTTGTCCATTGAACAGGAGCGCTTCCAACCATGCCACCCTTTCCTGCTCCCGAATAATAATGCATCTCTTCTTGCTCTTCTTTCCCCAGAATGAATCTCCATACGGATGGCTGGGATCTCCTACCGGGTGATGCCACAAAGCCTCCTGCAGCAATGGATGGATATGGCTGAGCTCACCTGCTGTGTGCAGCACACCCGCTGCTGCCTGCCTGGTAGCGGTGCTGCTAAGTCCCCGTGTCACAGATTCCTGACATGCACTGTACTTCCTGAACCAGGCAGCAGCAAAACACAGAGCTCCACGCACAGCGGCTGCGTGCCTTTAGTGGTGCTTGTGGTGTTACTTGTAACCTCGAGCTGTGTGCCAGAGTGAGCACGTGCAAACCTGTCCTAATACTGAAGCGGGAGCACCGCAGGAAGCCTGCCTTCGTGGGGGTGAAGCTCAGTGGCAACTGATCCTCTTCCGAAGAGTGATGGAACACTAAATCAGAGGGATGCAGAGCTGCAGTGGACGGACAGGGTTAGGGCTTTGATGGAGAACTACAGCACTGTTGTCACCACGTGGGTGGATGACATCCTCGGCCGAGTCGCAGAATCACAGAATCACAGAGACACCAAGGTTGGAAAAGACCTACAAGATCATCCAGTCCAACCACTCAGCTATCACCAATAATCCTCACTAAAGAACTATTCTTCCCCAGACCCACGGGCTCACACGGTGGGGTGCGGAGCGGCGAGCGGCCCAGATCTGAGCGACGGGGCTTGGCTTTGGCCTTCACAGCGCTCGTGTAGGGACAGCGATGGCAGGAAACGGTGGAAAAGTCGGACAGGAGCATCCGAGAGAGCGCCTTCGGTGCGCGGGGAGAAGGGTGACCCGCAGGGCGAGACAGCCCGGCCGCGCTCCGGCAGCCTCACGCTCAGCTCTGCGGGATTGATCAGCTCGTCGTGCCGACTTCGAACGTGCAAAGCGGAGCCGCCCGGGAGGATGCCCGGAGCGCCCTCGGCCATCACGTCGCAGCCCCGACGGGACGGAAGCCCCGAGCGGCAGCGGCCCCGCGCTCCCCGCGGCGGCGGGCGCGGC
>JAOWBP010003503.1:26098634-26114583 GCA_028571105.1 Tragopan temminckii
CTTCTCCAAGCTAAACAAGCCCAGTTCCCTCAACCTTTCCTCACAGGAGAGGTGCTCCAGCCCTCTGACCATCTTAGTGGCCCTCCTCTGGACCCATTCCATTGGCTTTGCACAATTCAGATTTGTAGACTGAAGTGACCTGAAACCAACCCAGAAGGGTCGGCGACTCCAGAAGGCGCTGTAAGGAAATGATGCAGTGCAGGAATTGCTGCCTACTAACAACACAGGTCCCAGGTGCACTATGCTCCCTGCAGACTGTTTTAGTGTGCACTCACAGCTTTGGCAGAAGGCATCTCCAGAGCACAAGGATTTGTTCTGACTTTGTGTTACAAATTGCTTTCTGGTTCATTTGTTTCCTTGAAAAGCTCTAATAAGCACTAAGCAGTTACGGTTCCTTCTTAGGATGTGCAATTCAATCGTGTTTTAGAGCAGGGTATTTGTTTTCTATGTAATCAGTGTATTACCTTTTTCTCAGAGGTTATTCTCTTCTATTCCCTGTGTTGGTTTGCATATATATTGGTTAACAACCGACGCGTAGCAATGTTCTCCAGCCCACCAAGTCTAGCTTATATTCAATTAGAGGTAACAAGCAGTGGTTCCCAATAAGAGCAGCTCATCAGCATGGCTATGAAGTTCAGCTGCTCGCTCCCTGAGCACTGGCTGTGCTGCAGCACACAGGAACACGGGGAGGCAGGCAGGGAGGGCTGCAGCAGTCAGGTTCCCACAGCAGGCTGCCCACAGCCGCTCTCTTGCTCCAGCTTTCTGGCAAGGATTTACCTGTGTTGCAAACAGAAGACTTTTCACCCATTTGTTAAATAAACTTTGTTTATTCACACAAGGCAATGCACACATATTGCAGATGAGAGGCCAAATGTTCCATCAAACAGATCCCCTATTCCTAATACTGCAAACTCTACGGTAATTTTTCTCTAAGAACTGTGATACCTCGATTAACCAGCACATATTCACCTTGAGCCCCAAGCCAAACAGATCCAGAACATCTGAAGTCCAAGCCCAGGTGTCAGCACTCAGAGCACCCAGAAACTGCCCCTTCTCTATTTCTTTTCCTCCACTTCTCTTTTTTGTTGACTCAAAACAGCTTTGTCAGCTTCATGTAAAATTGAACTGGTAAAAGCCAGGAGTTCTAAAAAGTTATTTATTCAACAATTCTGTCACAGTGTTCTATGTCAGCAAGAGTAGTGCCTGTTATTTCTTAGAAAAGATGCATAGATAAAAATAAGAAATCAACTTTCCTATCAAAATAATTACGGTAAGAGATTGCAGCCACGCTCTGCTCTGAAGGACAGTCTTCAAAAGAGTCACCATTCCACAAGTCTATGGACATCTATGAACGAAAGCTGAACGAACACAGGACGTTATTTCAAGGTCTATCTGCTACAGAAACAACTTCGTAAGATTGCAATCTTTATACCAAATTAAACAACGCATGTGCCACACGAAGGCCATAATCAAGTGGCAGCACTTCTCAAAGCACACCTCTGAATGGTGATACTGCAGACAAATGGAACTGCTGCTCTCAGCTGACTGTAACTTAGACATGGGTTGCCAATTCATACTAGAAGAAAATGCATCTAGTATGGACGCTCTCAACATCCATGAACAAATCTATCACAAGAAAATGCTCATTATAAAGTCGCACCGATTCCTATGTTAGCCATTGAGAGTTTATATGAAAAAGCTGAAGTTCTCTACCATTGATTCCTGATACAAAACAGCAGGTATAAACCTAACGTAGAAATCCGAAGTTAGATAAATCCTTTGGCAGCATGTTCAGTTACAATCAGGCCTAAAAAATAAATATGATAAAGTACAGAAGTATGCAGAGGAAAAAACAACAGATCCTCTTAACGCCAAAGCCCTCTAAAGACACTGTTAAAATAATAATTCAATTATTTTACACTATCTACAAGTTGCATATCACAGAATTTGGAATATAAGAGACGACAATCACAAATCCGGCCTTTATAAAATTCCAGGCTTGAACAGTATGCATATATGAAGCTGTGTAGAAAATCTCAGACAAATGAGTATGTACATTATTTATATTCCACAAAATAATTAACTGAAAGTGATCCGGCCAGCTCCATTTCACATCCTCGACGGTTCTGCTGGATCAAAGTTTGGAATCCAATCAGAACACCCAGCCTTTCCTCTCATTTACTAATAAACACAGAGTAACTACATAAATTACAGCACGGTTCAGTTTGATTACACACCAATTTGGAACAAAGTAAACTCTTACCAAAAAAAATCTCAATAAGAATTTTGAACAGCAGCATTGAAATTAATTATTATTCCTCTTAACAAAGGTGAGGAAAAAGTTATCAAAGTACTTCAGTATTGCAACGTGTGTCATTTATACTAAACTACTTCAGAGGGAAGGATACAGACAAAGTCATGTCAAAAGGAAAGACAGCTTCCTTCTAATTGCACAAATTGAAATAAAGATGATTAAAAGAGCAGGTACTGAATACCTCATTCATTCCATAAGCACGAGGCTGCAAGCAAATAACATCCCGGTACTGAAGAATGACATAAAATGCAAAAGAAATGAAGGTGGCAACGAGTGAAGGGTGGTTTAATACTCAACAACAGCCTACAGTCCGATAGCTCTCATTTGGTAGAAAAATGACATACCACATGTGCTTGTTTAGACACATTTGGAGTTTCATGTATTTCACAAAATGCTTTATCACTTATTTCCTTGCGTTATTTTCCTAATTTAAAGATTGTTACTCATCGTAATAATGTTAAAATATGTATAAATATGACTGCTAAAGTGAGTAGGTAAACAGGAGAATTAAGTGATTTTTTTTTCCAGAGGCTGAAACAACAAAAGAAAAAATCCCACATTCCGGAAGGATAACTCACCTGTTCCTCTCGTAAAAGGAAACAGAACCCACCCATTAAAAAGTGCATCAGGGAAGGAATCCTTACGTTTCTTTTCTTAGCTTCCACACTTCCACAGTTCCAAGGCGATTTCTTTTCTACAGATACATCCCTCGTTTTCAATATGCAAGGATTCCTGCTATTAAGTGAGGAGCACAATCCCATCACTGCCCATACGTAGTGTGTTAAGCAGACTTTTTTCATCTGGTTTAAGAGTTTCTCTCTGACTGTAACCAGTGTTTTAGACATGGAAATGGTGGCAACAAAAGGAAATCCAACAGAGGCAAGAACCCTCTGGTCTGGACAATTGCTGTTCCACTTGCCTCCCCACTGAAAATGGAACAAAGGCAGTCTCACAGTCCTAAGCGTCAAACATTCTGGAGTCCTTCCTTTCACCACACAGAACTACACTTCTCCTTCACTTCTACGTACAACAACAACAAATAAAAGGAAAAGAAAATCTATTCTGTGCAAGTTTCTGGCTCAGCACCTTGTATCCAGAGTACCCACACAGGCCACTGGGAGCATCCCTTGCGTGCTTGTGCAAAGGCAACATGTGCTTGCTGTACCACCTGTGCCCAAAGCCACAAGAGAGTTCAAGCATCAACTGCCCCATTCCCACAGTTTCTTTCAAGAGAAACACATCAGGAGCTGTAGTTTCCCAAAATCTAATAGGCAGCACTATAAAAATGTCATTTCTCCTATTTCTGTAGGTACATGGTTCTCTGTCACAGTATCAAATCATTTTCTCTTCCAGCTCTCATCTGCTTCACTTGTGCAGCTGTTCCAATTATGCAGCACACACCATACTGTAAAGCTCACTACGGCAGCACGGAGAGGAGGTGTCTGAATCAGCAGAGGCTCTGTAAAGCTACTTGGATGGAAAGATTACAGCAAGACACCAGAGGAGATGATGCGTAACGAGAGCAACACAGAACGGTGACTATGCATCCTCATATTTCTAGAAACACAAAATTAATTTTGGACTTTTTTTTTTTTACTTGAATTCAGACACACAAATGGCGTTTCTTAAAACCACTGAAAGAAGGACTCAAAGCAATCTGAAATTATTTTAAATCATTAGCTCACCTAGTTCAAACTACCATTAAGGAAATGATTAACAATCAGATCCGATGCATACTGTAACTCAGCATCACCCTAAGTTGGGTTATTTTAAAGGAAAATGTATTTTGATATCTGTGACAGGTATTAATAAAAACCATTAGATTCAGCAATCTCTCTTCATTATTTTGGAAACAAGCCTGGTCTGTTTTTAAAGGAGAGGCTGTTGATGGTAATTGGTTTGTTGCTGTAGAACGGAATGCGCAGGAACTGCCATGGGATAACCTGGTCCTTGAGGCAAACTCGATGTGTTACTCTGGTAAGCTGCCATATCCACCGAGCCCATCTGCTGCTGGCTGTACACTGCTGTGCTGGCAGCTGCGGGGAGGCCGGGGCTCTGGGTCACGAACGTCTGGTTTAACACAGAGTCTGGTCCTGGGCTGTAACAAAACAAGACAAGCTCACATCTGGTTCTACGATAAGCATTTTTTCTTAGTCCAAAAGCTATCTGTATGTTTTCCAAGTGGTAAAACACATTCGCACGTCACTGTAAATACCCCACAGTCACAGCCCCTATGAGGGTGGGGAGGCCGTGGCACTGCTGCTCAGAGCTGTGGGTGCTCCACCTCTGGAGGTGCTCCACGCCACGCACTGGGCCCTGGGCAGCCTGGCCTGGTGACAGCTACCCCTGCCCTTGGCATGGGATTGGTGCTGGATGGTCTTTAAAGTCCCTCCCAACCCAACCCATCCTGCAATTCTATGCAAAATGTAATGTAAGGGTTTGCTGAAATGACTGATACCTTAAATAAGCAGTTTGTACAGGCTGAGTTGCTCCAGAAGAACTGATATTTTGAGGCAGAGACCTGAGCTGCCCCATCTGATCAGGTCCTAGGCCATAACCTTGGGAAACGGCGACTTGGTGAACACCTTGGATCATGTAGTTCCCACTAGGTGGCTGTACAGGATACGACTAAATAATAACAATAAAGAAGGGTATACCTTTTATTTAAGTAAAAATAAGTGTAACACAGAATACAATTACAATAAATAAATACTTTGGGCTTCAAAGTCCGAACGAACTGATTCTGAATTTATTTTTTTAACATGGTTTTAATAACAAAACATACAACTGCTCCTAACACGTACAGGTTTGTAACAGGCATCCTTCGTTCCATCACCAGGCATCTCTTTCAAAAATGCACTGCTAACAAGTTCTGTGGTTACCTATCTGAGAGAACAACCTTTTTGCTCACACACGCCAACTTTGCACCTCCCAGAAACCTTATTTCTTTTTCACCCATTTGCCTGGTCTTTTTCAATTCTCAGCATATTTTGATGCACAAACATGGCTGAGTGGGAAGATGAGCATCATGCAAGATTTGTTATTTTATACATTTTGGAAATCAAAACTTAAGAATAGTCTCAGACTACAACAAAAGGAAAGCAAAAACTTCACTTTCTCATATTTCTAGTTTAAGCTAAGACTTCATTCAAATCTGGTCAAACAAGTGGTAAAACCTGCTAACTCAAGGCTATACTGCTCACTGCTTTTGGACTTGGTATGGCTGTGTACTGATACTGAAGGAACAGAAGTGTGTGTCAATATTAGGCCCAGCACAGATACCATTATCTTCTATTTTTCACTGCTGGGTGCATTCACACTGAACGAAGTAGTAACCTCCTGTTGCCTTTTGGCTTCAGTTACTTTTTAACCTCCAAATATAACGATATTTTCCACCATAACCAGAAGTTAAGGACACAGAATTACTTTTAACTGACATTTTCAGATCTAGCAGTTGCTATAGCAACTATTCTTTTCCCAGAGAACAATTAACGTTAAATAAAATTCACTAGAAGTAAAACCAGTCATTCCAAGCCTCCTGTAAAAAAAAGACCTTTAAAATCCCTTTTTCTTCTCCATCTTTGTTTTCTTAGAACACCAATGTAGCACCCTAGAGATACTGTAAATCAATTTTGAGCAACTACACCCACTAATGTAATACTCTTCCCAACCCCCTGCCTTAGGAAATCCAGAGCTAAAACCAGATTAAGGTTTTTATACTTAGCAAAAGTGCACTGCACTCATGATTAATGCACTAATATCAAAGTTCACTCACATCCCTATTAGATAAGAAGGCAACATTACTTTAAGAGTGAGAACATGACTCAGAGCAACAATACCCTCCAAGCTGCTGAACGACACTGAAACACAGAATTCTAATGGGGGGGGTGGAAAAAAAAAAAAAAAAAAACAGAAAGAATCGTTTAAGTATTTTCAATAAAGTATCTTTCTAACTAGAGAGTAAAATTAAGATCTATAGCTTATTGCATGAGCCAGTAACTGCAAATTAAAATACTCTGTTTGACTGCTTAAATGCTATTTTATTCTGAAAGCTACAGAAAGTCACCAGGCAATGTCAGATTGTTCGTAGGCTAGCAGGAAGTCTACACTTCTTCATTTTTGCTGTCATCTTTTTAAATAGAAAACTATATTAGGAAAGTCTCTATTTCCAGACAGGGATACTGACCTGCACTGAAACACCAGAAGATGTAGGCGGGTATTGTGCAGGATGATGGAGTTTGGAGTAGGCTGAATACATCGGTGTTTCATTCATCAGTTTGTTATAGAGCTCCAGAGCTTCTAGAACTTTCACATTCAGTTCAGATAATTCGGAATGTTTTCTGTTTCAAAATAAATACGTGCAAACACTAAGTTTCTCTAACATCTAGTGTCAGATAGTAATACAGGAGTGATTCATTAAAGGGATTTGAGTACAAAAGAAAAAAAAAATCTTCAAAGGTAGATGGCAGATTTCTGACACATCTGTACTACAAAACTTCCAGAATCTACTCTGCTTCTTACACCACTGCAATGAAAGAGGAGTCAAAAAGGTGAACAACGATCCTCCTCCAGTCATAATAAAGCAGGAATTACCTTTTCACCATTAAATATCCCTTTTAGAGTTTGAGGAAAAAGGGGGGAAGATTCTGTTTAACCAATTTTTCTGTCACAGAGGACACTGAACAGCAGACTGAGGATATCCAGACAGACTGCAAAAGTCTACAAGCAGTAAGTGCTAATACAGAATGCACCCAGTAACTCGTGCAGTAAGTTCAGGAGAGCAGCAACCAAGCCTCAGTACGCAAACTGAGATTTCTGTATCTAAGTGTCAAACACCAACAGGCAGAATGGTCTAATTCTTTCTTGCAACACTTCCTACCTTGGGAGATGAAGGAGAATATAGAAAAAAAATGAATACCACGGCACAATTTGAAGTATTGGTAAATTATGCAGATGCTACGTTATGACTCACCTATCTATCTCTTCCAGTTTTTCATCTATCATTGGACCCATCTGCTGACAAATAACTGTAAAGACAAAAGCGCCAAAGTAGTTAACATACTGCACAACTAATTTTAAAACGTAACCAAAAAATACTTTATCCAACTACGCTAAGAAAGCATCCAAAATTAGAGGGTGGATCTAGTTGTCACGGCAGTCCAAATCCTCCACCCCAAAGAGAGAAGGAAAATACTTTGGTTATTCTGCTTTGTCATCCTTCATTGTCTCTCCCTCTCCAAACAAAAAACTATTGATGAAAGTCACACAATATTCTGCATTTCTGCTTGCCATACGCAAGGTCTATGACTTACCTCTTACTGGAATCCTTGGACTATCTACAAATCTCTCCAGATTGTCCTCCCACCTCTGCCCCCCTGGAAGTACACTTAGTTGTTCCTATATGCTTTGAACTGATCAGATCATAAATGAACAGAACTTCCCCTTCCCTCTTAGCAAGCTGTACTTCTTTATGTACAATGAATAGCTTATTTTCTACAGAGCTTAGATAGGTGGATAAATCCTGCAAGGATCAGGCAAAGCACTCTCACTAGAAGTTAAGCAAATTGCTTGGTTAAACATGGAGTTGGCTTGGCAACTATGAGAAAATGCAGAGGCATACATATAGCTCCATGCTCCAACTGTGAAATTAACTATTCTACAGCACACCAATAATACACACCCTGGTTTCTTTGTGCTTAAAATAAATACAGAAGAATTACCAACTCAATCCATGGAAAATAATCATAGGAAGCAATACAAGAGCTAGCAAACTCGGTGCTCAAAGTACCTTCTGAGTCTAGAAGATCTGAATCAAGATTTAGGTCTGTGGGATCTATACTCTGAAGCACCTGCAGCGTTTTATCCATCTTATCCTGAAAGATGGAAGAGAAGATTAAGAACAGCTATTTCCAAAGTGTGGCAGAGACCCTTTTAATCTTCAAATTAAAAGTCTTATATAAAAATAGTTACCTTTTGACAGTCACTATCAAAATAAGGTTTTAAACAATTTAAAATATCAGCACTTTTGTATATTGAAGTGACTGCATACCTCATCTATATAAACTGGCTCAGGTTCTGCTTTCTTAATTTCTTCTGTAGCATCCTCAGGAACACAGTTTTTATCTACAGTTGCTGAAAGAAGAACCAAGAGTAACACATCAGCAGAAAAGAAACTGTGTTAGCTTTATGCTACTTCATATTATTATTTTTCCACCCCTTCAGCATCAAACTTTTAAATATCACAGAAATTTGAGTAAGTACTTTAAGTTGGGACCACACTTATCTGCTAGGGAAGTAATATCTTACTCTTACTTAAGGATGTGTCAATTATCACAATAAGAAGAAAGTAACAACGTAGAACCAAAAGATATCATGAAAGCAAGCTACAGCAGTGGTAAATGCTTGCATGCTGGTTTGACAACTTCAGGATTTCTCCCTCAATTCTTTTCTAAGGCTGGTATCAGGAAATTATGCTGATTATGAGCTCATCAGCAGTTTCACCATAAACCAACATTTCTAACGTAATAGGTTAGCTTCCAGTAGCTAACTTACCTGCCTCAGGTTCAACATTTAAATCAGAAGTCACAAAATTAGATGGAAACAGTCCCACTCCTCGATGATTTTCACCCTTCCACCAATTGGTGTCACTGGGGAGATAGAGCTGTGTTACAAACTTGGAACATTAACGCTCAGCATCAATGACATTTTGTGCTTTGATAGGAAACCTGTGATATCTAAGGCACTACTTCCCTGCATGCCCAACAACAGTGGCAGAAAAGAACCCAGGCACAGATTAGTATAGCAGCAAACCCAAAGCCAGGAGCTGGGAATGGGTTGTGGAGGAGATGATTAAGTAGCAATCACTTAAGTTTAATGCACAGTTCTTTAGATTGACTAGATGATAGTCCATTATAGCTTCACCTCAAAGTTTACAAGAGGTACACAAGTGAGCACTAACATTAGAAATATAATTGATCTGTCAAAGTCTATTAAATTAGAGCAGCATAAGCAAGTTCTCCTTCTTAGCTATCGCTGGAGGAACAGTGACAACAGTTAATAATTACTGAAGCATTTTTCTTCAGTTTTATTCCTAACACGTGCAACACTTGATAGTCAGAGATTTAACAGTTTCTGGAACTAGCTAGAATATGTATGTGTGTACATATATTCTTATGTTATAATCAATTAACATAAAAATTACAAATTGGACCTACACCATAGAATGAGTACCTAAAGGAACACATAGAGGTAAAGAAACATCTAATCACTGGAGAAATACATGAACTGGGGAAGGAGGGCAAGGAAGGCTCCACTGGAGAACAAGTTTCAGAATGTTTTTAAGGGATAAAATAATTCAGGATACGGGAAGAACAGTGGATGATTAAGGGATGTGAAGAAGGCCAGAGTGACAATACACACCTGTGGAAAAGAAAGCATCAGGGGAAAAAATTGCTAGCCTAACACAGTTGCAGAATAAAGGCACCTTCATCTGAGTGTATTGTACCTGTCATCCAAAACAAAAATAATTTCTCCACTTTTAAAGGTGAGCTCATTGTCCTCGACAGCTTCAAAGTCATAGAGAGCTCGCACCTTCCTCAGGTTCTGATTGGTTTGCTGAATTTCTGCAGATGGGTACAAGGATTTGGTCTCCATTTGTTGCTGCTTCTGTTCTTGTAAGGACAATTCAATAGCTACAATGAAGAGAGGGAAAAAACAAGCATTTAAGTCTCTGTATTTTATCCCTCTATAGAAAGATATTTTGCTTTCCTAATCAGAAGAAATATATATTTTAGCATTATGGTCTGTGCAAGTGTAAAATCTTTGCTCCAAACTACAACTGATGTTTTATATTATGACAGCTTTACTCTGCCCTGCAACAGAATTAAAAGAAAGCAGTACTCGTGCACAAGAAACATTTCAAAACCGAACTTCAATCCTCAGCCTGCTGAGCCCTTGCTTTCAATTCTACGCAGCAGAATAAAGTGCAGCTTCTTATTTCTATGCATTTTGGCATAACAACCCAGAGCACAAGTCAAACACAAGGCTGTCACTAGTAATTTACCTTTAGCTATATCTTCATCCTCTTTGTTTTTGCTTGATGAAGAACCATTCTTAGCAGCATTTGTGGTAGCCTGCAAATGTATTAACAATAGAATAACTTCATGTTAACAAAGGAGAAAAAAAGCCCTATAATTACATACTTTAAAAAAATTAGTAAAAAGCTGCTCCCTGTTAGCTGCCTATTTTGAGCATTTCAGAACTGACCCAGGATGATTTTTTAGAAGAGAAAAATTACTTCACTCTGGAATCTCATCCACATTTAGTTTTCAGAAAGGAACAAAGTAAAATAAATAATCAGATCTCATTTATTTAAGGATTTCATTTAAATAACGATGTTAGTAGCATTACTTAGATGAAATAACTCACATTTAAAAGACTACTCTTCCCACCTTTGTCCTCCATCTCACTCCTCAAAAGGGAAGAAAAGCTCTTTGGAGTCCTACGTTTGTGAAGTTATTAAGTTATTAACCAGGAGGTGGACTTGCTAAAAGGAGATTTCTCTCCACATGACAGCTAATAGCTACCCTCCTCCTCTGTTTTTGGGAGCGTGAGAATGAAGAGCACATGTATATCAAGTTAGGAGCTTCTGACTTGAATAATTTGAGTCTCCACAAGAGCATAATAAAATCCTCCACTTCAACAGGGAAGTCTTCTTGCAAGAACAAACAAACCGGTTTCAGATACTGGGATTATCAATGGTTCTAGGAAACAATTCTGTACAAGTATACTAATAAATCTCAGCTTTGTTTTTTGCAGTGAAGCGTATGATGCAGAGACAACAAGATGACATTTTTATATGCATCTGTAGGAAGAAAGCATAAGTGGTTGCCAGCACTCTCCATCTTCCATGTTTCTGCCATATGTTTTAACACTTATCCTAGATTTAGAGGTGAAAACATCTTTGTGGAGGAAGGAAAGATTGTAGAATTTAAAAAAAAAAAAACAACAAAAAATTCACCACCTGTGTTTAATACAGAGAAAAGTGAACTTCATGGAGGGGATACATAACTGAAAATATGTTTCTAATTTTAAGGACTGTTCTTCACCTAACTCATTTTGAACATAATATTTAGAAGCATAAATAATAAAGCATTCAAAAAAAGAAAACTTGTCACCATATCTGCCAGCTAGATGATCAGACATAGTATACCACAAGTAAAATAAAAGGAGCAAGTGAGGTTAGGGACTGGAGCACCCATCACCGCAGGACTGCGGAGATGGACAACTCCTGACATGGACAAAAGAAGATGAACAAGAAAAAGGGACTTGAAAAGGAAAGCATAGCATAGAACATCATTTTCAAAAAATGTCTCGCTTTCAGATATTGCCAATTGTTTTGTGAGGCTCTGTGAAGGAAAAAATAATGAAGAAACGTGCTCCAAGTCAGCAATTAGAACCATGAAACACCAAGTACAAGGTGTGGGTGTAGGACTGCTTTGATTTTTAAGGTATGACAGGTTGATGAAACTAAAAAAAATGATCTGAAGGAAAGACAGATCTAAAATGAAACAACTCAAAGACAGTAAGAAATAACCTTTAGTCTGTTCTCACTTTTCCTCGGTGGGCAAGGAAATTAAAAAGTAGAATGAAATGAACCTCGGTGTCAGGAGGCAACCAAACTATAACAAGGGTCCTACTTCCCTCTGATCAAAAGATCCACGCACGGTTTTTTCCTGCTGTTCACTGACAGAGGTCTAACATGAGGGGTACTGTGTATTCCTAATTGAGCTTTCACCTGTGATCCAGCTGCAGGAAAAGTGACACCTTCTTCTTTTAAAGACTTAATAGTTGCAGATATTAAGCTACATTGTGGGTCTTTCTGAAATTCTTCTGACCACTCCACCATTAGAGTTTTCAGCTTCTCACTGACTTTTGGATGAGCCTAGAAGACAAAATTGCATAGAAAGGGATGCTTATGCCTTAAAGTGAGCAGAAATAGTTTTCAAACATTGTTACCAAAACCATTTTACTATAAATATCCATAACTGACTTGAATAAAAAAAGAATTGAAAACAACATAAATATATATATGCAAATTTGACGTGCTCACAACCTCATGCCAAGAGATTACCCACCTGCAGAAAAGTCAGTCACGCATCACTCTGATATGGCTAAAGGACACACTTCTGAGCATACCTCAGCAACATTACACCGGAGCTGCTGCTAATCTTATAATAGTCTTAAAAATATTACAGCAACAAGTCTGACTCTTCATTACAGCAGCTACTACTACATGTGATGGCTATGCCAGCACTACAAGGGTCAAACACGGACCAAAGCACTTCAGACTCCATACTCTTTCTGCTTTTGTTTCCAGTTAATGAAAAGACTATTGCCTAAATCCAAAGCAAGCAAACTAACGACTGATGAATAAGAGTTCTGGGGCTGGTGGGTCACCTCATCTGTACAAGGCAAGTTACGAAGGTACAGAGCTTGGGACCACACAACTGCGGTGTATGGCCAAGACTTCCCATCAGAGCGTACTTCAGATCACAGCATAAGCCTGTGGCTCACAGCCAAACACATGCTGAGCAGCAAGAACAGCAACAAGTTCAGGCTCATGCATGCATTTAGTTGAAAAGACATTTAGCTCAGTAGGTTCATTATCAGCACAAAGGTATTTGTTACACTTGTCTGAACTAATTTTTTTTCAGAGAAAAGGGAGAAAGCACAATTTTACAGGCCTTCTGATGACTATTTCTCCAAATGGGTCAGGGACAGAGAAAAACACAAGTATTTTCCAACAAGATACATTATGCTCCTGTAGGCAATTCTTCAGTGGGATTTAAGGATTGTTTTTACATTCACAAGCGCTGTCAGTCCATGAAGGTCAATGTTCTATTTCAGAATGGACTGTGGCTAATGAGAATGAAGGGGTGGACTTCAAGACCTATTTTTCCACAGGAAGCGAGAAACAGAAGAGCTGTGAACTCATTTTGCTTCCCAGCAATTTTATTAGTTTCCTTAATTGCTTTGCTCAACCTCTGATGTTTCCAGGCCTCCCATACACTTGCAGACTATCTTCTTTAGCCATTTTTGCTTTCAACTGGAGCAGTAATTACGGGAAAGCTGCATCTGCTTATTCAATTCATTATATCCAGATTTAGATCCCATCAGCTGCACGACTGCAACCATTTTGGTCTTCCTTTCTTGGTTACCTCCTCATTCAGCGTTCTTATAATCTCTAGAAACTAAGAAAGTTGTCTGACGTCTTCCTCTTTTCCTTGTCCAAGTACAGTTTTCAGTTTTCCTTGTGTACTTTAGCTTACGAATTTCATTAAAGCCAAATAACTTTTCAAAGAAAACTACCTTCACTATGATCAAACTAATGAGCCTACGAAGAGTCACAGATTTTAATTAAAATTGCTCATGTAATTTTGTAACAATTGGGAGCAGATAGTAAGTATCAGTCTGTCATCTGCTTAACAGTAGAAATGAACATACACAAATTCCACTGATGAGACAAACAGCCAGCAATCTCTGCAACTGCATCAAAACTAAACCACTAGTTTATCAACTCAAATGTCTGTTTTGCCAATTCACTATTGTGCTGAGAGAAAGCAAAGCAGTGATAAAAATAATTCTACCCCACTACTTGAAGTTATAAAAAATTACCTTATTTATTATACCTCGAGCTTCACTAGCAAAATCACGAGAACAAACTTCTAAGTGAAATATTCTTCCACAGTTTGATACACAGGCTCCTAGAAGCTGACAACAGAAACACAATTATGAAAATGTCTGACAACAATATCCAAAACAAAAGCATACAGAAAAATTAAATTTCACCCTTTGTTCAGCATGTACACCCTCACTGACTTCTACTGAAGATATACAGAAACTTATAACTGATCAGGACACACTTAATAGCTCCATTACATGAAGAAATACAGCAGTTCTGGAAGATAGTGATAGGCTACTCACTGTAAGCGCTTGCAGGGCCACATGGGGAACTTTATGATTTACTCTCCTCATGATGGCTTTAAGGCAATCCTTAGCCCTAAAAGAAGAAGGTATTAGTGACACATATGACTTTGTAGAACAAATTTTACAGAACATGAGTACTTGGTAAGCAAACAAAATTGGCTCTGCTGAAAAAAACATAACCTAACCCATACTTTTTGCAGAACGAGTCTGGAAGAATACATAGCACATCATTTGTTCTTAAAAGGATTGGAAGACTCCATTATTATGCTGGCATTCTATATTGATTTCCAACAGAATAGGTCACAAAGAGAGCAACTGCCACTAAGCTGAGGAAATGGATTTGAAATAGACAATGAAAGAAATGTCTACATTGAAAAAATAAATCAAGAGCAGTAGATTAAATGGTTATTTAATTGGCTACTATAAAGGCTCTCTATAGATTTAATTTCAAAGCCATGTTCACAGGTTGTTGGCTCCTGGGTCCCATTTTCAAGACACTTAAGATACATCACAATTTCTTAATCTGATTCAGTAAAATTTGAGGTATTGAATAATAATTAACAATTCAAATGTCACTCTACTAAGGAGCTCCATGTGTGAAAATGAGCATTAAAGGCACATAAGGGCTAAGGAGCTGAGGCATATGTTATTTCTGCACACTCAGCTCACAGTACAGTTATGAGCAGGAAAATTAGGTTGCTGTTGAAAGAAGCTGGGCCAGAAGCTCCTCTGTGCACACCACAAGCACTCCAAACTCCCAAGGAGCCACAGGGTCAGAGCCAGCAGCAGGTGCCACAGAAATGTGCACCACTGCCACCGTGGATATTCAGTTCAGAAGAATTGATGAAACCTGTTCTGAAGGGGAAAGAAAACCTCCAAATGCTCCACTGGATTGATGTGGTGGGCTCAGTACCAGCTACTCTGGTCCACCACTGCAGTCCTGGTGTGCTGAGTTACTTGCTGATGTACACACGGCTGGAGAAGCTTAGGTTTAGTTCTAATATTGAGTACATTTGCCCATAATTCATGACCTTCAACAAGTTCAACATACTTGTTAAAGTATGTACTCACTTAAGGGTAGCCAATAATCCTTCTTTCTTTCCAGAATGCATAAAGAACTTTCTCAGTGTTGTAACCTTAAATATTACATCTAAGTTACAAAAACAGCGAAATCTACCATCATTTATGAATTCAAGACATGTACTAGGTCAAGATGGCTACAAAATCTACAACATCTTATAACTCAGAAAGATCACCTTAACTTTTATCAATTATAAAGATCCCCAAATTATCATTTTTGTGTCAATATTACCACTGAAGGTAAACTGATTCGAATTGAGTATTGCTCCCAATTTTTACTCCTTTTTTCTCTTCCATCAATCCCACTCTTCCTAACGAATAAACAAATTCCCCATCATAAATAGCTAACTGCTCTATATATCTTTTTCCCTGCAAAGAAGCTAGTTCATTTCTTCCTGTTGGCACAGTTGCTTTGCAAAATGTATGCAAAATTATTAAATATGAATAATTTGGTCTACTGTGCAGAACTTCCTAAAACTGGAACACACCCAGCATCTACCAATTGCTCTACTGGAAGTCCTGCTGGAATATTTCTTTCCAAGAACCTTAAAACCAACCACACACATC
>JAOWBP010003503.1:26172892-26190288 GCA_028571105.1 Tragopan temminckii
CAACCTCTGATGACGCATGTGGATGGCACAGCCAATGCAGCTCCAGCCCGCTCCAATTTCAGCCCTAAATATACTTGGTGACCCCGAAGGAGGCCACCTGTTCTCAGCAAGATGACAGAAAAGGGAGCTGGGCACTCCTGTGCTCCCGAGGAAACCAAAAACACACCATAGCTTGACTACACTTCAGCAGATCTCTGCTGAAATGGATCCCAAAGCAAATCTAAGGCAATTTAATGCATTCTTTTTCTTTTTTTTTTTTTCAGAACTGATCAGAAGAATGAGTTTGTACTGACAAAACAGATTTACTGCCTACGTTGTACCTGAATCAAAACTATCCAAATTCAAGAATCTGTGAACATCAGGGAAAGAAGAGTCTGGACTTCAGACTAAATTTGTACTAAAAGTCTATCTTTAATTTCACCCCTAAGCATATGTAAAGAGTTTTATCAATTTAATTTGAGGCAAATCACATATCAGTAGTTTTATTAGCAGACCTAGGAACATAGAATCATAGAATCACCAATGTTGGAAAAAACCTACAAGATCATCCAGTCCAACCATCAAAAAATGACTACTGCAAGGAAAAAATGAAATCATGCAGAAGAATGCATAAATAGAAAGCAGTATGACTGGTGAAGAAAGACTAAGAATACATGCTAAGTAGATTGAGTGACAAGCAATTGTAATGCATTATTTTGCAAGGTCAGGAATGGAACAGAATCATGGTAACGATAACAGAAGAGACGTTTTACATCATCTGTCTGGCCCACCATCATTACAGGATTGCTTTATCTCTTTAAGGAGGTGCATTTAAAAGCCAATACCAACACTCAACTTCTCTTTTCATGCACTACAACACATAATTCAATAAGTAATTGTCAAAGGCCCATAAGAAACACCTTCTTGTTCCTTAACTCTTTCCAGAAGTTAATATTTATATACAGTTGAAATGCTTCATCTACCACTCCTAAGGATTTTACATGCTTTGCTGGGCTGTATGTCCTTCGCTTTCTCCTTAAAGCAAGCTATGTGCTTTCAGTTATTTGCATTTTGCTTTACTGGGTGATCCTTCCTCCTTTTAATACTGTTTCTGTTTATAGAAAAATCCTTCAGTTTTTCTTAACATCTCTTGAAGATGTCCAGAAATTTATTGTAGCACATTAATGGATTTTCACTAGATGAATGTCAGCCCCATCTCTTGCTCCGTAATCCAGTTCCTGTGTGTGTACATCCCTGAAATAACTCATGGAGTCATTTTCCTCCAAACTGCTGCCTTGATTAGATGTGTAAAGTAACACTTATGTATTTGCCATTCTGCTCCTGAACTCCATGTCCCAGGGACAAACAAACTGCATTTTCTGTGATTTCCACCTAAGCCCACAACTCTTCTTTTGTGGTGAAGGTTTAATGTTCACTGAAGTGTTTACCTACAGCTCAGCAGTAAGTGGGTATTTACACACTTGCCTAAATATAGATAAGTTATTCTGTATTTATATATAATGCATAAACACATGTAAATATATCTTCACTGTGGAAAATAACTACTATGCTAGCTGTTACTTGTTCACTTCTTAGAATGTATTCTAATAATACATATTCATACTGGAATATCAGTAAGAATCACTTGCTGAAGTGGAACATGCATGAGATAAATGGAAGAATAAGGGTTAATATTATTTTTTTTTATTATTGCTTCCACTTACAGTGAAAAATTATGTCTGCACCTTGGATTTCAAGCCACTGTTTGCTGGAGTATTCAGAAAGCAGCAGCCTGAGCCTGACTTTCCAGAGAACAAGCATTTCAAAGGCAATAACAAAGTTCTGCTGGGAGATTACAGGATGGCAGGCTGGGTGCAGGTTAGCACAGCGGGCCAGACTGCTTTATCTACAGTACATACATATGCATATACTCAGCAGTTCTGAACTAAAAATTCGGAACGGTGCAAGATGAGTGAGGCAGAGGAAGATATTTTGCATTTAAATTGCCCAAGATTATAAGGCAGAAAATATTTTCTTCTTCTTAGCACTTTTAAATATTAAGTTCAGTCATTCTTACTTATTGAACAGTAACCACTTCTGGCAAGGAGAAAGGAAAAAGTTGTGTGCAACATTCTCTTGATTTAATTAGTAGTTATATAATAAAAGCTATGAAAAAACAGACTACATGTACTTGCTCCCTTAACGCACACAGCATTCACATACAAGAACTCTGCTGGTTTTTTGTTTCTTTTCCCTAGAACCACAGTTGGAGCCTTTTCAAGTTCCTCTGGGGAGGCAGCATTCCAGCTATGAAAAATACATGACATAATGCTGGAGCCTGATCCGTACAGAGGACAAAATATGGAGGATCAATATGTAAAGACTAAAGGGCAACCACACTGCAAATCTCCACTCCTGTAAGACAGAAATGTAACTTTCTACAACCACTCCTCGGTTAGTAACGTTTCTGTAGTGATTTAATCATTAATTCCCTTCTATTTCTTTTACAGTGCATCACTCTTTGGATTCCACAGCAGATTTCAGAAGAATTTTAATTCTCCAAGGCTGCATTCCCCATCACGAAGCTCAGGCAGTACATATCACTGCAAGCTGGCAATTGCTCCTTGAAAGAGAGGACTTCTTGATTCAAAAGACTTTCTATCCATCCTCGCATCTGTTTGACTGAAAATACACGGGAAATCTGTTGTGCTGGAGATTTATTTGGCTTCTCTATGTCTTGCCCTTTGTGTGGATAAGCTTACTGACATCAGAACTGCTATATTTAACCTCCTGAGTTAATCAGTAGACCACCGGGACTTAACAAACATTCTATCATTGAAAAAGGACATATTTTAATACAACTTCATGCCATTGTCTCTATTTCTGGACTATTATTATCAGCTTTTCATTCTTTTTGCCTTTCCTTTCTGCCTGCTAGATTTTGCACGGAAAAGTTGGGGAAAAAAAGTGAACTTTAGCATTTATGGGACTCCAGCCTGAGCTAATTGGGTATCTAAAAATTTCCCTTGGAGTGCCATCTCTACCAAAAAACCTAAAAGTGTACCATAGACTGTAAGACACAAAACATACGTTAGCTTATGATACACAACCTGCAAGATGCTAATATTCAACCTGAAAGTGCTGGAACCATCAAGAAGCCATAAACATGAAATCCATTTATTCTGGGAGGAAAGCTTTAGCCAAAGCTCACGACACCAGAGCCTTGGAAGTAAAATAATTCCCGTTAGGTTATCAGTGGTGTCTGTTGGGAGACTCTCAAGCAATATTTGCATTTGCACTCCAGGGATCCAAATGATGGAGGGAACCAGTGTAGAAAATGTGAGACTGAAAATCCACTAATAGCGAAAGAGGGAAGGGGTGGGAAAAGGAAGTTAGGTAAGAGCTTCTCCTTGTCATACTGTGCCCTTAGCATTCATCGTCTGCTGGATAAGGAATGCTATAAGAGAGAGCTGGAAGGGACTGAAATTAAAATCTTGATTTCCCTATGGAAGTTGTTAGAAGGATTTACTTTTATTCAATTTTTCCTACGGTTTCTTAACAGGTGGGAGAGGATCCCTGTAGTGACTGGGTGCGTGAGCCGTGACCTGTTACAAGCTGCAGCAGTCACATCACTAAGGTATGTTGCAAGTGCCAGCATAGTGCAAAGACACTGAAGTCCGCATGAACATCAAGGCAGATCATTACCTCGTGTTTTTTCCCAAGGAATGCTTAGCAGGTTGTGAGTCCATACAGCCTCAACTATCTGTGGTTTCTAGATTTGGAATGAACTGAATGATGGTGTCAGGTGCAAAGGTACTGATTCACCCCAGGACAGAACTACAGTATCAGAAGCACGTGAGCAAGGCACTGTCAGGATGTGAGTACTGAATCTGTGTGCCACTTCAGGGCCAGGCTGGATGTGGCTCTGGGCAGCCTGGTCTGCTGGCTAGCGACCCTGCACATAGCAGGGGGTTGGAACTGGATGAGCACTGTGGGCCTTTGCAACCCAGGCCATTCTATGATACTTAACTTGGCAGCATAGCATTGCTCAAGCAAAGAAATACCTGCACTTGGGATGAACGCATACCATGCATCTCTGCAGTGTCTCTCCTGCACCCTAATAACTAAGGCATGGTTTTATCTTGTAATACTAAACTTCTTCATTTCTCAATATTTTCTTTCTATTCATTATGTGGTATATCACTTCAGAATTATGCAAAAGCCACATCACGAGGACTTCACTGTACTCAAGGAAAGAAAAGCTTACACAAGTGAGTTGAACTTGTGCATTTCTAATGGTTCAACTGAGCTTTCTTTTAATTAGCTGCAGGTGCAGGTTCAGCATTTACAGATGGGGATGCGAAATGTGAGGATGTAACAATGTGTTAAAGTACCAGTTTGGTGCACGCCATACCACAGACACATGTGCAAACATCTCTTCGTTGCAATTGTTTCAAAATGACTAAGAAGTGAGTCAGACTCCCTGCTTTGTGCTGATCCCAGAAGGAGAGGAGTCAGTATCTAATTATGGTTTTGTAATTCATTGACAGCTGACTAATTAACTCACTGGAAATCTAAAAAACAAATCAAAAAAAGAAGGACAGAAAGAGAACCTTCTCTTGCTCCCATTCCTTACAGTTTGAAATGCCCATACATTTGTAAAAAACAACAAAAATGACAAAACAAAAAAGGAGCTTTTTTTTTTTATACCACAGTCTCTTCTTAATATCACATAGCCAGCCAACCCAGACAGATATTTGTAAACGTGGTTTTATGATGGCTGTGCTGTAGGAGTGGTTGGTTGGTTGCTGGAAGGAAAGGATACAGGTTCTAAACAGATGAACTTCACTCATTACTGTTGTGCCGCTGATCATCTTTCTTCAAGTATTAATAGAAAAGATTAGATCATAACAAATAATATACCCAGAGGCAATGCAATCAAAATGCCGTGATTAAGTCATCTGCAGCGTCTTCTTTTCTTGTTTATTTTTTGATGCTGACAGGTTAATACGCTCCTGAAAGCGACTGCTTTGCATGTTGCCATGAGTCAAATAGCCTTTGCAGGAAGAGGGGCAAGGAGAGGAATATTAGTGTGAAACCAGAACTATTGTCATCCTTCCTGATGTTTCTGAGACAAGAAAATGCTGTTTCACCAATCTGATTGTTAGGCATCTGCATGACACAACTTTTGTTTACCACCCACCACTGCTTTCATTGGTGAAACTGCAGTCGCTGCTTCTTTTCTGACAGAAAATCCAAACAAGCATTAAAGCCAGTGTTCGATGACCTTGGGATACAGGACTCCAATTTCTAGTAGAAGAGCATTAGTAGTATAATTTCACCCAGAGGGTGGTGAGGCACTGGAACAGGTTGCCCAAGGAGGCTGTGGATGCCCCATCCCTGCAGGCATCCAAGGCCAGGCTGGATGTGGCTCTGGGCAGCCTGGTCTGCTGGTTGGCGACCTGCACATAGCAGGGGTTGGAACTGGATGAGCACTGTGGGCCTTTGCAACCCAGGCCATTTTATGAGTCTGTGATAATAAAACTCCCAAAAAGAGCACTGTGTTTCTCTTCCTTCTTCACTTCACAGCTTTTTTTTTTTTTTTCTCCAGATGAATGAACTAACTGTCCAAACAGTTGTAAAAACTTAAAAAATGAATAGAAAAGAAAGAAAAATAATACTGCAGGTATAAAATCATAGTGTAGAAGATACAGCATATCACCAAGAGACATCCATGCCTCATGAACAGTCAGCAGCTGCCTCTTTGGTTTGGTTTCCCAGCTCAGTCTGCCCATTTGCACGAAGGGCAGTTCTCCCTTGGCAGTATCTGTCACAGCCTCCACTGTTCCTTACTTAAATTCTGCTGCTAACAATCTCAATTCAGTAGCAGGGCTTTGCAGGTAGGTGTCAGGAACAAAGAAGATACACTGATGACATCTTGAAGGGTACCAAACTGCTGCTCATTGTACTGATGTGTAACTCAGAATTTCTAGCTTTTGGAAAGGTAATTTATGTTGGTGTGGTCTAGGAAAAGAAGGGAAGGTTCTTTTCATATCTTTTCCCTTTCATTCTATTTATAAGATAAATAAACATATATTTTTAGAAGAGAGGTACAAACACCAACTGTAAATCCCAGTGAAAAGCCATGTCTAGCAGCCAGAATTTCAGTTCTTACCCTGTCTGCAGCACTTATCCTTCTGGCAAGTCTCTGTCTCACTGTTATGCAGTGAAGGCAACACAGCTCTTTTAACAAACTTTGTCATTATTATTACCACCGCTGTAAATCACAACTCACAGTAACTACTCTGAGAGTTGTAGCTGCTGCCCTCTATGCAGGCTGATGGGCAATGAACAGCCACGCAGTCAGCAGCTGCAGAGGGGAAGAGGTGCAGCAGCAGGACTGCTGGCTGCAGGGCTGAGAACCCCTGGGTCACACAGGTACATCATCAGCAGATAATTATTCTCCCTTTGTGTGAACAGGGTGGGATGAGGACTACGCTACAACATCTCCTTTTTGGTGCCCACTCTTTCTTGGCACTGATGATCCCTTGTCCTTTCACTCCTTGAGGTGCATTACGATTGTACTTAACCCACTGAAGGAAGAAATCATTTCTTGGTGGCCCTCCTCAACAGTCACAAAGCAGCTGCTGTGGCACAGCCCAGCTTTGTCACAGATGCAGTTCTGCCTGGACTTTTCAAGCCTACCACTGATTTCAATGCACTTGTATATTTCCCCCCAGCTGCTTACCACATTGAGCAGAGACAGTGAATTCAGAAGCTCTTCTGTGGTTTCTTATGGAATGAGCTGAAACCGTTTCTTGAGAAAGCACAAGGCAGCCCAAGTTCATTTATATCCCAGTCCACATTCAGATCAGTTATTGTCATCACATTAAGTCTATTTCTAACGAAGCTTGGCAGCGGGAAAGTTTCATGTGGCTTCGAACAGCACTGCCAACTTTCCACATCATCCCAACAGCAGCAGAGAAATGGATGGACAGAAACAACCATCATGTAAAGGCGTTTCCTGGCAGAGGTCATTCGAGATGCAAGGACAGAGCCGAACAGAGTCTTTGCCTTCAGCAGAAATCATGACCAGTCCCTCAGTTGACATCACCTCTGCTGCCTTTTCAGTACAACAGCTATGTTACTACCTGTCTTCTTTGTGGCCATCCTTCCAAGGGGTTTTCAGATTTGTGCAGAGCTCATTCATGGAGCACCATCATGCACTGACGCTCCATCTCTCTTGCTGGGAATCCCTCTGCCACCCCAGTACTGCAGGCTGGCTCACACACCCACTGAAATAGCATGCATGCAATTTAGCAGAGATATGGGCTTCTAAAGGAGTCGTTGAAGGGCACGACCACAAGAACTATCAGAAAAGATCAATATTAGCACAGTGCATAAAGATTTGATGCCAAAGAGATACCCTGATCTTCCAATCGATGTCCATTCATGGACACTGAGTCTCCTTAACCTGAAAGATGCCAACTTGACAATTGGCTAATAAAGTGCGTGGTTTTATAAGAGCTTCTTTCAAAGTGATAGCCTACGTACTAATGAGAGCAGCACGTGTCAATCTCAATGTTATGGACTTTACTAAACCAGTGTCTTCAAGAGCTGTTCTTAGAAATCTCTCCCTTTTCTCTGCTCTTTCAGCAAATTTCTATGAGAGGTTACCAACACCTTCAACAGTAAAATGAAGGGGAAGGACTGCAACATGCTTAGCATTCCTAACTTGCATTGCTGGGATGGTATCTCATATCCTGAAATACAATCTGCAGTAGTCCATCAAATATTAGGAGTCGTAGGTTGTGGCCAGTAATACTTTGCAGAAGCAATTCCCAGTGGCAGAACACTCCATGAAAGGTCATTAACACAACACAAAGGTCATTGATGCAACAGCCACCATGAGAAATCCTCTGGACCGTTATTACCAGCACTAAGCAGCCACAAGCAGGCCTCCATTGCTCGTATTGCTCACCTCTGCAGTGGCACCAGACAATAAGATTACTGACTGCACCAATGAAAATGTTAAGTCTTGTTCATTGCATTAAGGAATGGCACCACAAGTAATATTTAACTCATCTGGTGTTGTGCCCCTCTGCACTAAGAGCAATGGACTCCAGTGTCATTTGCAGGAGCTCATAAGCTAACTCTGACTTCTAGAAACTGAAGTTCTTCACTGATGCTTCCCTCGGTGACATAAATGTGATTTTACCAAAACAACTCACACCAAAAATGGATTAAAAAGAAACAGTCAGGAAAGAAAAAAAATACAAAACACAATTTCTTCACGCTTCACTACACAGCATTTTCTGCACTGGTACCACCAGGCTCAAGAACTGTGAGCCCCATCCTTCTCCTCACCCCACAGCACTCAGGTGTCCCTGCCCACTCGCGCCACCTGTAGGGGTGATGGCCCTGCTGTCCTGACCTCCCCATCTCACCTCACTCTGTAAGAGGCTCAGTGATGCAGCTTTCCTGTACAGTAGGGAAACGAGGAGAAGCAAAACTGTATTCATTAAAATTTTCACTGAATCTGGCAGTCTTTCAGCTCATTTTCTTGGGAATGATTACACGGGAGGCTAAACACTGATGACTTCATGGGTCTTTTTATAAAGCAGCATTATGAGGGTAGATGGACAGAAGCAGCTGCAGAACTGCCCTGGCTCTGGCAGAGACGCTCTGCAGGCAGTGGCCATCAGCAAAGCACTGCCACCACGGCAGCAGTGCTGAGACGTGGCTGCTTGTTGTGCTGAGCAGAATATAATGGCATTGGTGCTGCAGAGGCAACAATTCAGAGAAGGAGATGACTTATCCAGGTGTGGAAACCTCCTGCGACACATCTTGTGCCCCAGTTTGGCTTCTGCTCCTTAGGGCAGGTGTTCATTGCAGGATGGATTAATGCAGACACTCACTTCCCAGTCTGAAAATGAGGCACAGTGCAGGCATGGTTACATCGAGCTCAAGTGCTTCACACTGCAGTACATCACCTTCAGTTTCAGCACTGCACTATAAAGATTCACAATCAAGGTAACTCCTGCAGAAGTGCTTTAACCCACAGAGCATCACGTATGGAAGAAATACTTTTGTTTGCTGATTTTTTTTGCCACTGACATTAAATTCAAGCAAATAGTTTCCAGAGTTGAGCAGAGCTCCCTGCCGAAGGAGGCTGCAGTTGCTCAAAGCTTTCAGCATTGCAAAGAAAGCCTGCAGAAACGCATGGAAATCTTCCAAGCAATTGCACAGCTTCAACATGGGGTGTGTGTTCCTGGGGAAGGAAGGAGCTGAATGAGGAAATGAGTGCATGGAGCTGCCTCTTGCTCACCTCCAGGGGACTGCTGTCTTTGACTGCAGCTACTGGTGCCATTGAACCTGGACTGACAACTGCCCCATTGGGGTTAGACAGCAGAAGATGAGTCTAGCACATCCCCGGCTCTCCACACAAGGCTTTCCTTGTTTGCCCAAAATGGGATGCTGAGGGCAATGCTCTGCCAGTGGTGACACACTTTCTGTGCCTAGAGCAAGCCCCTGTCAGGGCACAGAAATTACCTAAATTAACCCAAATGACTCCATAGGTGAAAGGTGGGATCTGCTTTTCTAAAGGCAGGTAGAGGCGATTCCCAGCAGCCACAGCTCCACTGTTCCATTGACCTCCTGCCTTCTGATCCTCACCACCTAAAGCCTGTTTCAACAGTCTGAACAACACAGAGAAACAGATTTCAACAGATTGCAAATAAAAGTAGTTTTATCACAGATTTAGGTCTCCCGTCCTCAGTGCTCAGGTAGGCAAGCGATGCTGTGAGTGACAGAAAGGAAGATTTCTTCTGATGGCAGTGCAGGCTTGAAGCATTTGGGGACCTTGGGGTTAGCTCAGTTCCTTCAAACTGGAAGCTTTTTTTTTTTTTAATTTTTTTTTTTTAAAAAAAAAAAAAGAAAGGATTTACAATAAAAGGAGGATTCTGCCCCCATCTGGCCTTCCTGGAAAGAAGCAGCCCAGGAGCAGCCAGACAAGCAGTGGCTGCAGAGACGATTCACAGGGCTTTGGAACTGGAGCACAGAGCAGCATGCAAACACTGGTGCATGGAAACGCCTGATAATCCTGGGTTTGATCCAGATGTGACTGGCAGAAAACCTGAAGCAGCTGTAAACTGGAGCAGCTCCAGCCACGCTCCTCTGTGTCAGTGGAGTCCATCCATGCCATGTGAGAGGAACAGAGCAGGCTTGGCATCTGGTGACAGTGTGGAAAGGACGGCCTGCACCTGAAACCTTCCCATCACCAAGAAGCAGAAAAACAACAGCAGCAGTGGTTGTGTCTCCATAAACCTCTACCACATTCCAGCCTGTATTTCTTTCATTACTGTTACTCAAAAGCTTTGCACTGACAATGATTTTGTTTCACAGCAGATGAAAAGCTTTACACCTGCTGCCCAAAGCAATCCGTATAAAACCAGCTGGCTTTAAGGCAGCACTTTGTCTCCTGCAGAAGCAATGGCACAGGTTCATTTCTCTGCTGAGGTGTGGAGGTGATGAGCAGCATGTAGGGGTCTGGGCAGAGGATGGAGGATGGTAAGTGGGTTTCTGAGGCCTTGTAGAAAAGCTACAGGAACAATTCTACCTTGTCCATGCTGTTAGCTGTCAGCAGCCACAGGCAGCACACAAGTGGCAATTCATTACCATGTTCTCCCAGCAGTCTCGAGTTCTCCCTCATGCACCTGGCAGACATGCAAAAGAAGGTCTGTGGGGAGAGAAAATCAAATAAACCAGCTGCTTTCCAAAGCACATTTTCTCCTTGCCTGTAAATATGCTCTTAACAAAATTCATCCTTCTTTTTAAAGTCTAGATGAAAAATAAGATCTCAAAGTTCTTATGAAGATCCATGCATCAAGACTTCGTTTATCAACTTCTCTACTTACAGCAGTGTAAATATTACAGCACCTGTAGCACCTTGGAGGAAATGAGATTTGGGTTTGTCCATTGCCTACTGACATGAGCACACTTCTTACAACAATCTGCAACGAACAGGGGCACCTGGTGCTCCAATACATTGGTAAAACATTGTTTAAAGCCTTTCAAAAATAAACACTTCTCGATCTACAAAGCAACTGGATTTACAACCAAGTACTTTCTAAAGGCACAAGAAAACCCCATGCTGTGCAACAGTAAGGGCACACTTACTGATATGCACAGGCTCACATGGAGGATGCTCAGCCAATGTACCAGGCCAGCCAGCACTCACCTCTGTCCTACAGGACAGCCCACAGCACCTCCTTCCCCTCACTGCAGGGCACGCTGCAGCAGGGCTTGCTGCTGGGAGGTTATGGTGTATCTGAAAAGGAGCTTGTGCAAGCTCTGAGCTCCTGGCCAGAAACATGGAGCTGGGCAGGCAGCACCACAGCAGGTGGGATCAGACATGCCCAAATTGCTACCCATGGAGTTAAAGCAGTGCTGCCAACAGCAGCAGCTCTGCTGGTGTACTGTGCCACATCCTGCACTGCACCAAGTTCTAAATCATTCCTGTAGATATACAAACATACATGAACATTTACATATACGTATGTACACACACAGAAGAAAAACTGTCAAACCTGCTCTAAAAATGGTATGGGTAATCTAAAATGAAGAGGTAAGGTATCCATCTTAATACAAACAATAATGTTTATTAGTTGCTTATACAGCTCTAATAGGCATCCAGCAAGTCATGTTTTAAAGCTATACATATAGGTTACAATGGGGTGCCTCTTGGAATTCAGCAGTACAAGGACCTCAAAAGCAAGTCTTCAACAGTACTTGTATTCATACTAACTTTATGTACAAAGAAATTAGACAAAATATTGTTATTCCAAGATCTGCATCACTTTGCATGACCCCAATAGTTTGCCTACACACATATATACACACATACACACACCTGGAAAAAAAATGCCTTCCAGTTCTGAAAAATGAGGCAAAAAGCAAGACAGAACAAAGCTAACAACAGGTATTGACTCCCAAGATGTTAACAACCCTGTACTTTTGCATCTAATTCAGTATCATGTTGAAAAAATGCATTAAATACTTGGAATAAATTAAAGTCCACAGTACTGCAACAGCAGTAATGACGTGACATGTACTTTTAGGAGTGGTAACAGGATCCAACAGTTAGGATGTTTTAACTCAAAGACAATTAAAGAGAGCACAGCAGTCTTCAACGTTCACACAGACAAGAAAAATAAAGCCAAAAAGCAACACAGTATTTTTCTTTAAAAAGACCAATTCCATGTCCATAAGGAAGAGGTTAATGACTAAGGCAAGGCTCACTGCAGCAGCTCTGCTCTATGCAGGACGCTCAGCTGTTGGCTGCAGAGGTGAAGTGACTGGAGATCAGCAGTGGCAAACCATTTTTATGTGCAGGAATGAAGGTATTGATCACTAACAACACAACACACAGGAATAAAACCCTTCCAAAATACTTCTGTGTATATTTTTCTGGACTAACATAGCAATCTGTAGGCTCGCATCAGACAGCAGGCAGAAGAACAGCACAGGAAAGCACTTTGCTGTCCATCAGGCCATTGTAACAGAGGCAGCATGCAGTTACTGTACGAATCTAAGCTTGGTGAACACCTGTCTGTGCATTACTTTTATCTGAGAGATTATCACACAGCTACAAGCACTGTGCAGACAGAAATAGAGCAACAAGTCCAAAATTAACACCCATGGAACAAGATTGAATTCCAGCTCCAGCGCTGACCACCAGCATACCTTTGGAGCAGCCACATGCCTTTTTCTTTTTTTTTTTTTTTTTCTCCTTCTTAAAGCAGCTTCAATTTCATCCCATTTGCTTTCTAAGCAGTTACCTGTAACCCCAACAGCCCAGGGCTGCACTGCCAGCGTGCGACACGTGAACACACCACTACAACTCAGTATTTTCTAAAGGAAAAGAACATTCCACCATTAATTCCATTTTCTTTTCTATTTAAAACCAGCAGACACACTTCTTACCAAGCGACCTCCCAGCATAAACCCCATCAGCACAGCTTTGCCAAACAGTTCTCCATACCACCGCCTGGACAAACCCTTATAACTGTGTGGGAAATCATACATTTGCTCTGAGAAGCTTCCCTACCACACATGCAAAAGGTATAATGCAAACAGCAAGATTTTGACCAGCGTTTTCATCTTAGAACAGTAAGGGCTGGTAGTTTTCCCAAGGATAGCAGTTGTGAGGTTATAAATAAATGTGTATGTGTGATTGTACACAGCCTCTTACCTGCGTGTGCCCCTCCAGCGGTTGAGGGCAAATCTGTGTTTCACCCCTTCAAACAAGAGCTACAAGAAGAAGATGAGCTCCTTCCAGCTCCATTCACAGCGGGTTACACAAGCCAGGAACGACAGAAAGAGGTAAAGGGGGAAACAATTCGAGGAATATTCTGATAAAACTTCAGAAAAAGTAATGCAAGAGAATCACAACTGAACTTGGCTATGCTAAATAGCTTTATAAAGTTGTAGCTAATTTGCTCTAATAGATTTGCTTATATTTAAAACACAGAAGTGCTCAAGCCAACACAAGCCAGCCCACAACTCCTCATATTAATTTGAAGCAATGATTTCATGTGTTCTGGAATGAAGTTTTATTGCAGTATCAGAGCTAGCCATGGATTTTATGAATTTCTTTCAAGACAAAATTTTAAGAAAGAGAAGTACAAAATGCAAGCAATCTAAGCAAATATGACCCTAAAACATCATTAATACATACCCATATGGATGTAACTTCACATAAAAACTAAAATGAAAAAACCCAGTGAGAATATAATAGAAAAAAACCACATCATTCACAGCCTGCGTGGTGGGATCAGGCTGCGGGACAAAAGGTTTTGGCAAAGCACACAGTAACAACAGGGGAGGGCATGCTGAAAACACTCAGATCGAGCTCTGCATGGACACAGTTTGACCTGGCTCATCTACCCCTCCTCTATCACACAGTTCTTGCATTTATCAGCCTTCCCAATCTGAGTTTGTTTCTCTTAGCAGAAGAGCACATCTCTTTGTAGTAGGAGACTGTTCTGCCCTCCACGGTGCTTGATACAGGAAACATTCAGACAAGAGTAACACTGAGCTGATGATGATTTGCAAAGAATGAATTACAGCTTCAAGGGAAAGCAGCATTTTCTGTATTAATTCAGTAGCAGACAAGTCTTCCAATTTCACAAATAAGAAAAGCTTAAAAAAGCCAACAAACCAAACACTCAACTTGTGTCTCTGCTCAGAAGAAATCTGGCCTGAAAAGATAGAGGGCAATACATGGGTATGATCCTCTTATAAATAACAACCACTATCCGATGTGAATTTCCAAAACTCTTTCTGTACAATAGAAAAGTTAACCACTAAAACCCCTGTAAGGCAAGGATACCATTTCTGCTTATGATTCTAAGCAACAAATGCAAAACAAGTTAGTGGCAACCACTTCTAATTCCTCATTTTCTGCATTTAGCATGCTCACTGCACTGACTTACAAAACACCAGGACTACATGCACATTGTCCTTTCTTAGTGGCATTCTTCACAACGTCACATCATTCTTATCCCATAATGCTCCAGGATGCACTGTTTAAAAACTCAATGCTACATTCATTTGAATTAGCTGAGAAACTACTTGTCAGACATGATTAGTCTGACGGTAGCAAAGTTAATGTTTTATTAGCCAATTAAAAAGAACTACTTGAATAAGGAGGTTTACAAGACCAAGTATTCTTGGATTAATTTATTTTAACTCAGTTCTTTGAAGAAAAATCTGATACACAGACAAACGGATCGCTTCCTTTCACAAAGAAAGCGAGCCATGTCATAAATGGAGGGTGCTTGGAATGTAGAGGATAGAAAGCTTCAAGAACAAAAATGTAACACCAGTCATGACAAAACTGGGGCATAGGAAGGGGAAGAACACTCGTTTACAAACTGTCATAGATATGTCTCTATTTAAAGGTGAATGGAAAATTCAGCACACAAAGAAAAAACTGATCAGTTCATTAGTTGTAGGCACTTGGGCTGCATAGACTGTAGTAGGTGCCTATCAGATATCAGCATTCACACATGAACACACATCTAGGAACACACTATTTAATGCATAGGAAAACAGTAACCCTCCCTGAAATAAGAAAAAGAATTTTAAAAGGGAGGCCAAGCAGATCTCTGTTAGGATTTCTCACCTTTCCCCACAATTAAAAACCTGTGTGATTTTCAGCTCACAGGAGAAACACTGAGTACGGCCAACGTGCCAACTTTATCATGTGCTAAACCAAAAGAAACACCTTGATACTCAAATACTGAAACATGCTGCACTGCTATTTTGTTTGCTGGTAAGGTGTTGTTCTATAGCACAAACCTCAATGACATCTTTTTAAAAGACACCTGCAACCTTCTGTAAAATATCCTAAGGATGAAGAACAAAGGGAAAGCAATCCAAAAAAACAATGCAGAGGGGGAAAACAGATGCAACACAAAGTCACAACTCACATTAGGACAATTGCTTCCAAGTAATAACTGTGAGAAACTCTGTGCAGCAGAGATGAAAAGTTAACTCGCTTTTCTATGAGCAGAGCTGTGCAAAAAGCCATGAATTGTCCCCCAGGGAAAAGAAAACCACTGTAAATAAGAAGTGCATGAAAAGGGCTTCAGGAGCTTGGCCTCTCTTCTTCTCCATGACCAAATTTAAGGTCTCCTTCTATTTCATGACTAACTCGAAAAATATTTTTAACATTACTCGAAAGGCAGCATGCATAGGAAAAGACCTTCACAGCCAGAATGTTATCGTGAGGGAACATACATGCATAGCCATCTCATGTTCTCCTCAGAACGTGAGTAAATACACTTGTTCTCATGAGGAGCCTTTTGACAGACAGACACTTCCACAGAGTCTTTCACTGTAACAGCTGGATGCAGCCCTTTGCTTTCACTAGTTTTGCTGCACTTTCAGTGAGATCACAACCACTGTTGGGTGTGTGAGAACCTGGAAGAGTTCCCTCTGCTCACAAAGAGGTGGTAACTGCTGCCCAGCTACTACATAAACCTGTCCTCCTTACAGGCTGCAAACCTGGCATGTACAAGGAAGGCACATCTGCTTTTGCTTCCTGGACACTGCTGAAGAATGCTACAGACATGTGATGCTTCAGTGAGCACTGCCACCACTGTATTTTAGTAAATCTTTCCTCTAAATGCAATCGCCTCAGAAAGAGATAGAAAAGAAGCCTCATGATTCTGTGTGATCTATTAGCTGCTTTCATAGCTGGGTTAAGGCTGTACTGTTTGCAATCCAACTACTTACTTTTCAGATTACAAGCTCATAAGGACACCAGACACTGTTTTAACAGGCAGATCTCATGTGTGCAGTTACTCTCAGCTCCCTGCTGGGGTCAGCTGCCACTTGCCAGACAGAGATGAAGCAAACCATGCAGTACCTTTCAGGGCACACAAAGTGGCAGTGGCCAGGATACTGAGGGGAAAAAGGAGAGTCAGTGTAAGTATAAGGTGTCTGGTTGCAACATATGCTACACCTGGAAAAAAATACCACACTTTCATTATCTGGACACTGTCTTACTAATTTAAGTGAAGGAGTCAGCAGCAAATTCCATCAAGAAGTAGCCAGACAGAAACTGCTTCATGATATTTCCTCCGTTAACAGAAAGAACTTCTTGTCTTAGAAAACCAACAAAAAAAACAACACACAACCTTTACAGATTCAGGCAACAGTGTACAGTACTGAAAAACACTAAAGCAAAATATTTTGAAGGCATGAAAGGGAAGACAGAAGACTCAAAAACCAGACACGTAGGTTTATAAGCATGTCTCCTTTTTCTTTAGGACTAGAATACATACACTTCCATTTTATATGCAAGAATGCACAGAGTTTGGTTCCCAAAGATACCATCAGATAAACCGAGAAAGTCATCTTTGCATTAAATTGTTATTTCTTCAAACATTTGTACATTTTGCAACACACCAGTTACATACCAATATCTATGTGCATGCACCAGAAAGATATGCATGTACACGTTAAAATGCTTAACAAAGACAGCAGGTTCCCTAGCCAGTGTGCATCATAAAGAGATACCAGAAACATATTAAGAAGTTAAATTCTTTACCTGCCTTTGTTAAATACAGACCTTTGAAATCGCCTCCCTTCTTTTCCCACACATTCCACAACACGATCCCCAGTGAGGCAGGCAAATGCAGAGCAGGTGCACTGACTACATTACCCCATAACCAAAGATGAGCACATTAGAAAATTCAATTCAAGCTTGTTCTTTAAAATGTCTTTTCCATCCTTATCAGCTGTATGAGCTAAGAAAGGGAATGGCGTTTTAAACAAAGTTTTATTTCATTTTACTATAGTCTTCCAGCACACAACCCCAACATAAAAGCCTGCAATTAAGGCTACTT
>JAOWBP010003503.1:26222284-26232663 GCA_028571105.1 Tragopan temminckii
AGTGAAGGAGAATCGCAAAGGGATGATACAACTGGAATCATTGAAGAGGAGTCCTCAGTTGGAGAGGGATTAGAAAAAAGTCATACAGAAACAGCTTCAAAGGAGTCCTTAGTAGGGAATGAAAACACTTCAAATGTCAGTAGCAGTTCTACTTCAAGCGATGTGATCTCTGGAACGCCACAGCCTGCGAGCCGACGGCAATCTTTTATTACATTGGAGAAGTTTGATAGTTCAGAGAGCAGGCCCTTCAGCCCTTCAGCATTAAGCAGTGCATCAGAGATGTCTCGAAGTGCTCCTGTGCCAGATAAACAGGGAAATACAAACATATGCAAGACTGGTCATAAGCCAGGGAAGTCTGGGGAAGAGAATAAAAAGTCTTCACAAGCTGAGCAAGTTTCTGCTGCAAAACGAAGGCTGACACGCAGACAGAGTAAAATGGAACAGCATGGAAATCAACAGTCCAAGTTGTTAACTAACTCAGAACAAGAAAAAAGTGCACTGGAGTCTTTTGTTTCCAATAGTATGGAAAATAGTCCTGAATTATCTTGCTCAATGGAAGACACGGAGCGTATTCTCACTGCTCAGCCCCAACCTGTCAGCTCTACAGAGCCAGAAATCAAAAAAACTGAAGGTGTAATAGCAGAAATAGAAAAAGTCCGGGCATTTGAAATGGATTCTAAAGAAAATACACCCCCGAAGGTGGCTGTGTCCTCTGAGCAGGTAGCAGGTGATGGTAGTCAGGGCCCACATGCATCTCTTAGTCAGAAAATACTGAGACGTTCTTCGAGACGACGGTCAGAAAATGCAGAGATGGCCGCAGGTAGTCAGGATAAGGAAGATAGCTACCAAAAAAAAGACAAACGCAAAGAAGATGAAAAAGCTCTGCAAAAGAAGGTGCCCCAGACTAAAGAGGATGCATCCCAGAAGCAGAAAGCAGTTTGTGGGAAAGCTTCAGAATATGGAGTCAAAAAAGAAAGCGGCCTACCTGAGAGAAGTGCTACAGAGGACTTGGGCTCTAAGGAGCCTGCTGCTCCCAAGGGTGCTGATGAGGAAGCAAACAGAAGTGCGAGGAAGTCAGAAGATGCAGTGAAGAGCGACACGGAAAGTCAGGACTGTAGCTCAGACACAGTAGGCGAGAAGAAAAAGGAACGGCCACGATACCACACCAGGAGGAGTTCACAAGGATTGCTTTCCAGCATAGAAAACGCAGAGGCTGATGGTTCTGAGACCAAGAAGGAAAGTTTAAAGAAAAAATCTGGAAGAACAAAAAACAAAAGTGATTCTCTTGAAGGTAAATGGAAGGATGTCCAGCCAGAAAGCCAAAGCCATGAGGTGTCTTCTCAGGTAGATGAAAGTAAGAATCTGTTGGGGATGAATGAAAGCGAATTAAGCAGTGAAGTCATCACAGATTCAGCACTGATGCCTGCACCATCTGATGTGAAAAATCAAGTACTGCTTGCAGACGCTGGTGAAGCTGAGGGGTCTGCCAGCTCAAAGACTTCGCCCAATACGCAGACTGCAAGTGTGGAACAAAGCAAAGCTGGTATGTTGACAGAATCTTTCAGTGACCCACGTGTGTCCGATGAAGTTTTGAAAGGAGAGGAAAATAAATGCACTGAAAAGCAAAGATCTGTGGAACAGCGTTTGAGTGTTCAACCTGAGATTGCACGAGGAGCAGACGCTTCAGGTAGTGACCTTTCCTCTGCACAAATGCAGGACTGTCAGCACAAGAGAAGCAAAAGGGTGAGAAAAGTAAAGAGCTGTGACTGCTGCTCGAAAAGGGTGAAGCAGCAAACATCACTCAGTGAGTCAAAGAATGAGGATCCTCGTGAACTGATTGAGCCCCAAACCACACCAGTTCAGACAGCTGTCAGTACAGCAGAGGTGTCTGGCAGCTCGAATCTGGAGGAGAGTTTGTCCATCACACCTTGTGCCATGAGCACACCGCTGCCTCCTGCTAAGGAATCCGGTATGTTGAGCTTGGAAAGAGAGAGAACATCTGAAGGCCATCTGCAAGGAAATTCTGGTGCTATGGAGGAAGAGGTAGACAATCCAGCACAAACAGCAGGTGAAATTAGTGATCCTGTAGTGGAAGTAAAAGTGAAAGAAGAAGTTGATGAGAGCGGCGGAGCTGAGCAGTGTGTGTCTGTGTCTGAGTGTGCTTCGGATGAGCCCGGTGACAGCTCTGTGGTTGGAGGGGATCAAAGTGAGGAAAAGGCAGCTGTAGAAAAGGAAGAAAAAAGCCAGCATGGGGAAATGGAGGAGATCCCTGAGGTGTTGGCTGATGGTAGCAAACCTGAGACAATACAGATGGATGAGGTAGAAGGCAATCAGGACAGCAAGGAGAAAGCTGAGAACGCTCTGGGAGAAGTTTGCGTTACTCCAGATAACGAGATGGGAGAGGAACTGCTGGAAGCTGAGATTGCAGGGCCTGAGAACATGGCTGTAGGCAATGAAGATGTAGCACAAAATCAGAGTGCAGATTCGCCTCAGAAGCCAGAAGGTCTGAGTTCTTTCATTTCGGTTAATGAGAGCCCCAGCGGAGTGCAGGCGCGCTGCACGTGGTCTCCTTCAGCTTCTCCATCCACCAGTATTTTGAAGAGAGGGGTAAAAAGGCACCAAGAGGATGATTCCTTGTCACCTGCTAATAAGGTATTGTGCAATTTGTTCTGTGATACGGTTCATTCTGTTAATAAGTAAAAGTGCTTGTAATGCAATGAGTTCCAAATACATGCAGTTATCAACTTAATTTTTTCATTTGTAAATTAAGTTGTGCTGAAGATAAGGGCCTGCAGATATTTTTGTAATGCACAGACATCAGCAGGCTTGCATTACTAGGAGCTTGGGAGGTTTGTTTGCAGAAAAGCCCCCATGGCTGCTCTGCCTGCAGGAGTTGCAGTGGAACAAATGCCACTACAAAATCAGCACCTTACCAATGGATTTTTGGGAAACAAAATGTTTCTTTCAGCAGAAGCCATTGTGATCATGGCTTCAGTCCTTGGGTGAATGGTGTCCTTCAGGAATTTCAGTGACTTCATCCATTTCAAAAGGAGTTATTTTGTCTCTTCAAATTCCCGTCAGCAGACTGTAGTGGTTCATGCTATAAAAACTACTTCTCTCTACAACAGATTCGTCGGGTCTCTTTTGCAAATCCTATTTACCAAGAAGGACTGGCTGATGACATAGACAGGAGAAGTCCTGTCATCAGATCCCATTCTTCACCGTCTTCACGAAGTCTTAAAATCTTGTCTAATATTCAGACTAAGGTAACTTTTTAGATATTTTTTTTCATGTCATAAGTCTTCAGTTTCTCAGTGATGTAGCTAGCTGCAACATATGCCTGTAGTTCCTTGCAAGCAGTTGTAAGAGCAAAGAGTAGAAAATGGGTACATTTAAGAACTAGCTGTAACTGGTTTATTCTGTTGCTCTGCAGGCCAACATGCTCTAAGCTAGGTAGCTAAAAAGTGAAAATTAATTGAGTTCTTAAAATCCTGAGAGATTTTTTTCCTCTTTTTCTATCCAGCCTATTACCACTCCAACCAAAGGATTTCTGTCCCCAGGATCTCGTACCCCTAAATTTAAGAGCTCAAAGAAGTGTTTAGTAAGAAGTGCTTTGGTTCATGTTTCTTACTCTTTCTTGTATTCAGTTGTGTGATAGTTAATCTAATAATTTTTCTGTGTTGTTTCAGATGACAGAAATGGTGAAGGAGTCACTGCCTTCCCCTACAGAATGTGTGTATCCTGCCTTAGTTGGGTGTAAGGCACCCGTTGATGTAATTTTACCTCAGATCACATCAAATATATGGTAAGTGCCTTGCTGCTTTGGAAGATGTGATTTTAATGGAAACTGAGTTCTTACTGGATCTTAACAGCAACAAAAAAGTGATAAACTGTGGACGTCTTTTGCGAAACTGTATCCCCTGCTTCTCCTCCCAACAAGCTTGGAGTGACTCAAGTGGTCTTTCCATAAAGCTGTGAGAAGTTTGCACCAAAGTTACATGGGGTGCAAGACAGAGGAGATGGATCTTAATGATCTGTTACAAAGTGATCAGAGCTTCCACTGTATCAAAGGGGATGGCTGAAGGTGCTGCCATCCCAGTACTGCTCGGGGGTGCTGCAGGCACAGTGGGATTTCTGGTTAGGATCTGCATTACAACCATACAGACACTAGGAGCTCAGCTGGTGTGTCTTCAGATTTGAATCCAGATGACAAAAAAATAGGCTTGTATTGGAAACTGCTCTGAATGGCCTTTTCCTGCTGTATTCTGCTTCTTTCCACTAATGTGTGCCTTCAGAATATCACTACATGATGGCTTTTGGATACATTGCAAGAAGGTGTGTTTCTGCACACAAAAATGTCATTTGCATTTTATTTTCCTTTATTTATGTGAATGTAAATTGACATTCATGTAAGAGCTCTTCCTCCTGTACCACACCAAGGAGGATGGAGGTGGATCTATTTAATTAACCAGCTTTTCTTTGCTGCAGTGCCAGAGGTCTGGGGCAGCTCATTCGAGCGAAGAACATAAAGACAGTGGGAGATCTCAGTACTCTGACAGCATCAGAAATCAAAACTCTTCCCATCCGTTCTCCTAAAGTTTCCAACGTTAAAAAAGCCCTTAGAGGCTATCACGAGCAACAGGTAAAGCTTAATTAATCTTGGTTCCCAAGAAGCCAGAAGTAACCTGATGAACTACTATGAAACACTCGTCATGAGTAATGTATTTTTCTTACTCATGGAAGCACTTTAAGCTGTGATATCTGCCCAAGGTGGGCATTTGGCGTGCAGTGTTTGGGCACTCATAGTGGGAATGGCTGTATTTGTTGCACAGTTACAGCACATCCTGTTGTATAGTTCTGAACGTGCATCATTTTTGTTCTCTCTGAAAAATCCTCAGGTAAAATCCCGAGGGTGTGAAGAAATTGGAGCACTCGAAGATGTGGAGAGAACAGTAAACAGTGCAGAGGATAAATCTCCTCCTGTGGATGAGGAAAAACTTGAAACAGGTAACTTGCCTGCATTTTCCTTAGGGTCTGGGTGTCACTGCTTTCATTCTCTGCTAATGGAACACTTGATTTCTTTTGGGAAGCTGCTAGCTAGTCTGGAGGGATGAGTTGAGTTAATCACATCCTGAAGCTCTCCAGTAGTGGCATTTTGGAACTTTTAAAACTGTTGAGGGCAAGATGTGCTTTGTTTTTTCCCTAAAACTCTGTGTTTAGCAGGGCTCTGAGTTCTTTGCCTTGCACATCTCAGCCCATGCTCCTCCTGAGCTGTATGCTGCAGGTCCTGGGCGTGCTCAGGAACAAAGTGAACTGTGGGGCTGAGGAGATGCCTGCAGGTGTTTTGGCTGTTTTCCAGGATACCCAGTTTGGATTTTGGGGCCTGGGTTTTGTTTTTGTTTGTTTACATGGATTTTGGGGTTTGGCCTTACAGTTTAAGCAGAGGAATCTGTTTTTCCTGGAAGACATTTGAGGCATTTGGTTGACCAGAGAACAGAGAACTCAGGAGTGTCTCCAGTGTGTGATTTGAAGTGGACTTTCTTGGGATAACACATCTCAAAGGGCACTGGCAGTGTGTGAATAACACTATTTTGATTGATGTCTGTCCTTATTTTTATTGCCTAACCTTCACCAAATACAATGCAAATCCCTATAAAGAAGAGGCATTGTTTAGTTCTTAGGGGTGCCCTTGTCAGAAGCTCTCTTACTGATACTTTGTAGACTGTTGGAATGCATTATTTAATACAAAACAATGTGCAGCATCCCACCATGACACCTAGTAAAGCTCTGGCTGAGACCCCACGCCCTGACTGCCCGCCCTGCCTTCCTTTGCAGATCTGGGTGAGCCCATTGCCCTGAGCAGCAGCAGCCCACCCCCTGCAGATCTTCTGAGCCAGCTGGATGTGCTGGCTGCTCGGTTCACCTCCGAAGATCTCTGCAGCTACCCTGGCAGCCGCCTGTTTGAGATGCAGGAGAAGCTTGCCAGCATGACAGACTGCATCATGAGAACCCTGCGGTCCCGATGGAGGTCGCCACCCCACGACAGTGCTGAGTAGTTGCCTAGAATTCCTGAGTAAGGAGGATTTTGTTACAAGTTTTTCCACAAAGCGTAGTTTTCTTACTGGTGAGTTAATCCTTGAGCTGTACGTTTTGTACTATAGAAGATTTTTTAACATCTATATGATCAAAATGTATCATGCTTTACTTCTCCCGTTTGTTTTTTAACTTGTAGGATAGTTTATTAGAGAGATTTCTATTACATTGCTATGCATATCTCTTTCAGGTAGTGAAAGAAAACTTGATCAAGTTGTGCAATAGCAAAGACTGTGAAACCAAACTAACAGAGTAGTTAAATTATTTTTTCAAATCCAAAAAGTGTTCTTACTGCTGTAAACTCAATCTGTGTGGTGAGGGATGGCTCTCACAGCTCTGCTCTCGTGCTGCCCGTGTCTGCTTCCTTCAGAGCTGCTGAAACCCTTCAGCACTTCTGTACTGAGATAAGCTCTGCTCAGTTCCCTGCCGACAGCGGGGCGGTGTGTGTTGTTATCACACTAGAGCTGATGATAAAAGCAACATTGTGAGTGAGAGACTTTGCAGAACTTGTTGGCCTTTTCCTGTGTTCTAACAGCCTTGTTTGCAGCAGCTCTCCTGTGATGGAGAAGACCCTTTTCCCTTTGTGGAAATAAATGAATTTGACGTGGGTTCTTTGTATATTATGTATAGGCTTGTGATTGCAAATGTTGGTTAATAATTTATGGTTTTTAATTGCACGGAATGCACTGCTGCTTCTCAGAGACCTTCAGAGTTCTCCATTTTTACCCCTGAAATCTAATTTGTATATATTGGACGTTTATGGAAAGGAATCGCTCCAGGTGTTAGAACTTGAACATGTGCAAATAAAAGAGCAATTAGTTCCCAAAGTTGTTAATGTCAATCTTTAAGCTTAAATGAAACAAATTGCTTCTAAATTGTTTGTCCCTTCCTCAGAGTTGCTTTGGAATCTCCAGGTTAGGAGGAAGCTTGGAAAGCCATCAGTGCTGCCTGAGGCAGGGGTGAGTGGAGCAGCAAAGTCTGCGGTGTATCTGAGCAGCAGGATCCCATCTGTGCCCTGTTTGTGCAGCTCAGAAAGTAATGAGCAAGACAGAGATGTCTTAAAGGAATAATGTGATCATTGCCAGTGGTGAGTGGCTGGAGGTTTTCTTGTTTCCTTGATAACACCGCTTCCAAGTATACCTCCTTAGGTTTAATCATCTCTTGCCTCCAGGGCCCTGTACAAACAGGGATGTGCCCAATGCATTGCAGAAGGGCATCAACATCTCCATGTAACTTTTATATTCTAGCTTTGCTATTCTGAATCCCCTGTGAGAAATGTTTGCCTTGCAAGCTGTGAATTCTCTTTAAACAAAGGCCTCGGGGTTAAAGCTGCAAATCTTCCTGCTGTGAGCTCACTTTGCTTTGTCCAAGATAGAATTGAGTGTTTTCCTGCTTCCATCTTTGGAGGCTGGCTGGTACCAGATGCTACCAAACAAATAACCACAGTGTTTGAGTGTGAAATAATTGTTTGTCCAGCTTTTTCACCTTGCTGGGACTGCTGCATCCTGGATCTGCTCTCTTTCTGAATGAAGCAGGATTGTTTTAAGAGAAATCTGCACTCTTCAAAGTGAAGTAAAACATCAAACGTGCTGCGGAAACATGAGCTTTATTTAGTCACTAATGTACAAGTAACAACTTTTGACCCCAGAACAGAAAAACACCTGCATAAGAGCTCAGCAAGCAGACAGAAGAGGCTTTTGCTTTGTGAAATTTCCCCGCTCTTTTTTTACTACCTCCCCTCCAGATAAACTTTGGTTTGAGATCCTAAGCTTACATGGAAAACAAACATGTTTGAAAGTATCAGAATAGCCCACAAAGATTCTCTCCTTATGGGAGAATGAATAAACTAATGGTTGGCAGTCATCGACTCCAGTACAGGTACAAAAGCTCAGTGATACTGAGCTGTGTTGGGATTTTGGCATTAAAACATGCTGATGTTATTGTATGCTTAGATGTTTTAAATGAAGATATAGGCAATTTCAGAGAGGTTTTGGACACCAGAAGCAAGGCAGCTCTCATGAGCAGCACCAGGTGGTGTTTGCAGGTAGTTTTCAGAAATATTTTGAAGGGAAGAAGTTTCAAGAGTATTTTGTTGTGTATTTTCTTTTTTTTTTTTTCACTCCCCATGCTGGTTTGTAAAGCACTACCACTCACCATGGAAGACAGTGCTTTGGTGTTAGAAAGTTCTGTTGCTGACAGAGGGGAATGGCTGTGCCTGGGGAGGGCTGTCCTGGCTCACACAGCCTCCACGTAGTTGGCTGGCAGCATGCCTGTCTTGCCTGTTCTCTGCACGGTCCCATACATCCAGCCTTCGTCAATGGCTTGCACATTGACAATTGTGTCACCATCTTTGAAGGAAACCTCATCAGCGTCGGCTGCTGTGTAGTCATACATAGCCCGGTACGTCTTCTGTTAATTGCAATAAAGAGGGGGAAATTAAGAGTTGTTCATATCCCTGCTGTTAGGTTTTGGTCAGAGTTAAACTACATGGAGTGCACGTGAAGCTGTGACTGACTGCAGTACTGAAAAGTACCACCAATAGTGGTAGTTTAGACTGGGCTCTTAAATACCCTGGTTTCAGATCACAGAGTATTGAAAATACAGATTCTGAATGTCCAGTCTTTATAAGGTATTTTTTCTATTTGCATTCCTTTGAGGCGGTTGCAGCCTCCTTGGTTCTGAGCAGGGCAGCCAGCCCCCCACCTTGTGCCTTTGTGCTTTAGCTAGACCAAACCTTGTCAGAATGTATTTGAGTACCACTGTTTAAACAATTAGCCAGCTCAGGTTAGCTCCAGCCACAGCTGCACGATCTGACTTCTCTGGGAGAGAGAACATGTAAATTTAAGCTCTCAAGATCAGCTAAGGGTCTACTGTTAACAGAGCTATTGCACCTTCAGCTGGTTTTGCAGCAAACATCAGCCCGTGGATTTTTCTAGTCTCTTCTGGATGAACACCAGCCCTGCTCACTCAAACTGCTGTGAGCTGGGGAGGGGCAGTGCAGGGGCCCAGAGCTACTTACCCCAGCAGTGGATGGGTGGGAAGGAACTGATGACACAGTGGTCTGCTGAGTGGCAACAGACGCTGACCTTTGTTGTGGCAGCTCTATGGTCTTAGCATGTTTATAACCCACTACGAAAGGAGAAAAAAAAAGTTTAGTTTAATGCTTTTATTTGTTATGGAACTGGCAGGGCAGCGCAGTTGCTCTGACTAAGGATGCTGGGATGGGTCACGAGGTGATCAGACCTGCCCTTTATCCACAGCACTATAACTGCAGTTGGTCAAGGCCAAAGCTCAGCACCTGTGTGCTCCAGCTGTGAGTCCTGTCCCAGTGGTGGGGCTGGGCAATGTCTGGCCCCAGCTGTGAGAAACTGCAGCTTTGTTCCCATACCTGTGGCAGTGGTGGTAAAGAAGCCTTCGTTGCTGTAGTAGGACAGGTGCTGATTCGCCCCCTCTGAGGGTTCTGATTTCTCATCCCCACCGCTGATGCTCAGGGCACTGGCAGAGCGGGAGTGCTCCCGGCTGCGGCGCTGCGCTTGGACTGCAAGGAGAAAACCAGTTTGTTATGGTGTAAGACACAGAGCAGGAAGCTGCCAGCCAGCATGTGTGCGTGTGTAGGCAGAGGTGGTTACTGGACCTTGCTAAGCTTAAAAAAAAAAACAACACAGTTCTTATATTCCTTTGTTCTTTTCCCACTCCTGTGCTTGCTGTATCCAAAACTTGTACTCAAATTACTGCTTGCTTCCCTTTGTCAGCTGCCAAAGAGCAACGCGATGGCCCAGTGCTGTTCTGGCACTCAAGGTCCGCTTTTCTCAAGCACTGAGCAGGGAAGAGAACTGAGGTACAGCACTTTGGGAGCTAGAAAGGAGGCAAGTGTTACAGGCAGGCAGCTGTGCTGTTCATGGAGCTGTGAATCCCGTACAGCCCTGTGCTAGGGGAGCACGTGCATATTTAGTAAGATGAACTTTGTGAGAACCACCTTTGTTCTCACTGCCACTAACTCCCACTAGAACTGTGCCCATGTGTAACTTTAGAAATCACTGCTAACATAGTGTCTGAAATAAGCACGTTAGCCTTTACTTGCATTCCTGCACAGAGAAAGACCTTAGAACTGTACTCAGTGTCCCCAGGCAGTTGGATTTGCATGAACAGTACAGAGTGGAGCCAACCTGAGATCATGTGTAAGCTCCTGGACTGAATGTTGTCCTCTGCAGGGTCGTAGTCAAAGACAGAGCCAGGATTTGTGCGCCACACACGAAGACCTGCAAGAGAAATGACTGAGGAGCTGG
>JAOWBP010003503.1:26257576-26280027 GCA_028571105.1 Tragopan temminckii
AATAAACCATAAGAGGAAGTGGTCTCTGTGTTCTTCTGCTGAGAACTGACCACCTCACACCTGCACAGGTTTATCCATAGGCTTTCTCAGCAGCTCCTCTAACAGGGTGTATAAAGCCTGAAGAGAAAAAAACTACAAAATGAGAGGTTTGCAAGCTCAGTTAGATAAGGAACGGTAACATCAGGCAAGAGAAAGGCAATAAAGGAATTTCAGATTGTAAGTATGTCAGGGCAGAAGTTCACAAGCACAGGGAAACAGCAACTGGATAAAGCCCAAGAAGAGAGAAAATCTGTTCTGTTTTGTTTCTATGACTGCAATATTCTGCAAGGAAAAAAAAAATCCAAAGAGACCTACTGAAGCAATCCCTCCCTTTTACTTAAGATTACATAAAACTTGAATGTGAACCATGGAACTCAGGCTTGGAAAAGGCCTGTTAGATTATCTAGTTAATTCTCTTGATAATTCTGGGTTTTTCCTAAAAACAATAACATATAAAATGTTTTTTTTTCAACTACTTTGTCCAGTTTCAAAGTCCTGTTAAGCAACAGGGAAATCCCCATCTGCGTATAACTGAAAACCAGAAAATATTCCTTCACTTGTGGGACTGAGCACAGGAAAGCAGAATGATGCATGTGCTGCAGCTGGAAGCTGGTAAGAAAGGATGCCCATTTGGTATGGGAGATGTTCTAAGGCAGCAATTTTCAACCTGAAAAAAAAAAAAAAAAAAAAAAAAAAAGCAGGAAAACACAAGAAATCCAAAGGAAAGTTTCATCCAAACTGCCTCCCACGCTGCAAGAACTGGGTCAAGGGAAGCACCAGGAGAAAGGAAACCCCCTAAGAAACCTCCACGGAAGCAAGCAGCAGATGAAGCAGGATGAGGAAATTCTAACAGAATTGGTAATGCAGATGCTTTGGGATGGGACTCTCCTATGGAGACTGAAGGCAGTCAGGAAAGGAAGCACAGGGCCAGGCCCTGCTGCAGTGCAAGGCGCAGAGGTGTCATACTGGGCAACGTCACCTGGAGGTGAAGGTGTGATTGAAGGAGGCGGATGAGGAACGCCCCAGTTCTGGGGGATGGAAGGAGGTGGGACAGGGGTTTCAGAAGCACAGTCCCAGCAGTCCAAGCACAAACCTTCACTCAGAGAAACTGTTACCAAATACAGAACATCAGGAAATACTTACGAAACCATTATCTTCCAAGGAATTCAGCGGGCTTGATAAATCCATTGGAACCTGAGGGAAAAAAATTACAAAGTGATGTCTTTTAGCTCTGTTTGTGGCGAACAGTTCAGAATGGAATACCATGTGACGATTCAACATTTACTAAAAAAAAATGGAATTAGATGCAACAATGATATATACAGGGTACTTGAAGTCCTCCTTCCCTACTACACACGAAAGCCAGAGACGTGAAGAATTCGTATCGCACAACCGAACATCTCAGCCCTGAAACACGGGTCGTGACCTTTCTGCTACGCTTGTAGCGTCTCTAACGCGCAGCCCTGGAGGTGCCCGAGGCCACGGGTGGGCGCCGGGCAGCCTGAGCGGGTGGGGGCAGCCAGCCCAGGGCAGGGGTGGCCCTGGGGGTCCCTTCCACCCCGAGCCCCCCGGCCCCACACGGCGGTACCTGCGGAGCTCCCGTCGCAGCGCCTCTCCCTGCCCCCTTCCCTCCCGCGGCCGCCCACTTCTGCTTTCGCTTTCCCTCCCGCTGGAGGAGGAGCCGGAGGTTCCCCAGCTGCTGCGGGCCGTTGTGTCACCGCTCCTCTTCCTCGAAATCACGTGAAGGAAGGTGGTTCCTTCGTCGTCCTCCTCCTCCTCCGGCGGCGCGGCGCAGCTCGCCGAGGCGGGCGGGCAGCTGCGGGGCGCTGCGGGGCGGAAGACGGAGGGAGCGGGGCACGGAGGTGTGCGGGCTGCCGGCGCCCGTCTTCACCCATCTCTTGGCTGGGAGCTCCTAGCTCGGCCTGTGGCTTTTCCTTTGTGTCCTCAGGCTTGTTTTGCTGAATTTGTCTATTCTAAACCGCTGTATCTGGAAACAACTTCGTGTCATAAAGAACAGGTGGCTGGGCAGTGGCAAAAGGCATCAGCGCTTGGTGACAAATAACCAATTGCTGGAAGTGCTGCATTATAAAAAACAACTTCTGGAAAACACAGACCTCTGAAAACTGAGAGGTGGGCGATGGCCATGAGCTGCTCCTTGGGACAGAGGCAGCCCGCCATCTTGGGGACAGCCCACCATCTTGGGGACAGCCCGCCATCTTGAAGGCAGCCCACCATCTTGGTTCCAAAGGATGGTGGGGGTGGCTGCCCTCTCTCATCAATCAGAAGAGCACAGTTGCTTTATGAACCCTTCGCTATATAAATCTCCCATGAGCATAAAAGTGCACAGTGGCTGATACATTTGGAATGGGGCAACAAAGATGAGTAGTCTATAACCAAGCCAACTACATGGGTGTTGGTCTCAATGATCTCTACAGGTCCCTTCCAACCCCTGCAATTCTGTGACTCTGTGGTTAAGTGTTTTAAGGCCTCTGATTTTTATTTCAAGTCCTTTGTCTGGCTATAATGTATGTTTGGTGACTCAGATTAAAACTCTAGTCTGATGATTAACCTCCATTTCCATCTCTCAAAAAAGCCCCACCTATGACTAGATCAGATTCCAGACCTACAACTGCAGGTTGGATGTTAGGAACAATTCCTTCTCCAAAGAGCAGTCAGGCAGTGGCACAGCTGCCCATGGAATGGGGGGGTCACCATCCCTGGGGGTGTCCCAGAGCCGTGGATGTGGCACTGAGGGATGTGGGCAGTGGGCATGGTGAGATAGGTTGGGCTTGGGGATCCTAGAGGTCTTTTCCAACCTTAACAATTCTGTGATTCTAATTGTACTTGCACAGCACAGAGGTAGAGGAGGAGCGCTTCAGTACACATGGAAATCAGCTTAGAGAAGCCAGAAATTGTGGGCTGATGTGAATTATCTTTGCAGATGTTCGCTGTCTTAGCCAATGGGCATTCATTCTCTACGGAGTAGCTTTTTAAGGTAAAAAAATTGGGGTAGATTTCCGTGATTATAAGTTTGAAGTAGAGAAAGCTCTTTCTCTTCCATTACAGGGAATATAGAAGATTTCATTTCTTGAGTGATCCTCCTTCCCGTAGCATCTAAAGGAAAGAATCTCATATGGTTCTGAGCGAGGTGTACGGACTCACTTCATTCAGCAGATTGTGTTGGCGGAACAGACTGAACTCATGACAGGAGCTGTCAGACGGTAGGTGCAAAGTGTGTGTGCTTAAACATAGAGAAGTAAAAAAAAAGTAGTACCACAATTGTCTTTCATCAGCAGCTCTTGGATTCAGGAGCAGACTGCGTCCAAGAGTGTAGCCAGGCAGTCAGACACCGATGGAGTTCAAGACAGTTAATATCCATTTAGATACACATAGCAGATGAGTTGCAGTCATGAATAAAATTTGGGAAATGTCTATGTCCTAGGCCAAAAAAATGCGGGAAAAAGCGTGTCAAGCTTCCTTTAAGGCTGAGCTAACCTTCTGAATGTTACCCTCAAGGCTGAAACCAGACTTATACTCGTTGGCCAAAATAGTTTGCGTGGCACTGATTGCTGAAGTTAATTAGCTTTCAGCATTTCAATTTATGCCAAATCGATGGATAAAGAATTAGAATACGGCATTGTCACTTAGCAGATGTGGAATTATGCTTTCAGGGAGAAGCAGGAATATCTGTATAGCAGATTGAGAAATTGGTTGGCCTCTGTGCACACACTTGAAGAAGCCTGCAGATCTCACATATTTTGCTTTTATTGGCCGTTCTGTTGGCACTGAATTGCACTCTGCTTGAACAGCAGTCACCTTGTGCCACCAAATTCAGTGGGAGTCCTACCCATAGGGAAATTATTATGACAGTTTCAAATGTTCTTATCTGTTGTTTTTTTTTAAGATCAGTGGATGAAACTATGACCCTGTATTATTATTTTTTTTATAATTATTTTTCTGCCTTGACAATGGATAACTGTTTACTATTGCTTTGTAAACACAATGTTGGTTACTAATGAGATGAGTAAAAGGGAGAGGTTTAGCTGGAGTAGCCAGGGAGGAGGAGGAGGTGATTATGTTATGATCTAAGTACATCAGATTTCAGAATTAAATGTCAGGGTGGAAGGCTGTTCTCCAGTAACCATGATCATGATGGGAAGTCACCACGGATCTGAAAGAGCCTCCTTTCTCTTTATTCTTCAGGGAATAAAGCAAAGCCAATCTGTTTACATGGCCTGCTTTGGGATTTGAGATGAACAATGTGTTTGTGCTTGTTTTGGGAAGGAGAGTTATTGAAGATACTGAACTGGAGCAAGTCCCTTAATTCTGGAGTTGACTTTGAGTTTATTTGTTAACTGATTTTCCATGAATTCAGTGTTAACCACGTATGAATCAATGTAATAGGAAAAGCATTGATTTCATAACTCCGAAGAATCTAACTAAAAGGAAATATCAAGGAGTACAACATAGAGTACAAGAAGCTTTAAAACTCTTGGGATTCCTGTGAGCAGACTGCATTGATACCAAACTTGTTCTTTTGGAATCTGAAAAACTCTTGATAAGCCTATAAATCTGAACTGGAAACTTCAAAGGAGAACCACGATCCTTCTAGCAGCACAGTATTAGAGTTCAATTATAGCAGGAAATACCCAGATTAAGCTGGAAGATGTTTACAGCCATAAGCCTCTTTTTTATTTGTACCTAAACAAGTTGACCATGCCTCAGTATGGTAAGAATCTGATGGCCTTACCTTCAGAGGGAGAGTATTTTGGTTCTTTTTAAGCCAGAATAGATCGGAAGAAGGAAGCAAATAGAATTTTGATGCTTAGTTCATAGCTGTGATCATGAAAACCTTGCTCAGTGCCTGACCCTTGAACCTGGCTGCAAAAAAACTTGTTCTCTAGACAGGCCTAGTGGCATCTCAGTGCTGGCAGTTCTGGAATGCTTTCTCTTAATGTTGTGAAGCCAGATTCAGCCACTGAGGTGTTCCAATGGTGCTTTGATGGATCTTTGGTATTTTGATGGAATATTCCACAGCTATCCAGTGTGTTTGGTGCTTCTTTTCAAAATAAGCTTGCAATGGCTTAGCGCTCCCCTCAGCTCCTTTTCACGAACAAACAAACAAATAAACCAAGGGACCTCAACCACTCCTCACACCCCTTGCTCTCAGACCTTCCCCGTCTTTGCAGCCCTCCTTTGGGAGCTCTTTAATAACTTCACATCCTTTTGATATTGTGATGCCCAGAACTCCACACAGTGCTCAAGGTCAAATTCCAGTAAGTGGAGTTCAGAGATATGATTCCTGTTAATCAGTACTTTTTTTTATTTTTTTTTTTTCCCCCAGTGTTTTCACATTCGAAAATAGAAAACAGAGACCCCATGCTCCTGAACAGCCAGTGTCTTGTGGTCAGATACTGTCAACAGCAGAGAACAATGGGTTTGACCCCTCTGCAGTGAATAGATGTGTTGCAATGCCTTGCAGTTCTCCCAACAGCCAGCCTGTTGTAAGGGGAAGATGACAACCTGCAAACAACCTACAAACCCTGGTCAAACAGAGATGCCTTCTGTCTGTCCTTAGTCCAGTGCCAGGGCCTGGAGAGGAGCAGATCTAAATCTTATACATATTGTATTCTTGGTAGCTGTAGGTGATCTTTTATGCAGTTTGCTGATAGTTCTAATCTCACTGCTGAGGTCTCACAGCCTTCATCTCTCCAGTGCTGGTGGCAAAGAGACAGTAAGGACCCATGAATGGTCGTGTCTCAGAAGAAGCTGCCCCATCTCTTGCCATTCATTTTCCCCTGTCCTGAGTGTTTATGTGATCAAGTGACTATTTAGAGTGGGAAATGAACCAGCTTAAAAACCCTGACAGGAGTTGGGTTTTAGCTGCCTTTCATCCAGTTTATCTTGCATCCAAACAGCATTGTGACATCCCAGGAGAGGGTGGCACGGAGCAGAGTCAGTAGGCTCAGTGGAGCTTATTTCAGTGGTTCTGCCTGTGCAACATGGCTTAAAGATCTCCTCTAAATACAGCATCGTTCTCTGATGTAGTATACAGAGCCTTGGGGCCATAGAGAAGGTTCCAGATTTTGTTTTAAGAGGCATACATTTTGGGCATTACAAATATTATTGCTTTTTTCAGTCTCTCTAACTAGCAAGACAAGAGAGATACATACCTGAAAATGAACATCCAGCGACTTCAGCTGTCAAATATCCTTATCTTACAGAAGTACAAATCAGTATCGAACGTTGAGCTGGGAAATAAATACTTTATACCAATCTACATCCTTTACAGGAAAGATTCTGGTATGTGTCCAAACAGACTTGGGAATGTTTCAGCTTCTCTAAGATGTGTGTCCCAGAGCACAGTACTATGAGGCAATACAGTGGTTTAGTAAATAGTCCCAGCATGACTGCTTGAAGGCAAACAGTGAAGAAGAAATCATCTAAGATGCACGTTGCTACGCTTGAATCACATGCCTGTTCTTGGGCTATAAATCACTGCATGTTAATGAAATGCTTATTTCGGATAATGTTGTTAGTGCTTCAGTGGGGATTACTGGTTTATATAAGAATAAATTCCAGCATGCAGGCCATTTTATACTGAGAGGTTGTAGATGAGAGGGAAGGAACAGTAGAAGGAGGGGGACAAGGAGATGACCTTGTCGGCAGTGTTAGTCTCATCTTCTCTTCTCTGTGATAGATGTCTAGAAATGGATGAATTATATTCCTTAGGAATAAAAACCACTGCCTCCATGATTCCAGGTGTGAGCAGGGATGGGCTGAGCTATGGCCATAGCAAAGGCTGTGCCCAAGGGCATGGCGTTTCTGAGTTGTGGATGACAGATTCTGGAATTGTCCATATGAAAAAAGGATCTTTTCTGTTTCTTGCCAGATTTTGTAGTCAGATGGATTTCTTCGTGCTTCCACTGAATACTCTTTCTAGGAAATCTTTTGGGGAATGCTTACCTAAGCGCCTTAGACTCTGGAAATGCTTTTTGAAAGAGATTGTGAGATTTCTCCCATCTTTCATTTCCAAAGAGTACGTAATACATACCATGTGTCGTGAAAGAAACACTGAGTGTAAAGCACGTGAGATTCCGACTTAAATAGAAAGCTATGGAACAGCTGGGCTAAGTTAAGAAGTAGATATGTGTAAGTGAAAGCATGGTGACTCCCTATTTAGAGGGTATCTCAGGGAAGTAAGGTAATGCCAGCTGGAGCTCAGTGCTCTGCAAGGTCTAACACAAGCCATTCTGTGGTAATATTACTGGAAAAGCTCAGAGCTCAAAATGCTGAAGGAAGGTCACTTTGCCTGAAAAACCGTTAATGGGAACTGACTGTATTGGGTTAGTTTACTGACACTGCTGCTTTGGTCAATTCATATCCATCCCTAGTGCAGACAAGCCCTAGGATTTATTAAACAGTATTTGAGTATTAGCTTCCGTGAGCTTTAACGAACTTAACCTGATTGAGAAAATTGAGTAAAAATGAAAAGCTCACATTTTTAGAGAATGCAGCTTCTCTTTCCAAATTCTGCTCCATCCTGAAGCCTTTTGGCAGAGCCTGAGCTACAGAATGGACTGCCTGCAGATATTTGCATGTAATTCATTTTCATCTCTTTTTTTTATTGAAAGGAACAGTGTGAAGCCAAGTACTGACTAACAGCTGTCTCTTATTCTGCAGTGGAAATCCCACTTACCTTCTCCACAACGGTATTTCCACAGACAGGTCCTCTAGGGAATATACAGAGAAGATTTCACAGGCGTTTTGTTCTTTTTGTTTCTTTTTTTTTTAAATTACCACAGGTTTAGTTGTTCTGGATGAACTCGTATGGCTATTTCTTCCCATGCTCATGCACATAAAGAGATCTTTTGAAGATAAAGACACAACATCTGCTAACCCAGCTCACTTCCAAACAGCACTGCTAACTCTAAGAGCTCTGTCTCATCTTTGGAGTTTTTTTTCCTTAGCACTATTCCTCTGCTGCTGATTCTGGCTGAAGATGTTTTGCTGTGCCCAGCTTTTAAATGAGTGGCGCGTGTTCCCTGATACCCTTTTTCAGATCTGACAAGTCATCACTGTTACACGCTAAATCAACATTGACAGCGTCCAGTGTGATGTTATCTGCAGCTGAAGGCAGCCTTAGAGTACAGCGTGTGAATGTGTGAATGTGTATTTTGATTATTTGCCCACATAGAACTTGCTAGCCATTGTAGGGAGGAGAAAACTGTTAACAAATATAGGCAAAAGACAGTTGTGCAGAGTAAGGGAATATATCAAAGGAGTCAAAATATTTGTTTCAACACCTTCAGAAAGAGTGCATTTTACTTTTCATTTCAGATGTTTTAGAAAATAGTCATATTTCATAATAAAGGCATTGAAAACCTGAAATGAAAATGAAATACTTCAAACAAAATTATAATATTGAGCCCAAATTAGTCTGTTTTTATTAAAAATATATATATTTTTTTTTTTGAAGAAACAGAAAAAAGGTATTTTTTTCTAACTTTTCTTCTTTGGCTTGGCCAGCAAATTGGATGTTTGTGTGTTTTACTGCTTTAGTTGGATCTCTGTACAAAGGCTTCTCAGTAATTAGCTAAGCAGCACAAGTGCAGGCAGTAACAGGCTCGCATCAAAGTGTAGGACATTCAACATTCAGCGGAGTTTGGGTAAGATATGTGTCATTCTGGGTTTTTGGAAAGATGATTCATTCAGTGCTGCAGATTCATTGCAGCTCTCTGTATTAGGGATATTGATTTTTTATTCGCTGCAGCTGTGAATATTCAGAGAGGACATTGCAGGCATTTTCTGGAATGACAGCCAGTGCTGCTCCTTCTGCTCACACTGCCTGCTGGGGAGCTTTTCACATGTTCTGCTCAAGTCAAGCTGGCTTTCCTATAAGATTTCTGAATCTGTTCTGCAAACAACTGACAATTGAAACCTGAATATATGCCACGTGGAGGGCAGCACATATCTGGAAAAGAAAAAAAAGAGGAAAAAGCTCAAGTAAGAAATAGGACCCCTTTCACTGGGGGAAGGAGTCTTGCAGACTACTTGTTCCTGAGATCAACAAGAATTCCCTTTCTACCTTTTCATCTTCAATTGGCAAGATGTTTTTGAGTTCCATTTATATCCCCATTTTTGCATTTATTGCCTTGTCTAGGAGAATATTTAGTAATATTTACTGTCAGTTCTTTCTTAATAAGATAATAAACAAATGAATATCAATCAACTGCACTCTAAATAAACAGAAAGCAGCAGTTGTAACGCCACTGGTGCCTCTGACCAAAAACATTTAACAGCAATTAAGTGGTTTACATTTATCCAGTTTTGACACATGTGTGATTTTGGTTTTAAAAAAATGTAGCTCGTCAATGTATTCATATAATTGAGTTAATCCCTCTTGAAAAGGATTGCTTTGCTTATTTGGATTGTTATTTAGAAGGGGGGTATTCTGATGGCATGAAAGATGGGCCAAAGCTGAAAGCTGGCACAGGAAGAGAAGCACAGTCAGAGCTTGAAAAACAAGGAAAATAAATACTATATAAACAAAACCTGGTAAATCACAGTCTGCCAAGTCTGTGAACAAAGCAAAAGGGCACCTTCATGAATACATGAGGTGGAGGAGTTTAAGACTGCAATCATGTAAAAATGACTTAATGGAAAAATGTTGGTGTGGGATAGGAGAGCCCATTTTCTTTCATAATGAGGAAGTGAGCAAAGAAATTGTACCTTCATAAAAATAAAGGAAGACTAATACCAACTCCGTAACACATACATCAAAATAACCTGGGAAGGAAACAGTGGTTCACAGCCAAGGGAAATAAATAAAGCAAGAGTGGAACCACAGGATGACTGGAAGAGGAAAGTATGATGTTATCCACAGCAAAAAACTTAGTCAGTTGTATTGCACATCAGACAGCAAAAGCTGGGGATTGCCAGTTTGGTACTAGACTGCTAGTAGCCAGTCCTTGAATGGAGACGGTGGTGGTGGTTGTCAGTAACTGCCTGGAGGAAAGCCTACAAACACTGTAACCTCAGATGTAGAGGGACCAACCCTCACCATTATATCATCATGTCTATATATTATGACACCACTTGTGCAACTGGGCATTTCCAGGATTTTGACACCCTACAAAGAATATTAGTTAGCATTTTGTGGAATGCTGTAATCGTGGAGTTCACAGAATCATACAATCATTAAGGTTGGAAAAGACTTCCAAGATCAAGTCCAAGATCAATCCATGCTCACTAAACCATGTTCCCAAGTGCTACATCTGTGCATCGCTGGAACACCTCCAGGGAGTTGCATACATGAGAGACACTGGCTTACTTGTCTCCAACTCACAGAGTGTGAATTATGGCCCCGTGTAAGCAAATCCATTGCCAAACTCTTTACAGAAGACTAGAAAATGCGTGACAGAGACCTAGTGCGTGATATGAAATGGAAGAAAATGAAACACAAAAAAAGCTGATAAAGCCATAGGGTGACCACAGAATTGGGAGAAGACATAACTTTGATTTCCTCCAAAGCTGAAACAGCAGGAGGGAGGAGGAGAGAATGAATATGCAGTGTGGTAGGAAATGAGTATTATAGGCATAAAGGGACATCTTAAGCAATGACTACTGAGACTAATGCACCAAGTATGTTATCACCGTGCTCATCTCTGTAAGTTTCAGAAAGGAATTTCTCACAATACTGCAAAGCAGATTTATGTTTATGGGCAGCTTTTATGGGTTTGGAGGCACTGCCCTTGAGCTACAAAGAGACTGAAGCCAAGGGAAGATTCTGCTGTACTGTGCCATTGTCTAGGATGGATGCAGTCCTTAGCAAAGGACGTTCTGCTGGAGGATGCCTGTATTCAGTTATAAATCTGACATAGCACACAAGATGAGGTGAGATGATTGGAAAGAAAAGTGTTTGAGGGAGGAATCAGGACAGGGAGTGAATAGAGGCTGAGAAGTCCTTGACCGAGCGCAAGCACTGCCCTGTGACAACTGAACCAGGGTGTGTTATCAACATGGTTTTTCTCCTAAATCCAAAATACTGCCCCATATCAGCTGCTAGGAAGAAAATCCCAATCGAAGCCAGGATATTGCTGGAGAGAAGAAAACATATATAGAGCAGACCTCATCTTTTATATTGCAAAACAGGCTGCTGGCTTTTTGAATGTTAGTATGGTCTGATCATTCCGTTCTCTAGTATGCCTGGCATGAATATTGGTCAGAAACAAAGCATTAAGAATGCAGAGCAGGAGAGGTTTTGATGACCACTTACAAGGTCAGTTTTTCAAAGTATTTAGGTACCTGGCAAGACTTCCGCAAGTTCTCCTGCCTCCACTCAAGGGATTTTTTTGCTTCTGAAGATTGACTGCCTGCCTATGTGCATTGTGGTGGGGATCATCCACCTCCCAGTGCCTCAGCAGTGAATAGTCAGGCAATTCATGCAGATACATATACTGTAAGAAAGGGAAAATGTTTTTTCCTTTCTGTGGAAATAGTTATTCACTGTAACTTATCAACTGTCCCATAAGTCAGCATCTCTACATGGCACACATGAAAGGATTTCTTAAAAGTCCTCATTTTAAAGCATGTAAGCTTACAGGAATGTTTATTTGCTCAAATTGTTTGGACACATGGTCTTTCTTGCAATAATTATCTCCATGTGTTTGAAAAGACACCACAGATTTGACACTAATGTTGTTTCCATCAGTGTAAAAGTACGTAATATATAACATTTCTAGAATGTATTGCTTTGTAAATACAAGGCAATTTGTGTAAGTTTGACAGACACTAACATTCTTATGGACAGGTTCACCAAAAAAAAGCACATAACCTTTTAAATAGAATCTTTGTGCACGTGTTTGTGCATCTTTAAGTTCCTCTTGGTGTCTGAGCTCAGCCTGGTGCCAGCCCAGCAAGGATGGTTTACTGATGGGGTGAAGTCTGTGTGTGACTTCAGCATCCCAGCTGCAGGAGCACAGGACAGAAGCTCTGTGGTCCATGCAGGGAGCAGATCTTCCTCTGCATGCTGCAGCAAGTTCAGTTTCCCAGCAGACAAGAAAACATCTCTGTGATGGCACCATTGATTGAGAAACGTAGGTTCTGTGTTTTCTTCTGCTTGAGGATGCTTGAGCCTCCATGGCTGAGCTGTGAAGAGCGTGTGCTCATCAGTAGCTTGGTTACTCTGGGGTACCCTTCAGCATTCTCCTTTAAAGCTCCCCTACTTCAGCTGCAAATCTAAATACTTCTGTAGGCCAGGTATTGATTTTATTACACCAACTGTTTGATTTTTAGTCTGGAAGTGCCTTAGCAGTGATCCTATGAGACTTAATTCCATACATCTGACTCCTTGACGCTGTACATTCATTTTGCAGCTGGGTCTTAATGTTTTCACATGCACACATACATGCACCCAGTGTTTTGGTGCAGTTTGCTTTGCAATGGCTGGAGTTGCAAGTTATTTTTTTCTTTTAGGAGCTTGTCAGCAATCCTTGGAGTCTGCTTTTCTTGGAGTATCCCTACCATGGCACCCATTCTTCAGTGCTGTGTTCTGAAAACTGCATCTACATGCACGTTTTTAGAATGTGTTGTGGGTTTTTTCATATATTTCTGTAGTTCTAAAATGTAAACATGGGAGAACATCCACGAGACACTTGTAAATTCTATGTCAGTGTATATTTTTAGTTTTTATAGGTCCAACGTTTTTATTTAGAATTACTGTCATTGTAGGACTTCAACTAACAAATATTGTAAGTTGGCGAACGCTCAGATTTTTTAATAAGTGAATCCATTATAGTTTCTTAACATCTGCTCTTAATAATCCCTAATGTTTTTGGTTCATTCTACTTTCACATGAAGATTTTGTTTGCTTTATATTATTTTTTTTAAGCTGTGACATCATTATGCACAAGGGTTGATTCTCACTCCCTGGGAGTTTGTGACGGAACGGGCATTGATTTTGATGAGAATTAGACTAGGAAACAAAGGAGAGTAAGTTTTAAAGTATTTAGTTATAAGACACAATACTCTCTGAAATATTAACACCATGATTGTAAATAGTAAAATCCTAAGTAAGTTGTCTCAATATAAAATTCTCCTAAAATGCCATCATCTGAAGCATGTGGAGGACAGGAAAAGTTATGAAATTGGATTCGAATTTCCTTTTGTCTTTTCTGTTACTTCAGCAAATGTGTGACAATTTGGAAAACATGTTCTGTAAATTCATTGGAAAGTGAGTTTCTCAGTAATTCAAAACAAAAATGTAAGGCTTTCATCATCGTTGTTCCACAATGCAGCATTTCTGTAACACTTGGCAGCTTCTGCTAGCGCAGAAAGCATTCAGGAGAAGAGAGGTTGGAAAAATAACTGAGTATATTCAGGTAGATCCACCAAATCCCATTGGGTTCTTTTGTTCTGGATTTGTTTTCATACTTGAAGCAGTTGATTGTAATAGGTATCTTAAATTAAGTATGCCATTTAAAATCTGATTTATTATTTGTAAATGAAGTCTCACTGACAGCACATGTCAAACTGGGATTCTGCACAAACCAAAATGTCGTCTGGACAATCACCATGTGATTGCATGGAGTCTTTTGTTGGAGAGCTATGTTTAGTCCTGGCGTGACACCTCACAAAGGATGCAAGCCACCTGGAAAGGGCACGGGAGAGAGAAACAGGAATGGCTGAGCGTCTAGGAAGTGTGGCTCCAGGAAAGATGAAAAGAGCAGCCTGTTTATTTGTAAGGAAGCGAGATGTGGTAACAGACATAACATAACTTTCCTGCTGCGGAGAGGCGGTAAAGGATCAGTTCCTTTTGTCTGCTGCGGCAAAAAGGAGTAATAGGCTACAACTGCAGCAGGAAGGACTTTTGTTAGGGGAAGATGTTTTGGTTAAGGAAGACGTATGGAGGGGTAAGCAGCAGGGGGCTGTGGAATTGCCACCACTGGAGGCTCGGAAGAGCAGACTGCACTTGTATCTGTCAAGAATAGTTGTGATTGTCTGCGCTGTGCAGCAGATGCTTGGGATCTGATGGAGTTCCCTGAGGGTGGGCTAATCCTTCCACTTGTACCTCCACGGCTCAGCTCATTAAGAAAAAAAGAGTTTTAAAAAAGATTTTTAAATATGTACTAAATGAGGTATAAACAAGGTAGAATTGGAAGTGGACTTCCTTCAAAGGGCATAAGTTCCAAGGGCTCGAGCATCATCTCAGGATAAATTAGGTGTTTGTTAAGCGTAAGTAGTTTGATTGCTCTACAAGTTGTCTGCTCGTATGCTTCAAATCTGAGTTTAGCCTTTCAGCCCGTGTTTAAGCTATAGTAAGGGATGGTGCTGTTGTTGAGCTGACCTTTTCCTTTCTATAGGTTAAATAGCTCTTCTTCCACACTCAGGTTTCCCACCATGTGAATTCGATCAGTGCTGTCATACTTCCCCCTTTCACACCAGCTCCTCCAGTTTTTTCTTGTAAGAAAAGGTTAACTTTAATTTTTCACTGTCTTTATCCCCATACTCCTTTTTCCTGCACATTCCATGAAGTAATTTTTTCTCATGGAGATTCTGGTTTCTAACAGAAAACCTCCCAGTTAACAGGCTCTTTCTGCACGCCTTTCCATTTAAATATAGCATTCACGATATCATTCTCAAACCTCTAAACAATATAGCTGCAATATATTCTATGCCACTAATAGATCTTAGAGAGCTTAGAGAACAGAAGCTCCAAGTATTTTCACTGTTTTTATAAAACAGGAGGAAAATGAAGAAGTTTACGTGCTTAATATTTAAATGAATGCAAAAGAGAGTTGTGACCCACATACACTGCTGATCCTTTGCTTTTTAAATTCCTCCATCCCCAGCAGTTCATCCATTACACCACAGGATTGTTTAGTCTCCATTTCACTGCAATCAGCTTTGTACCACACTGGGCTTCAGACCACAGCTTGGGAACTACCAAGTTAGATCTTTGCTTCATACGCCAGCAAAAACCATAGGATACTTTCAAACAGTATTTCTTCACATATGTATGCACGGAAGGAGTTAAGGAAGGTTCCCCATCCCCACCCCAGATTTATATAAGATTTGTCTGGGATATATTTAAATGTGGAAAACTTGGAAGAAAGCTTAAGAAAACACTGTCAGATGAATGTCTCAAAGTGCCCACGTACAGCTGTGGAATCTCTTTTTGTTGGTGAGAGGGTCTGCTAGGATTTGCAGATGAAAACTTTCCTTTGCAGTTCGCTTGGGAGCCAGATGTACTTTATCGACACTGTGAGGTGCACAGACTTACACATAGGCTGGATCTGGAGTGTATGTTTAACATTAACACAACATGATGGCAAACTTTAGGTTGTTTCCTCAGATACAAAATATTCCCCATGCCCAACTACTCATCACTAGGAAACACGTACTGAACCTGCAGAACTTCTGTTCCCTTCCAACACCATTGGATTTCATTCATTTGAGGATTTTGCAATGCACATCTGAATTCTGACTTCGAGACTCTTGGCTTCTTGTGGTGCCTTCCAGCCTCAGTTATGCTGTGATCCTATGATTTGTAAGCCATTGTATTGCTTTGGACTCATTAGCAGATAGCCTGGTTCCTCCACGGAGGTGCACTCATTCAAACATTAGACCCTGTATCAATCAAAAGAGATGCTTCAGACTCTCTCACTGCCAAAACTGTTTGTCGCTTTACATCCTTTAATTTCCAAGTTATTTTTTGTAACTGAGGCTTTTCACCATTAATAGTTAACTTGAGTAAAAAAAATATATATTTTTTTTAATGGATTATTGCATAAGTGTCTTCATCAAGGATTTCACCATGCTAGTCTATAGCAAATCATCTCCAAGCTGGTATGTACTGCTTGCTTTTATGAGTTACTCACTTTATACAGATTGCTGTGGTCTTGTGGGATTGGCATCGATGGCCGGAACAGAGCTGCCTGCAGCGGAGACATCTGGCTCTGATAGAGGGTCATTAAGCTATCAGCTCACGTTGCAGCATCATCCAGAGGAATTTGAATGGGATGGCAGAGAGGAAAGGTGGCCAGGGCAGAAAAAGACATCCACATCATATTTCTTTCAGAAGGAGAAATCCTAGCATCGGTCTAAGGATTCTCTTTATCTGATTCAGTAATTTGTTTAGATTAGCAATGTGTGAAATTGCTGTTGAATTTTCATTTTCCTTTGATTTCATTTCCTTTCCTTATGCCTCTTTATTACTCTCAGGTCCCCAGAAGATATCAGAAATACATCACAGCTGCAAACAAGCAAAGACTCAGTGCCGGTCTCCTTCAGTTAATGAGAAATGGATACTCCAGAGCAATGTGCTCAGCACTGTCTCCTCCACTCATCAGCACCCTAAAAGGTTATACAGCCATCTTCACAATTCATATCCAGGTAACTTCAGATATACAACTTTGATATCAGTAGTTAGAAAACAGACAGTTATCAACTTACTTTCAGAGAATAATGCTGAACTAGGTCTCATTCAAATAGCTTGGGCTCTTTCCTATTGCACATTAAAGCTGGAAGAACCCACACTGAGGGTCCAGACTCGAATGGATTAGGCATATGTATGCACAACAGGAATGGACATTTAGATGAAGTCATAGAATCATAGAATCATTAAGGTAGGAAGGACCTCTAGGATCCCGAAGCCCAGCCCTCTCCCACCATGCCCACTGCCCATGTTCCTCAGTACCACATCCTCACAGTTCTTGAACACCTTCCAGGGACAGGGGCTCTTCTTCCCACTTCCCTGGGAGGCCTGTTCCAATGCCTGACCGCTGCTTTTATTAGGAGCACTTGTTTGCTCTCATCAGTAAGTGCTGAAGAGTGAGAAGTCTAGACATTTGTGTTTTGGTGGAAGAAAAGCTCTCCCTCGGCGCCCCTTCCCCACAGCTCTCCTCTTGAGCATCTGCCAGAGTTGTAGGTGGGAGGAATATATGTGTGTGTGTGTGCATGCAGTTCAGATGATATTCATTTCTTTATATTAAGATCAGAGTGATGAAGAATATCTTCTTCTTCGGCATAGCAGTTGTCTATGTAAAATATTTCTGAGTAGGCAGAGTCCTCCACCCTTTCCTTTTGATTTCTGTTTTTCATTTATTTTAACTTGATTGTCTTCATGGCCATGAGCACATCCTTTTCTACAGCTCCTGACTCCCAAGTTATGAGTTTTACCAGATCTGGAGAGCAGAATCCTCCAATGGCTGCTCAGGGCTGTGAGGCACCAGACCATTTTCCACACGCTTATCTTTCCTCCTTTCTGCTCTCCCACTCATCCACCAGGAGCAGCTGCACTATTCATGTCTGGCCAGAAGGGAACACAGGCAGACGGCTGTCAGGCTATGAATCAGTTCTTAAACCATGGTTCGAAGGGGAAGATTTTAGTTTTATTTCCCACTTGCAGAACAAAGAGCATCTGTTTTTGACGCTTATAGTTTTATGCTGATCTGGGAGTTTAACTTGCAATTACAAATTCCACGTTGGGGAATTGATTCAAATATCCAATTAAATATATTCTCCTGACATTTTTTTTAAATTGATCAGGGCGCTGTGAAATTAAATCCATATCATATATGCAAAAAAAAAAAAAAAGTTTAAATGAGGATCAAAATGTGTGATTCTCTTCGGTCCTATGAATGATGTGACTGGAAACACTGGGAGCAGATAGAATAGTTATTAGTTTTATTGTTCTGTGGAATTTGAAGACTGAGTGCTGAAGAATGAACAGACTTTGGCTTGAAAAGCATTCATGTGTGCTGCAGTAGTTAGGGGTAGAATGGTTTCTTGGACACACTGGGAATGAGGAGAGCCAAAAGTGAGTCACATGGATGACTGCAGACATCACATTTAATTGTGCAATAATACTACAGCAAGCACAATTGGAGCAGGCTTGCTGACCTCACAGCTGAAAGCACTATTTAAGATCTGGCTACCAGATGTTCCAATAGGATCTAGCCAGCTGCTAGCGGAGGTTACCCTGAGTGTTTTAACAGGGAATATTTACAGCCTAGCAGCTCAGAAGAGATGATTGCACTAATTTTCTTCTCTGCCCTGCTGTGGGACGAAGCTCAAGCGTGGGGGTTCAAGGATGGAGTGCTGCATAACTCTATTTGGCTAGGTAAGAAATAATCTAATCACAAATGTTTTATTGCCAGAATCCCTGTGTTTGTGGAACAGTATAAAAATAAACACTTAGAAGTACAAAAGTGAGCCAGGCATTCATGTAAGCAAAATCCTGCACTGAAATCGGTCATCGTGTTAAATGAGTAACGACTGTAAGTTTTGTACTTAAGAGCTTGCTGGTTTTATTGTTGCTCTGAAATGCAGGAAAAAATAGTTATGGAATACTTCATCTGAATGTGTTTTCCTAGAGCATGAGGTGAAGCAAAAAGAGTGTTAAATAGTAGTTTGCTTCTAATGAAGGAAAATGTGTATGAAAAGAAATTTATGCCAAAGGAATGAATTATTTTCTGCATGAACATATCTCAGATGCCTGGGGTTCTCCATGTGAAACTAAATGGTCTGGAAATAATATCAATATATTTCCTAGGTTTCTAGGGAAGTGGAGAAATGTGTATGTTTTGGCCATCAGTCTGTTCACATCATTAAACAGTGGAGAGGAGATTCCAAAAGGACTGTAGAAAATGCTGTGGGAATAGTTTCTTATATCTCAAGTGAGTTTAAATGGCTCTCAGAGTTTTTTTTTATAGGCTTCATAATTATTCAGTACAATAGAAAAACATTCAAAATACAGTCCCATAAAATGTGCCAAAGCAAATATATGCACTCAGTGCTCTGCTTGATAGACAAATATCTACAAACTCTTTCATCCTGTCTAGGATGCTGCATATTTCTTTAAGGATTTAAGGAATTCCTGCAGGCAGTCCTTGTTTCTGTATGCTCAGATGTTTCACGTGGGATTGAGCCACATTCATAGCTGGTGCAGCAACCACGTGGCTCCAGTCTCTTCTCAGAGGACCATGTAAACTAAAGGGAACACGAAGGAGAAGCCATCTATACTGTTTTCTATATGGCTGTACATTTTTAATGATTTCCCTCTCCTTTTGAACTTGAAACATGCCCACTGTGTCCTATAGCTGCTGAAGGTACTCAGGTGGGTGAAGACAGCTCAGCAGCTTACAGAGGAGCTGCTCTTTCAGTGCTGCTCTGTGGAAGAAGCAGAGCTTGCATCCTAGGTTGGACACGGGGAAGAGTTCAGCACACACCATACCACTTACAATCAGAGCCAGAGAGTGGGTCCTGGGTGTTTTCTTTGCAAATATTGGCATATCTATGTGACTGCTGCAACCAGTGCCATCCTGGGTGTGGACGGCAGGGCTTCTGCAACATAAACTGGTGATAACAGCCATCAGCTAAGTAGTTTTACCTGGTGGAAATTGAAGTCAATCAGAACTGAACGTCTTCTAAATCTTTAAAATGAAGGAATAGAGAGCTAACAGGAATTAGTATTACGACATTGTATTGCTACACCTTAGCATTTACAATGAGAGTAAATAAAAATAAGGAGTAAGAGTTAAAACTGACAACTTGCTCTAAAGAAACAGCCACAAAATCTGGAAGCACAGTGTGCTCTTTGCAATAACCACTTTGCTTTCCATTCTATGTTTCATTGAATCTTATTTAAAAACACACTATCTATTCTAATTACTGTAATAAAAAATATTCAAATAAAACCCAAAATGCAGTTAAATTACCAGTGGAATTCAGTGAAATTGCATATAAGTGAGGAAAAATTGGGCACATTCACAGCCATCCAATTAATGCATCTTTTCATTAAAAAAAAGTAGTAATTTGAACAAGACGAGTAACCTCAATCTCATGCTAACTACAGACAAGCATTACAGCAAAAACCTCCTGTTAAATAGGAATGTGCAGTGGCAGCTGAGCCTTGCTTATCTCCTTTTCTGATAAAGCATAATTGAGACCAGAGTGAAAATGAGGGAGTTTTCCATTTTGCCTCTCTTCAACGAGCCAGTAACACAAACGTCAGATCTTCCGCAGAGGTTAGTCTAGAACTGCTCACGTGCTGTACCTTTTTTTCTGCGTGTTACAAAAGATCTTTTGTTTTCTCAGTAAACACGGAGTCCTTCTGGAGCTGATTGCATTGCCATCCTGCTAATGTCTTTCTTGTGTGTACGGAATTTTATTGTTGCTCATTTTTGAAACAAGTATGTTATAGCCAAAACTTACTGTAAACTGATGAGAGGATTGGAGCAGTCTTGTTCAGATATGCTCATACACTCATTCAAGTGCCAGCAAGAAGGTTTCCAAGGGCAGCTCTTCCTCACCCATATCCACAGTTTCACCCCACTCACAGAATGTACTGGGGAGTTTCAGGGGCCACAGCTGCCCCATTCTCTGAGTGTCACCTTGTGCCACAGACTGCATGGCCGTCCTCCACTTAAAGTTAAATATTTTGTTTTCATCTTAGCAGTTTCATGCATATTGAGGGCACTTTATTAGGCCAAGTCCTGTGCTTGCTATGTTTGTGCAGAAGAGGTTGGCTGTGGTTCCTTCTTACCAACTGCTGTGGGTGAACAGAGGGTCACTGTCCTTGCCAAATCCCACTGCTCCTGGACCTCAAGGAGAGCCTCTAAGAAATATAAGCTGGAAGAAACTCGTCCCATCAGCAGCGTAATCAGTGACCTTTTGTGTAAGAAGCAAAGAAGAAAAATGAATGGATAAAACACTCCCAGTAAACTGGTTTTCAGGCAAATAAAGAGCAAGATGAGCTGGAAATTCTGTGTTGAGCAGGAAAAGATTTCAGACAAGTCAAGTAAGGACAGCAGCCTTCAGGCAGAATTGGAGAATCAGAGAATCGTTAAGGTTGGAAAAGACCTCCTGGATCCCCAACCCTACCCATCCCACCATGCCCACTGCCCACATCCCTCAGTGCCACATCCCCACAGCTCTGGGACACCCCCAGGGATGATGACCCCCACTCCCTGGGCAGCTGTGCCACTGCCTGACAGCTCTATGGGGAAGAGATGTTTCCCAATATCCAATAGAATCCCCACCCATTTGGGAGATGCCCAGCTGAGGCCCAGGCACACCAGTGTAGGAACAGGGCATATTTAGGGTGGGCTCATGCTTGTATGCTTATCTGCACAATCATGAGATTGCCTCCATGAAGACTAATAACAGTTTGTGTGCGTGTATATTCAGATCTGCCTTTGTGTAGATACGTATATGCATATAATGTATAATGTACATATATTTAATTAGTGTTTTAAAGGTGTTAATAGGTACGGTGCTTTGACCTACGTGTGGTTTTGCTGATGTAGCTTATCTTTCTGCACATTCCCTAATGTAATTAACAGAGAGGAAAAAATGCCTGAGAGATCTGAGCAGTTAATTAGGATATACTATTAGTTAATACTGTCAGATTAAACTGTGATACACTGAGCCAGCAGCAGCTGTCAGGGCTTGGTGGAGTACACGTGTGTGGTCCCTCTTCCCAAAGGCTACTATTATTTTGTTCCAGAGGAGTAGCAAAGAGACGGGTGATTGCTCCCAGCAGGATCCCACCACCCACCCAGGCACTGTGGGTGCTGCTGTCAGTGGAGCAACACTTGCAGAAACAGTGAAGAGCAGAGTTTTCCAGCAGTATTCTGAAAAATGGGATGCCTGTCCATGCTGATGTTTTAGCAGCAACAAATGGAGGCAGATGCCTTTTGAAGGATTAGCGTTGAAAACACTGTTGTCAGGAGGAATGGTCAGAAGAGCTCACAGCACAAAGGTTTTACCATCAGCTGCAATAGTGGTGCATCCCAACTGCTGGTGGTTCTCCCCAGGTCCCTGGTGTCACACTCAGCAGAGGAGCAGGGTGCCCAGCTGGCTCCATGAGCACCTATGGCAACACCCACTCTGCCCAAAGCTTTCGGACTACTCTTGTTGCACCTCTTGCAGAGGCAACATGCCTTAGGATTGGGCTGCCTCTTGTTCCTTGACTGGTGTAGGCAGCCAGCTCAGCTAACCCAAGGGTCAAATCCCATGGTTTCAACTCACTGTCAGTACAATTCAATTCACCTTTCAGTTCACTTACCTGTGAGCTGCAGTGATCAATGATCTCCTTTCCAGGCTGTCCCTGGAGAGTGCAGCAGGGCTGAGAGCTGCACTGTTTTCTGCATTACTCAAACTTCCAGTTCATGTGTGCTGAATTCAACACAATCATGCCATAAAGAAAGTGCCTGGGCTTATCAGTTTAGACATGACAGCCTGTTTAGTGAATGAAAAATGAAACCTCCTACAAATAATTTTTTAATTTAAATAAGATATTTGTTTTGATAAATAACATACCATTATCCAATCCCTGCAGGCATTCAAGGCCAGGCTGGATGTGGCTCTGGGCAGCCTGGTCTGCTGGTTGGTGACCCTGCACATAG
>JAOWBP010003503.1:26288155-26301923 GCA_028571105.1 Tragopan temminckii
CACCATGCCCACTGCCCACATCCCCAGGGCTCTGGGACAGCCCCAGGGATGATGACCCCCCATCCCTGAGCAGCTGTGCTACTGCCTGACTGCTCTTTGGAGAAGGAATTATTCCTAACTTCCAGCCTGATTATAGTCTTTACCAAGCACTTTCTTCTTTACTTGCTTAGAAAATACACATTCTGCCTTTTCTCGTTTGAGTTCTCTGTGTTAACTGAAATAGGAAGATAAGAACAATCTATTATGAATGGGTTTGCTATGCACTCAGCTGCTGGTGCCCCAGGTCCTCCAGACCTGCTGGGTGGCTGTCTTGGGCACAGGGACACTTCCTTGAGGACATTCTGCAAGGTCTGTGCTGTGGTTCTCATCCCAAAGGCTTCTTCTCCTCCTGCCATTAAGCCAGTAATCACACTGCTATGTTAAACACAGCTTCATTTTTGTAGACATGACACATACGGCATTTAACACGGAGGAAGATAATAACCATTTTCTTACCACCACAGGGCAGGTGACATGGAGAAGGGGTGAGCTGTGCACAAACACTCTATCATATTTTAGGAAAGAAGATGTTTTTATAAGGATCCAACCCAAACAACCTCATGGGTGCTCATGTGCCTAAGATAACTCGGGTGGCTCAGCATCCCAGCACCGGGGCACGTCTCCTATCCATGTGTGACACTGTGCGCATCCCACGACACTGGCACGTGGCAGCCTCCAGGGCTTTTCCCTCCCAGCACCTTCCAGATGAGCTTCCCTTGCATTAGACATTATGCATTCCTGTATTTAAAGCATCGACAGTCTCGTAATTAAATTCCAGAATATTTAAAGGGCTTCTTGCGGTGATGTGCAGCTCTCACGGTGCGGAGCAGCATATGGTGCTTTTATAGTCAGCTCGTGCTGCGACAGCTGCGTGTGGGAGCCATGTGCAATCCCCATCCCTTCTCAATGGGCACAGGCAGCACCTCCGAGGAAAGGGGGAACGTGGGACCATTCCACTTGAGGTTCTATCAGCTGTGACAGTAAGATGCGGCTCAGAATGATGCACTGGATGCTGTCCCCTCACGGGCGACGCATCCCTGTGCTCATCCCCTGTTCCCAGCACGCTTGGTGTGAAATTTTCCCATGCTTTTCCAGGAAACTCATCCTGTGCACTTTTCCTTGGAGCGGGCCGTTAGCACAGAACGGAAATCCACAGGCTCCGAGCCAGGTTTTGAAACTCCTCTGGCAGTAATGCAGGGACAGCAGTATTACATTTGAAAAACAAATGTTGAGCAAAACCAATAACCTTTGAGCTGCCGGTTGTACAAATATTGCCTCTCCTCTGCTCTGTGCACAACAAAAATAGCACGAAGAAACCACAGGAGCATGGCTGGGCTCCAGGTGACCTCTCCAGCTAAATATCTGCTGGGATCACTGCGCTGGGGCCAAGACGTCTCTGGGGCAGGCGATGCTTGTTGTGCTCCAGCCATCCCCTATGGAGCATGCTCCCCAGAAGCACTTCTGTCTGCTGAAAGGGGGCAAGAGGAAAAAATTTAGCACGTCAGGGAGAAAAAAGGTGAAAAAATGCATTAGCTGTCAGAGTTCGATCCTGCGTCAGAGTTGCAGCGCTTTGCACTTTATTGTAGGAAACGCCAAGGTGAGTGATGGTGGTATGGGAGCAACACAACCTTCCGTGCAAAGCACTCATATCTTTATATTTGAGTTCAGCAGTGACTAACGCAGCAGTCAGTGGTTTTTCCTGGCCACTCTGGCACGCTGCCATGTAAAAACATGCATCCTGTTAGTTTTAGGAGTTCTTGTCTGGTGTGTGTGTGTCCAAGGAAGAGAAAACCAGGGAGGGCTGTGCACGTACCCAGGCACGTGCATGTTGTTCTGCATGCACCCAGCCCAGAGGAATCCCTGCATGTATGTCCATGTGCTCTCTGCCCCGAGGCAGCATGCTGCAGGGCTGGGTTCGGGCTGCCTTCTGCAGGGCTGCTTCTACTAGTGGGCTTCAAGTGCAGGCTCATTTTGGCAGCAAAACGCCTGTCAGTGTGAGTAAAACGAACAACAAGTGGTCCACCTTGTGTTCCTTCTTTAAAGAGCTGGCTTCTGAAAGAAGAGAGAAGGAAACGCATTTCTAATTCTCCCCTAATCCCTCTCCTTGCAGCCCAGTGTGCATTTTGCATTCATCACCAGGTTACTCAAGCATTAGGTATCTTCACCACGTCAGCCTTATGACGGACTCATAGAACATACAGATTCTATGCTCACTGCATGGTTTCGGTGCACTCAGCTTGGACGAATGGGACAAGTGTCCCTGAATGGCAGCTGGAGCAATTGGCCTGAGGCAATGGCCAGCTGGGGCTGTGGGCTCCCTTTGTCAGCAGGGATGGATGCAGCCCTATTGTTGCATGCCTCATCCCCCAAAAAAGATGCCACTCAGTTGCACCGAGAGGCACCTCTGTGCTCCCCAACGCTAAGTGGAACTTGGCATTTTATTCAAATTTTGTTTTAGATTTAGCAGTTTCCCTTCTGGCTGAGCTTCCCTGGGTGCAGGTGGGATGCTCAGGCAACACACAGGCTTTAACTATCACACATTACACCTTTCAGTAGTGCTAGCTCCTCCTGGAAATGAGGAATGAGGGTGACATGAAGGATGAGGGAGGTGACTGTCCCCTCTGCTCTGCCCTCGTGAGGCCCCATCTGCAGTACTGCATCTAGGCCTGAGGTGTCCAGCATAGGAAAGACAGAGAGTGTCTATTGGAGCAGGACCAGAGGAGGGCCACAAAGATGCTCACAGGGCTGGAGCACTTCTCCTATGAAGACATAAAGTCACGAAGAACACCTCTTATTTTTACTTACTGCTAGAGGTAAAATTTGAACTCGGATTTCTGGAGGTGAAAATACTCACTTCTGTGTATTTTAAGGCTCTGTTGAAGAGGTTTATGAAGCGTTTTTACCTAAGCCACGGGGAAGAAATATAGCACTGTAAAAAGGAACAAAGAGGTTCAATCTCAAAAGATTGATGAGCATATCCAGAACGTTATGGGCTTATCCGGGTCACCTTTTTCATTCTCACCCAGTAAGGAAATTAATGAAGCTCCTGAAGTTATTACCTCTAATTCATGACCTATTAACAGCAATAAAGCTTTAAGAAAGCACAAGAAACATTATTGTGAAGGGCAAAGGAAACACCAGTGCATGGGCCTTTGTGGTTTATCTTAGTGATTTGGACCCCTCCTCAAGAGAGAGGAGCTGCAGGGTTGGGTCGCTGCCCCAGGGACTGCTCCTGCATTTTATTGGAGCCCAGCGTATGCAATCATGACACTTAAGAAAAATGGTGATTGGATAATTAAAGGCCAACTAATCTGACTTTATTTAAAAAAATGTATGAAGGAAGGAGCCATTCCAGTAGCAGAGGTAAACGGAAAATGATATAAAATTGGAGCAAAGGTGAAACAAAGGTTAATTGTGCCTGACTTAGCTAAGATAATGGATTTCTGAGACAAAGGGAATGTAGGAGATTGCATCTACCTGGGCTTCAGTGAAGCATCTGATGTGGTACTGCAGGCAGGAGGTGGGACAAGGAGTGGGTTTGGAAGGGATGGAGGAACCTGAGCAGGGCAGGTGGAAGGCAGAGGAGTGGAGGAGTCATTTCTTGACAGATCCGCATCGCAAGCAGCATTGTTTAATATTTTCACTAATGGTCATAAAAAGTAATAAAAGTGGGAGCACGGTGATGAAATCTGCTGATGGCACAAAACTAAGGGGAGACATCAATAACAAGAGGACCGCGAGGACAGGAATTGCAAAGAGGAGACAAAATTCAATAGTGTGAAATGCACTTGGGATCCCACAACAAAGCTGTGACCTGCATGATAAGAGGGCACTGGTTGGAAATGAATGAGGAGGAGAGCTCTGCCTGGCCACAGGGGATTAGACCTCCCCACCAGACCTCACACGTGATGTGGGACACAGCTCTGCTCAGGCATAGCCAAAAACAACTGAACTCTACAGGAGCAAAGCAGAGTGCAGGAGCTCAGTGCATTTAACTTACTAAAATCTCAGCAAAGCAAAGCATGAGAAAATCCAGCCGCTATCCATTAAGACCTTTTAGGACCAAGTATTAGGCTGAGGCAAGAAGTTTTGCGATCCACAGGCAATGCAAGAACACTATGGGAAATGGAGGAACCCTGTAAGGTCTGGAAGAAAGCAGTGAGGCTTGAAAGACCAAAACACTGTCTTGTCGGCTGGTTGTGAAAGTTAAGAAGACAGTGGGTGACTCCTATCTTAGGTGGAGGAGAAGACTATTTGATGTGGTGCCTGCAGGAGTGGAGCACTCTGATAAACCATGGGTCCTTCGAGTCAGACCTGAAAAACCTGAGCTCCTGCCACCCACCCTCACAGCTGATCTGATCGCTGCCTGCAACAAATGACGCATTGGAAGAGAGGGAGCAGAGATGGCCTTGATGTTGTCAAGGACTTCTTTGTTCCCACAGTCAGCTGGGTGGAGGTGGGGTCGCCACAAAGAGGAGAACCTTTGCATTGCTCAGCCTCCTGCTGCAGGGCAATTTCCCCCTGCTGCTGTGGCAGTGTGATGCACGGGTCTCAATAATCACCTGGTTTTTCAGATTAGGTAGGAACTGAAAAATTTATTGGTGATAAAACAAATAGTAATCACTTGCTCTTTTGTATTTCTCCAGAGCTGTAAATCAGAAGAGAGGAATGGAATTTGGAAGCATGCAGAACTTTGGGAATCAAAGGCTCCATCGCAACTTGAATCTGTAATGTGGAAAAAATGCCAAGATCCCACTCCCCAGTGCAGACGCGGAGCTACACGAGCTGGAAGATGGGAGACACAGAGCCTGAACTCCCCTGGGAGCCTCCATCGCCCACCAGCACATGGGAGCTGCTGCCAATTGCACCCATAAACCATGTCTACATGCTACCAGGTGGACAAAACACATCAAAGCTGGGAGAAGGCCCAGGGCAAAGCCCCGTGCTTGTGCCAGAGGAAGGCTGCATGGTGGCAATGCTCTGGTGCTGCCCAGCCATTCCCCCTCAGCACCACTGACCTCTTCCCTTCAGAAGAGCAACCCTTGATGGTAACCTGGCTCCCACCCAGCCAATGCCACGCTCACCAACAGACAGCCACACCAGAAAAACAATATTTTCCCTCAAATACATCAAAGTACTTAATAGCTGGGTGTGTTCTTCACCGCAAACCCCTTCTCTCCCCACGCAGGCTGGAGTAGAAAAATAAACACCAGCCAACATATTAAAATGCAAAGTCAAATGAAATTCTCCTCTCCTTTTAGCTTTATTAGAAGTGCCTTCCATTTGGCAAATTAAGATGAGCCAATCAAAACTGCATTTGCAAAACACACATTAACAAATCAGTAACTGTAAAAACAGCCATCAAAATAGCTTTTAAATGTTTCCAAATTGACTGCAGTGAATGCAGATCATATGGTGCTCAATTAAGATTAGGAATGAGCTATAATTTCTGCATATTTATATACCAGCAGCTGAATTGCATCTTTCAGTTTTTAAGTCTGTGGCTTTCATGCCACAATAATCCCAGAGCTGAAAACCCTTTGATTCAGCCCATAACAATGGTGGGCAAAGCATGAGGCGAGCCTTTGGCTCCTGCCGAAAGCAGATTCCCAAAGGCAGAAAGGAGAACAAAGTTTTGCTGTGGGGAAAATTTCTCCCATGGTCCCCCAGTCTGGAGTGTCCTCCTCTGCTCTGCACTGCAGGATCATGAGGACCTGCCCCTGCCCAGGTCTGCAGCCATCCCGTGCTGTGAGCACTGTTAGAACCAAACACCACCTGATCCCATGCAGTCAGATTTATACACACGAAAAGAGTAGATTCCTGCATGTATCCTCAGACTAAGATGAATGCCTTTGAAGAAAAACATCTGGATGCAACAATTCTCTGCAGTAGAAATCTACCTGCTGTTCCCCAAAGCGTTACTCATCATCTTTGTACAGTCCAGCCTGGAATAATCACCATAACAATGATTTCCAATTGCTACATGCACTGTCACACTTGATTAGCAGAGTGCTCAGAGCACACTTTAATTTGGAACAAGAAGATTATCTAACCTTGCTGCAGAAATACTTCCTACTGCAGGAAGGCAGTTCTGTCTAATGTACAGAAAGCCAAAGGTGCTGAGGCTGTTGTTCTGGAAGTGTCCCATCTGGCTGCTGCAGCACTAGCAGGGACATCCCTGCTGCTGAGCTCCTGTGAGGAGCTGCTAAGGGAGCTGGGGTGGCTCAGTCTGGAGCAAAGGAAGCTCAAAAGCTCAAGGGAGATCTTATGGTTCTCTCCAGCTCCTGAAAGGGGGTTGTGGCAAGGGGTGATCGGCTTCTGGTCCCAGGTAACAGCAGTAGGATGAGAGGTGATGGCCTCATGTTGAACCAGGTAGGATATTAGGAATAATTTCTCCTCCAAAAGAGAGCTGGGCAATGGCACAGACTGCCCAGGGAGTTGGGGAAGTCACCATCCCTGGGGAGTGCTCACAGACTATGGTGATGGGGCAGTGGGCATGGTGGGGTGGGATTGGACTTGGTGATCTTAGAGGACTTCATCAACCTCTATGATTCAGTGGAGCACAGCCTCATTAAAATCAGAGCTCACATCCTCATGCCATTCACACCCATCATTTCCATCAGCACTTCCCTTTTGCCTGGTTCTCTGCTGCTCTTTTCACCTGGTGAAAAACACAAAGATCACCATCAAACTGCAAGACATTTCCTGAGGCTGAGCTGCACATTTAGCTTGTGCATCAAGACCTGTGCCATGGGGACCACATCTGTATTTGCATGTGTTGGTTCACACCCAAAAATTGTCACAGATGGAGGGAAAGCCAGGATGCTCTGGGATCTACACTGCAGCGCTGGGGCTGTGCTTCCCTTCTCTGCACTAGCTGTGGATCACAAGGCTGAGCTGGGAGCAGGGTGCTGCCAGGTGCTCTGCATTACAGCAGTTCCAAAGCTGCTACCTGCACAGAGTGATGGGGAAATTCAGTTATTGCCTTTGTGCTTAAGCAAGCTGGAGGATTATGGCTTCCTTAACAACTGCCTGGAGTATTGTCTATGGGTTGCATTTACAAATAGCATCCAGCCAGGTTTGCGGCTTTTCTTTTCATTGCACAGCCTGTTCATAGGGTGCCTGCCTCTGGTAAATGATACGAGCGATGGAAGTGACTGAAAAACTTCAGTGCATCTGCAAGTGCAGCCTCCTGCCATGTGGGCACTGCTGAACGTGCTACTTGCACGCTGACATCACAGCAGTGATACCAGCACCCAGGTGCAGCCGGGTTCATGCTGGGGGTGAGCTCAGCCATTCTGGGGGTAAATCTGCAGTGTTTGGGAGATTTCCAGGCATTTTCAGCATGCTTACCCCAGTATCTCCTGTTTTACAGATGTATCTGAGTCGTTGCTGCAAAAATCCTACTTAGCAGGCAAATACAACAGCAGAGCAGCCCCCAGCCGAATCCCACCCAGTCTGACAATACTTAAAACAAAACAGAAAGATATTAATATTAATGCCCGCATTCTCGTCTGCCATCAGATACAATCAACAGATTTAGCTGTGTTCTAACCCAGGAGATCATGTGTAATTAGGAGGAATATGCCCAGGAAATCACACTCCTGCCTGCAGGCACGCATTGCCTATTACAGGGATCAGGTAGAGCACTTTGCATTTCCCTGCTGATGGGGGGCCCTCCAAGATGCCTCCTGCCCTCCCAGTCATGAATAATCCAGGAGCAGCTATGCATTGGCTCCTGTCTGGGTGGTTTTTGTTCAGCTGCTTGTGCTGCTGAGGCACAGGCCCTTTCTAAAATGCCTGATTTCTGCCTGCATTCGGACCACTTCTTGCCACAGGGCTCCAAGGGATCCTTCTGGATTCACTACAAAGGTGTTTCTCGCTGCAAATCGGCCATTTCTGAAAGGAGAACTAAATCCGCAACTCAAAGAATTCCTGATTTATGGATTAGGCGTTTGTTTTCCTCTATTCTGGCTGATGTAATCGAGGCAAATGGCTCTAAATGAGATTTTGAGAGACAGACTATTCGATTAGAGGGTATTATATTAAATTATTATTGAAATATTATTCCATTATTGGCATAGGAAGTGAAAGCTATAATGAAGGCATCACATACACACAAGCCAGCCGGAGACAGCCCTGACTCTGCCCAGAGCTGCAGCCATTAAGACAAACCTCTACCAATTCCATCACAGATGCTCCCTGGCCAGAAAGAATATTTTGACCAAACCATCCACATTTCAGAATGGGTTAGGACAGGTCAAGAGTCCGGACCTGATAGCATCTGCAGCAGGACAGAGACAGGCCTTCACTGCAGCATGGGAGCCGCCTGCCACTCCTCCAGGGGAAAATGTTGGGGGGAAAAAAACTAAATCATAGAATCATTGAGGTTGGAAGAGATCTCTAGGGTCACTAAGTCTAACCCCAACCCATCCCACCATGCCCACATCCCTCAGTGCCACATCCCCACAGCTCTGGGACACCCCTAGGGATGGTGACCCCCCACTCCCTGAGCAGCTGTGCCACTGCCTGACTGCTCCTTCAGAGAAGAGATTGTGCCAAGGGATGTTTAGGTTGGGTATGAGAAACAGCTTGAGGCCAATAGCTGTCATGCTATTACTCTTACCTGGCAGCAGATGCCGACTCCCATCTCACCACAACCTCCTTTCAAATCCATTGAAAATACTTTCCTGGTCAGAGCCCAGGAAACCAATGAGAACTCTCCTAGCCATTTTCCCTAGAACTTCCCGGTGACTTTCAATAACCAAAGATTTCTCCCTCGGCATTTGCCTGGAGAACAAATTAAACATTGAGAAACCTTATATGGTAAGGTAATAGGGAAGCATCAAGCAAAGCCCAGCCTGTAGAGCTTCTCTGCAGTGAAGCCACATATGGAGCAGGGTGAGGGGTCAAGAAGATGGGAAGCCTTGCCCATGGGCAGGTAAATCCTCATTAACTCCCACTCTATAACCATCCCAACTCAGAATCCCTTTACCTGCTGCCATTGAACACATACTGGGGCTCCAGGTGGGTCATCAGGATGCTCATTAGGGCCAGGTGTTGCTCAGAACATCCCACCCAGGGAGCTGGAGAAGATGAGCTACAAAAGGCAAACAGAAGGAAGGCCCCTGACCTTCCCCTCCTAAACAGACATGGTGCTAGATGGGATAGAGGGGTGCTGTGTGCAAACAGAGGATGGTGCCAGCAAGGAAGAAATGGTCACCCGCGATCACACAGGCTCCCTGTTTCTGAGAAAAAGGCAGGGGATTACAAGTGTTGGTTTACCCATCAGAAGTCCTTTATCCAAATAACACCTGAAGGACAAGAGAGAAAACACGCATCACTGGGAACATGGCAACAGCATCACATTTGTGGTCCTTCAGCTTGAGCACAGCTGGGGCTGCTGGAAGGACCCTGCTCTGCCTGCAGAGTGCAGGGACAGCCCCAGTGTGCCTGGAGCAGTGAGCAGGCAGCAGCCTCCAAGCTAAGAAATGAGCTTTGAGATGGGTTTACCCACATTTTCCTGAGTTCCAATAGAAGGAAAAAAGAAAAAAAAAAAAGGAAAACAAGGAAAGGAGGTAACAACCAGCTCATGCATCGGGTTGTGTTCTCTCTAAGTACTGGCAAGGTTGAGTATAACTGGCTGGGTTGTGACATTTTTTCAGCACAGATACAGAAGCACTGCCCTTGGCCACAGCATTAAATATTTGCCTTTCATTAAAAGGGAACAGGAGCAGGGCAAAAGCCAACTTTTTTGAGCACTGATTTAATTAATTGCCCATTAATACAAGCTTCTCATCACAGCTTCAGGTATTGTGGAACAGAGACCCAAGCAATTAAGTGTTTTGCTGTAAGCCTGAGGTCCGGATGGGCATCCCTGACTGCTGCAGCAGGAGGGGAAGCAACAGATTCTAAATGCAGCAAGCCAGACAACCCAGCACACCAATGCTTGCGTTTGCATTCTGCACTCTGTACTTAATTACCAGCTCAAACAGCAGGAGTATCCATCAATACACCTTTACATTTCTTCTTTCTCCCTTATTTTCTTTGCACTCCCTTTGGGAGAGAAGCATTAATGTGGGCCCCAAGGCTGCTCTTCAGTGCAGCAGATGAAGGAAAACCCAAGCCCATCCAAAAGTCAGCGTGCCCTATGTGATGCCTTATTTCCTGCTATTCATCAGCAGAACTCTGATATGGACACCAACCTTTTAAAGCAGTTGGCTCAGCCTCATTTTCCGAGCAGCCAGCCTGCAGGGTTAGATAAGAAAGCTTTCACTGATTTAAATGGGGGTTGGCTAAGCCCTCAGATGGGCAGAGCTGGACCTCAGGAAAGGGTTGCATGGCATTTCTGCACACAGCTGCCCACTGCCCGGGCTTTGCACACCAGTCCTGGGAGGGGATGGGCCATCAAAATGATTCTGTGATTCAGCCTCATCTCCCCCTGCCAGGAGGCTTCAGCTGTCTCCTATTCTTGGCAATACCCGGCCTTGGGAAGTGCTGAAAATAGTTGGATTTAGGTTAATCAGATGGTTTTCTTTGCTGCTTTTAATTAAAAGCAAACGTCCTCTTTTCACAGAGCTGAAAACTACCAGTTTCCATGCGAGTTCTCTGAGAAAATGATGATGTGATGAGTGGCCTCAAATAGATACAATAATATAAAATAATAGGTAAGGTATTCAATCCCAGGATCACTTTTGCCAGCACCAGGGTTTGGGAAACATTTAGACATGGAGAAATCCAAAGTGATTTCCCCATCTGAATCAGAGCCTTGGGGGGATGCCCAGCTCTCTGCAGCCCAGGACTCCGTGCCTCCCACCAGCACTATTCCTGCCCTTTGCCAGTTGTGAAATAGCTCATTCAAGACACCTTAGGAAAAGAGCCTGCAGGATAATAAGCAGACACCAGGCTCCTGTGGCTGGGTGGGGATGGATGTGGTGCTGAGCACAGCAATGCTGGACTGCTCCAGAGCCACAGCAGTCCCATTCCCACCTTGCTGGACAGGCCCAGGCTTTGTTATGCTTCAGAGCAAGCTACTCAACTAATCTTTCCTTTAAATTTCTGCTAGGATGGGGATTAAGGAGTTATTTACTCAGGGACAAGTGAATAGTGCTGTCAGAAACACACATTATTCTCAGTTGAATGTCTCCCTGCAGTCAGTATGAGAAACTCATGTTTTGCCTTGGGCTTTGGGGGTTTATTTTATTTTTTTTTAATGGCCTCTTGTGTTTTCTTCTTTGTAAAAGATGCCTCCAGCTCTTAGAAGAATGCTACACAACCCAATCCAAGGGAAACACTTTTTTTTCCCTTCTTTTTTTTAAGATTTCTCCCCAAAACATGAGGGATCCAACCTCAGTAGGAGAATGCTATCTGCAAACTGCCCAGCCAACATAGGCACTGGCAAAGGGGCAGAGATAGTTTAGCACCGTGGGGGAACTCAGGATAGAGAGAATCATTAAGGCTGGAAAAGACCACTAAGTTCACCAAGTCCAATTGTTGACCCACAACCACCATTCCCTCTAAACCTGAACTCATAGGAGTTTCCAGTCTGATGGTGGTTGAAACCTCTCCAGCTCAGGGCAGCAGTTGAGTACCAGTACTCCCACCCACACATATCAATGGAAAGGTGCTCACCAGGGCTCACGGTCCTGCTTAGGTAGCAAAGTCCTCTTCTCCCCCGTAGCAAAAGCTGCTCTCTGCAAAGGACTATGTGCACACATTGCCTTGGTTTTCTACCTGACAGAAGGGTACAAAACACAGCAGGAAACAACCTGAGGCTAATCCTTTATCTCCCTCCAACCTGCCCCAATCAGCATAGCTAATTGATATCCAACTGGCATCAGGTGTTTCTGATAAAGGTCCAATGAAAGCAGGACTCAGTGAACTGGGGGAGGCTGGTGCCTGGTCTTTTGCTTGTGCCTGCTGGGTGTCTGTGACCTCTTAGCAACAGAATGGGCATCTGATAGTGCTGAGGCTGTGCTGGGCCCATGCCTTCACTTGGATGCCTTGGCAAAGCATTAATCATATTAATGTATACTTAGAGTAACTCAAATTACACTAAAGCTCCCATGAAAGCTGAATGCAAAATCTATTTCTACAGCCAGCAAAGCTCAGCAGCGTCCCTTCAACTAAGGAGCTGGGAGATGCCCCAAGTCCACCTCGAGGAAATCCATATTTCTATCATTTTCCCCTCTTGTTTTAGGATCCAGTGGCTGCATTTGCTTCCAGCTCTGCCCCCTAATTGCTCCCATCACAATTGGTGCTGAAAAACTAACAACCAACTCGTGTGTGCTAATTGCCATCGTGTAACACTGGAGTGTTTTTGAATTCTGTCCATTGCAGGATCTCCCATGTGTTACCACGTGCCTTTTTCTCAGCTGTTTTTTCTTAACACCAACTCTCATTCATATACATGTTTTGGATAGACATGAAGTGGAGCTTATGTCCAAAATGAAAATATCCTAGAGGATGGTGTGTGGGGAGAAGACACCTTGCTACACATCTCAGTGTAAAGCGCTATCCAGGAATAAAAGCTTTAAAGAAACTTGGGATAAAAGCTTTAAGAAGAGCAGAATACGTATCTTCATGAGCATGCCGCTGATAACAGCATTTCCAAAGTCTGCAAGGAAAACATTGCACCAGCAGCCCTCCGTGTTGCAATCTGGTCACCACCCATCGCTCGGTAGAAACAGAGCCTGCTCATGGTGTGACAGGTTATGGATTGCAGATGTTGCTGTTGGATTCCAGCCTTAATGGTTCTGTGATTCTGGAGATAAGTTGTTCTTATCCTGTTGTTCAGGAATCATTCAGGTGCACCCATGAATATCCTCCAGTGGATATCTTCCCTTCTGTTGTGTCTTTCTGTGACAGCACTTCACCTGTTCACCTGATGTCACTTGTAAATCACAAGTATCCATTGACTGGGACAGAGCTTGTCCATTTTAACAGCACTGGCATTGCCTTGTGCTCCATTCCCCCCTCCCCAGGCAGCACCAGCCGCCTTCCCTATTGCCCAACAGCCAGCAGCAGACAAGAAGTTTACATTTTTCAAGAGAACGCCAAAAGCAGCCATTTCCTGTGCTTTTATTACCCAGAGACCTCACGCAGCAGCCAGGCAGGTCTATGGGTCAGGGCACGCTGCCCCTGCCTCCCAGACCCCAGGACTCTTCCCTGCTCCTGGGATTCCTTAGAGTGCAAAGACCTCATTATCCAAGGGAGGGAGGAGGAATAATGAAGTCTTCATGCTTTAAGACTTTGTGCAGAGAATGAAGCAAGTGATGCTGATAATTGTTTCAGAGCAAGTTCTGCTTTGCTGGGGTTATTGGAATCAGCTCCCTCAGCTTTGTTTTGCCAGCTGTTGTAAGCGAAGCCTCCCTGAGCTAGGTAGCTCCAAGGCATGGAAATGAATAACACAGAAAGCTTCTCAGGACCTTGCAAAGGCTTTCTAATGTTTTTTCAAGACATCTCTTGGAAAACCATGTGGGAAAAGATGAGTGAGAAAAAGCCCTTTCCCAAGGGTGATGCTAAGAACATCAGGTGAGGGGGGCACTGGGTCCAGGGGATGGAGCACCATGAGGACATGGCCAGCCAGGTCTGGGTGATGGAGCAACACGGGAACATGGCCAGACAGGTCTAGGTGATGGAGCATCACGGGAACATGGCCAGACAGGTCTGGGTGATGGAGCATCACGGGGACATGGCCAGACAGGTCTGGGTGATGGAGCATCACGGG
>JAOWBP010003503.1:26321557-26331960 GCA_028571105.1 Tragopan temminckii
GCCTGTGCCAGTGCCTGGCTGCAATTTGGAGAACAAATTGATCCTCATAGCCAACCTGACCCTCCCCTGGTGATCTTCAGGTCTTCCCGCAGAGACACAGAATGCTGACCAGACAGCCATCCTGTCTAAATCAAAGCTGTACCACTTTGGCCAGCATCTCCTCTCCCCCTCCATCCTGGCAGCATGCACCTCTGGCTCCAATGCAGTTGGTGCAGCTCCAAGCTCCTGCTAGTGTCTCAGCCCCATGCACAGTCACCTCTGTCCCTAGGACCTCAGCTCCTGCCTGGGAGCCCACAGCAGTGCACACAGGCAGCACTGCCCCAGACATTTGTCACATCATGGACAAAGCCTCTTGGAATCATTTTCACTGTAGTGATGGATGATAATGGGGACAAAGCTGTGGCCTAACAATAAAAACAACTCCCAAGGCAAAAAGAGCATGACGAGGCTGTGAGCATCTCAAGGCTTGGCCAAAATCCTATTATGGCATTAAAGATTACATTAGACAAGGGCTGAATTAGATCAGACGAAACAAAAAGCATCCTAGGAGAGCTTCTCCTCCTGCTCTGCCAGCACGTTTTACTTGCTGCTTGCTGGTGTCCTTCACACCTGCACACAGCTTGTGTTCAGTCAGACACCCGCAGGCAGTCCTGCTGTCTGAGCAGGGCAGGAGCAGTGCCAGAACCCAGAGCTGCCAGATTTGCCACCACCACCACCTGCAAGGAGCTGTGGCTGCATGTTGCAGGACAGCCCCACAGCTGCCATGCTCCAAAAGCAGGCTGAAGGGCTGAGAACCAGCACTGCAGAGAGCCACGATGGCACCCAACCCCTGCACGCTCCCCTCGTGTGACACGTGCTCATCTATATTTAGGTGTTTGCTGAAAATACCATGGACATCTTCAGAGGGCGGAGATGGGACGTGAGCCGGTGTTTCCTGCTGTATGGGGAAGTTTGCTGACTGTCAGGCTGCTGGGTTTTTGCAGCAGCCTTCTCTGCCCTGAAATGCTGCTTCTTCCCCACCTCCTTGCAGCGATGACAAAAGTTTTCAACCAGGCTGCATCCACCACACAGCTTGGGGCTTTGGCACACTGGGAGCAACCACAGGCCACGGCTTTTCTCTCCCAGAGGTGGTCTGAAGTTTGTACGAGCCATGCACACACTTCTCAGTCCTGTGTTTCTACAGTGAACAGCAGCCCTCTGCAGTACTGGCAAACATTTCCCGGTTTTGTCTCTACTGGATTGCCTTTGGCATCCAGTCCCATAAAAATTGCCTATTTGGTGAATGGATGTCATATGTCTCGAGGTGCCGGAGGGGTTAATGTAATGTGTAACCAATGTAAGATATATTTAATGATCTCTGAAATTGCTTCTGTGAAGCATCCACATAACTGCCACAACTCGATTTACTACAGATCCTGCAAATAACAAATGTAATTACTTTGGAATCAACATAATATGAGGTCGGACTGGCTTATATCCTCCCAGTTTGCTGGGAACTGCCCCATGCGTTCATCTCCAGCCGTACACCCTGGCCGTGCTCTCAAAGCAATATCAAACGTGGATTCCCTGGGAAAATACCTGAAAGTCATAATGCTGTAATATTAATTTTTGCATTATTACGGGTAGATGGCTGAGCACACTTGCACAACCAGGTTAAAGCGTTACGCTGCTGGCACTGTTTTCATTGTGCCTGCAGTATAGAGCAGCACAGGTGTCCTCAAAAGCTGCTTCATTGTTTGCATCCTTGATGCCTCTCGCAGTGCCTCTTGGAGGACAAACAGATCATAGAATCACAAAGTCACAGCACACCCCAAGTTGGAAGGGCCCCCCAAGGGCCATCGAGTCCAACCCCGGCCCCACACAGCCTCACTCAAACCCTATGGCTGAGAGTTGTGTCCCAGCACTCCGTGGGGCACAGCCTGTCCCTACCCCCACCTGAGCCTCCCCTCACACAGCTCTGTGCCGTTCCCTCAGGCTCCACCACTGTCACCAGAGAGCAGAACTCATGGGGTGGCTGTAGCTTGCCATGAGGGGTGTAGGGCTGTGTGGAGCTGTAGGCCTCCATGAGGGGCTATAGGGCTGAGGAGCTGTGGGCTGACATGAGGACTTGTAGGGCTGTGAGGAGCTGTGGGCTGCCATGAGAAGCTGTAGGGCTGAGGAGCTGTGGGCTGCCATGAGAAGCTGTAGGGCTGCTGTGGGGAGCTGTAAGCCTCCATGAGGGGCTGTAGGGCTGTGAGGAGCTGTGGGCTGCCATGAGGCCTCCCTTCAGCTCCTCTTCTCTGGGCCCAACAAACAAAGGGCCCTCAGCTGCTCCTCACACCCCTTTCCCTCCGGACCCTTCCCCATCTTTGCAGCCCTCCTTTGCACACTCTGGTGGGTTGACGTCCCTCTGATCCTGCAGCACCAGTGCACGAGGCAGAGCAGAGTGGGACAGCCCCTTCCCTCACCCATACACAGCACGGCTTTCCTGTCTCTCATGAAGCATCACCTTGGTGACCAGTGAGGACGTCCCATGCTGGGGAGCAGCTGGAGATCTGCGCTCCCAGTCCTCATATCACCAGAGACCCTCCTCTCCCAAGGAAAAGGCTTGCACAGCTGACATCTCAGGTAAGAACAAAGGTTTAATGCCTAAATGATAAACCTCACAAAATAAAGGGATGCACAGTGGCAGCGGTGCCGTGACAAAGGCAGTAAAGCAGACAAAGACGCGGCGAAGCACTTGCGTCGCAGTGCTAATAAATAAGGCTCTCCAGCCTCTCAAGTGGAGAAACACGCTGGCTGATGCAATAAAACAGGCTGTAACAGGAGATTGATGTAGAATATATTGGATTTATTCATTGAGGATCACATCCCTCTGCACAGTGACAAATTTTCTGCATCAGGTGCTTCCCTATGGCGACTGCATGTCGGGTGGCATGGGTGTAGAGGACACTGTCGGTGCTCCCAGTGTGCTCACAGCTATGTGGATCCTATGTCACAGGTATAGAGGGTGTGCAGCTCCACTGCCTCCAGGAGCAACATGTCTAAATGTGCACCTGTGTGTGCATGCATTTGTATAGGTACATATGTGTGTGTGGGTTTATACACAACCTATGTGTATATACGCATGTGCATGAATATGTACGTGTATAGGTGTATGCATATATGTGGGCACACATATTCATATATGTACGTCTATGTATAGATATACAATGTACATGTATATACATGCTATATGCACATATATGTACTTATATATACACATATTGCATACATTATTTACACACGATACGTATGTGCATATGTGCATATGTATACATTGTATATCTGTAACAGGTACACATTGATATGTACAGATGTATTTATACATATTTATCTATAAAACATAAATATAATATATTTATTATATATTATAGATAAGTATCTACAGGTATGTACATGCATGTGTATATGTGGTTGTATAAATGTATCTGTTTGTGTGCATGTGTATACATACAGTACACACATGTATTTCTATGTATGTGTAAATATATTACATACATAGAGATACACGTGTATGTATGTATTTATACTTGTATATTTACTATGCACAGGATAGACACAATGCCATAGTGATACAGTGATATTGTGATATGGTGATATAGTGATAAAGATAGATGATATAGCTGATGGGTCAGTGCTTCCTTTTGATAGCATAACTGAGATTTCCAAATGATTTTTGTTATTTGCCCAACAGTTCTAAATAATCTGAATGTGATGGCTTACTGCCCGTATCAAAGGCGTGGGCTTAAGCATCATGTACTTTTCACAATAATCTGATCACCACTTATCAGAAAGGTTGAGTACCTGTCTGTGACAGTGATGGGTTGGTGGTTGGACTGGATAATCTTAGAGGTCTTTTCCAATTTTAATGATTCTACAATTCCACAAAATTTGGCAGTGCTTGGTCTCTTCCCCCCTTTACACTCAGTGAAACTGACATTTGAGATAACCAAAACCTTATAAAGAATAAGCAGTGTGGGTCAGGAGGGCAAAGGGACAGCATTTGTGCTCCATGCAGGGACCCAGGACAGAGGACATATGGCTTTGTGCAGACAGGAGCGTGCCGTGGCATGGCAATGTGCAGAGCATGAAGCTGTCAGCCCAGAGATCCTGCCTTCAATCTCGGCTGTCCCTTGGGCTGCAGCACTGAGCCCTACACTGAGCTGTTTGCTGGAGCCTGGTGGTCATGGCCAGCAGAGCCGTGAGAGCACGATTCCTTTCTTATCGCAGTGACAAGTTTGGGGCTATTAATGGCTTCTTTAATCTTAATTTCAATAGGAACCATGTGATTAAAACCGGACCTATCGCTCTTAGAAAGGTTTTTCTTCGTATAATCTTCTCACCTTCAGTAAGCCAATTGCTGGAAGGCTTTCTCCTTTCTCTCCCTGAGCTTGCCTACCTGGGGAAGCCCAGAGAAATTAGTCTTAATTTATAAAGTGGATTAGTTAAACCCCATTAAATCTCCACGTCGACAGCCATCTTTGGAATTAGGGTGGCCTTAATTTAATTTCCTCCAGAGCTTCACCTGGACTTGGACTCGACGATCCTTATGGGTCCTTTCTGATGTGGGAATCACGTCTATGACTACGTGATTCGTTTACTTCAAGCACTCCCCTCATGCCCCTAGCAGACACCCCAGGTACCCCCACTGAGAAAGATAGGAAGCCCCAGGCTGGCCAATCCGTCCCAAAGAGGGGAATGACACTGTACAGCTTTTTTCATAAACAATACCAATGAAACAAACTGTATGTGTGGTTGGATGGTGGAATGTGAGCTGAACCTCACCAGCTGGGCTCTTAGAGGTGACCTGGCTGTCTGCCTGGGACGGAGCACGTCGCTCCCAATGGGACAGCCACCTTGAGCCAGCTGCAGGGAGAAGAGTGGCCCAAGCAATAAAGAAACCCCACCTGAGCACGCTTCCTTGAAAGCAGTAAAAAACACCGTGCCTCTCTCCTTGAGACCATAATTCATCTGAGCAATAAAAGCTGGAGGAAAGGCAGATGCTCCTCATGCTTCCCCCACACCCCAGTCATCACCCAACTCTTCTCTCCTGCTCCATGCAGGCACTGAGCTGCAAACCCTGATGCTGGGATCTGAGACCTGCAGCCCCAGCAGCGATGCTGCCCTGAGCCATGGGTAGGGCGGCAGGGACCGGTGCTGCGAGCAGCTCAGCCTTGCTGTCACCAGCTTCAGCTCTAATGAAAGCCTGAGCTGCTGAGATTAAAGAGCAGTGTCACAGAAGGGCTGATAAAATTGAAAGGATCCATCAGATTAATTACCGGGCTTAAAGGAGCTTGTCCGTTTATTTGAAACAAAAGCCTTGGGCCACTTGCTATTGAAATGATGGTATCTCCTCCAGTATTTCCACTTGATCTTGTACAAGCACCACGTGACATGAAGTCCAACAGAAGCTGCAGCCTCGCCAGCTCGTTAGTGCCAGCGCTCATCAGTCCTTGCTCCAGTCTGGAAGAGAGACCTGGTTGCTTTCCGGTCCCCACAGAAACCGGATTGTGCTCAGACTGTTTGAGGCACTGCATCAATATTTATCGTAGCTTTTGAGAAGAAGGAATTTTTAAGTCTTAAATCCCCTGCCCTGGTGGGGGAGGATAAAGTAAATGCATAAATAAAAGATCTAGGCAGTGAACCTTTTAACCCTGCAGCACTATTGATTCAGGAGAGCAGAGCTGGGGAGGAAGGCGATAAATATCAGGTCTCTGGATCCTGAGCCTGTGGTTCTGAATTGAGATCACCCGGGGAAAGGCCAGGCTGTACCTTAGCAATTGTGTGCAGGTGGCACCAGCGATGCACCCTGAGACCGAAAGGTGAGGAGCAGCTGCGAGATGTGATGAAACCCCCAAAAATACATTTCTTATTATAAATATCAATGCTCAGAATCAATTCGTTACTGCCTGGAAGCCGGAGGTGCTCTGGAGCCCTGCCTGTACCTCCACCCTGTGTCCTTCAGGATTATTGCTTTTCATTGGAGATGATGGGTCAGGGAAAACTACATCGTGTCCCTTCATATATGGTATAAACAGAATGATCGATGTGATTTAAAGGTGGATAAATGTGAGATCTCAGCACAGACCAAAATCCAACCTGAGAACACTCCACTGCATCCCATACATCGTACTTTGTGACGATGCCCACTAACATCAGCGTGGCTTTGGGCACAGGATGGTCATGGAAGGACAGCCACATTGCTGCCCCAAAAGCTCACCCAGAGCCGAGCACCACATGGCAATATGAAGCAGAGCTGCATGGCTGGGAACTGCCCTTGCTTACCTCCAGGCAAGCAGCAATCATATTTTTAATCTTCCATATAACTTGCTAAATTTATACCAAACACAATAGCATGCATAGAAAGGGGGATCTAAGTATGGAAGTCATTGTTTTAGTATAATTGGCCTCTTAGATTAAAAGACTCTTATGAAAACCTTTTTTCTGAGAAGCATGAAAGTGTAATTACGGAGTCGTGGCACGTGACAGGTAATGCTCACAACTCAGGGAGTTAACTCTTCCCTGCGCCTTTCATGGCTCCCACTGTGGCTGCACCAAGTGTGTGGGCCTCAGTCTGTGCTCCAGGATGAGTTTTCCCAAAGCACATGCCAGTCAGGCTGCCTAAGAACATAAAAAAAAGCCCAACCTGTTGCGTAGCAGGGACTTAGAAGAATCCATCTCTTCTCTCATCGGAAAAACCCTTAGATGCAATTAGAATTAGCTTTTTCCTTTGAGCATCTGAAGTGGGTTTAGTGATCTTGGCATCACCTGGTAGAGCTCATATGGCTCAGCAACGCTACTGAGCAAACATGGAACAGCCTGAAAGGCTGTGCTTTCATGATTACATTTAAATCACCTTTAAAACATGCTCAATGTATTGCTGATGGCACTGGAACAGGCTGCCAGAGAACTGTGGGTCTCTCACCCCTGGAGGTGCCCGAGGCCATGGATGGGGTCCTGGGCACCCTGAGCTGGTGGGAGGTGTGCTGACCATGTCAGGGTGTTGGAACTGGACAGGCTTTTGGGCCCCTACCAACCCAACAAATCCATGGCTGTATGATCATTTAGGTCCTTCCAACCCAACCATTCCATGGTTCTATGATCTTTAAGGTCCTTTCCAACCAACCATTCTGTGGTTCTATGGTTCCATTGAATATCAAGGCGCTACACAGCAACCCCAAAACTAATGCAAAAGGACAAGAGCAATTCCAAACTTAAATGACTAATTGCAGAGGAAAGCAAAGGACAAAGGCACTCAATAGCTTACAGTACATTTTTAGTAACTCAGCTTTTTCCCCCCTTTGCCTTGGAAATCAATACCTTTCCCTAACCCGGCCTTCTGTCGGATTAAGCAGAACATGAAGCTGACCTGGCTGTGTAAGCATTTATTTTTAATATCCTGCCTGTCGCAGTCCATATATTAGAGGTGACAGTCAGAGCCGTGCTCCCATGGCCTCCTGCCCCATGTTTCTGGCCCTGCTTTGCTGCACACAGGTTCTCCCAGAGCTGCTTACTCACAGCAGCACCACTGGTGTCCCCTCTTAGAGTCCAATGCCTTGGGCTTTTTTCCTGTTCCGCCCATTTCTGATTGTGTAAAAAGATGATTTAACCCATTTATTTGCCCATAACAGAGAACTGCATCCCTTGTGCATTTAACACAGAGCTGGTGAACATCAGGTGGCTGCAGCTTGCAGCTCTCCTTGCCACATAGAAAGGAATCAGAAGGTTAATATCTAACATTTATTCATCACAGTATCATTTTTTTCTACTGAGCAATATGACAAAGGCATTTGAGATAACCAGTTTTGCCATACTCCCTTTAATTTTCTCACATAATTTTCAACGTAAGAAAAAAAGGAACCAGTAAATCAGACAATTAATCATTCCAGCCTAGGAAAGGCCCAGTAAATCACCCCAGTTTTATATCTCTATTTTTTTGAACTTCTGCCCGAGAGCCCAGAGATTGAGTACATGTGCTATTCATTTGAAAATAGGCAGTTCACATACTTGGTTAATGACCTCAGCTCCAATCTCAGACGTGCAGACCCAGGTGCGGCGTGTAAAGAGCTGCAGACACGGCAGTGTGGGGCAGGGATGCAGGGAGATGATGTGTCAAAACAAATGTCAGCGTTTGGGATTCATTCTGCCCAGCCCCAGCATGCACAGAAAACTGCATGAACTGAGAGAGATTAAACCAAGGGCTGTTTCCAGGGGCTTATTTGCATTTACACTAATTAAGATGAGAAAGCACGTTGTCCTAAATCACATTTTATGACCTCAAACCCATCAGCAGCCCGGCCCCACCCCACTCCCAGTTTTGGGGCAGCTGCCCACAGTCCCAAAGGCATTCCTGCACTTTGCACCACTCCGCCTCTTTGATTTTCTTCAGCTGAGCCTCCAGAACTGAACACAGCTGAGAGGAGCTGCGGAAATTAAATAAATTCTAAACAAACAGCTTATTGATATATTGCCTAGTAACTCGAAGCCGAACGTAACCTCAGAAGATCATTATGCTTTATTCTCTGCTATAGATTTTCACTGCTTCCCCGGCTTGAATTCAGTCTGAAACAAGGAGAGCAGGGATGTAAGGAGGTGGAGGATGAGGAGAGAAGAGATGTAAGTTGTCTGGTTTTATTTTAAAAATAGTCTTTTTCTTACTGTTCTGCAGTGCCCGGTGCAATCACAGAGAGGTTTGTAAAGGTGTGTGTTTGAAAATCAGTGAATTATTCACCCCAATGGCACGATCCCATGGCAGCTGGGTGGGAAATGCAGCCTGCGATCTGGAGCAGCTTGTAAAGCTCTGGGAATGACATCTGGGAATATATAATAACATGGAAATGTACTGTAATACAGGCAGAGATGCATCCAGTGCTGTTTTTTAAACAGGAAAGGCTTCCAGTGATTTAACATTTATTACAGAGTGTGAGGAGGGTCCCAAAAAGCCCAAACACCAGTAATTTCTACGGCCATGCCTTACTGCCCTTTGCAGCAGTAATCAGAAATCCTGGTTCAAATGCCAGGCATTTGCAGCAGGAGGAGCTGGAGGGCAGCTGGTGGGAGAGCACCAAGCACCGTGCATTGCATACCATGCACAAAGCACCATGTGCTCCATGCACTGTGCTCCATGCACGATGCACCATGCACTGCACACCATGCCCTGTGCTTGGCACTTGCACAGGGTCGGAGTGGGCACTGCTAGCTGAGTATCACCATGATGTTTGGCCAAAAACACCAGGGTATCACCCACCCACAGAGAAGGGTCTGCTGGATGCTGCTGACACTGCCATTGTGCTTATAGATGATATGCATTCACGCTGTGTCTGTTGGCACATGGAGAAGGAGGCTGTTCCCACACATTGCCCAGCACTGGGATGTTCCTGCTCCCCCAGGTTCACAGGCAGGGCTGGGGGGTCATGTCTCCTCTGGGAGGGCTGCGTTTGCAGGACCTGACAGGGCTGACTTGTCTCCCTGCAAAGGAAGGAAGTTGTTTTAAGCCTAAAAAAGTGGAGCCATCTGGCAGCACGCAGCTGTGGAAATATTATATGTCTCATTATTTATAGTGGTACCTGCACAGAGACGAGGTCAGCTCCTCTGCTCTGTCAGGAAAAAGGCTCTTCTTCTATAAATACAGCTCAGGGTGCTCCCCTCCCTGTGCCAATACATGCATGAGGTGGGAGATCGCTTTGGTATTTGCAGCCCTAAAGCAGCAACAGAGTAGTTTCCTGCTGTGGTCTTGGTACGGGCACTGCTTCGCCTTTAATCAATAGCGAGACCATTATGGACATCCCCCGGGACTGTGGACCCCCAGAGCTGATCTCCAATGGAAATTACATGGTCAGACCTCGGGCTGTGGGATCAGGTTTCTGTTGTTTGTTCCTTCAAGTTATTTCAGTCTGTAGGGAAGGCTTTAATGGAGCCGGCTGTGGTCAGGAATTGCCAGCTCCAAAATTTTGGGATGGGGAGGGGGACTCAGAGCTGCAGGGCTTGGTAGGGGCTTCCCATAGCCAGAGCAGGACGGGACAATACCAGCTTCAAATCCACATTTACAAAGGATGTGAGTGTGGAGATGAGGAGTTCATTCGCTGAACTGATGTTGGGAGGTGTTCCCATGTTTGACAGAAAAGCGTCTTCGAAATGAAAACATTCACTTTTTCCTTTCCCACTCTGTACAAAGAAGTCATAGAATCACGGAATTGTAGAACCACAGAATCATTAAAGCTGGAAAAGGCCTCTAAGATGACAAGTCCAACCCCAACCCATCCCTACCATTCCCCAGCTGCCACATCTACCGCTGCTGTGTTCAGTTTGGGGCCTCCACTACAAGGAAGTCTTAAAAGCTTAAAGCCAAGCACATTCTCCAAGAATAAATGTTTTCTCTTGTT
>JAOWBP010003503.1:26347503-26363676 GCA_028571105.1 Tragopan temminckii
GACATTAAGGAGTGATTTCCATGCACAGCATCACCAGTGCTCACAGCCACAACCATGCTCCGCTGAGCCACCCAGATGGGAACTGAGCACAAATCATGGCAAAACTGGGCAGGTGGCTTGGAAATGCCGACTGATGGGGGAGCTGGGATGGCTCCGTCTGGAGCAGAGGAGCTCGGGAGAGACCTCATCGCTCCCTGCAGCTCCTGAGAGGAGTTTGGGATGATGGGGGATCTGTCCCTGCTCCCAGATGACAGCAACAGGAGCACAGCCAGCTCCTATTCCTGCTGCACACCGCCCCGCGTCGGCATCGATCTATCCAAGGCACAAACAAAGCAATTAAAAATCGATAGCTGTACAGCTATTAGAGAGCGGAATTTCATTAGGGTTAATAATGGCGGAAATTAAGGAGCTCATCAGCCCTGGTGATCTCCATGAAGAAGCCATCACAGGCTTTGCCTGCATCCAGCCTGCCCACAGACCTCAGTTGCTGTGCCAAACACTTAGGATAAATGGCTAGGTATTATTTCCTGACTAATGGTCACCATAATGACTGAAAATCAGACTAGTAGCTGATATGTTACTTGTGTGCCTGGCAGCAGTCCTGCTTGGGTAGGGTAAGTGGGAGCAGCGTGCAGTGTAGTGCTGTGCTGGGGAGGCACAGCTGCTTGGGCTCGGCTTCTCTGCACCTGGAGAGACCTTTTTTTCCCCCAAAACCAGTTTGCAGGTGCTTCCATCTTTGTCGGTTCACATTGGTAGCTTTATCTCTGGGTGACAAACCACCAGCTGGGATCCAGGGTGCCCCCAGGAGAGCTCTGCCCTCTCCCCATTCGATCCAGCCTATGGCATGTCCATCATCTCCTCTCTGCAAGTTGAACGGGGCCTTGGAGGCTGCTGGAAGTCTCAGCAAAGCACTCCAAGCACTCAGGCATTGGCTGTGTTAGTACAGACCCTCTCCTGCACTACTTGCTTTGCTCATCGTTTTCCAAGCACACCGTTGGGTTGTTAATTATAGCCCATGTCTGAGCTGTCAATCAAATCAAGACTGCTTTTTTTTCCTTTTAATTAGAGTCAGCTGGAGAGCTCATTTCAAAACATCTCGTAGGAAGTCTGAAATGCACTTTGTGCCCCAGGAAAATGGCAGTGATGGCCGCCAGTGTGGGGGTCACATACAACCTTAGAGCCTGTGGCAGCATCTGCCTCAGGGTGCATAGCAACGTGCTGCTGCTGTCAGCTGCTGCTTGTAGGGGATGACCAGGGCTTGTGGCAGGAACCTACACCTCTGAGTCACATACCAGAGGCAGTGATTTTAGTTATAACAACTAACGTGAGCCAACATCCTGCTCATCCCCATACCACTATAGCTGAGGACCTCTCCAACCTGCACTGTGTGACACTGGTTTGGGGCAGGAACTGCCTTGGTGGGACCCAACAGGGGCCGCACAGCCCTTCCAGGGCCACCTCCAGCTGTGCTAGGGTGTTCTGCATGCTGAATAACTCTGAGCAGGGAAATGCACGTGTTGCTGTGAACGGGGTATAGTCCAGCCAAAGTGCATGGGATTGCTGAAATGCTCACAGATGCGTACATGTTTGCGCCATTTTTCTGGATGCAGCACTGTGATTGCAAATTAATGAGGTGACCTGATTTTAATTGGACTAACCTTTATGGATCAAACGATAGGCTTGAATATTTGCTTACCTTAGCAGACAGAAGGAAATGGGAGTCTTTTGCATAGTTACAATTGCCAAGGAAACCACTGCTGGTATCCATGCTGGGCATCTCCTCAGCTCCTGCTTGTGGTGCTGGACAGCCCTCTGATCTTGGAAACAAAATGCTTCCAGTCCAGCCAGATTGCTTCAGCATCTTCACCAGTGAGAGCAGTCAGGCAGTGGCACAGCTGCCCAGGGAGTGGTGGTCATCATCCCTGGGGCTGTCCCAGAGCCGTGGGGATGTGGCACTGAGGGATGTGGGCAGTGGGCATGGGGGGGTGGGCTGGGATTGGGACTTGGGGATCTTAGAAGTCTTCTCCAGCCTTAATGATTCCATGATTCTATGATTCTATGATTTTAACTTGCTCCTGAATGGCCACATGCAGGGCCAGAACTTGTCAAACACGGGAAAAACATGGGACCCAAGAATACTTCTTGTCTCGTGCTTTCTAACTTCCTGTGCAGTTTCTCTCTAGACAAAAGTGGAGATTGCTGCCAAAATCAGATATACTCAGGGAACTCTCTTGCTTGTAAAACCAACCGCTCCCACGTGACATGCGAACATCTGGAATCCATCCCTCTCAGCGCAGCCTTGCTCCAAGCATGCTCAGATATCAGCCCGGAGGGGAATGCATGTGGCTTTCCCAGTGTTGAAGCAGCTCCTGCAGGAAGGGGTTTGCAGCTGATTGAGATTTCAGCAAAAAAAGTGGAAAACAATTAACACTGTCAAAACAGGCAGTGATCAAAATGAATTTTAAACTATTTGACGGCAATTCTTTTGACTTAAGGAGAGAATCTTGCCTCCTTCTTCAAAGCCAAATGGGAAGCACTACTCACCGTGTGCTGGAGCCACAGGGATGCTCCCCCAGGGATGCTGCTTCTTCCTGCAGGAGGTTGGGGTCAACAGTGACCCTGGATGGGATGAAATGGGATGCTGAGCCTGAGCAGTGGGACTGGGTTCAGGCAGGGTGGGAATCCACTCTGCAGTGGTACGTGGGCTCTGCCCTGCAGTAACTGCCCATGCAGGTGTTGCTGACAGTTTGTGGGTTGATATGTTGATGTTCAGTTAACAATTTATGGGTGGATATACTGATACTCCACGTAGGTGATGGCGCTTTTCGTCAGTGTCAGATCAATGCATGAATCCCCTACCATGCACCCACAGAGCATCACCCCGATATTTAAGGTGAGCATCTTTAAGGTCCCTTCCAACCCAACCATTCCACGGTCCTATAATCTTTAAGAACCCTTCCAATCCAACCTTTCCGTGGTTCTATGATCTTCAAGATCCTTTCCAATCCAAGCCATTCTATTGTTTTCTGATGCTATACAATTACAATCATCGTGCTGGTTCTCACCAGTGGAACTGTGATTACTTTATTCAGACAAGCGGCTCTGTTAGGTGAAGCCAGGATGTTCCCATTTTTGCACACCTGAGTCATTGAGAGCATTCGCAGGCACAGTGCAGAGGGCTCAGGAGCCACACCAGAGCTCAGAGCAAGCTCTTCCCTGTCCCTACCTTTGCACATTTCCTTTGTGCTCAGACGCACGTCCTGCAGCCCTCCCAGCTGACTGCACACAGCCCAGTGCTGTCGGAAATAGCCGGTGAGTCGGAGGAGAGCAGCCCCACGAGGGAGGCATGGGAAGGGAGAGGAGGAAGAACACCTGCACTGCCGGCTGTTTCCCAATTAATATTTAAACATTTTATACAGATCTGGGACCCTCCGAGCAGAGTGCTTTGCAAAAACCCAGCAGTGATTTAAGCTGGAGCTTCCCCAGCTCCCCGAGCAGCTTTCACGTGCACCAAAGGCAGTGCCATGCTCTCCCCCCTCCCCAGGCACAGCAGTGAGTTCCTCCTCTGCAAATTATTCTCACATTAATTAGACTATGCTAAATGAAGAGTGGGATCTGTGTGCAGCGCAGCAGGGGCTGGGGGAGGCACAGCAGCCCCAGTAACACACAGGTGGCTGCAGACATCCACAGGGCTTCCATCAACCAGCACGGCCCTGGGGTGTGCAGGAGAAGTGCCAAGGGCCATCCTTGAGGGGCACTTTCTTAATTATATTTAATGAGATGTTGTGGCTGCTTAAGAGAGGCAGGATGGGCACTTCCCCCAGAGCCACACGGACAAGGGGTGAGGAGGGTGAACAACTCAGAACTGTAACCATCAGCCTCATGGAAACGTACAAATTGCAATGGAAACACCAACAGACATTACAGATTCCTGTTTTTCCAAGTCTTCCACTTGCAGGACAGGTTGCTGCTCTGCCTTGCTGAAAGTCCCCAAACTACTGCCCCAGTGCAGAGCCATCCAGCTGTGCTAGGAGGGCCTCAGGCTCTGACCTCACACAACTTCATTTGCAGATGGGCCCCAAACACAGCAAAACCAGTGCCCGTGCAACCAGCACTCCCAAATATTCGCAGGAATGGCTCACATTCCTCCAGCACACAAGGATTAGTAGTTTTTGCAGGGTGATTTGCTCAGCATTTCTCCTTGTTGTATCCTCTAACTCAGGACTGGTTCTGCTCAGCATATCATGTTCGTGGGGAGCAGTACCCTTGCGGCAAGCCCTGCTCTCAGCAGCTGAGAGCTTCAGTTTTGCTCTGGTTTATATCCCCCAAAGCCCTTTAACAGCTCGCACATTCCTTTCCATAAAGCTTACCCTTACAGCTTACCCTTAAATCAATTTACGGCTCAGCTGGAGCGAGAGCAGCCAACACACCATGCAGAATCGCAGAGGGCAGCATGCCTCGACCTTCTCCAGTGCCGCCACTGCACGGGCACTGCTGAGCCTTGGGAATAGGGCATGGGGCAGCATCAGTGCTGTGCAGCAGGATGGGCAATGCACTGCTTTCCAAAAGCAGGCTCCATTTCACCCAAATTGCATATTTTGTGCCAAAACTGGCCTGCAGAGAGGCTGCCAATTGCTCACTTGCACTGCAGTGTCTACAAGGTCCTGTTGGCAATGGGACTGGTTGGGATCTGGGGACAGAGACCTGAGTGACCTCTGCTTGCCAGACACCACACTTCAGCTTAATTAATAAAAATCATTGATAAGAGCACTACAGGAGGAGCAAAATACACTCCGCACTATAAGCAGCAAAGCTTTGGGTGGAAAAGTGTCATTTTGGGTTCCTCGTTCTTCACTCCTCCAACCAACAGTAAAAGGAAAGGGAAATAAATACCAGAGGGGACACCTGCCTGTCGCCCTGTCCTCAGCCTCCCAGCCCAGCCCAGCCCCTTCTGATTTCCATTTCCTGCACTGAAGCAGCAATCGTGTCCCCTGGCTGCAGCCGTTGGTTATGCAGTGATGGATGTGCACAAACATGAAGGAAGCACTCCCTGTGCCATGGGTTTTTTACTTTTAAAATGCACTTTTTGAAGTCATAACATTTCAAAGCACATTTACAATATGTTTGCAATGTGGGTAAAAAGATTACTTTAGTCTCCTGGAAAATGTAATTTCCCAGTAATTGGTGTTCTCCTACAGTAGCTCATATGCATGCATTAATCCTCTCCTCCAGCCTCGCATGTGTTTCTTATCCCATGTCACACAAAAGCATGCTGTTGAACCTCCCCAGCACCTCTGCTATCCAAACTGCTGGAAACTCCTGGCAAAATCAGATTTCTACATGGGCAGAGTTTCCAATTATCCATTATATGTTCTGAGATCCAGCTCTGTGCCCCCAGCACAACTCCCAGCACATCACAATTCACAGAGCCCCCAGTTCCTCACTTGCAGCAGATCTCCCGAAAACAAGCTAATGTTTTCCAGAAAGGCTTCACCTCCAGGATAACAATGGCTTTGTCCATATCACGTGTGTAAATTCTTAACAGTGAGTTACTTGGTACTTTAAGCACCATATATTTATTCCATTATTGCATGGACACTTGTGATGAATGGGTCTCTGCTGCCTGGCACGAGGGGCAGGTTGGGGTGGGAGCGGTGGGATCTCCTGCTCAGACCTGGCCCTTCTTCTCCCAGCACCACCCATTGAATCAGTACCTCCAAACCTTTGGGGCATTGTATCGATAATTAATTCAGGAGTCCGTATCATTCAACGCAGTTGTGTTTTATGGAATAATAAAATACAGAGAGGGTAAAAATCTATTAACACAGCCATAGTCCTCCTGCTGTCTGCACAGGATTGCTCCACACAGGGCGTCTTTTCTCCACTGCATGCTTAAAATTCAATTTGCAGTGCAAAGGCTGATGAACATGCTTTGCAGCTGCTATACTTCTTTTTTAGGTAAATAAGCAGTTTAATTTCTGTCGCATCAAGAAGGTATCGTGCTATCAGTGATTCCCCAGTAGCAAACCCTTGGCACTGCGCTGAGCAATGGCACACAGCACCCTCTGGTGCTGCTGCGAGAAGCATGAGGGTGAAGGAAAAAGGAGCTGACCCAAGGAGATGGGAGGCTTCTGCCTCCTACCATGATGGAAAGGGATAGCAGGAAATATTCCGGACCTCACAGGTGCACCTCACTCACATGCAAGCTGCCCATCCACACTGACAGTTTGATTTCGTACACCGCGGGTTTCTAAGTGAACAACTTGGGGATGTTCTGGTGTCCAAACATCCCAGCATATATTCTTCTATACGTGCTGCTATAACAGACTGCTGTGCTGAGAGCTGGGGCTCAGGGAGAGCCAAAGAATAGCGAAGAACCGCTAAGGACTGCAATCCATGGGCTGGTGCCCACCCTGCCCTCCTGCCCCCGTCCCACCGGGAGTCACTGCCTCGCCTTCTGCTTCACCCTGACAGCCTCAGCTCAAAGGTCAGCACCCAATTAACGAGGTTTCTGCTCAATTGTCTAATCCCCTGTAATCTTGTTAGGATGGTCCTCCGCTCCGTCTCTTCCTGCCGTCTCTTTCTCACTGTTTTCCCATTCCTTTCTCCTCTCCTCTCCCTTTCCATTTCCTTCACCTCCCCCAAGCACCCCTTTCTCTCAATTGTGCTAAGGTTCCGCATCACCTCAAAGGTTTCCCCCCCCAGTCAGAGATTTAAGGATCTTTTTCTTTAGCTGCATTCAGAATTCTCAGCACTTCTGTTCTTAAATGGCATTTGAAACGCTTCCCATTTCTGCATGTCTCTCTAAAAGAAATCGCAGTGAAAATACTATTTGTTTTCAAGTTGACTTCCTATACACTCAAAACCTTAACTGCTCTTTTATCTTCTGCTTTTTGCATAACCCATTATTCATCTCAGTTAATTCAGAGCCTGCGTACAGGACCTCTCCCACCCTCTCAAGACCTCTGATTTACATTTCCCAAGGGCTCTTCTTTTGTTTGGGTCATTCTTCCCACCTTAGATACACAGAGGGCCTACATTCACCCTCTTGTTGTACCTCTCTCATAGGTGTTTATGAACTTCTCCTTAGCCAAAATGGGAAACGGTTCTCCAGAAATAAAACAGAGCAGGATTATGCTGTGAGCACTCTTAGGATGTTGGTAGTGTTGATTCCATCCCTTGCCTGGTGGGATTTTCTCAACCGCAGGAGAAACACGCTATAAAAAAAGGCAGAGTGTAGAACAAAATTGGAAGCCGCGAATCCTCAGCTATGTCATTTTTGTGTCAAACTGTAAAAATCCCAGGAATTATCCATCTGACAGTAGATATTCCTACATCTGGCAGCCAGGAGAGAAGCTTAATAGCTAGGTTGCATTTACCCACAGGAGGTCACGTGGCAGCTGCATGCGTGGGGCAGTGCTGTGCTCTGCATGGGGAGATTCTGCTGCCTCATTCCTTTCAAAAAAAGCAAAAAACTGCCCTAAGTCACTCTTAACTTGCAGCTTCGTATGCAGTATTCAAACCTGAAGAGCAGAGTCAGAATTACAACTGGATCAAAGCCCTGGTGAGATGCAAATGCATCAGCTCTAACCCTAAAGATATCCATGCTGGGGGTTCTGCGTGCACAGAGCCTGCCCTGCTGTCTGTCCCTCCTCCTTCTCACAGCCCTCTCCCCACCCTTGCTAAGGGGAGAAGCAGAAAAGTGCTGGTGTCCACGCTGTGGAAACAGCCTCCCAGACAGACCACCCTGCACTGGGCTGGCTGCTTCATTGGGGACCACATCATTCATGCCCTGTGCAGCAGCAGGGATGGCATTTCACCCATCACACCGAGCTCGAGCCATTTGGCAGCGGCCTCAGCAAGCTTGTGATATACATTCCTCCTTGTTAATGGAGGAAAGCCTTAATTAGGATATCAAATTTCAGGAAAACACAGAAGAGGCCAATCCACTGAGAGGTCTGGGGCTCAGTCTGACCAAACGTTGACGACACCGGGCTGATGTGCCAGGCAGCACAGCTGTGGTCATCACAGCACTGCGGTCACAAAGAGCTCTTTGGGTGATGGGCGGCCGCCTTCTCCCAGAAAGCAGAGGGAATTGGGACAAACGAAGGCACTGAGGTCATAAAAGAGGGATCTGAAACAGAAACGCTGCCTGGTGCCTGCTGACTGGTCCCCAAGTACTGGAGCATCACTTAGTTTAGCTAAATGAAAGAAAAAAGAAAACTAAAAATCCTCCCAAATGTCTCTATTCCCAACCTGAGATGCATCTGTCACGCACAGTGCCATTGGATGTGATCCAAGGCTTGTCCTCCCTTTTCTTCCATCTCCTAACTGCAGGTCAGAGCATACCCAGGCTTTGACTTTCTTGCTCCCAGTGGTGTGCAAACATTGTAATTTGAACAGTTTTCTGCTGTAACCTTTCTGCTCAGAGGCCCCATAAAGGGACCAAGGTGCAGCGCTGGGGTAGGACCTTTCTGCAACAGGCACAAAGGTTGGTGCTTTCTCACTCTTCTTTCTTGCTTTTAAAGTGCACTGCGTTAATGTTTACAACTATTTAGAGAAAAACACTCCATTTGCCCTAAGAGCTGGTTATGGGCCTGTAATGATGAAATAAAAAAGCAGTGATTTCATCCTGGCTGTGGGCAATGGGCTCAGCCAGCCCATAAAGCGGTCCATCTGCAGGCAGGGAACATACAGCGAGGAGAGACAGAGGTCCCAAACAAAATGGAGCACTGAGGGGATAGAAGTGGGAGGTTAGGGGGGATGTGAAGCCTTCCTGCAGCTCCTGGCTTCACCAAGGGTTGGCAAGCTATGGGTGAAGCCCAGGCAGAGCAATAGTACCCACATTCCCCTCAGTGTGGTTGGGTACAAGGAACAATTCCTTCTCCACAGGGCAGTCAGGCAGTGGCAGGGGAGTTGGGGGGGTCACCATCTCTGGGGTGTCCCAGTGCTGTGTGGATGTGGCACCGAGGGAAGTGGGCATGGTGGGCTGGGTGTGGGGATCTAAGAGGTCTTCTCCAACCTTCACTCTCTGCAGAGCTCCTTTCCAGCAGCTGAGCCCCCAGCCTGTACTGATGCATACGGTTGTTCCTCCCCAGGTGCAGGACGCTACACTTGCCCTTGCTGACCCCACTGGGTTGCCCTCCACCCAACTCTCAGCCCGCCCAGGTCTCCCTCAATGGCAGCACAACCTCCTGGGGTGGCAGCCACTCCTCCCAGCTCCGTACCATCTTCTGTGCCTGAAGGTGCAGAGGGGCTCAGCCCCTAGGCTCCCACCCAGATTTGAGGCAGGGACCACCTCCAGCATCGTGCAGCCCCAGAAATGCCTTCTCAGCATAACATTGAGCTGCACCTCTTTCCAGTAATACCTGCACGCAGAGCAATTGCATCAGAAACGATTTCCCTCCATCTCAGTAAAAGCACATTAGGAAAAACTTCAATTTCTAAGAAAATGACTTGACAGCTGTGTTGAAATTACCTCTGGTAATTTTAACCAAGTGGAAGCTTTTATATTTGATTGCACCAAAAATGTAAAGCGTGTCACTTATTAAGCTTTCATATCTGACAGGCTGGTACCCGATGACATCCTTACAGCAATCTGGAGTGCAGGCAGCTAATGTACCTCAAAATTATTAGGGACTGTAGAAAGTCATTACATTTGAAATTAAATGGGCTCTTGGTTCTTGAAGGCATCTCCCACATCTCCCTCTCTCGTCCCTCGATGGTGATAACTGGCCGACATGCCCATCATGCCTGCTTTGCCCTAGGGGGGGACCCATGTGCTCCTATTGACCTGCAGCATCGGGTCTTCATCCCCCCCAGCAGGGCCTGGCTGCGACCTCGGCTCCTTTGGCCCCATCTCAAAGGTGGACCCAAATGCCATGCAGGAAGCTCTGGCAATCCCCCATTTCCTACCTGAGGCTTTTGAGCAAGAAACGTCCAGCAGCACATCATAAGGTTCCCATCAGGGAGTGATTGCAGGGAGGAAGAAAACCTTGCTCAGTCTATTAAAACCCACATAAAAATAAATATGCAAAACCCGCTGAAAGCATGAGGCCTGTAAAATGTTTGGGCCGGCTTAGACAGCCTACAAATGGCACAGTGGTGTGGCAGTGGCTTTGTACACCAGCAGGATGCTGTGCCACCTATACCCTATGATTCTTGCTCACGTTCTGGCAATCCCAGCCCAAAAAGGGAGATGGGCACAGCCATACAGTGTTAGAGGTGGGCTGCAGTGGTGTTGCCGTTGCCAAGTGGTGCTGGGGGCTTGCAGAGCTCCTGGGAAACCTCAGTTCCCACCTTCGTGCTGAGCTGTGTCTTTGCTTACCCAGGCACACCCATCCCTTGATTCATTAACGTGGTAACGATCTCAGGGTGAGCATTAATGGCCGCATCGCTGCCAAGCATCTGGCTGAGGTTAACGGCTTCCACGCGGCAGGTAAGCACTGCAGAGGAAAACATAAACGTGTTGTAAAGAAAACCCAACCCCTCAAAATAAAACTCGAAGAACAATAAAACACAACGGTTGCAATGTAAGCACACCCTTTTGTGCTGCCCGTCCTGCAGCACATATGGAGTGGGACCGCACTCCATACACACGGGTTGGTGGTAATAGGGTGGGATGAGCAGGACTTGAGGACTTTGGCTGTTAGGAATGATTCATTCTGCAAAGAGCAGTCAGGCAGTGGCACAGCTGCCCATGGAGTGGGGGGTCACCATCCCTGGGGTGTCCCAGAGCCGTGGGGATGTGGCACTGAGGGACGTGGGCAGTGGGGGGTGCGTGGGGTTGGGGATCCTTAAAGACTCTGGCCATTACTTGCAGAGTAATGAGTGGAAACGTGAGCGTGCCAGATGAACTGAACGCAAATTAATCCTTCCTGCAAAAATGCGTGTTTCGGTGAAGCACGTGAGACAAAAATGCATTAATTCCAGAAACCCAGAATCACAATGGCTGTGCTTTGCCCCCTCCCCCCCCTCTGTGGTTAATGTGCCCTGATTCACCCTCTCCAGACAGAGCCAATTCCACAGCACCTAACTGAGCTGCTGCCCACAGTGAGGATTTGCAAAGGAGAAATCTCACAGCAGGATGAGCAAACTTGTGCAAGCTGGGATAACAGCAGCAGAAACAAAAACCTCTGAGAAACAGCAGCACCGATCACCCAAAGGTCCCAGGGCCTCACATGCCAGAGCTGTACCCACAACTGCAGGCAGCCGCTGGGTTCTGCTGATCTTCTGGCTCATTAGTGGAAACACAGCTGTTTTCTGCAGGAAATTGTCAGCCTCTTGATGTAATCCCAGCTTGGTGGGGGTGGCCGTTTTAATTACCACCTGGAAACAGATAGCAAGTGTTTGCAAGTTGCAATAGCCTCTCTCCTGGGGGAGAGCACAGTGCTTTCTTAACTCTTTAGTGCTGTGACCCAGGGAATTCTTTATTTATTGCTGCTTGCATTTGCCATGCAAAGCTGAGAGGGTGATGGATGGGACTGGCTGGTGCAGAGGCAGCAGCATAAATGTCAGCTGGCATGAAGCTGAGGATTTGAGATCAGCTCAGACAGCGGTGTCAAGGCAGCCAGGTGCAGCTCACTGCAAAGCCTCTGGCACGCTTGTTTTTAGCATTTTAGCTCAGTGCTGCTCTCAGCACGCATGGTTTGCCCCTGCAGGAGCACACACACTTGACTGGAACGGTCTGTATCAGATACAGAGGCAATCACAGGCTCCAGGCACCTGAAATGGTCAGGGAACTAAATTATGTTTCAGCTGTGGTTGTCCATCCGGGATGCCTGCTTGAGAGAGCTGGAAGGGACCAGCCAGGGTGTTGTGTTATCTGTGTGAGCACAGGGCTGCTAGACGAGCAGATGTGCTAACTGGTCCATGATCACAGCAAACACTGCGTGCAAACAGGAGGCACAGTGGGCTATTTTGCACACTAGCATCAATGATGCTGGTTGCGCATCATGAGCAAGACCAGGAGAAGCACCAAATCTGTGAGACAGGCACCAGAGCTAACAGAGAGCAGCCAGAATCCATGGCAAATCTGAAATTTGCCATCACTGCCACTCACCTGGACACCACACAGTAAGGAAGGCCAAGGATGCTCTGCCAGCAGAGACATCGCCCACCTGCCTGAACAAAACAGCTCCAAATGCGGCATGAAGCACCACATTTTCAGGCCTGTTTCTGGAAGCACAGATAGAGCTGTATGAAACGAAGGCTGCTGTCAGCTCCTGTGCCGCTTGCATCTAAATGAGCCTCCCCAAAGGAAGCCCTCTTCCCTATGTAAATAGCAGAGCTCGTCCCCGCAGGCCTGTTTCTGCCCTATGTAAATACACCCACAGCCCCTCCAGGCCTGTCAGTGCCAGGCATTAATGAGCCCGCAGAACCGTTTCTTCTCTCATTTCGTTTGGCAGTGCAGATGCTTAAGTCTCTCAACGCGTTATTCAGAAAGTTTGGAAAATGTAAAGTATGCCCGAGAGAAATGCCAAATCCCCCAGCTCGTGGGGGAAGTGTTCGTGTAACAGAGGGGGAAAAAGAGCTCTCGGCGGTGTTTACTGTGTGCATTACAGTTTTCCAGTTGTTAAGAACTGGCTGTATCCATGCAAGAGCAATCTGCTCATAAAGAGAAGCTCCAGACGGTGCTAAAAGAGATGGATTTCTGCAGAGTCCCAGCACGCAGGGCATGGCTGCGTGCAATGCCAAAGAGAGAGGTTGCTTTACTGTAACGCTGGGTACTTTGCCAGTACCCACACCAAAATGAAAGGCTGCTTTTTTAAAGCATGTCTGAAGTGCAAGTTGAGCATGTGGACGTGCACCAGTGCTGCTCACTGGCTGCAGTGCCAGCCCCAGCACCAGCAGGGCCGTGTGGGTACAGGGTTGCACTGGGTTGCCCCTTCCCATGGCATCCTTTGTTGCCCATCTGTCCGTCCCCGCTGACCCCATCCCCTCCAGATATGCTGCATCACCACCTATGGAAAGGATTTGTCAGACTTCTTCTCGCACCACAACCTCACGTTGCATTTCTACAGCAAAACTGAGATGGTTTCTCCATCCCTGAGCTGCACAAAGAGAGCAGAACTTTGTTTTTCCAGTATCTCATACCACGTTTTATTTGGGTAAAGCACTTGGCCTGGCTGGTCCTGCTCTGGACTATGGCCATTAAACAGGCAGTAGCAGTGACGGGAGGGGAAATCCACCTGAAAAATGGCTTAAATCCAGCTGCTGCCATTAGAGGCAGTTCTCCTTCTTCACTCAGTTACTCTGAGATGTTTTTCTGAAGGTCATTAATGGGTGTCAGGAGATGAAGGAAAGCTGTGCGAGGCAAAGCAGAAAGAGACTTGTTTTTCAGCGGACGTTCTGCAAGGGAAAAAGTAAGTACAACCAGAAGGGGCTCCAGCAGCTCCAGGTTGTTGTGCAGTTTTGACTAAAGAGAGGGATGGAAAAGGTCCTTTTGTCAGCATCTGTGGCAGATTGAAGGGTAAAAACCCAAACGCCAAAAAATGAGATATTTTGAATGACGTTGGGCCACACTCATAGATGTTTTCCTGCGTGTAGGCAAGCAGTCAGCAGTGATAGCTTGGAGAGAAGCCACATATCCTGTAAACACCCATCAGCCTCTCTGAATGCGATGGACAAAGTCACCACGGAGATGTTGAGCAACAGAGAAGGAATTTTTTCAGTGCTATCTTGGCCCTGCTCGGCAGCTGCTTTCCTCTCTTGCACAAGATGTTCAACAAAACAGGAACGTGTGTGTTTGCTTGTGGGAGCTTCCTGAGGGCCGGATCGGAGCCAAGTGAGAGCCTCAGCGCCTCCGGATGCACAGAGTGCCGAGCTCATCTCCTCCTGTCCCGGTGGGAGTGCATCCCCATCCACCCCACACTGACTCACCAACCACCCCAGCTCGCCCCTGGCTGATGGCCATGGCACGCTTTCATCACAAGTGTCACGCTTTTGGGTCTCCGGGGTGGCCAGATGGAGATGGACGAGACTGATAGTTGTCTTGAAGAATCAGTCATGGAATTTTCGTACCTATATATATGTATTTAATAAGATGTCTCCCTAAAGCAGCACTTCTTCCTTAAGAAAACGTTGCATTGCAGCCTTTCAATAGACATGACAGGTCTTTTGTATTAGGTGTTGGTTTCTTTTTTTTTCTGAACAAATGCATAGAGGAAGTTTCAATGCAATTCAAACATTGCTGAGGCAGATTGGATGGCAACAATTATACCTGTAAGAAAGATCTTCCAACATACCGTCCAACCCCCTTCCCCCATGCTTTGCAGGCACCTTTTACACTGCATTATTAGATGTGCAGGTACAATGGGGAGTAACAGAGGCTTTGTCCACCCTCGGCCACACCAGAGCTTTGCATCAGCGATGGCAAAAGCGCTCCAGTAAATCATTCCTCCTCTGTCCACCTCCCCCACCTCCTCAGGCCAGCAATGAGATTGCTTTTCCACCAAACTGTATAATATTTTCCTGCTAAGGGATGTCAAATCCTCTCTCTAACACTCAGGTTTCCAGACAACAGAAAAAGGCGGATACACACTGACCACAGTGCGGTGCTGCCCTGCCAGGAACAGGGCTGATTCTGCTGATGGTTGTGGCTGATTATTTTATTTTATTTTATTTTATTTTATTTTATTTTATTTTATTTTATTTTATCACTAAGGCTTTGTCTTAATGTCAGTGGGAACTGTGCCTTCAAACAAAATTAGGCGTTGTATTTTTTTACTCCATGAACTGTTACATATCCCCATCTGGTAAAGGGCAGCAAGCGTCGGCACAGCAATAAGGACAAATATTTTGTTGAGGTCCCGGGAGTGAATTCTCTTTTCAAATTAAAAGTGCAAATCTGGTGCTGAGAATACTGAGTCAGCACCGATGGTTTAGATCTAGGAATTGCATCTAATATGCTTTCCCAGATATTTTCCAATATACACAAATATTAAATGCCTTTTTTGAGTGGAGCTCAAGTTATAATAGTGCTTTGCTTGCCATAAAAAGTAACCGTGAGAATAATGGCTGGTAAGTCTCTTACCAGACCTAACACCAATCTGCTCTGCTGTATTTGTTTATCTGTCCACACTAAGGATAAAATCAGACTTTCTTTTTTTTGCTGAACATCTATTGTTTTTCACAGCAACTGCGTCATGGTGGAAGGAAGGAATACATGTTTCACTTACAAGGTTATTCTGCTGAAATGCTGTTTATATCTTACAGAAAACGTGGGTCTATCCTGGTGGACCACAGTGGATGTTTTTACCTGCTGAAAAAGAAGGTTGCTCTGTGGAGTTACATCTAAAAGAGCAGCTCAGACACTCACAGCACATACCACAGCCCCTTGGCTACCAGCACTGACCCTGTGTGGAATGCTTGCTTTGAGCCCTGCCCTTGCTGGGCCACAAGGAACCATGAGAGATGAGAAAAGTGAGGTATTCCAAGACAGTGCTGCTGCAAAATCCACCTGAAATAGCAGCCCCAGAGATCCAGGAGTATAACAATAGATGGTATGTGCTGGTCCACAATGGACTCACATCCCAATTTACTCTAAAGAAATGACATCCAGGTATGGGACCAGAGGCAGCAGATGGGAGACCCCAGGAAACAAGGCAGTGCTGGTGGCAGGGCACCTGGCGGCCTGAGTGCTCAGCTGACAATGGGATGATGGACCAACGAATCTGAAGAGGAGCTGTGACAACTGCTGTAAAACAGTGATAAGTTTCACTCAACTGCAGTCCTCAAAGGACTTTGAGGTTTTGACCTAAAACCCAGACAACAAGAAGTGAGCAGTACCTCTACCAGTGCTGCTGTCAAAGTTGACTCAGTGGATGTAGTTCAGCCCGTTCCTGACCCGCTGGTATTCTGACTGACATCAGTGCTGCTGGTTTATGAGCCCTAAGCATTTCTGCAAGTGCATAGGAAACTCTAGGAACCAAAAAAAACCCCAAACACTGAGACTCTGCAGAAAGGAGAACGGAAGGTCAACACAGACATTAGAAAAGAGAACTCATTTCATTAAAGGTCTGTCCTTCATGGAGAATTTTCTCCTTTATGAGGTCAAAAAATTTCCCATCCTTGCTTAAGCTCTGTGGGAAGCACTGAAAAAGGCCGAGGTTTGGTCAACGGGGAGCAGGAGGGGCCCTACCAGACCAGGCTCAGGGCGCTATGCCCTGCCCC
>JAOWBP010003503.1:26371271-26387219 GCA_028571105.1 Tragopan temminckii
GTTTCATCCTTCATGTGGATCCATGCTGGTTATATGGCCCAGTTCAGCTTGTGCTTAATGGGGTGTAATTCATCTGGAGGCAGCAGAATGTACCTGACTGTGAGAGCAGTGATGTTTTTGTTGTAGGCGCTTATCTTAATACTGCAGAAGCTTGTTAAGTGGTCATAAAAATAATGAGATATTCTTTATTCCTGTTGTACTTATATAAGAAACTTTAAAAAGCGCAGGAAAGTATCTCCACTTCTGTGCAACGATGAACGGGGCTGGTGCTTGCAATTTACCTAATGGCATCCATTAAACTTCATTAGGACTTTGTTAAACTGCAGTTCGGATCATTGACATTGATTTTTGATCTCTAAAACCCGCTCGCAGCAAATCCGTAACTGAGCATACCAAGAGCCAGCCTGCTCTTGGTCTCAGTCCCATTCCCCATGCCTCGATTGTGCTTCATAAATGAGGGCAGGGGTAGGTGGAGGGTCCCCACCTGCAGCCCCTGACGTTAGGAGAGCTGTGGGTCTGCTTGCGAGGCTCAGCCCTGCACTCCTGCTCTTTGCATTGTCGCACTTCAGCCATCCCTCTGCATCACCTGTGTGTGTCACTGCACCACAGAAAACTTCTAATCTTTAAGCTCTAATTCAGCCTCTTCGTTTATTCGCTTAATTCCCTGCATTTATTTTTTCTTGAATATACAAGTGTGGTTCACCCTTCACTTGCCCTGCTAAGCCCTGTGTTTGAAATGAGGAGTGTCTGTTCCTGAGTGCTAATGAAATAGTGATGAAGTAGAAGGGAAGAAAGGTTTTAACATACTCTTTTTCTAGAAAAGTAAACATCCTCTGGCTATAGGAAGGGTAAACTTCCCCTGGAAATGTGTGTGTTTATATGAACAATCTCTTTTCTTCTGGCATTTCCAGATACTAGGCTGGGAGATTTGTTCACTCCCTCTGGGAAAATGACTTTTTGGTAAGTGGTGCAAATGCACGAGATTAATCTTCGCATGGATTGTTTTCTTTTTGGAAAGACACCCCCAGGATTTGTTTCCATGAACCTGAAAGGGATTTCCTCCTTTATCTCTGAGCATTGCTCTGTGGCTCCTTCAGTTCTCCTGCTCCGAACGCATCTCTGAAGGGAACAGATGGAGGAAGTGAACGTTTCCCCGATAACCAACTTGGGTCTAACTCAGCTGCAGCTTAGGGAGCATTGCTGCAAATCTGTATGGCCCAGCATACTTTCCCCCCTCTCTGCAAACTACCAGCTTATATTTTCTTCAAAGAGAGAAATTTATCAATGCTATTAAACTGGGATGTGTGGTTATCCAAACCCACCTGAGGCTGCCAGGTGGGTGTTAATGCATCTCAGTTTTTATTGTCGCTTTTAATATTCTATTGAGGAGGGGCACACTGAGCTTTGAAAAACCATTAATTTGCCTGGAGCGGCCTTTGTGCAACCTGGATTTGTTCCATGCTGGGCTTGAACTTGGAAAAGGACTACACTGAGTGCTGCTGTTCCGCTTAACCGAAGTCCAGCTGTCTAGGTCTTGGATGGAGAGATCTATGAGGAGGAGGTAGAGCTCTCCCTACAGGTCTCCTGGTGGGAGTACAGTGGGCTTGGTGGGCTGGATGTGCTCCAAGCCCTGGCTCTTGGCCACAATGGTCCTCAGCCCTCATCTGCTCCAAAATGTGGTCCTCTGGGCGCTTGCCTTGGGGCCTGCATGCCATATGTGCTAAGTGGCAGGGAAGGAGACAGGTTGCCATCAGAAGTGTATCAAAATCCATGCTTTTATAGGGCATTTCTATTTTGGTAAATATTTTTTCCATCTGGAAAGTGTTCTCTCAGAAAATCCGAGAAGTTAAAATTCATGCTTAAACATAGTGCCATCCCTAATGGACTACTTACTCCATGAGATTCCTCATTTATTGTTTTTTAAATATATGGGGTCATGCTTTTTAACCCTCATGGTTATGAAGAATCTCTCGCAAAAAGGTTTATGGCATTGTGTGTTGCCTATGAATTATTAGACCCTGTTCCTGTCTGGCAGTGAATGAAAGAGCCCAACATCTGGCTGTATGTAAAACCAGATATCGCAAAACTTCCCACTTTGAGGAGATGGGGTGTGTGATGGATGTTGTGATAAAGTATCTCTTTTGACAAGTAAGTCAGGACGGTTGGAGGCCCTTTCTATTAAAAATGTACTGAGCTTAACCAAAATCTCCTGGCTGGAAGCTCGAGGAAATCAGTCACAATGAAGCATGCTGCTGCCACACGATAGCAGGAATGCTTAAAAGCATGGCCTCTTTTGTCCTGTGCTTTATGAGCAAACCACAACTTGGTTCTGCATAGAGGGAAATGGGTCGTGCCCAGAACTTCAGGGATCAGTCCATGAAAACTTCTTCTAAAGCTTTTGTTGTTTTTTTTTTTAACCCACATTCAGGGCCTATTAAAGTCAACAGAAGACCTTCCAATGACTTCAGTGACAATTAGAATAAAAAATTGACGTTAAGATATGTAATATATCAGCATTTCCATGGACATTTCTCAGCATGAGTCATGCAGTGAGACAGAATCCACATGTGATGTCCCTGTCTGGGCTCCCCCAAAAGCTATCTGGTACTGAGGGGGTAAAATTGTTTCTGTAGAGTAGCCTTAGGTAGAGACAGTGGTATGAATAATCGTTCAAGCTATTACATTTTGCCTTGTAATGTATCTAGAGCTAAATCTATTAACTTTGAGAGCGTATTTATTGTTTAGAGCAAAACGCTTCTGCTGACAAATCTGCTTTGGTACTATTACATATTTCTGTCACCAAACCCTTGTTCCTACTTTGCTATTTTGCTAATGTATTTTTGGCCTAGGTCCATGACAAAACATCTATTTGTGCTTTAGAAAAAATAAGAAATTGTTTAATTTTCATATCACGTTGCTGGTAGATTTAATATTCTCTTTTACCATCTTAGGAATAACAAACAACTTACCAATTTGCCACTGACAGATTCCTTTTCTCTTGTTGAAATGACTAAAACAAATGCCTGAAAGCTACATTTTGCATGTGTCAACCCTCTTCCTTTTTAAAGGTAACCTAAAATAAAGACTCTTCACTCTCCTACATGAACTTCAGAAGAAAACATCAGACGTCTTCTTCAAAAGTTAAGATATGAACAGACGAGACACGTAAGATGATCAAAGGAAAATGAAAGTTAGCTGAAAATGCTCATGTGATGAAAACCATAAAATGCTATGGATTCACACGCTGCATTTCAAAGTTAAACCTGCAAGGAAGAGCTTAACTCTTACTCAGCATGGATCCCGTTGCAGTTTTATTCATCAGTGTATTAAAAAACAACAACAACAACTTGGTGTAGGTTGTCAGTTGATTCTGTTTTCCTCTTGGATAAATATTGGTCAGAAGAAATGTGGCTAGCGAGGACAAAGCTGCTGTGTCACGTTGGAAGTCATCCTTCATGATGCATATTTACTGATTCCCTGCTGAATCTTCATTTGCAGCTGCCATGACTTCACAAGGAGGCCAAGGCCACGGCTGATGCACAGCACTGACATTCACCTCTTCAGCTGGGGTAGGTGTAGCAATGGCAGCTGAACTGTCAGCTGGTGCTGAATGATGATTTGTTCAAGATCTGTAGATGAACTGAGCAAGACCCAGAGAAACAGCAACACTCGTGATTTTCTTGAACATGTAGTTTTGTTTAAGATCCACTCTGCAGACCCAACGTTTTATTCTGTCTTCTGAACTCTTTTGACAGTGAGTACAAATCAGTGACTGGGTGTCTAACAAGAGGCATCATCAAGCATATCTTTGAGTATTTGAATGTTTAAGCTTGTATCTTTTTTCATCTCCCTACAGTGGTTCCAAAGTTGCTCATCACCAACTATGGTGATTTACTCAATGAACTGCGAGCTCATTAAAGGCTTCTCCAAAGACAGACAAAGAACTCCCATTAGGTCATGGTAAGATCATCACTCCATCATGCTGAGAGTAATCTCCAGTGTCCTCTGGGAACAAACCCAGCGCAGCTACTCACAGCCTGTTCTGATCAATCTGTACAACAATGTATAGCTGAGGGAAAGCAGAGAGACTCGGCGGAAGAATTCTTTGGGGCAAAATATTCAGCTGAGTAAATGAGCTCGGTGATGGCATACTGGATAACCAACAGATGGGCTGAATCTCTCTTTTGGGAAGGGCTTTTAAGCTTTATTCTTTTTGGTTATGTTCAGTTTTTCATCAGGAAGAAGCTTTGTGGCAGGCTGCATGGAGCCAGTTGGTTCTGCCACTCCATCTCTTGTCTGCCACCAGGTGCACCTGGTTCACTCATCCATGCCGTTCCTTGGGCGATCTGTCAGGAGTGAAGTGACTTGTGGAGAAAGCAACATTTCTTGCAAGGGTGGGCACAAGTGGATGACATTACGGAACAGAAACGCAAATTTAGTTTGAAAGGTCACTGAGACGGGGAGGCTGTAGTGTATGCTTGTCTCGTTGTGCCACATTATGGCCTGACAGTCTCGCTTTAAGCTTGGCAGTCCCTCTGGCCTTCTTGATGATGTGCAGAAGGTGTCCATAGTTTGTGCAGGGCAGCACTGCGTGGCCGTGGCTGTCATCCCTTGAATGAGAGGGCAAAGGAAATGAAAGCTCTGTACCCTGGAGCACTTCTTGAATATTTATTGTGGAAGTGCTAAGCATTGCTATCAAGCTGCCCAGCCTTAAGGGTCTGGAACTGATTTTTCTGCTGATGTTTACTTTTGAAATGCATGACAGGAAACATCCAAAAACACAGATGAAATGTTTCAGTGCACAGTGGTGACAGGGTGCCACGGCAGGCATCCTTGCACAGACCCCATAGCTATCATCACATTCATGACAGCTCTTACCCCTAATGAGCCTGGCCAGCAGCTCCAGGGCTGGCGACCTCAGGGCAGAGTGATGATGGACAACCAACTACTCAGACAAAGACCCCAGAAAGTCTCATCAGCTGAGGACCTGAGGTTTGTGAGCTGCGAGGTGCTGGGGAGGAGATCCAGTCCCACAGTCTGCCTGCAGTGCTGCTCTCTCTACAGCTGAGCCAGGGCTGCCTGCACGCTCCTCAGCCTGTCCACATGCAGGTCTTAGGTCATTTAAATAATTACAAGGGTTTGAATTTGAGCACACCAGCCCTGACCAGCAATAAAAGTCAGGGATGTGTTTTATGCATAGATTGCATGGATAAAATTAATGTGGGTAGAACTCAGACTGCTCTGCTTCGTCCACATTGCTGACCTTCTGCTGTGCATGCTGCATGGCCTGCGGGTGGAGGAATGGGGATTAAAGGTTAAGAAACCTCTCTTGAAAGAGTTAGGGTGCTTGTATATTTAAAATGTTTCCTTTCCTTAGCAATTCCAATATATATTAAAGCTAAAACCCTTCTGAGAGGCAATAAAACGGAGCAGTGGAGAAGATCATTGGGCAGATTAGGAAAAAGAGACTTAAGAGCTTACCCTTGATGCTTTCAGTTTTGTACTTTGTTCCTATTTTACTCTGTCAATCTCTTCTAGTATTTCTCACTGTGATTTTTATTGTGTTTTTATGGAACAGAGACAGAATTGCAAACTACTAGAAGAAAACTTGTTGGCGTTGAGTGGAGGGGGAAGAACATTCCTTTGCACATTTTTCAGTGTTCCTGTTATATATCAAATTTAGAAAGTAACAAGAAGTAGCATCCAGTTTTCATTAATGCTTAGGGGATTTCTTGGTGCATGTGTTTTCATTTCCAAGCATTCACATGAGAGGCAAAGAAGAATATGAAATTCCTCCTTCCTAGCCATCCGTGGGGTACGTGTATTATAGCCACGGAAATCCCTGGGCCTCGGTGTCAGGAGGAGGCTGGTAATCTGCCTTTTAAGGTTTTAAGGCTCTGAAATCAGCAGCAAAGGGAAATGTACTGATGGTATATTAGGACAAAGGGCAGCAACATGATTGCTTCCCGTATGTGAGTGTTCTTGTTGACACAGTTTGGCTCGTGGCCTGTATTAATTTGCTCAAAAAACTCGATGATATTCACATTCTTGGAGGAGCTTTGTGCTCCATCTGGGGACTGCAAAACCTGCTAACCCTGTCCAAACAACTCACATGCTCACGTTGCTCGGTGAGTGATTTTTATGTGTCTTGTCAGTTAAGTATATATGTGGGCTCCCGAGGCAAGGGCTGTGTGTGAGGGTGTCTGGTGCTGTCACTGCTCTCTGGGAGCCCAAGAAGTGTCCTTGAGGAATGGTCACATGAAGCATGTCCTCCCCGATTAAATCACAGCGGTGTTTGGGATAGGTCTCAACTCAGCCTCGTGATTACATCTGTAAAATTACCATGGGATTAATCCACAGCAATTTGTGCATGTACTCCTTAATCTTTTTAAATCCTCATCTCTCACTCAGAAAGGATGGAAGCCAATGACTGAGATAAGATCCCACAGGAAGTCCACCCTGGGGGCAATAGTGTGCACAGTGGGTGGCACGACCCCAAAGTGTGGCCTGCCAGCTGTGGTGTGAGCAAATCTTGGGGTTGTCCATCATGGTGAGCAGCCTTTGGGGCTGTCCATCATAGTGAGCAGGTTCTGGGGCTGTCCGCCACAGTGAGCAGGCTTTGGGGCTGTGGGCCATGGTGAGGAGGCCTTGGAGCTGCCAGCTGTGGTGTGACTGGGCCTCAGATGCTGGGGTCAGGCAGAGCATCCCCTCAGATCATCGCCCAGCCCTTTTATGGCACATCTGGAGCTGTGTGTGGCTCTGCTGAGGCCAGAGGAGCAATCTGTGCTCTCCTTGGTTGCCCCACGCAATGGGATCAGGGAGGAAAAAGCAATATGAGATGTGCATAAATCTGCTTAATTTCCAGAAGAGCCTTCTTTTCGTAAGTTTAAAGACTTCTATACAAGAAGTCCTGCTGATAAAATGCCAAGAAACAAGCAAAGTGCAAGGAAAGGAGGTATATAAGCCATGGGAAGCTTTTGATTTGGCACTCCTTACACACAGACCCAAACTCCACAGTGATTTAACAGGCAGAAATAAATAACTTCTTTGCATATGAGAGAAAGCAGAGCAGTGGCCTTGTGGGCTTTGGAGAGCCGACTAAATATAAACCTTAATGGAAAAGAGGTGCTGAAGGAAACTCCAGGGCTGTTGCACACTGCTGTGCTGGCAGGTGTATGGACAGGATGATGTTAGGAGCCTTTTCTTTCTCTTAATTTCGGTGTTTCTATGGAAACAGATACTGAACAGGAATTGTTCTTTCCTGCCTTTTTCTCTTTCTCATCATGCTTTCATTGGTGGAAAAAAATGTGAAAGTCCAGACGAAAGCCAGAGCACCCAGGAGTGTGTGTCCTCACTGCTCGATCCCAGCTTCATTTTCAAATGTAGGGACGTATAAATAGGAACTCAAAAACCTTCAGTTCATCCTTGGGAAATTATTTCTGGCTTTGAAACAAAAAGTGTCTTCTGTGTGACCGTGGCCTCCATCAGAGCATTGCCACTGGCTGAACTGAAGGGTGCTGCAGGATGAGGGCTCCAGCTGGCCTAAATGTCTCATATCAAAATGACCTGAAGCACCTCTGGTATGGGTTTCAGCTGGAATTTAGATAGGCTCTGAGCATTGTACCTTTATAGTCGCTCAAAGAGAATTTTGCATGAAAACAACTTGGGGATTTATGGATCAGTGCTTGTTGGGGAGATGAAAGCCAGCTGCTTTCTATGGGCTGGAGGTGTTTGGGTCTCGTCTTCATGATAATCCTCCTGTATGAGTGGCATGGGGCAAGGCAGAGTGTGCTGGGGTAGAGTGGGAAGAGAAATGCCCTTATATGGTGCCAGTGCATCTTGCAGCACGGACTGGGTGAAGGAAATGCAATTTTCACATCAGTGATCTTTATCAGCTTGGCTCTGCTTGAGGCATTTCTCATACCCTTGACGGCTGTCACTCGGTTTCGCAGCAGGGTGACACTGGTCTGAGCATTCTTGTAGCTGTTGCTGGCGTTTCCACTGATGGGTGACACGAGCTATATTCCTGTAGAAGGTGGCAAATCCTTCAAGACCGACTCTTCCAGCACCTGTGGGAAATGCAGAATGGAATAAACCCCACTTATTTACAATGTCATTAATCAAACAGCTGCCATGGGCTTCGTATACAGAAGAGACAGGAGGACGGAAAAGAGTGTGGTGAGTGAACGAAGAGCTGGCTCTGCATTTATTCCCGAAACCAAACTAGAGGCAGATCACACCCCAGAGTGTGTCTTAGGTTTGCTTGTGAATAAATCACTTCTTCAAAGATTACTCATTTCAATGGCATTCAGGGGCACAGCGCTGCTCTCAGAAGGACCACATGGTACCATTAACTGTGATGGGAGGAAAAGCTTATCACTGGCCTCTGAGCCACCCTGTGAAGGAAAGCAGTGCTATCTGATGATTCTGAAGTTTCCACCAAATCTCCCCACTCAGTGGCATTGCTTGTGTTGGGCACCTTGTCTGACCTAGGCTGGCCCAGCTCTCAGCTGCAGCCATCTATGTCATTGGTGTCTGCTCCTCCAGCAGGCTGCTGCCTCCAGCCAGGTCCTCTTAAATGAGATGGAGACAGCATTAGAAAAATCTGTGTCTTCATTCCTATAGAAAATAAAGAGTTAATCTTTTTTTTTTTTTTTTTTTTCTGTAATGTCTTTTCTCCATGTGCGTTTTGGCATTTAAAATTAATGAAGAAAGTGAGAAAAAATGTGAATCAGACTACTCCCTCTCGGCTGTTTCACCCGTTCTGGCAAATTGTTGTTTGTGAAGTTGTGTTGTTTGTTTTTTTTATATTATTTTCTTATGTATTTATTTATGATCACTGACATCTCTGATCATGCTCTTCTTGGGAGCTGTATGCTGAGTGGATAGCTGCTTCCTTCAGGACCTGTTCCTCACAACACTCCTCTGCAAGCTGCTTTCCTCCCTTGTGCATCCCTCCTCCAGCCTGTGGGCGACTGACTCAGAGAGTCTGAAGTCTCATTATAGAGTTTTCTCATGCAGTATACTGTTAATTAACGTGTGACTCAACACATTCATGTTAGAATAGAGATAACTTACCATTTCACTTTTGCTTTGCCTCTTCCTTCTCCTAAGGGGCTGGCGTTGGCTGGGAGCGTTCCCTCCTGGTGAACCTTAAATGCCTGTTAAGAAAGATATTTCTCTATTTTCCAGTTTGCAATTTAGGGCTGTTTTGAAAACTAAAGCAGTTAAGAAAATGAAAAAATGGTTAAGGTGAAGTGATTGCAACAAGCGTTGACCTGTGAGCCCAAGGCGAGCATCCTGACAAGGAAAATCACTAAAGCCGTTTGCAGGATATTCATAACACTCCTGCACCCAAATAAGTACAATAAAAACTGCAGAAGTAATCTTTAACCTTAGCTTGCAGCATTGGGGTTATTAAAGTTATTAAAATGTAGTCGTTGGAGAGCTGGGGGACTCCGCTACGGTATCTGCAGCTCATTGAGTCTCATGTAGGAATTTTGCCCGGAGGGATTTTCTCGTTAATGCATATGTTGACTGGCAAATTGCTTTCTGTCTGCAGCTCTGGCTGGATGACGAGCTGGGATGTTTCCATATAGAGGCACTGCTGCTGCTGATCGGGGGGAAGAGGACAGAGTGGGGAAAATACACAAATAATACAAAACCTGTGCATGATTTTGCCTCCTGGTGCTGTAGCCCAGCTATAAATATTAAACGTTGGGATGGGATTTCAGCATGGCCTGTTGGCTCCTTGTGCAGGCATGCTGCAACCTCATCCATCTGCCAGCAGGGCAGCTGCATTTCAGGAAGCAGGACTCCTCTGCTCTCCCCATCCAGCTTCTCCCTCCTGCCATTAATCACACAAATAGCTGACGGGGCAAAAAGGAGTTTGGAAATCTCTATTTGCCCATAGGGCAATGTCAGAAGTGGAGCTGCTTTCTTTTCCCCATCTACAGCCAGGACTTGAGGCAGGGCATAGGTACCATGAGCTGGGGAGAGCTGCAGGTCTGGGAGATGTTCACATTTGGGTGAGAAAATCCTGAGGTTTATTTTTTCAGTGATGGAGAAGGCACCGCCATCTCGGGTAAATTGCTGCCTTTATTAAGAGCTCTTGAGATTGGAAATGAATCAGTTTAAGTCACATCAGGCTAAATGTTGACTTCCAGCTCTGGGAAGTCTTGATAAGTTTGCCTCCTCTCAATAAGTTTGCCTGCTCGATTGAAAAGTGGTCTCCCATAAGATTTCAGAGCACCAAATAAGTACTTGGAAATTATACCCAAGTCACTCGCTAACATTTTCTGTGATGAGAAGATTTATCTACTGAGCTTCAGTCTTTTGCTATAAAAATGTATTTTGAAGGGAACACCGCACCACTTTGATGTACCAGCACCTTGTATTCCTGCCTGCAGAAGGGGGTTGGAGATTTTCCTATAACAGTTTTACAGAGTTCACCTCTCTCCTGTTAACCTTCCCGGTGCATCCAAGAACTGTTGGCCTCGGAGGTGCACTGGGCTCTGTAGCACTTGATCTGGTGCTCACCCGGCTCTCACGTGCCCTGACTCCTGGTGTCTGTGCTGTCTGTGCTCTTAATGTGTGGGTGTGCTGAGTGATGGAGGTGCTCCCAGCTGGGCAGTTTGCCCCGTTATTTATCAGTCTTCCCATTTCTCTTGTTGTCTGCAAGCCTGACAAGGAACAAATTACATAGCTGCGGTAACTCCTGAAGAACATGTTTTCTTGGTTATCCTGTGAAAGCTTTGTTTCCCATTGGCATGATGATCTTTGTAACATAGAATCATATATTTTCTTCCCTGATCCCCGCACTCAAAACGAAATAAAACCCGTCTAATTGCTGCCATCTGAGCTGGAGGACTGCAAACAGAGATGTGAAGGAGGCAGCACGGCTTGGAGCCGTAAAATCCTCAGTGCTCATCCATGGGTCACACCAGGGGAGACACAAATCTTTCCTCCGGCCCACCAAGCAGTGTGCTCAGTGGGAAGGAGGGGCTCAACAGAATATTCTGCCATGAAGTGGAAGACTTTCCAGGGAAAAAAAAGTAAAAAGATACACAACAGTGGAGCTGCTTTCTTGGCTAAGCATGAGGAAAGCTGCAGGAGTCTGTGTTACTTATTCACTTGTGCAAAATGTGCTTAGTTCCACAAATGCAGCGGTGCCAGTACTGCAGGTGTGTTAGCAGGTGATAAGTGCTGTTCACGCGCTGAGTAATGTGCTATGGAAATAAATGACCGCGTTTCAGATGATTTTAAAATCCTGACAGGTACCAGAAGGATAGGAAACAGCCAATGCAAATAGATTAAGCACGGAACCCATGTTTAATGTATGAAAACTCTCTGAAGGCTTCTAAAGCATGAAACTACAAAATCCCATGTGTTTGAGCTGAACCCTTACAGCTTTGGGGATTTTGCAGGCAGAAGCACTCACATTCGTTGCACCATAATGTTCTTCCCCTTGCTTGCAGAGCTGCTGTGATAGACGTGCATTCCTCCCAGCCAACCCTGGACTGCAAGGAGACCGGGCTGCAAAGCAATGGGTTTGGGCAGAGCTTGACCAGGCAGGTGATTTTGCTCTGTAATGAGACGTTGCAGAGTGCAGCTCTCTTCAAAGGGATTTAAATAATGTTGACATTGAATATAAGAATCTTGCAAGGAAATAAAATCCCTCTCCGGGTCTGTTTGCACTTCTGAGGGGAAATCAATGTTCTCAGCTCAATAGCTTCCCGCAGCACTTAGCAGAGATGTGCACATTATTGGTAGCATTGCCCATGAATTTTGTCCTGCAGGTCAAGTCTCTTAAGGACTACAAACATGCAGGGGTGCAGCCCCTTCCTGGCAGGGCGTAGGGTGCACTATGGGGGCACCCCGCAGGTGCTGAAGGAATTGCAGCTCTTCATTAAATGGGAGGAGCCCGTTATGTTGTCCTTCAAAAACAGAAAATTAATGAACACTAATTACAGCCCAGGCCGGAGAGCACTGGGCACTGTTCAGACAGTGGCTGTTGGCTGCATCCCTGTTTCTGCTCTGATATTCCTGACATAGCCATCCCATCCAGCACGTGGTTTCTATTGCTGCTGAGACAAAGCAATGCACAGCGCAGATATTCAAATTATATATTCCTTGCTTGTAAGCCTCCCGATCTGTCTGCTCTGCGGCTTTGCAGGGAAATACCCAGCAATGTGCAAAACCAAGGAGCCCTTTAATGATCCCTTCATTTCCCTTCTCTTCCAGCAGCCAAGAGAAGGATGCCCGGTTCCCCTTCGCTGCACTCTGCAGCTGTAAAAACCACAAGTGAACATTTCAGGCTGGAATTACAACTGGTTGGGCCAACTTCTGCCCTCAGTTACCATAGCATAACCCCAATGAAGCCAGGATTAATAATCTATATTGGGTTTCACAGGAGGCAGCACGTGGCCAGGCACGGCGTGGGGCAGGGGATGGAGCAGAGCTGGGGTGGTGGGGGAGATGTAGCACAGAAACACGACTCAGAAGTAATTTTCCTGTAAAATTCCAACTGCAGAGTGTCACTATAATGCACCGTAATGATGGGGAGGGGGTGTAATTTTAGAAAGTGGTTTTAAAATGCTGTTCTGGAATACATCTGGATTCTCTTAGGAACAAGCACAATCTCATCAGGGACCACTTCAAAGACCATTTCCTCATGGTTAAATTATCTCGTTTGAGCCTGCTGTTGCATGTACATTGTTACATTATGTATGATTTTTGACTGCTTCTAATATGAACAAACGGCGCAATATTCCATTAGTGATCTTCAATTTGTACCGCACCTTAAGCCCTGCAGACAGCACGCTTTGCTTGGTAGACACATGCTGGAGAAAACATCACAGCCCTCTGATCTGACGTTCCACCTGGAGATTCTGGACACCAGCATCAATGGTGTTTTTGTCAGCACACCAATGGTAGGTGGGATCCAACTTATGCAGCTGCAATCTGCCCGTTTCTGAGTGCCCACGCAGAGCATCCCTTTGGCATTTGGCCGATGAGCGCTTCCTCCTTCAGTTCAATCCAAACCTTCTTTTGGTTCAAAGTCACTGGGAAGTCTAATAAATCTACAGGATAAATCTTTCCTTCATTTTCCTCCATTTCTATAGATATGCAATCTTATTTTAAATCCCACCAAAGGATTCCCCTTGTTCATGTATTGCCTTGCAATGCACAGCTCAAGTGCTGGGCCCATCACTGTGCATGTGCTGACACTGACATAGGGTGTAAAGGTTTTACATCTTCAGCTCTAATGGGGATGGGATTTCTGGGGCCTGGGGCATGCAGCAGTGCCAGTGCATTGTGCCTGGTCTCCTCTTATCAGTTTCTCTCACCATGGCCAAACTTGTGCCAGTTGCTGGAGTACGTTGGTGGTTTCAGTTGCTCATTCATAGAATTGCTCCTGCTGCCATGGGGACTGGGGATGGATGGAATGTAAAACAGTCTCCCCGAAGATGTGCCCTGTGCTATGAAAAGGCTTAAAAGTCTTGGCTTACATCATCCTCTGTCTTCTTGGCATATAATTTATCCTCCTTTTTATTCCCTCGTGTGTCATGCATCACGAGGAGCAGGGCTGAGAATGTCACTGCGGAGCTGGCCGAGCTGCTCGCTGCAACACATAAAACCCCAGCTCCTGCCTGGTGCTGCCTGAATGCTGCATGGAGCAACTATGTGAAATAACTCCTGGGGTAGATAGCAGTAATCTGAGCTCAACTGCAGATGAGAAAATCCTGCCTATTGTCCAGCCCTGATGAAATTAAACCCGGCGCCTTGCACAGCTGCTGCCAAACCCGGCAGCGTTGTTTCTTTGTGCTCATACATAAGCTCAGTTCCCTGCCATCCCACGAGGAGCATCACTCTCAGCCCGCAGGAAAGCAAAATCTTCCTTCAGTCTCAGGCAGCTTTGATGCACCCAGTCCTGCTGTTATTGACAATGGTGTATTCTGGGGTAAAGGCCTGGCTTACATTGCTACATGAAAAATTGCGTGTTGTTGTTGTTTCCACCTTCCTTTGTACTTAATAAAACAAGATCTTGGATGTCTTTGTTTCAGGCTGACATGTAAGGGAATGGGTTATTCTCAATTTTGGAAGGGAATGCAATGAAGTTGTATTTCCTCATTATTCAGGGTGATTCAAATGCTGCAGGCCTCGGCGCACATTTATCATCATGCATTTATCATCTCCGGCAGAGCGGCACTTGATCATTTTTACTTCTTGAAACGTGTACAAACGCCTCTGATAAATGCACACACACCAGGAAACCCAGCAGCAGCAGCTGCCCGCACACAGCCAGCACTCACTGCTCGAGCAGCCACCCCACGTAATGCACCCTGCAGCCCTAACCCTGCAGGGATGAAGGCAATATCCCATGAGCAAGAGTAGGAAATGTCACCTCCTGCTGCTCCCAGGCTGTTCCATCCTCCCCTAAGCCAATGGCTCCTTTCTCCCTGGCTCCTTCAGTGCTTCTGGGACGGGCTTAGCTGCCAAAGACTGGATATTGTTACAATTCAGCTTGTTTCGGTTCTTCTTGAGAGCCGAATATCAGTCAAGCATCAAAAATATAAATTAAAAATCTTGCTGTACAAATTTAATTACAGCAAATTTTATCACTTAATAATTTTGTGTGTAATCTGAGTCACTTTTGTATAAATCAAATATAATCATCCTCATAACACACGGTAATTAAATGACTCATAAAGCGACAGCAATTACCTTGCTGCTCTTTGGGAACAGCTTATCTAGGATGGCAAACACCTGGGCTGGCTGAAGTGGGGGGAACCAAGAGCCTGGAGTGGTCCTGGTGTGCAGCATCATGCAATGGAGCATCCCAGGTTGGCCTTGCTGTGCAGCTCTGTGTGATGGAGCATCCCAAAGTGGTCCTGGTGTGCAACACCACGCAATGGAGCATCCCAAGGTGATGGAGGTGCACAAGGTGTCGGGCTGCATTCTGCAGCAGAAGGGCTTCACTGGCTCCATGCAGAGAGAGGATGGGAAAAAACACTTTGTTTTATAGGTATTAAGGAAGATACTTTTACAGCCCGTTGGCACACAAAGCTGTTTTGTTCAATGTGCTTTATCACGCACCACACACGGATCCCCAGCAACTTCAGCTGTGACAATTTTCAAGAATCCAATAAACCCAGAGCAGATCTTTTTTAATTGACTCAAATATAGCTTGGGGTACACATTTGATATCCCAACATTACTTCAGATTTAATTTCCTATGCAATTTTCTAAAAGCTATTTGACTTCCAAATCAGCACCTCCGGCTATGCTTTGTTTCTCTATCATTGGTGGTTTTGGGGGAAGTTTATGCCCCCCAAATTTTGCTACCCCATGAAAATTCATGACTTGTGAATGCTTAAAGAGATTGGATTTCCAGGTAACTCAGAAAGCGGAGAGTGTAATTAAAGCTGAATAGATAATGGAATTTATTTTAGTAGCCAAACTGGAAGTAAGTAGACTCAAATATATATATATTTTCCATTATGATCAACCCAAACCATCTCGTTGTATCTCAGATGAAGTGGTCACCTGGCAGAACGTTGGGGTTCGTTAATCTTGCTGCTTAATCTCTTTTCTTTCTAAAGTGAGGGAATGCTGCTAATTTTAAATAAAGACTCAGAAGGAAATATTCTGGCATTTCTGAAAGATTTTGGTGCTTGCTAAATTCAGCTGGAATTCATGCATCATCTCACTCCTCCCAAAACAGTCTTCCTCTGCTAGTTTTTAATTAATTTCTGCATTTACGCTCTGCAGAAAGCAGTGAGCACATCCCAGGCTTTGCATGAAGCTCTACCAAGCTGCATGATGAAACAATCTGATTTAGGTTAGATATAGGAGAAATTTTTTCACTCAGAGGGTGGTGAGGCACTGGAACAGGTTGCCCAAGGAGGCTGTGGATGCCCCATCCCTGCAGCCATTCAAGGCCAG
>JAOWBP010003503.1:26401612-26418219 GCA_028571105.1 Tragopan temminckii
AGGGGGTTCACTGCTTTTCTGCCAGAGGGGTGAATGGGACACAGACACAGCTTTGCACCAATAGCACCATAACAAGTTATAATGCAACAGAAAGCAGAGCAATAATAGTGGAGTAGCAATGACCTAAGCTGCATTAAGCAAGGACAAGCCCAAATGCAGCAGCTGTGAGCAAAGAAACAAAAGAAAAAAAAAATTCTGCTTACCTTTAGAAGGCCTCAGGTAGACAGGGACCCCCAGCAAGAACCCCTCACCTCTACTGGCAACCCTTAAATGAGGTGTGGGAAGGGGTGGATCCTGGCCCCAGCCCTTCCAGTCACTCAGGTACATTGCACACACCTGAGCTCCCCTGGGTTGGCCCTGCCTTCCCACCAGGTGCTCCATCACTGCTTTGATCAGTGACTCAGCATTTCTGCTACACAAGTGCACTGCGTGTTCCAACCAGCTCCATTCATCTATTCCTCCACGAACCAGAAGCTCAAGTCCAGGAAGGACTTTGTAAGGCTGCCTTGTCCATTCTTGGCCTTCAGGGAGCCTCAGTGCTGGCCAGGTCACTTCATACATGTCTCTCTGGGCAGTCCCTTAAACAAATGTCCCCACTGGGAATGGAGCTTCTGAGATACCAATCCTGAGTGTTGCCAGGGAGGAGGTGTGTGTTGGGAATGCACGGGAATATGTTGTAGGAAAAGAGGGTTTCTGTAAGACAAATGGCCCATTCTTACAGCTGATCCACACACAGATGGTGTCCCGAACTGCAAAAATATGATATCTAAAGCCCCATTTAAATAGTTCATCATAACAGATTGGTGGCTTTTCATTCTATTTTCTTCCAGGCTTTGACAGGAAAATCCCACAAGCATGACACTTTTGTTAAAACAAGAGGTCTCCACTTGGCCCAGGATGCCAGCAGCAGAATGGGCAGCTCCCATCGCCCACATGCTGCCATCTTCCAAGCAGTTGTACAATTACTGCATCCTTTAACTGAACGAGGCATCCACGGCCTCGCTCCTGCTGCTGGCAGGGAATTGGTGCTGCCCGGACCTCGCTCTGCTGCGTTCTGTTGTTTCAGTCTCTGCCATTCAGGCTATATTTGGCTGACAGCAGAATGACAGGTGTATTTTTATGACTGTTTCTTTTAGCTTGACAAAACGCATTCATTGTCAGAATGACTGTGATTGGTCAAATTATCGCATCGCTGCAATAAAGCCAGCAGCATTAGAGTAAATGATGTGGCTATTTTTCCCCAGCCTAAACTGCCCCAAACTTTCCAGCACGCTTTGTGAGCAGCTGTATTTTCTTGCAGGTGCAATTATTTTGGCCATGTCCAAAACCCTGAACGAGGGGCCTGAGAGCAGAGCATCTGTGAGAGGAAGAGGCATTGCAGTGCTGGGGCTGCACTGGATGAGCTCTATTTTCTGGGCTAAAAAGCTGTTTTTTGCAGTCTGTCCCATAAGTAGCAACAATTATATGCAACGGCAAAAACCCCTTCCTACAGTCCTGTCTACTGCCATACTCTAAAAGTGGTGGTTTCTTATTCTAGTTTCATATGTTACCTGCTTTGTTGTATCTAAATTGATTTAACTGAAATGCATCTAAAAAAAAAGCATTTTCTATGTGCGTGTGCTCGACAAAGGGTAGTGATGGTGCGGAGGCAGGAAGAGACCACAGCCACCCCATTCCTGCATTCCTCTCTGAATATTGGTTCCATGCAAGGCCAGAGCATACTGCCTCAGCGTATTGATCTCTCTGAATCGTATTAAGACATGCAGCAGCTCCAGACACATCTCAGGAATACGTTTGCACGCTTTCCCCTATGGTGATTTTTGTCGTTGTTGTTGTTTCTGTTTCTCCATTAAGCAAGAAAAAAGTAGATAAGTAACTGAAAGAACATCCATCCTTCCACCTGAGCTCACTTAAAATACGAAAGTGAATAAAACGGGAATACTCAGAAAACACAAAGTAAATTTACGGCAGGTTTTACCCTTTGATAGGCACAGCAATCTCCCCGTGACTTCAGGGAGGCATTCATGTCTTGGGCAGAGCAAGGTCCTAAAAACTTATTGCTTGTGATCTGTTCTCCTAAACCCATCCAGTCTGTCTAATAGCACCTCAAGGACATAGAGAGGAGACGGTCACCAATAAATAAACGTTACTGATTTGATCACACGATTCTTGGAAAACGGTCATCTCTCCCCCTTGTAAGAGATGCACAAAAAAGATTGACTCAGAAAAGGCAAGCATTAAAAAAATGATTATCAGAATCTCTGAACAATGACCCCCGTCTGTCCCCAGCTCTCCCATCTACACATTTTCCTTAGAAAGTAGCTTGGTATGAAAAAAAATATGGATTAAAACGTGATAAAATCACCAGATGACCTATTACAAATGACAAGGTTAATACTCTCCTAATCAATCACCATACATTTCCCGACACGACAGTTCAGATAGCTGCAGAACGCATTTGTGCATTCATCATGAAGAAGGCAAAGGCTATTCCCCATCTCTGCAGGCCATCTGGGTCTAATCGAGAGCAAGGGGCCCCACCGCCTTCCCGCGCACCATTACCGCATCCTTTCACTGCACAAACTGACGTGTGGTTTTTGTAAAAGCACAGGGGATCTGAGCCAGGATTCTAGAAATGCTCCATATTTCCTCTGGTGCCTAGTAAAGATCATATCTTTGACAAGTTGTGAACTAGTTGTGCTTGGACAGGTCTGTAGCTGGTAGGTGAGGGGGACTGCAGGAGCACTGGGCTTATGACTACATGCCAGTGTTCATAAAATGAGCAGAACCTCATGGATGTGGTCCCACCACCACTCAGTCATTTTGCTACCAAACTTGATCATGAGACCTCTAACAAAATTTCAAGTCATGAAACTGCTGTTGCTTATTGTCTTTTCTGGTTTTGTTATTGTTAAGGTTTTGTCTTATGTAACTATCAGCAGCGCAAGCAAAACAATCCAACAATCATCACCACTTATGTCTAATTCATGACAGCCTTGATTCCCAATGGCCATCCTTTCTCTTGCTACCCAACAGACCTTGATTCCCAATGGCAATCCTTTCTCTTGCTACCCAACAGACCTTGATTCCCAATGGCAACCCTTTCTCTTGCTACCCAACAGACCTTGATTCCCAATGGCAACCCTTTCTCCTGCTACCCAACAGACCTTGATTCCCAATGGCAGTGGTTTCGCTTTCTACCCAACAGACCAGTGTATGGATGATTCCAGGAGAACTTTCCTAACAGAGCTTAGAAATCAGCTCCCGGGACAAGTTCCCACATTTACTGCACTATGGAGAACCCATCTGTGGTTATGTTCCCTATGGTTAGACTTCACAGTGGGATGAAGCTATGGAGCCCAGGAAACCCTCAATGGGATACTCTGAGGAAGCTTGGAGTATGACAACCCTTATGAATTACCTAACTAACTCCTGAAGCAGTGTCTGGCAGTGCTGGGGGGAATAAATTGGGATGAGACCTGGGTTCATCAACTCGTATTTTATGAGATGGAGCTTCCAAGCCCATGCACCGCGGATAGGATTTGTGAGCACAGCTACACTAACGAGAGCATAATATGATCGGACACATAGTTAATTCCATGTGTGCCTGCCAGCCAAGCGAGGGGGAAAACACAAAGAGACACTTTGAAAGATAAACCGGCACGCGACACGTGATCAATAACAAGAATTGGCAGAGCGGGTCCTGGCAGAGGCCATTTGCCATCAGCCAGCATTGCCACAGCAGGGGAACAGAGCGTCGCAGTGAGAAGTTAATCACCACTCCCTGGGTTATGCATGAGGCTGTTGATTTTTGCCCACTTTAGCCTGTTGTCAATGCAAACATGGCAAATAGGGTGAGAGACAACATCTAAGGGTCGAGGCTATTGCTTTCCTATGAAGTGTTGGGCGTGCAGCTGGGTGAGTTGATGGCTGGTGTTTTGCACTGCCATTGGCTGTTGAACCTTGTCCTGGCTGCTGGGGACAGGGGTCCCAGGTGGGGACATTGGGCTGCAGCTTCCCTAGGACCATGGATCTGCTCTGCCAGCTGTACATCACTAGATCAATGCTGGGTTCTGATAGGGACACAATCAGGGCTGCAAGAAAGGAATAAAGTGATCCTCCCTCACTGCTGTAGCATGAGGTTGAAATTAAGCCATTATTACTCTTCTAGAATTTATGGGTCTATGCTGTATTTAATACTCATATTGAAATGAATGCTCAGGAAGAGGTGGTGCCATTGGGCAGTGGATCAGTGCTTTATTTATTGCTCACATAGGAATGAATGCTCAGGAAGAGGTGGTGGGCAGCAGTGGGATCGCTCTTCTCCCACCTTTAATCTTTACTGTGGGTGTCCACAAGCACCAAAGCTGTGCCAGATCCGCTCCTGGCAGTGCAGGGAGCTGTGTATGAGATGAAATCCCCCCCGTCACCTTTCCCAATGCCTCTCTCATCCCATCTTGAGCAATGAAAAGCAGATTTGCAACTAAGCTAAAAGAGGTAAGTAGGGAACAGGCTTGAAGCTGATGAAAGCAGAGAGATTTTCAAGCAAGGAAAAGGCAATTAGTGTGGGTGGCTCTGCCTGCAGCACTGATGCAGGGCTCGTGGATGGACGCATGCAGGCTGTGCATTGCACTGCTCCTCTCCGAATGGAGAGCAAGAAATCACTCATCTGTAAATGGCAGTGGGAGCATGCTGCTGCTCGCACCCAAATAAGTGTTAGCACAGGGGCAAAGGGTAGGAGAGGAGTGATGGAGCTGCTTGTACACATATTAGTGCTGCAGTCTGGTGCGTGTCCAACAGATGCAGCAGGCGCATCTGTTTCTATATAAAAATACAAATACAGATGTTTACTGCCCATGGTGCTCCCAGCACAGAGACCTTCCTTGCAGTCACCATTTTGGTCTCAGCTGTGATTTGTCCCCTGTTCTGTTCCCCTCAGCTGTCACTTACCTGCGCCCCGGCAAGGTGTGGGAGCAAATTAAAAATTTACTTGAAACGAGGAGGCAATTTATTGGTCCGCAGAGGCAGCCATCCACCGGGCAGCGTGCACTGCAAGGAGCATCTGCAGCTGTCGCTGTGCAGCGTGTCCTTCCCCCAAATCCCTTGGCCAGCCCCCAGCGTGTTGGCTCCTCTAAGCCATGCTTTGTGGGAGTGCTGTGCCCAGCCCAACACCAGCCCAGGGGCAACGCAAATACAATCTTCAGTAGATTCCAGCGTGTTTAAGTGGGGGAATTTTCCCCTTCCTGCTGCATGCCTGGATTAAATCACAGAGCGAGAGGAGCAAGGGGCAGGAGGTGTGGGGACATGGCCTCTTTCTGAGCTCTGCGCAGGAAAGAGCTCTCGGTCATTATCTGATCTCCTCATTACCGAGCTGTAAATGCAAATGAAAAGTTAATGGTTGCCAGGACCCGACCACAACGCCTTGTTCCCTCCACTGATAGCACAGTGATCTAATTAAAGCGGTGTGCGCACACTTAAATATACATGCCCTGGAGGAAGGGTTGCTGCATATTTTTAGTCTCGGAGTAAAAGTTATTTAATGTGTGCTGATTTGTGTAACTGAATGCCCTTTAATATCTAATTTTCAGTACCAACTGCCAATAAATACTTCATTGCACTGAGGAAACACCCAGTAATTACTGTTTTAAGCCAAAGCAGCACATTATTCAGAAGGATGCGAGGGCAGCCTTTTCTTCAAAGGATTTGTGCTGCAGATAAGTGGGAAAGCAGAGCTGGAAGGGCATCTGCTAGCAGTGAAGGGCCGGGTGCTTCAGGGCAAACACCACTCCCCGGCTCCTCTGCTCTCCTGACAGATGTGCAGGGCTGAGAGCAACATCTGGGGAGCTGCCGGGGGCATCAGGAAATTGCTCTGTGGTAACGTTTCATAGAATGGTTGGGCTGGAAGGGACCTGAAAGATCATAAAATCATGAAATGGTTGGGTAGAAAGGGACATTAAAGATCGTAGAACAGTGGAACGGTTGGGTTGGAAGGGACCTCAGAGATCGTAGAAGCGTGGAATTGTTGGATCGGAAAGGACCTCAAAAACCACAGAATCATAGAATGTTCAGGTTGGAAGGGACCTCAAAGTTCCAACCCCTTTGCCGTGGGCAGGGTTGCCAACCACTAAATCAGGTACTAGATCAGGTTGACTGGGGACAGTGTATGTTTACAGGGGACAAGTTATCCAGAGTGGCCTCATTAAATGTATCAGCACCGAGATGAAATTAACCCCAAGGTGAAATTAACGCTGTGATGAAATTAACATGGAGATGAAATTAACACTGTGGCAAAATTAATGCTAGAGTGGAATTCCCAGCTTCTGGAAGGCTCTCAGCCACTGAGAGTGAAGGGATGGTGACAGGACAACGATCTTCCTCCATGCTTCATTTCACCCCTCTGAACAAAGACAAGGAGAGAAATGGGCTGGGTGGTTCCTTTAAAATCTCTGCATTTCCTTTGGCTTTTTTTCACTGTGCAGTGCTTTCTTGTTATGAGAAAATAGAAATCATTTGGCAGGGAGGAAGGGATTTGTACACCAATTCTCTAAACCTGGATTTAAAAAATAAAAAATCTTGCAAATCTCCCTTTGAATTGCTCCTTCCAAGCCCTTGCTGTGCCAAATTTACTGACTGTTTTGATTCTGGTTCCGTTATGGCTTGCGAACATCGGGATCAAAATGAGATGCATGCGTTGGTGGCTTTGTGCAGGTCAGACATCCGATTGCTTTTAACTAAGCACATAGACAATGGGAACGAAAGAGGAGACCCCAGCATTGTTCCCAGGGGAGGACGTTCAGGGAAGCAAGAGGCTCTGGGAAACAGAACAATCTGGAGCATTTGAAATGGCAATGAAAGGAAGAGGGGATTGGAGCCTGGGGAGATGTGAGGGACATGGGAGAAAGGTGGATGGCACAATGAGAGGCACGGGAAGCTTGAAAGCAACAATAGACAGGGACCAGAAGGGGAACAAGCCAATTAGCAACAGATACAGGGCCCCCTCCTCTTTGGTGCCTGAGGATGCTGAGAACAACCACGGGGTTCATTCGTAGCTCCATGCCATTAATATTGGTAGCAATTATAGATGTGTAGGGCCCAAACTCCTACATTTCAGAGCAAATTGTACCATTTGGGTATATTTTCCTTAATTTCCTAAACTTTTGCATACCGCAGTGGGCTGTTAAAGGGATTTTTTACTGGAGTGATGCCCTTACTGCAGCACACAGTGTAGGAGGGAGCAAGGAATTCACACCAAGAGCAAGCAGAATGCTGCTGAATGCTAAATATCCCCTACGTCGCTGTGCTGGCCCTTGCAGTGTGTGCTTGTGGCTGTGCTACATCTGGGGCCAGCTGCCTGCCTTTGTGATCGGACAAAGCACAAAACACAAAATCAAACAGCTCGGGAGCAGCTCTGGGAGATATTTGCCTCTGTTCTCTTAAAACGCTGATTAAATACACGGCAGTATTTTAATCTGTCACGTAATTTTGTCTTCATTGCTCACTCCCGGGCGGAAGGCACATGTGTCCCATTCACATCCACGAGCAGCTCCAGGCCCTGGGCGGTTCTTTATCCGCACAGTGCAGTGACAATCACCTTTATTTCCTGCCTAGGCGAGATGAGCAGCGTGTGGGGGTTGGATGGCATCCCCGGCTGTGCAGGAGCCCATTACAGCACTGGGAAGCCTGGCTCGTTTCCACCCTGCTCTCTCTCATAAAGCTAAAAATAGTTTGTCTTGTTTAAAGAATAGCTGTAAAAAGCCCTGAAAATCCCCAGCCATTTCAGACACGGAGATAAAAGACTGAAAATTACGACTAGACACTATGAATGGCCTGGCCAAGCCATTCATTACCTCCAGCACAAACTTTTTTCCAGATCTCCCCACTGAGCACTATCATTTTCATTGGGGTGATGCAACCCAAGATGGACACAAAACTGCCTGTGCTGCTGTCCCCTCCTCCTGTTAGCACAGCCACCCATCACAGCGGGTGACATCCACTGATTGATGCCCCGGCTGGGCCCAGCAAAAATGAAAATAAGGCTTACAGGAGTTCTTCCTGACAAATACCAACGTTATCAGCACAGCTCCAGTGAGCTCACTTATTTTCTTCCGGTGTTCAAGAAGAGCCAAGGAGATACTTACATAAAGGCCAAGGTTTTTATGAAGATTTATAATTGAATCTTCATTGAGATAAAAGGAAAAAAAGGGAGAAAAAAGAAAAAAACCCAACACCCTCTTTATTATGTTTTTAGCCAGAAATTGCAAGGGGGGTGGAGGTACGGCAATCCTGACCTGAAGATGTTGGCATTGGTCAGCTCCTGGGCACCCTTGGCAGACCAGCATTGCTGCAACACGATGGGCAACGCTCTCAACCATCAAAAGTTAGCAAACACAATGCTTCGGTTTCCATGGAAACTGAACCTTGGCCTTTAGTCCCATATCTCAGCTCGTTTAATTATCCTCCCTGTGTCTGAGGTAATGAGTGACTGGTTGCTGGATACAGCCACCTCCGTGTCGTGTGGCCATGAGCATGCAGGCCATGGGAGATGTGCCATAGTGCCAAAGGCATCATTGCCTTTTGGAGGGCTTCTCCTGGGTGCCCCTGCTGAGCCACTTGGGTTTTTTGTTTATTGCTGTCAGCCTCTCTGCTTTCTGCATAAACAAGAAGAATTTAGGGCATTTATTGCTTTCAGTGAATATCTTACTCCACCAGTCTTGTGGAAGAGTTCTTATATGATATCATCCATACCTTATATAGGTTCTTTTAGCTGACTGCATTATTAATTCTCCATAGAACCAATGATGCTAAACAGGGTTTAATGATTGTCTCCTGATTGGGATTATCTGCTTGGATTTCTGCATGAACAATCATCTTCAGCACCATTTTTTGCTGTAAGCAGAACTCATGAAGTCTGAGATGCGAAGCAAAGCCACTCTCACCACAAGATGCTTTTGGAAAGCGTTTTTTATAAAATGTCCCCCAGGAAATGTTGGCCAGTTGTGAAGTTCTTGTTATTCAGAATTTCCTGATATAAATACGAAAGCTCTCCTAGAGCAAAGGTGCTGTGGTTGGTATCCCAGGACCAGCACTGGGTTTTGAGGGGCCTCCGTGGGCACAAACCCAAACCTTGTAGAGCTACTGCCTCCTCTGGGCACCAACAGGCAATGGGAATCAGGTGCTCAGTGAGAATCAGAAGAGTGACAGCCCTTTTTTTTTCCTTTTTCTCTTTTCTTCTTTCTCATACATCAGTCTCTAAATGAGTTTCATGACATCTCTTCAGACAGGTGGTCAGCCCAGGATGTGCTGTTGGCACCTGGATATAAGCCCACTCTTCCTGAGCAAAACTCAGCCAAGAACCTCAAAAAATGGAGAGAAACAAATCTCCATTCACTTCATTTTCTCTTCTTAGCGAAATCCCAGTTTTACGTGATAAGTTTCAAACATTTAAAAAATGCATTAAAATGTATTAAAAATAGCACCGTGAATTTTTACCGCACTGCTTCACTGTGTTTTGAAGCAATGTTTTAAAATGGTTTTGGAGCTGCCAGTTTGCTTTGACTTAATATTTCTTTTAGTTTAAAAATAAGCCTGAAATATGTCAGGAAGTCATCTTTCTGACTGATACTTCCACTTGAAGTTGCTTGAACGGAAGGTTGGGAGACTGTTTTAAATCGAGGCAAACATCGCTTTCAAAATTTCCCACACGATACAGCGATCATATCTTTAAAATCACCACTGACATCAGAAGAAAAGAAAAAGGATAAATACTTTACCATAAATAGCATTTTTTAGTGAACAGACATTAGCAGCCTGGGTTCCCCTGCGGTGGCTCATATTGCAAACTTGGAGCCCCCAGACCCATTGGCCACCTCTGCAACCCTCTGCTGGATTCAGGCTCTCGTGGATTCGGTCTCCTGGATGCCCCAACCAGTCTTGGCCTTCTCTGTGATATTTTTCTCCTTCCATGTGGACATAGCACCAGGCAGTGGTGATGGAGGCAGAACAGTGAGCTCACCCTGCTTCCAGAAGAGCAGTTTGTGCATCTGGTGCTTGGCTTGTTGGTCACTTTGGGGCTGACCTCCATCCTGCTGACTCTCCAGCCCAAAATATATTCTCCTTCATGCTTTGCACTCTGTATACACAAGGCTATTATTTAATTGTAATGTAATAGACCATCCACTGTGGCGTTTGCAGCAATGACTCAACTTTACAGAGCCTCAAAACTCCTTGAGAAATCTTTTATACTTTAAAGAAAATTCACTTATTTAGTTATGCCCATTTTTAATTTTGGATAAGGTACGATGAAGAAAAAAGCATGAAAAGACTCAAAATGCACCGATCAGCTACAGTGAGTTCTTCAAGCCTTTTGAGGGTAGACTCATGTGTTATTCATTAAAACCATCGCAGCAAATTAAGGAGAAATTCTCCTGATGTGGTCAAAAGGATTCCTTACGCTTCTTTTGGTGGGAGAAGGCTCATGGAGACATCTTCTGACACATCTGTAACTGCAGCTTCAACAATGGCAGCATTGGGTGGTGGTGGCATGGGTAGGGTCACCAGTACCTGAATTGGAAGCAGTGGTGCTACAGGAAGAGTGCCGGCCAATGGACACTTGCCTTCAATTGGAATCCTCAATGTGATGCATGTTTACTTGCTCATTTTTTAGGTCTCCCCGTGCACTCTCACTCTGCCTGCTGTGCTGCTGGAGTGCTCACAGCCTTACACGTTACTGCAGCTTCGGGGTTAAGTTTTGGTTGTTTGCTATCAGAAATGCGCTCTGGGAGCTGAGGCTCCATGTCTTGCATTGCACAAGAAAGGAGGGAGGGTCTTCTTTTAAATCTTGGCTTCCTTGGCTTATTTTTCCCCCTTTTTTTTCTATCACATACGCTCTCACAAGGTTATTTGTCCTGCAGTGCGGGCCAGGGTCTGACAAGTGACTCATCACTGAGAGTGCCAAGGGTGAGAAACATTATTCTAGAAATTAAACACTCAACACATTCAGGAAACAAATCCCCTTTAAGGTGTCTCCTGAAGTGGATCCCAGGAGGAAAGTGTTTGCGATTAAGTCATCTTGAAAAAATGTTGGCTTCTGTGCTTAGTCTTCTCTTTGTAAATATTGGTAGTGCCTTTTGTGAATTCTAGCAAAGTCACCATTTCACCCCATAAATGAACTGACAATGAAGCAAGACGCTTGAGAATGTAGGCTGTGCTTTCTCAGTTAATTATGTGGCTTGTGACGATTGGCATAGCCCATAAAGTCAGAACAGAGCAAAGAGCTCTGATCAAATATGGTCTTCATTTCTGGCCACATATGGCTGGTGTCTCTGCAATTAGGGCTAATCCTAAAGTACACAGTTTGTTATTCCGGCTCGTTCTTTTATGTTTCCCATATGCATTTCATTTTGTAAGCAATTCATTTCCACTTTTCCTGATTTTGTACTCTTCACATAAAATCAGCAAAACATGCAGTCATTAAAGGGATTCCCATGCGATGGCTTCATTCTGAATCAACATCAGATGGACAAAGTTCATCGCAACCCTCACCTGCTCTTAATTTATCTCAAACATGATTAAAATTTTATCTGAGATCTTTTTTCCTGTTCTTAGCTCTTTGTATTCCCCCAAGTTATTTCTGCAAAACCCTGCCTTCCCTCCATGCTGGACGGGTCGTGCTCACGGAAAAGCATGGTGAGTTGTGTGGGGCATCTTGAGCTGTGTGAAGAAACCAACCCAACACATTGAGCCTTCAAAACGTGCGTAATGCATTGTTTCCCCTGAACCTTCCTGAAAGGAGAACTCTATCCTATCACCCATCAGATAACTGGGGCAAAATTTGTGCGGTGGAGCATGTCCTGAGAGCAGCCAAGCTTCTTATCCTTAGGGACATGGTTCGTAGGCACGGTGGCAATGGGTTGACAGTTGAAGTAGATGACCTTAGAGGTCTTTCCCAACCTTAATGATTCTGTGATTCTGTGTTTCTGTTTGCCAATTACCACTGCCATTAAAAGCAGAAGCTTGGCTCCAGAGGAAAGGCTCATTTTCAGCTTGCAGTACTGGGTGTGCCACCCAAAGCACAGCAAAGATCCATGCAAATGGCATGCAAACAGGGCAAACAGCATGGGGGTCCTCTTGAGAATCTTTCTGCAGTTTGGGGATTTCAGGCTTTTTCAAATGAAATAAAAGCAAGGAGCCTTTGATTTTCCAGCCTTTCCAGCACCTCTGCCTCTTCCTCTTGCTGTGGATTCCTTAGAGTCACAAAAACGTAACTTTCACATCCCTAGCATGGAGATTTGTGGGTATAAGATATAAGATATTGTCTTCTATGGATAATTTCAGGTGCCACACCCTCCTTCCCCATCAGGCTTCTCTCTGTTATGGGCAAAGTGTTCAGGACCAGGCTTAGCTGATTTAATAGTCTGTCGATGTTCATTTTGGGGGTCATGATTTCTGATACACTGAGTGTCAGCACAGGACTATATTTTACATAGTGCCAGCATCCACAGAAGGTGATGCAACGCTCCTTGCATGGGATTAATTAATTATCTATAGAATGTGCTGGATAAATCCGAAATGATGAGCAACTTACAAATTAAATGAAGACTTCAAAGACTGCTTTCACATGGCTGCAGTAGCTCAGGGCTACAGCTGCATGTCCCCATGCAACTCAAAGTTTCCTCACCTATACACCCATGCACTGGCATAGAAAATTCACAGAATCCTTATGTTTGGAAAAGACCTCTAAGATCATCAAATCCAACTGCAATTTCCACCTTGCTGAAGTAATGATGGGCTGTATAAGGATAAGGACCATGACGCACACAAGCATCCCTTAATGCCTGTGAGATGAGAGCTGCTGGCTGTGGGGATCCGAGGGCTTGGGGCCAGCTCCTGAGCACCCAGTCTGCACGCTCTCACGTGGAAATGGGAGCACAAGGTCAAGCCTTGCGCAGGCTCTGGTGCTGGCCGCAGTCCCAGGCTCAGCTGCTCACTGCAGATCGTCCTTCTGTCGAACCAACGGGCTGGAGGGGGCCTTGGCTTCCAGCTAACCACAAAAATAAACAGCAAAAAGGCATTATGCATCTACGGGAAGAGTCTGAGTTAAGGAAACATAGCTGCGGTCTTCTGGACGCATGTAACATTTGCATTTTTCTAACTTTAGTAATTTGCCAGACTTTGGCTCCGGCTTCGATGAAAGAATAATTACTTGTTTTCATAAAGACGAGTGTTGATTTAAAAATGCTAGCTCCACTTTGTGAATTCAAGGGGAAATGCTTTGCTTATATCAATCAAGCTCTTTTAAGCGATGCAAGCTCATTTCACGCTCTTCTCCTTGATTTCAGTACCCTGCGTTCAGCAGCGAGAGCAAAGCACAGAAATAAAATGAGGCCTGTTTTGCAAAAATAGCTTTTGCAGAAAAACACTGCAGAAATTCAAGGTCTGAAGTGAATGCCTTGCTTTGTCCTGTCTTGTTTGTGAAAACTGGGCAAGAGAGAGAAGAAATGGAGAGCACCCTTGTGCAGGGGACTGATGCTGCCCAGTGCAGGCACCCACTGGAATGCCACTGCAGGTGTCCTGTGGGGACAGCAGAGACACCTGCAGAAGATGAAGTCCACCCAAGGTTTTCGTCATTGTCTGGAAACACCCCACTCAGTCCCAGTCCCATATTTTGGTACCTCTAGGGGCTGGTTGGAACTCAGGGATTTGAATTTATCACCAAGAGACTGGAGAACCTGCAGGTGGATCCCAGGAGAGGCTGGAGAACATCTTCTAACCCATGTGGACAGCATCTTCCAACCTACATAGAGAGTATGTTCCAACCCTCATGAAGAGCATCTTCCAGTCTATGTGGGGAGCAACTTTCAACCTGCATGGAGATTATCTTCCAACCCATGTGGAGACTATCTTCCAACCTACACAGAGAGCATCTTCCCACCCATATAAGAGCATCTTCCAACCTACATATGGAACATCTTCCAACCCATATGGAGAGCATTCATTTCCAGTCCATGTGAAGAGCATCTTCCAGCGCACATGAGGAGCGTCTTCCAACCCATGTGTGGCCACATGTGCTGGAGCACAGCTGGAGGCTCATTCTGCTTTGGGGCTTTGGGGTTGGCAGCAGGAGTGGGTAGCTCCTGAAAGAGCCTAGAAGACATGGGGGGACCAAGGGACAGCATTCAGGGTAACTGTTTCACTGGCCAATGAAAACACCCTGTGCCTACCTGCATCAAGTGTTACGGGCTGCTTTCTGCAGCAAATATCTTTGAGTTTGTTCACCACTGATAAGTCTGATTCTGGAGAGAGGAAAGATCTGAGGAAGAATTATAAAAATAAGCTTCAAAAGCATATCTTGTAGTATCTGGCTGATAAGATTGAACTATCTGCTTCAGCAAGGCACGAACTTGGAGATGAGCTGGGTTCAGCACGGTAACACATGGAAGAGATTTCTGAAAGCTTTCTAATCCAGAGGAAAAAGGCATGGGACATGGGATCCAGCGACTGGAAAGGCAATCCATGCTAGGGATGAGGGGCAACATTTGTGCAGAAAAACTACAGCACATAGAAATAATTAGGCAGAGGTGACCCTGCTGCTCTGATGTCCTTTAGGCAACCTCTCTGGGCCGGGAATGAAACCCCATGGCCAAGGCTGGGTGTAGTGTCTGGGCTCAGGGCTGAGCGCAGCTCACTGCCTGAGTAAGCATCTCAGTTCTTTTGATAAAAAGCTTCTGGTTTTGCTTGAAAATAGATCAGAGTCTGGCTCTTGTTTTCTGGGTAAACCTCACTTTGCACACTGGAATGTAGATGCATTTTCTCTTTTCTCATCCTTATTTATCTTGGCAAGACGCTAATTGTTCCTGTAAACTCTGATTGCCACAGGGCATGCTGCTACACTAGATGGACTCTTTCCACTTTCAAACTCGATGGCTGCAGTGTTTTACTGTGATTTAAATCTCTTTCTTAGCTATTGTTTTGGAAACCTACCATTCTTTCAAGTGGCTTCGGTTTTGATATTCCAGCTTATTGCTCATGAAAGCAAAAAAGGAGACTGCTCCTCTTCCTTATTCTCTTCCCAAGAAATAAAATGAGCATCCTTCTTCCCCGCTTTTGTAAATGATCACTGACTGACAGTTCCTATCAATGTGCTTCCAGGAGTGACATAGCGTAAAAAATCGGAAAGGACCACGAGAAGAGCATCCCATTCAGCAGGGCTGCAGCACTCAGCACCCACGCGTCGCCGCCTGAGAGGCAGCGTTCCTCACGGGGGAAAGCACACCAAAAACAAAGAGAGAGAAAGGAGCTCACCACGTTCAATCTGCTGCTCATTTCAGCAGTTGCAGAACAATAATTGAGTGTATTCCCAGCAGTCCCAGTGATGGTGGTTGTACCAGATACGGGCCAAGGAACACAACTGCAGGGCAATTTTTCTCTGTCCTTAATGGATTTGAGTTTTGCTCGTAGGCAACAGACTGTCCTAATCTCTTGCTGGGCTGGGGGGGTCTGTCTCACCGGGGGGGTCATTGCTGTGACCCTCTCAGCTTGGCCAGGAATAGCCAATTCCTTACAGGCCAGATGCTGCCCTTCCACCCCACTAAATGGTACCCAGCTCGCAGCCATGCGATGCAGGAGGGGACTGGTGATGTTGGGATGCATAGGGTGTAGTGGGGTCCTGCCAAGCTTTCGTTTCAATGGGGATCCATTTGTAAGCTGAGCAAGCCAAGGGATTTCTCCTCTTCCCTTAAGCAGAGAGAAAAAACCATCACCCCACTCACACACCAGCTAAAGAGCACTGCTTCTTAACCGGCCTTGTCCTCCACGGATGCTTTTCTGCAGCTGTCAGTACTGTTGGTTAATTATGTTACGAGTGACCGAGTGCTCCTCTCTGCAGCCTTCCTGAAGCCTTTCCCGAAGATGTTCTCTAAAAAAATCAAAGCTGCTACCCCCACGCCTGGAATGAATTCTGCACATGGTGTAGAACAAGAGGAGCACCTCGCCTTTTCATTATCACTGGGTAATGTTACTGCAAAGCCACATGGAAAATAATAAGATTCAACAAGAATTGTTTATAACTGTCCACCAACACACAGAGGATGTGATACAAGGCAGCTGTTCGCAGACATTTAGGCTTCTTTTATGGGGAGCAAGGTCCTCTCACTTGCTTTGGGCTGGTTAATGCAAGAGAGGGAGAAATGGGGTCAGCAGGAAGCCTTGCGAGCAGGGTCACCACAGCAAAATATCACATTTTTTGAGCAAGGAAAATAGCTCTGCATTCCTGTTTATTTTCAGCTCTTAAATCACTGACCCTCGATCACTGGCCTGGGTGTCGATGGCCCTGCTGGTCCTTGAAGAGGGGTGACACAATGTCATTGCTTTATGCAGCACGTGGGAACCAGCACTGCCTTCCCCTTGCAATCCAGGATGCTCCCTCCTCTTCCTTCTCATGTATTTGCTTGCTTAGCATTGCACCCATCACAGGCACAATATGGAAATAAATGGTGGAGGCATTTGAGGGATTTCAAGAGCTGAGCTGCTGAGCACTTGGAAATTTATAAGATTCACCTCATTAGGTTAATTGGACAATTATGGTGAAGGAAAGATAGGACCTGAAAACC
>JAOWBP010003503.1:26459617-26488760 GCA_028571105.1 Tragopan temminckii
GTTGTAAGCATACAGTCCAGTCACTTAAACAGGATCAAGTACTGATTTCAGGTGTATAGAGCAAGAAAACCAACAAAAACTCTACTTATTTCAGAAGGCAAAGGTCTGCAGAACCTCTTTCTGTGTCCTGAGCCTGGAAGGAGCCCTGTTGCAGTGCAGGGCATTGCAGGCTGTGCTGCTTGCAGGTGTCTCCAATTAAGAAAATGAGCCTGTCTCCATTCCTGTGCACCTGGTGCCCCTCTCCTGTGTTGGAGCACAGCAGTGTGCTTGAGGTCTTTGTGTCTCCTCCATTTTCAGTGAAGTGAGAGACGTCAGCCTGCTGTGCTGCTCAGAGCAGAAGGTAGGGAGGTGCTTCTTGGCGTGGGTATCGTGATTCATTTTTTTTGCTTAAATTTTGTCTTGATTTGGCAAGGTTGCTTTTAATGCTGTTGTCGGCACTATAGTAAGAAGTTGTGGTTATTAAAAGTGGGAAAATTGAAGGTGGTGTTTGAATGGTGGAATGGGTTTGTGCAAAGAGAGGGGTGAGGGCTTGAAAGATCATAGCTTGTTTGTGTTAATTTGGCCAAGCTGTAGCACTTTTGAGGTTATTTTATCCTTGTTGTTTGCAGGGTGCTGCCCTGGAAGGTGGCTAATCTCACATGGGGTGCAGCCCCAGACTTGCTGCAAGCTGCAGCTCCTCTGTCAGACAGCCACATGTTGGGTTTTGGTTGCAGTGTAAGGGATTCCTTAAGAATGTAGTCCCCCACATTGCACATTAAGGATGGAAACCACTGACCCTGAGGTGCTTTGGTGCAGTTGGTGAACAGTCTGCAAAAAGATAGAAAGTCTGTAAGTGCAGCACTGGAGGAGGAGAAGAGCAAAGTCCAACTCGTGGGCACAGCCAGGTGTTTTCAGATGAATCTGATTTGTTGGTCTGACTTGCCTGCAGACAGCTGGTAAACGTGTTTCAGTACGTTCTTTATAGCAAAATACTTCTTGGTGTCTTTTTTAAACATATGCAGTTCTTCAGGTGGATTTATTTTGCTTTTGTGGGAGCAGTCAGGACTGGGGACTGACACCTGTGCTCATCACAGTGTGCTGCGGGGGAAGGACGGTGTGCAAGGGTCTGCTGGAGTGAGTGAACTATGGGCAGGCGTTGGGAAAGTGATCTTCAGCAAGAGCAGGGACAGCCCAGGATGTTTCCTTTGTAAATTGTGCCACAAACCACCTTGCAGTGCAGTTGGGATATTTTTCCAAGCGCTCAGCTTTTCCTTCTGTCTGGCTGAGTCTGATGCACGTAATGTCATTGCACGCATCTGAGTGGTTATCTCACACTGACAGCTGTCTTATTTCCTTAAGGGGCAAAACAGATACTTATGTATAGAGATACTTTATATTTTGCTTTCTTTTTTCCTTTGATGAGTGCAGATGGAACCACCAGGAAATCAATCACCAAATGCATTCTTCTTTGATGGACTGGTATTTCCAGTTCGATATGCAGCTTTTTCCTTCCTGTTTGACTGTGGATAAAAAGAAAATATTGCCGAAGAACCGTATCATAGATAAATTCAGGAGATGTGGTTGTAAATACTTGATTTTTCATGGCCTGTGAGGAATTTGAATACTTATGCATGTGTATTTAGTGTGAATGAACGAGCTGTCCATTGAACGAATGCCCCTTGAAGTTGATGGGAGTTGTACCTCTGTACACTGTTGTAGCACTGGGAGTTTAAGCAGTGTTAACCCACTCACTGCTCACGTGGAGAGCTGCTGTGCAATTAGGTAATCATGTTATAATTTTGAGTAAATAATAGAAATACATACATTGGTTTGCAGTAAGCTCTGCTGGAGATCACCGGTGGCGTGATCAGTGGGAAAGGCTCATCTCAAGTCATTGGGTCTTTTAAAAAGTTGGCTGTAGGCAAGATATGTGCTCAATTAATGTTCCTCACAGCCAAAAAGCTTTGTATGAATGTTGGCCTGTGAGTTGATAGCCGGAGTGGCATCATGGCAGGGCCAGGTTGCTTCATGGGGTAGGTAAATGTATCTGCTGGAAACCCATGAGCTCCTGAGTTGGGAATTCAGGGACCTCTCTTGGAGGTTGTAGTAAGATGCAAGATACGGTGGGAAAGCCACGTAGAAAGATTGAGAAATAATTCTGATTCCATGAAGATACACATAACATTTTTACAGGCTAGCCCGGCTGTTTTAAACTACTGCTGTTACGTTGCTCGTAAACTAAGCAAGATCACAACGTGCCGTGCTCTGCAACTATGCTTTTCATTTATTTTCCCTTCCCAAACACCATTAAAGTAAACAGGAGCAACAAAGATGTCCACTGAGCTGTACCGGAGTCCAATCTTGAATGCCCGAGAGCAGAAAACGTGTTCCTCTGGCCGGTGAAGAGCTGTGTTTGAGAGGGCAGCTTTTGTGCAACTTGTTGTCTCGTGTTGGCAGCAGATCATAATGTAGGAATGTCTCACAGAGAATATCTTATTAATGAGTTTTCCCTGCAGAAGCCCCGAAGTGGGACACGGTTCCTCCAGTCTGGAAAGGCGCCCGTGAAAGTTGTCAGTAAGAAGGAATTCCTGGAATTAATGATTTTCTCTTTGTTCTCGGCTCAAAGCGGAGTAGATCCATTACAAAAGGGATTTATTTTTTTTTTTTAATGTTGGAAAGAAAATGATTTTACCTTAATGAAAAATGTGGGATCTGATTTGGGCCGGGGGGGAGGAATTAGAGAAATCATTGCAAAATGTGGTTCCGTTGGTGGTTCACTGTATGCTGTTAAATGGAGTTGGGATTTGGCCGGGACTAGAAGTGGTGGAGAGAATAAATCTTGTCCAGAAGAAACACAGGTATGCAAAACTTTCTAATGTATTTCTAGATAAAGTGCTAAGGTAGAAATTGAGAGTTTTGCTGTCTCCGCCATAAGGAGTGTCACTCTTTCCATAAAGCAAGCCAGCTCTAGGCCGGTGAATCACTTTATCTCTTTTGAAGCTGTCAAGTAAGGACCTAGGGGTGGCTTAATTGCTGCCTTAGGACTTACACTACCCGACTTGCTGGGATAATACGTGTGCAAATCCAAAACACTCAGTCATTTGAGGATCATCGTTTGGTCCAAGGGATGGTTGCCGTGCACAGCTGGTGTGTGCCTGTTGGCACTCAAGAACACAAATTTGTCTTTTAGAAATAAAATAAAGCAGTCCTTCTTATGGAAACCGTATTTTATTACTGAGCTTTTCTATCGTGCCATTATCCATCATTGTTTATGAGATTTTCTGTGGTCTTCAGACAATATCTCTTGTTGGCTGTGAGGGAATTTACTATTATTTTACGCTAGAGGAAATAGAAAGCATAGTCTGAAATAAGAGAAGGGATGAGGGGTCATTTCAGAAAACCACATCAGGATATTGAGCTGATAGTGACTGTTGCTTGTTTGAAGGTGAGGCATCCTACCTTACCATATTTCAGCTCCTTACAAGAATTGTCTGCTGAACTGCACAGAGTAGTTGTATAGAGCTGCAAGTAATAGTTGTTCAAAAGAAAGCTGCTTTTCTTCTTCCTTTTAAATTATATTTAATTATAATCCTGTAGCTAAACGGATTTGTCCATTTTAAGGCAGTTTTAGAGGGTTTACCTCAGATTTTTACTTTCCTTCTGCTGAGTGCTTGTTTTCTTCAGCCTTCCTCCTCTGAAGCTGTTAATGGGAAATGTGTTCACGCTGCAAAACCTCACTGAAGCTTGTGTAAATGAAATGCCACTCCCTTTTTCCCTTCTCCTCTTGATTCAGATGTTGTGTGATATGTTTATCTTAGCTTTTGGTGAATCAGCATCCACCCATTGAACAGGTCTGGTCTGTGGGGTACGGTAGGGCTGCAGGTTGTGATGCTGGAGGTGCTCAGTGCCACTGCCCGCCTCTCTGTTCCACTTGGCACAGGGAATCATGGAATCCACTGCTCTGACACTGAGTTTGAGCCAATTAACAAACTTGTCTTTGCAAGAAGTTATTTATTTCTGGGGAGTATAGCCTTCTGTGTACTCCAGAGCTCCCTTCCATCCATGTGGGCCTGGGCATCTCAGCCAACCATCAGTTGTTGGCTTGGCAAACCTCTGGTCATCTTCCACTTGTAGGGTGGGTGAATGCTGACCTTCTTAGGGTGATTGCAAAGGGTTGAGAAGTTCCTTATTGATGTGGCTCGTTACTGGTGTCGTTTTAGTGAGAGCTATTGGTGATAGGTGGATGTTTGGACAGGATGATCTTGTAGGTCTTTTCCAGCCTTGGTGTTTCTGTGATTCTGTGGCTGACGTATGTGAGCCTATTGCTTTAAGTCATTCCAGCCACGGATTACTAATGGCAGGGTAAGCACTTTGTGGGTGTTACATCACTTTGGAGCTGTGGTTTTCATGCACCGGTAGCACCCATACCTGGATGTGGTGGGTTTTCGGCCTTTGGAGCGTCTGTGTTGACAAGTCCCAGTGTGTAAGCTGCTCTTCCAGAGTAGTATAAATATATATAATCTAATGCAGCTCCTGTGGTAGCTGTCAGATGCCAGCAGTGCTGGGGGCTTTAGCTGAGTGACGTTCAGCCCACAATTTATTCCTTTCTGTTGTTGCAGCTATAAATAAAGATTCCACTGATACGTGTGAGACACGTCAAGGAAGCGCAGGCTTTGTCCTGGCATGCAGCCCTTCCACTTTTCTGCACATACACTGTTAATGGCCTATTAATGAGAAAAGGCTCTAAATCACACTGGGACACCTCTGATTCTCTGGGTGTTCAGCAGCTGAAGTGTTGCTCCTCCAGTAAGTCAAACTGTAGACGAGCATTAAGGCAGCTGAGGACTGGCCAAGACCTCATGCTGTTCTTCTTCCTGGGGAATAGGCCATGGATCTCCAGGAAGATGCTGGGTTGGCATCATTGGAGCGATGATTGCTCAATTGCTCCCTACCTGTGCCTGCAGACTGGACCATTAGAGAACACGTGAACCTCCAAAGGCTCCGTAGAAATAAACCCTATTTAGTGGGGAGGACTGAAGGGGGGGCTGGCCCCATGCTAGGGAGCTCCTGATTAATTCCAGCGGAGGGGAAATCTCCCTTTCTCCTCTCCCCTGCACTGCCTTACGAGCACGATGTGCCCTTTTCATTTTTCCCCATAACATTTCAAGCTGTTGGCTGTGCTTGGCGTATTACTGGAGGTAACAGCTGGCCTTACAGGAAGGTTCAAAGGATTTATGGGTGGCTGTGGGCAAATGGAGCTGCTGAACACATCGTGCTGGTGTAAAGATCGAGCTTTCTGCTCACAGAAGACAAATTAGAGAATGCAACAGTTTGTAAGTAGAATCATTAAGGTTGGAGAAGACTTCTAGGATTCCCAAACCCAATCCTACCCCCCCCCGTGCCCACTGCCCACATCCCTCAGTGCCACATCCACGGCTCTGGGACGCCCCCAGGGGTGGTGACCCCCACTCCCTGGGCAGCTGTGCCACTGCCCGACTGCTCTTTGGAGAGCAAATTGTTCCTCATACCTACCCTGACCCAGCCCCTGGCACAACGTGAGGCCATCACCTCTTGTCCTATTGTTTTGCCCCTTCTTGTTGAGATCCGCAGAACTGTAGGGGTCGGAAGAGATCTCTTGAGAACTCCCAGCCCAACCCTCTGCTAAATCAGGTTCCCCACATCAAGTTGCAAGTATGTAGATTTGATGTGAAACCTAAACCCATTTTGGCTGCGATAGCACTTGGTTAAGGTGCTGACATAGTTGGGGCAGAGAGGCTCCTTGGGATGGGTTCACTTGAGAAGGGTGGCTGTCAAGAGGGAAATGACACCATGCTTTAGGATGTTGGCACCGTGCGCTTGCAGAACATCTCCCATCTGTCAGCAGTCATTATGGCCACGATCTGCTGCAGCTGCTTTGGAATTTGCTGTCCTAAGGCAAGTAATTTCAGAGCAGACCTAGCTGACCTCCAGCCCCTGCACCATTAAGTCCTGTAAATCTGCCTGGTAGGAATCCAGCGTGGGGAGATGGCTGGGATAAGCAGAGTTGCCTGAATTCCACTTTATTTTTTTTTTTTTTTGGAGGAGGGGGGTTGGAAAAAGAGGATTTGTACCTCTGGAAAAAGATAATCGTTAGTGATACAGTTGAAAGAATAATGTGATGGATTAATGTGCTTGATGGGTTAATGTGCTTGATTGATTCAGAAGCTGATATACTAAACAAAATGGTGGAGAAAATAATTATTTGGGGGCATTACTATAATTGAGAGCTGAGCTAAATATCAGAATCTTTTCCTAAATCCGTCACTGATCAGACCCAGCAAATAAAGGTGCAGAATGTTTACATGCTCCCTGTAGATTCGTGTGCTTTGTGATCTGAATCACAGAATGATTTGGGTTGGAAGGGGCCTTAATGATCATCCAGTGCCAATGCAGAAGCTGATGCATTCATTCCTTATGTGACTTAAGCAAACTGTGCCAGTTCCCGTCCTGCAAAGTGGGGACAGGAGCTCCTCATCACTGCCCTGCTTCACGCTGCTTGGGCATGGGCTCAGACCTTGCTTGGGCATGGGCTCAGACCTTGCTTGGCTTTAATGAAGGATGTGTCATTTTTCTCTTGCAAATGCTGAGGGATCTGGTGGCCTCTGTGCTGAAATTTTAACAGGAACCCAACAAGTGGTGGAGTTGGTGCTCTTGGAGGTTCTTTCCAACCTCGGTGATTGTATGAAATCTCTATGGGGTGTCACCATCGGGCTCTGCAGGCACTATTTCTGTGGCATCTACGCCATGGGTAGGGAAGGTAGTGAGCTGTGATGGACACGTGGACTTTGTTCTGTGCTTTTTGTGTTGTCCGAAAGTTGGAGGGCCATCTGTCACAGAGGGAAGAATTTACCTGAGGCCCCAGGCGAGAGGTGCTCAGATTTCCCTGCCACTCACAGAGCAAAGCAAAGAGATCTGACACAACCAAACCTCCTCCAGAAAACAAACTGTCACACAGGAAAGTCCCTCTGCAGAAAAAAATCCTATATTCAGCTTATGTTCATAGCTCTCTCTTGTGTTAGCCAGGAAGCTCCCCTGTGTGTGGTCTCATGAAAACAGCAGTAATCTCTGTGTCCATGCTGCAAGATGGAGCTGTGCATGTGGCCATGGCTGCAGCAGGATGCTCCATCCCTGCACACCCAGGTGCACTGCTGGAAGACCATGATGGGGCTCTGCATTCCAGTGCGTCCTTTCTGAGCTGGTGCTGCAGCTCTTATGCTAAAAACAGGCTCCTTGGGGCCGGGTTATTGAAACTGAGAACTTAGCAGAGCTTTTGAAAACATCTCTATTCCTTAGGAGTTTTAAAACGTACCTAGAAACCTTGCCAAAAATATCAAAGCCAATTTTTCAGACTGGGCAATAGGTCGTTAAGTCAGTAAGTGCGCTTTTAAAATATTATCCACGAACAATAACCATAATCATTTCTATGGCTAATAAACCCCTGTGGTTTCATTGCGCTGGCTGCCAGAAATGCATTAAGGAACGGATTTTTGAGTGTTTGAATCATATGACTAATCCTGGCTGAACCAGCGTGAACATGCATTTCTTGGTGCAAACACAGACTGAGTCATTCGTCTCATGTGAAATGCAGCTCGGCCAGTGCTTGTGCTCCTCCCTCTATCATTGAACATTGGAACCATTAAGGCTGGAGAAGACCTCTAGGATCACCAACCAACCCCCACCATATGATGGTGAGCATCTCTGAGGCTGTCTGTCTTTTTCTGGCTATTATAACTGAAGGTCGGATGGTGCTGTGTGGTGATACGGAGCGCTGAGATGTCCCGATGGCCAGATAAGGTGGCTGTCAGCACAGTGTGCTTTTGTTTTGTGCCTCGTAAAGCAACTCAATATGAAACGCAGTCTCCTCTGGAGCTCTTAAGTGCACAGCAATTACACAAAATTTGCTCAACCCTTTCTTGTATCCGCTGACATCTAAGAGACGGAGAATGCGGCATTGGATGCGCGGATCGATGGAGCCCCGATAGGCTGCGGCCCTCAATGGCTCTGTGTTCCTCAGCATCCTCATTCTGAGGTTAAACCTGATAAATATGAGGAGATAATGCACGTGGAAGGCCGGGATGTTTTGTTTCTCTGGGGGAAAGGCGGCCTTTTACCTTCATCGCTATCAAGTCAAAATTCATATTCATTTTTATTCCAGATAAAGCTCCATTAGTTTTCTGTTGTGGTTTTGGATGTGATTATGCTTTTAAAAAATAAACCTGATACACGCCAGGAGGGGCAATCCAAGGCTGCAATTCTAGCATCGGAACAGACCTGTGCGTGACAATGATGGCATTCATGCTGCTCTGCAGATGTTGGGAACGAGCAGTTCCCCTGCCCTGCCTTCCTGGGCTGAGAAATTCAGTGCTGTGCTCCTTTCCTCGTTTAAATAGGGGAAGATAGAGGGGGAATAAAAATAAAGCTGTGATTTTTTTTCACCCTCAGACAAAGAAGCTGGGTCCATCACTGGCTGATAAGCTGATCCATGAATGCTGAAAATCAGACACAGAAACTGTAACCAGTGTATCTATAATGAGCTGAACCATGGTGGGGCAGTCCATCCTTGTCTCAAGGATTTGTGCTTTGCCCTCACTGAACTCTGGGAAAGCATCCATTAACTTGTAGCGCATGAGAAGGGAATTTATTGGGAAATTATCCACGTATCCTTTTCATAAATTTCTCCAATAATATGATTACACCCTTGTTGTTAATCAGCTGCATTAGGAAAACGTGCTTTTGGCTTGGAGGAATTCCATCTTGCGTTTCTCTCTCCCTCAAACTTCTGCTATATGCCTTAAAGGCAACTATATTTTTCTCCAGGTTAACAAGATGAAGTATTTCTTCATGAATTGGAAAAGCAACCTGGAGCTCTCATGTGCTTTTGGAGCACCCCACACTTATGGGAGCAGCTGGGACAGGCTGACTGGGGCAGTTTGGTGCTGCCTGAGCAATGAGAGGAGCAGCACAGAGATGTGCCCTTTGCAGAGGACAGCCTTGCTGCCCTCACTCAGGTTTTTGCTCCTCTTGAACTTGAGCAGCTTTTGCTGCCATGAAGTGCTGTATTTCTCCCCAGCTGTCAGCAGGCTGAGCAGATGGTCCCTGGGCGATCTCTGACGGACTCACCCCTTCTTTCTGTCAGAAAATGTCCTTGGGTTGAATTGCTCCCATTCCTTTGATCTTCCTCTGCAGGTCACAGCTGTTAGACCTCTGCCCCTTCTTGTTGCTCTCTTTGACACTTCTCTGATTCTCATATCTCCCCTTCCTCTCCCATTCCTGTGCTGCTGGTCCCAAAGCAGTGACGTGGGAGGACATGTGTCTCTGGGGTGGGAGCAAGGGGCAAAAGCTATGTTCAGACCATGCCCATCTTCTCATTGAACCATGGAATGGTTGCATTGGAAGGGACCTCCAAGGTCATGGAGCCATAGAATGATCGGGTTGGAAGAGACCTGAGAACCCAACCAATCACTGTTTAAAGTGCTGAGATCCATGGCCACTCCACCTCCTGAACTTCCAGGCTCCTCAGTCTCTTGAGACCACAATAAGAGCCCTTTTCCCCTCAGAGCAGCAAGTCCGGATGACCCACTAATGAGTCTGCTCCCATTGCCAGCTGGACTGGATCCCAATCAAATGCTGTTTAAAGTGTCTGTGTATATTTAAGCCTGATGAAAATGTCTGTGGTGAAAGTAGGCTGAAGAGGATCAGTTGTTGTTGTGCTATCTTAAGAGCAGAATCATTCAAGTGGTTGTTATTGAATCATATGCCGGAAATAATTAATGGAAAGGGCATAGCTCCCACCAATTTCTCTCCAACTGAAGCAATATATTTTATTCAATATTTTATAATTTAAAAAAAAAAAATTGAAAGAAAAAGCAACTTTTCAATATTCCGGGAAGCCACATATATATTCATCGTGCATGTAATGATTTTCTCCAGTTGAACTGAGAAACAAACTGCTCTGGATCTCTTCTACCCATCCTCCATGCACCCGTGCTCACCAGAAGCCAGTAGGTGTGAGCACGTGGAAGCCACCCGCTGTCACTGGGTTCTCCATCTCTGAATTGTGCAAATGTCACATGGAGCCAAAATTTAGGACTCCTGCGGGGCCAGCTATGGTCGCAAAACAGAAGATCACACCAAAGCACGTGAGGCTTCATGTCCCTTGTGCCATATATCCTTCCCTTCAGCTCCTTATTTTGTAGTTCAGCTCAGTTATTTTACTCTCATGGCTCACCACAAGAGGAAAATAACTGGATGGGATCTGGACTGGCCATCTCCACATTCAGATCCTCTAAGTTTATCTCATCCTCCCTCATAAAGATTCCTTTGGCCAGCATGGGAGCGGCTTAAAAGAAAATTAAGACAACAAAGATGCAATCGTGGAGTGACATATCATAATGAGACCTTTCAGTCTCTCCAAACTTTCTCATTAACTTGCACTTGCAGACTTCAGAATTACAAAAGGATCTTCTCTCGCAGCCCATAAATAGTCTGTGCTTAGAACATACCACATTGTCTCCATCTTTTTGGCTTGTTCCCAAAGCAGCTTCTTTTGGCGTGCTGCAGTTGATGGGAATGATATTGAAGGAAGAACAAAGTACAGTTTTTCCAAAGGAAATAATAAATCTGCTGTGGGCTTTCAAAGCAAGCTCACATAATCAGCGAGCTTCTCTTTTTTCTTTTCTTGAGAATGTAGGAAGAGCACAGATGTTGCTTTGGACCATTAACATCTCAGCTATAAAGACACGCAAAGTATTTCCCAATGGCTTTTCCCTCCTTTTGTTTATTATTTTATTAAGCTGAAAGCTTTTTTACCTTGTGTATTAAACATACAGCCCCAAAACACGGCAGTTCTACCCAACTGCCTGTGTGTTAGCAGGAACAATTGCTGTTTCCCTCTGCAGAATCATTTTATTTATGAATCAGCTTGTCATCTCATGTTTTATCTCCTTAATGTATAAATGGAAGAAAGATATCTAGCTGAAAAGGAGCTCCATCTGCCAAACAAGGGTGGCAGATCGGGTTGCTGGCATGAGTTAACCAACCCATCACAGTAAGTATGACCACAGAGAGAGAGGCAAAAACCAACATGTTCTTCATTATTTCCTCCTGTCAGATAATAATAGTAATTAATGATATCCACTGATGAAATTTAGCTACAGAATAAATTGATATTTGTTTAACAGCCCAATAAAGAGTAAAGCAGCCTTGCATTAGTTCAGCATCAGTGGGCTTTGGATCAGGTGCTCTATGCCCTCTGGTGTCGAGCTTCAAGCCAAATGTGGGTTCCTTGCTCTGGGGCACCGAGCAGATCAAATGGTTCTAATGAAGGCTGGGGCTGCCTCCAAACCAATGGATGTGATGTGCATGCAGCTTTCAGGGTAGTTCTTCCATTCCCAGAACCCTGCAAAATCTGTAAGAATATGAAACTTGCCATGTTAGCTCCTCCTTTGGCACCTGTTATCTTTTTGTAATCCATCTTTTTTTATTCTGCCTTGGTTGTGTTCTCCATCTAGTTCTGGTGGAGAGTTGAGGACTTGCATGTAAGTGTTCCCCCTGCAGTTAGCTGAAGACGCGACTGCCATTTTTAAGAAGCTACAAATACCAGAAATTATTGAAAATTGTCTTCCAATATATTTTTTTCTCCTCCTAAAAAACCCAAAACGATCATCTCCAGAGAGCTCGGATATCTTGCATCATGGTTGTGAATGGAGTTACATCCAGCCAGCAGCAGGTATGAGTGGTGTTCCCCAGGGGTCAGCACTGGGGCTCATCCTATTTAATATCTGTATTGTATGTGGATGAGGGAACTGAGTGCACCCTCTGTAAGTGTGCAGATGGCACCGAGCTGGGGGGCAGAGTCAAGCTGCCTGTGGGTAGGAAGGCCTACAGAGGGATCTGGATGGGCTGGTACCTGGGCTGGGGCCAATGGGACGAAGTTCAACAAGAGCGAGTTTATCTTTGACATTAAACAAACTGTGACGTTGTAATACTGCAACGTGAAACATCGAGAGGGGAAAAAATAGCAAGAAAGATTCTGCTGGGGGGATTAGGTTTGTCAGAAGTCATTAGGAGCTCTCCTGGTACGTAGGGCTGAACGCAGACGTGTGTGTTTGCATTTTCACACAGATCCAAGAGACAGAGCTGACAGAGCACAGAGCGATCGGGTTTGTTTCCAATTTTCCACCAGACTGTAATGAAATGCCACAATGCGACCAAGCAAACTTCTCATTAGTCTCCCTATTAGTTTTCACTCCAGTAAATAAATGGCTGGTGCTACTGGCAGTCAACAATGGGCAGTGAGGGTCTCTTTCATGGCTGTCACTTTTCTCTTTGCTCTTTGCAAAAATAGACAGTGAATGGAGGAAAAAAGGGAAAAGTGCCCCCCTTTTTACTCCACTAACTCTTTTTCTTCAGTCCTTTATGTCGTGGTGCTGAGTTTTTATGGCTGACAGGCCCAGAAGCGCGCTCTGTTGGTAGGGCTCCAATGGCTGCCTCCAGGAATCTCCTCCTGGTGCCAACTCTGACAGCAAGGAACCACAGCACACCATGCTGGAAGGTGGGCTGGAGGCTGGGGAAAGGAGGAGCACGTTGGGAAAACACACCCGTGTCCCCTGGGGGAAATACGAGGCTGTGCTGCCATGTGTGAGAGCTTTGGTTGTTGCTCTTTGGCCGGAGCTTCTCTGCTCTATTTTTGAGCAAGTTGAACATTTGTTTCCTCTTTATTTTATATCTAATTCATGTTGTTCATGACCTAACACCTGGAAACAAGCCTTTTGGGTATGCCTTTGTTTTGCTGTGGCACAGAAGTCTACATTGGCTAAATACTCTAGTCTCCTATTAGCAGATCCGTGCAGATATTGGGATTTCCCCTGTTACTTCCCCTGGCTTTTCCTAATTCTCCTGTTTCCCTTTTCAATACCCTTATTTCTCCTCATGGTCCTTGTCTTCAAAGCAGTACCGCTTCTTCCATCCAGCCCACCATCATGCCCATCTTTCTTTTCAGACCTGACCTCCTTCTTTCCCACAATGTTCTCATGTTTGTTTGAAGTATTGGTTTTTATCTCTGTCTCGTACCAGATAGGTGTCATATTTGGTTCTATTAAGTCACGGTTTCTCAAAGAAATGTCCGAAAGGAATCCTATTGGAGAGCTGCCATTAAAAATGAATGGATGCTGAGCTGGTGTGAAATCCTCCTCTTTTTGAGATTCCTTTGTGGTTTGAGGTGTCAGACCGAGTGCACCTGGATCAAATAACTGACCAGATTTTTCTCTCGCCTCAAGCCGTATGTAAACCAAGTCACACAGAGGACACAGGGCTGCCCAGTGTGCTCCATTCTTTGTGAAATGCTGTGATCTAGTGGTGTGTCCCTGCTTTCACTGCTGAGAAAGTCATTTCTAAGAGGTAGAGACCAGTAGCACCTTAACTTCCTTTGTAGGTCTGGAAAATATGATCTTTCTGATATCACAGAGCACCCCATTTAGGCTGCTCACTCAGTCTTCTGGCTCTGAATAGCTGGTTAACATTATTAAATGTTGTTAATTATGTCACTAATTGCATGTGAAATCAAAGACTGTTCAGGCACGCAGGAACCTAAGCCTTAGGTTTTAATACGACTACAAAATACCGATAGCTCAGAATACGTCTCCAAGCTGTTGTCCTGGAATCTTTTATCAAATAAGATGAGCACAATTAAACTTGCATAATGTTTGGAAATAGAGCACTGTCAGTCTTATTCCTGTGACACAAAGTTTAGTGCTCTCATTGCTGATCTTGAATTTTTTCTCGCTGTGGCCTCCCCTTTTTCAGAGCATCATTTTCCTTAGGGGAGAAGACAAACTCATGAGTGTCTGCTATGAGTAATAACTAGGTGCATGCTTTAGGGGATTTACTGCTCAGGTGCAAAGTAGTTTAGCCTTGCTTCTAGGCTAGGTGATGATGGACATGAAATGAGAAGGCAGTAGAATCACAGAGTCAATAGGGTAGGAACAGACCTCTTAGAACCCCAACCCCAACATAACCCATGCCCCCATGCCCACATCCCTCAGTGCCACATCCATGGCTCTGGGACACCCCCAGGAACAGTGATTCCCCCACTCCCTGGGCAGGCTGTGCCACTGCCTGACTGCTCTTTGGAGAAGAAATGCTTCCTAAAACCAACCTGACCCTCCCATGGAGTAGGAGAATAGTCCTGGCTTAGCTCCTTTCCAGCATTTAAGGGAAAGTGAGGGATCTGATGCAGCAGCGTTAAGATGCGTGCTGCTGTACATGTCAGCTCTTTGCAGCCTGAAAAACAGCTTTCGTGTTCACCAGCTGTGAGCAGGACACTCAGAAACCATCACAAGCAGGCAATGAATAAACTGCATTGAAAGGCTGTACTGATGGCCCTGTTAAGCAGCACTGTGTTCTCATGCCTGGAAATGAGAAAGTGTCTGAAGATCTGTGAAAGTGGAGATCTATTTTTACATAGTGCACAAAGACGGAGTCACAGCATCTACGGCCCTGAAAAAAAAACAGCCAAACCATTTCTGAAGGAACAGATGTTCACGATTCATACACCCTACAGACAAACACAGGGTCTGTGACCAACAGAACCAACATTACTGGCCACTTCTGTCTATGATTGTCAACTCTTTCATACAGGCTTCCAAATTAAGGAATTAATAAGAACTACTAATAGCCGGCCTTTGGTTCTTCTGGATTAACCAGAACTCGGTGTGACAAAGTGCAGCATCCACTTGGAGGCTGTGGTTAATGGCTGCTGGTAGCCCTTCCATGCCTGTATCAGTGCTGCAGGATGCATTGGGAGCTTTGCCTCTGCGGAGGAGTCCATGACCCTCAGAATGAGTTCCCAGCCTTTTCGGGTCAACACCGATCACTTCTTTAATCCCCAAAGCTACATGGGACTCTTAAAATGCTTTACGATTTACTTTGTAACTTGCACGATTTTACAAGTTATTTTAAACATGTCTTTATAAACAAAATTTCTGGGCTGCTTGTAATTCCCATTTTATACCTGGATGTACTGTTGAGTAGGGGCACCTTCTGCTGATGGAGGAGTGAATTGCAGTAAATAGATTTATTTAAAACTCAGGTATTTTGCCCTCTCCCTGGAGAATCATGAAGCTCTGATCCCCTCTGTGCCAACTACAGCTCTGTAGCCCCGCTCTGTTGTGGCCCTTTCCAGCTTTTCCCACTGCTGTGCCATAGCATTGCTGCTCCTTCTGTCCTCTGTGCACTGACCCCACTGGGGTGGTCACTAACACTGGATGCTCCGGCCAGGTGAGTCTGTTCTTATTAACAACATTTGTGGAAATAGATCCAAAAATAATTATTAAGTCCTATTGATCAGATTAGGCTTTTTCATTCTAAAAGACCTGAATCAAGAACTTGGTCCTAGGGTGGTTGGCCCTCTGGTAGTGGCACTCAGCGTCTTCCCCCTTCCCAACCTTCTGTTCTCATTAGCTGAGAGATTTATCTCTGTGTGTTGGGGTGAGGCTGCCATCACAGATAGGGCCATGGTTAGCACCCAATGCCCGAGGTGCCCCAGCCGGTTCTACAGCCACTTAATGAAATGTGGGTAATCCCCGGGTGCTCCTCCCCAGGCACTGCACTGCCCTATGTACAGTATTCTTCCTGCAAAACCACAGAATTTATAAAACCAACATTTGTACCGCAGTAACCCTAAGAGAAAGACTTGTCCTCCATTTCCGAGGTGCCACGTAGGTAAGCAGTCAGCATCTCCTCTAAATCCGTGGGTCTGACTTGGCAGCCTCACTGGTGAATGAACAAAAATCGTGCCAACAAAGCAGCGCGCGGGGAAATGGAATCCCAGAGAGGAGCACACGCGTGGTGGTGCTCGAAACGCAGAGGACAGAAATACCCTTGGCCTGGTCCGTGGGCTGCTCGGGAGCGTGCACTCTGCAGCTTGTGTTCCCATGACATGCAGGGAGGAAATGGGAGCAGGAAATACCGGTGTGTGCAGGGCTGGGGATGGGGACGGGCTGCGCTGCTCCTCCGTGCCTAACTTAGCGCCGGTGCTTCGGGGGGAAGAGTCTGCTGTCTGTTTTGAATGCTTTCTGCATGACTAATTAATGTTCTGAAATAAGTGGTGCTGTTAAACTCTATGCTGGTACAGGCAGCCGGCAGTCGTGGCCCCTGTCCAATACTTTATCTAATCTTTGCTTTGTCAAGGACGGGGCACTGCTTGTCATCTAAAAGCCACTTAACTGCACTACAGCGTGATGTCATGCTCCTCTACATGCGTGTTGATATTTATGCTCAGTCTGTTGGGAAACAGCCCTGAATACAGCGAGCCGTACGTAATTACATTCTTTGCATGATAACAAAACCCACTTGAAACTGGCAAGAGATGAAACCCCGCAGCCTGGCGTTCGGAATTCTGCAGGAGCAGAGCGTTCTGTAACATTATGCCGGGATAAGGCAGCCTGATTCACCGTGGGGAGGACACTCCCTCCGGAGCAAAGCATTTGCTGTCGTCCCTCCGGAGCGGCGGCACCAGCACTGGAGCTGCTGGGTGAGTACAATGGGGCCTGCTCCCCTTTGCTTACTGTGACCCCCCCTCACCCCATATAGCAACCTGTGCATGCTCAGGGTATCGCCTATCTACGCTGGGCTTCTGCTGCCAATGGAACATGCTTTGAATTTACACTCTGCCATATGTAGCTTTCCTTCCTAAGAAAGGGAAGACTTGTGTGAGAGAGTAAAATATTAAAATAATAATCAGTCGGGTTATATATCATAGAGTCATAGAATGGTTGGACTGGAAGGGACCTTAAAGATCATAGAGCCGTAGAATTTTTGAGTTGGAAGGGACTTTAAAGATCATAGAACGATTGGGTTGGTAGGGACCTTAAAGATCATAAAGCCACAGAATGATTGGGTTGAAAAGGACCTTAAAGATCACCCATTTCCAGCCCCCTGCCATGGGCAGGGTTGCCACCCACTGAATCAGGCAATAGGTGTGCATATATATATACATACCATGCATATGTATATAAATTTGCCTGAACTAACTTAGCATCTCATTCATAACAAAGCATAAAAGAAACCCCGAGCTCAGCACGGGCTGTGCCCTACTGAGATCCCCATTTCCCTCCCCAGCCAGGGTAGAGCCAGCGGCAGCGTGGAACGGAGGGGGCTGAGCTTCCAACCCAGGGCCAGCAGCGGTACGGGCAGCAGGAGGATGAGGATGCTGCCAGGTCCCCACCACGCTGAGAGCACAACGGGAGCCCCCTGAACCACAGGGCATGGCGCAGAGGTACAGCTCCTGTGTTGTGTGTGATATCTGCTTTTCCTTATTTTGCATTATAGTGGAACAGTGACTGTTTTGTGCCGGTTGGGTGAGCAAATAGTTACAGCAATGCTCATTCCGTGCCCGGCTCGTGCTGCTCTGCACGGCTCATTGGGATTTGGCTGGGTGACAAAGGGTGGGTGTGATTCCTGAGTGTCCGTGAAAATGTGGTTCTTCACAAACTGATTTCAAAGTGAAAGCAAATGCAGTAGTTGTACAGAACTCTGTAAAGGAGAAATGCGTTGTAAAAGAGCTTTCGCTCGTCAGTATTATTGAAAAAATCTACAAACAGACACCTATCGCTATGGAAAAAAAATAAATTTCTTAGGAAAATCAATGTTTACGGTTGTAGCCGATGCATGCCCTCTTTTCTGCCAAAAAATGCTTCATTTGGAGGCAGTGTTGACTGTTTATTAGTGACGGTTATGTTTTGTGGCAACTGGAGTGGGAAGCACTAAACCACATCGCTTACCGACATAAGCGGCTCGCTATGTAGCTCTGTCTTACAGCCACCTGATTTCTTTATACCTTGAAAACTCTTCCTTATTGATAGATGTGGGTAGGCATGAAAACTGGCACAAATCATGGCACTACCAAAGAAGTACCTGTTGTGTTTAATGCGATGCGTTATTGGGTGCGTGTCTGCTGATAGAGCAGCACTTGCTGCCCTGGTGGTGCTGGGGGCTGTGGTTACTTGTTTCTGTCCACGGGTCGGATGGCCATCGCAGACTGTGAACTTCCATGGCTGGAACAGAAGTCCAAACAATGGAGGTCTTGGTGTGAGTGGGACCCGTGGGGTTCTGTGTTATTGCCACGGAAATCCCCCTTTGCACAAACACGGCCATGCAGGTCGCACGGGGATGCTCCCCAGGTCTGACCCCACTGGCAGGCAGGGAACCCAACCCCTCCAGTTTCCATTGGGTTTTTAGGCCAGTGCTGACATAATAAAAAGCCTGAAAAGTTGACCTGGTTGGATTACAGAAGGATGCTTGTTTGCTGCGAATCTAAAACTTTATTTATGCGTCAGTGATCCGCTCGTTTAATTATCTGGCATTCAGGTGTTTGATTCGGAGCCCGATTTCCCTGGACTCTCTGGTGTAAAAAGCAGAAGTTACGGTGTAGTTCAGAAATAGATTCTTTTGTTTGTTTTCTGTTTATCATCAGTAGGATTGGGGTTTTCCAGTGCAAACCTGAGTTGGCCCAGGATTCCCACCGCTGTTTGACCCCGGCTTGGTCAGTGCTTATGGCACTGATTCAGTTGCTGTGTTTTCCTGAAGATGTTGCTGTACAAACCTGATGGCAGTAAGCTGTAATGCACCCCCAGCCCTTTCCTGGCCCCACGGCAGAGGATGGGTCGGTGTGTTGGAGGAGGCAGGCAGCTCGTGGTGCAGCGATGCCGTGCCCAGTAAAACTGAGTGAGACCTCGTTAGTTAAAATGAGCTCATTTTCCTTGAAACCAAATGCTTATTTTAATTCTAGGGTGGCTGGGTAAAATGCTGCGTATCTTGATTGCTGATAGGCATCTTCCTTTTGTAAGAAGTCATTTACTGAGTGAGAATAGTGCAAAGTAGGTGGTAAGGTAGAATTGCTGCTACTTCTTTTGGCACTACAGATAGATTTCTTTATTAGACAGTCCCTTCTTGTGATGTAATTAGAGAAGAATGCGTGAGCACAGATCTATTCCATATTTATTTCATCATTTTCTTTATTCTGGTTACCACGGTTTCTTTGGGAGGACAAGTTAGTTTGAACAACAAGAGTGCCCACTTGTTGGAAAGCCTTAAAAAAAGCTGAATATTCTTCACCTTTTTGCTGAATGTTAGAAGAGCTGCATTGAACCCATTTTCCTGTATGTGCATATTTCTCTCCCACTGAATTCCCCATGCTCTTTGTTGTGTGGGGTGACCTACTCACAGGACGGTGTGGCTCTGATCCCTCGGCCGCCATATGCTCCAGCAATAAGCTGTGTTTTCCGTGGAGAGCTCCTCCTGGAAGTTAAATACTGGGATGTACCTGGGACACAGGCAGGACGTGTTGTGCATTTTGGGGTGGGGGCTCACCTCAGTGTCTGCTTTTTATATCCTGCAGAGGGTTTGTGCTAGATATAAAAGGAAGAGATGGGAGGATAAATAAAAATGTCATTGTCTTCTCTTCCTTCTTTATGTGTTGATGTGTACCTGAATATAATCAATTATATTTAGATTCTGGGGAGTTTATTCGGCCCGTCGTTACTTTCCTGTACAACCGCCTTTCTTTAGCAGAACTATATAAGTTTCTGTCATCAAACTCTGTCAGCAGTTCCTTTATATCAGCCAACCCACTGCCTTCGTGTGTCCCAACTTCCAACTCGTTGGCTGTTGCACAGACAAACGATGGCACATGGGTGGCTGCCTGCCTGTCGGCTGGCTCTGCATACAGCTAAGGTATTTGGCTGGCAAAACCAGAGAGTAAATGTTTTGGAGTCAGGCACTTTACAGAATTACTTGGGTTTGCATTGACAGACATTTCCGTTCTAAGGGATTTGCTGTGCAGCAATTTAATGAACCAAATTATTGGGACTTAGAAATGGGTTTATAGTGCAGTGAGGAATTTGATTCTGGAAGACTGGAGGTGATCTGACCCTGCTGTTTTGCTGGTGTTTTACATCTAGGAATGCTGAAGGCTGCATGCATGTGAGCTCGCCTAAGTGGGAGCTTATTAGGTACGGCCACCGAGTGCCCAAGGACATTATAAAAATTCCTATAAACTAAACTTGCATGCCTGAGTTTGATCATTAGCCTATGATTTACTGAAGGAACTTACGCTAAGTGCCGCTGTGCCAGTGTTTGATTTTCTTTCCTCCTCATTAGTCGGTAGGAAACGGTGTTTGCTGGAGCCAATGCCTTTCTGTTGGGCTGCTGCAGGGAGATGCCTGCAGAGCTCATCTCAGAGCTACGTGGGCTGTAGGGCTGCAGGGTGTTTGTTCTGTGTGCATAACGTGTGTGCAGTGATGCTCTGGGAGCTGTGAGGGTGTTCCGTGCAGCTGTCTGGAAATACACTTGGTGGAAGGAGGAGGAAAATCAACCCAAAATGAGAACTGCTGCGTTTCTTGGTGCTTGCCAGTTCCAAGCTTTCCCATGCACGTCTTCATCTGCTTATGGCTTCGTATCGGCGTCGTGATTTTTGAAGCAAACAGCGTAGATTCAGCTGGGTTACTCATCAGATACTGCTTTTGAACAATGGCATTTGTGTTCTTTTTGAGCTAATTTGGGCAACTGTGTGGAGAGCCTGTAAATAGCCCTGATGCGACTGGAAACAATCTCCATTGTCTCTAAAAGAATGGAAGTTCTTTGTAGAAATTCAGCATCTTAAGATGTGGGTGTGCACATCTGCTGCTGCAGTCACACAGCTTCCTTGGCTCCCAACAGTTGGGTTGCAAGGAGCAGCAGCTCAGTTTTGGTGACCCTGATTATCTGGAGCCTTTCTGACCGGCATTGCGTGGGCTTTCTTTTGGATGCAACAAGTGGAAACTGCCTGCTCCTGCGATGGCTGAGCTGTGCTGGTGAGTGCTCAGGGTGAAACACACCGTCTTTGGGTTTGTGTTGGAAGGTTTCCCTGCGTCGCAGCGGTGCTCGCTCTGAACTGATCAGCTTTGCTGTGTTTAGGCAGAATGTTGACCCAACAGCTTTGATTTAGGCTGGAGCTGTGCATGGTTGTGGTGTGAGCGCTGCTGGGTTTTCACGTCCAGTTTGAGCAATACTCTTATTGTGGTGTTTTATGCATGGAGGTATTTCATAGAATCATAGAATGGCTTGGGTTGGAAGGGACCTCAAGGATATCAAGCTTCAACCTCTCTGCTGCAGGCAGGGCCTCCAACCTCCATGTCTAATGCTAGAGCATATTTAAAGGAATTTAAGTTATTTTTACATACTTTATTTATACCATACCTATCCAGTGCTTTGTTTTCGTGGAGACCGATGAGAAAAAAATGTGAGAAGCATTCTCAAACTTCTCTGGCCCTAATATTCAGCCAAGGAATGTTCTTTCCCTGGGATTCCTGTGTTAATAGATTCTTATGTTAATAGAGCCTAAAGCCCACCGCGCAGGGGGCTGGATTTGGTGGAAATCCCCACTGGTCTTAGAGTGCTCTTCCCAGACAAACATCTGGGGCTCAGCCGTGGAGGAGGCAGCTGCCAGCCTGCAGATAGGAGCAGAGCATCTCTCTCCAGGTGCCCTCGTGCTCCCAGGTCGCTGGGCCATTCCCGCAGTGAGGTGAGCGTGGTGCCAGGACGCGGGGATCCGGGCTCACCCTGCAGGGCTGGTCCGAGTGGGAGCAGGGATTTCAGAGAAGGAGCATCTGAGGGACTCACCCGCAGGAAGCATTTTCTGGAAGGTGAGAACCCCTCTGATCCCCATACCTGCAAGATGACCGAGTGCCCTCGTCCTCCTCCTCTTACTTCCTAAGCTGGATGGCGAGTGCACATATGTGAGTTTCATAGAATCCTTGGAGTTGGAAGGGAGCTTTACAGGTCATCTAGTCCGACTGCCCTGCAATGAACAGGGTCATCCACAGCTAGATCAGGTTGCTCAGAGCCTGGTCCTGGTTTCTCATTTGGCTTTTAAGGACTGAAAAGCCTTGGAAGTTGTTTAGTAGCATTAGACAAGCTTGCTATGCAAGCTTAGAAGTTTTCAACAACAGTTTAGCTTGTTTGTTCCAAACAACATAGCTGATGTACAGAGGTGTGTGTCTTTAAAACGTTCTAAAAATTCTTGCTGTCATTTTATTAATCTTTTCCCCAGATCGAATGAGGCTTTATAAAGCTATCTCTGTGTACACCCCTATTTGATTTTTGGTGGTACTGCTTAATTGGCTGACCTTCAGGTGAGGCAGCCAGGAGCACTGTTGAACCAAGAGATCTTTACCCATTTTAAAAAGGGAGAAAAGGGACAAGTTCATATGCTCTAAGACACTTCAGCTGGGAGCGATGCTGTGCTTAGCTTGGTGTTAGGCAGCAAGGACAGCCAACCTGTGGCTTTTTGGAGCTGATGTGGGCTGCTTTTGGTGGGAAAGGGAGAGGAAACCCTGGTGAAAGGGCAAAAGCCTCCTTTCCTCGGGAAGCTGTCCTTGAGGACATGATGAACAGAAGGGGGAGAAGCAACAAGGCAGTTTGCATCAGGTTGTGTTTGCCTTTCTCCAACACAAGGGCTCAGAGATGCTGGATGAGCCTTGGGAGACTCAGTGCATTGACTGCTGGTGGTGCTGGGGTGGAAATCCACAAGGATGAAGATTTCACATGAAAAAAATCAAGTAACAAACTTGTTTCCCTCACCTTGACAGTCTGGTGCCATTAAAAGTTTTTAGTACTTCTAATGATATACAAAAATACTTATTTTCTAGCTAGCTTTTAAATGCCTTTTAGTGGATTACTTTGGATCGCATCAACTAAAAGCTTGATCATCTGCCAGCTGCTAGAGTTGGGCCAAAGCTTTGTAAATTAATGAGCTCGAGGTGATTAGGACAGGTCTTGGTGCTTTGGACCGTACACCAAATTGCTTGCCATGCAAGGTGTGTGCTCTGCCAGGTTTTTCCTTTCAATTCTTGTGCTGTGAGGGTGCTTGCTTGGCTTAGTGGTCAGAATGGCTATGAAAAGCTCTGCTGGTGATGCCAGTGAATGAAAATTATATTGAGGTTCCAGAAACTAGGATCAAGGTAATAGGCAGCACTTCTGACTTGGGACTGTTGTGTGTTTAGTGGGCTCGTCTCAGATGTCCATCAAGAGGATGTGTTATGAGAAGAAGTTCTGAGGTCTTGCAGCAACCTTTCTGTGTTGCTATTGCGAATGGAGAAATGTCTTCATGCAAAAACATTTCTCCATCTCTTGTACAGAGCTGTGGGAAGCTGCCCAGGTCTGGGGACACCAACACAACACACTGACCTAGCCAGGGAGCCAAGTGAGGAGCTGAGCTCTTGCTGTTACCCAACAAATTCACATGATGTCTTCAGCAGAGTTGGTATCTGTAGCGTGTTCTTCCATTTCAGCTCGACGTAGCTTGTTTGTACGCAGGAAATGCATTTCACAAATTCTCAGACAGCTTCAGCTGCTAGGAAAAGGATGTACACTGTGTCTCTAGATGCAGTCTGGCGTTTCTGATTTGATGCTATTTTCTTGGGTTTGGCCACAGAAGCTCACATTTCTGACACTTAGGCCATACTTGCCAGCCAGGTGGCACATGGAATCTTCAGGAACAGAGAATTTCATCAGAATGGAAGCCACTTACTGATCTTGTCCTGTTTGGTCTACAAGTGCTTGATAATTGCATCCGTTGGTGCCAGCCTTTGTCTAAAGACAGGGCTTTTCTCTCTGATCAGTGTCCTCACTACGTAATTGCTTTTCTGAGACCTTTACAATCCTCTTCTTTCCATGGATGTCTGAAAACGGTTTACATTTGTTGGATATCATAAGCTCTCTTGAGGGAGGATTACTTTCAAGGTGATTTGTCTTGAAATGATTGCATGTGCTTTCAGCAGCTGTCAGCAGCATCTGGCGGGGCAGGGCCGCCAGTTAGAGGTCTGAGCCACCAGATCTGTCTGATCACCATCCATTTGTTGGATTTTTCTCATTGTTTTCCAGCATTTCAAGATGTTAAGTATCTGCTTGCTCTTTTCAAACCCTAAGCATGGTCTGTGTCTGTTCACTCTGCGTTTTTTGAGGCACAGTGTCTCGTAACGTGTCAATTAAAATGTGCTCATCGTTCAGGATCGAGGCTGTAGCCACAGTCTCCAGTAGGCTGTGGCATCTCCATGGGCCTTCAGAGAGGTCCAGGTGTCTTTGCAGTCAGTCCTTGGTAGCTCCATTCCCTGGGGTTTGAGTCTGCCTTACTGAGTTTGTTGAACAGAGGACATCGTGCGTGGTTGTGCATGCAGCACTGCCTTGTGCTGCTTCTGCAATACCAGAAAAGTCATGTCCCATAGGCAAACCATGCAAGACATGAGTCTTGGATATATGGTACTGCACTTTCCATGTGACCTGATGTTTTTTATCCTCTAACACTTCAAATTAAATAGTGGGATTCCTTAAAGAAAGCATCCCCGTCACTCTATCTTTGGCCATGTTTTGAAGCAAAAATGCTCTGCTGCTGAGCCCAGCCCAGACTGCATAAAATAAACCTACCAATCCTGTTCCTTCAGGGTTGACATCCTCCATGGCTGCTGCTCAGAGAGGTGCCAGCAGAGTGCATTTGGGCACGCCAAATACTTTTAAAGTTAAGTAGTCATGGCCTGGGTCGGGCAGAACTTCAATGCCTACTTTGCAGATTGCCTCCAAATCTGGCTAACAGTTGTACTCTTTAATGTGGTTAAACTCCCTGGGTGCCTACAGTGCTGAAGTCTGGATGGCAGTGGTGTTACATCGAGGTCTGGGTGACTTCTTGTAATTCAAAGCCCATAATAGCTCTTCAGTCTCCAAATGGGGCTGAGGTTACATCTCCATGCCTCACGTCATGTGGAAGCGTGGTCGTTGCCTGCCCTGTTTGGAAACTTCTCTGTGTCTGTCTGTGCTGGCTTAAATATAGTCACATTATGTCATATCCCACATTGTATTTTTGTTCTGAAGCCGATAATACGATAAGATGGTGACTCTGTCTTGAGTTGGATGTATGTATTTCTATCAGCCCTGAGGGCGATGTTGTAAAAATGCTCTTTTGTTTCGAGTGCAGCACAGGAAGCTCATTTTGGCTTCATTTAACATCACTGCTCAAACTGGCAGGGAGTCAGGAATGGAGTGATGTGACATCATATATCTGGCACAGCAGCATGGCTCGGAGCTTCGCAGCGGCCAAAACCTCTGATAATAAATCAAATGCTGGAATATCCACGCAGTTCCATCATAACAGAGGGTGGCTGCTTGTCATGTTTATAATCTCTTCTGTTGGAAGAAAAAAAAAAGGCAATTTCCTGACACTTGGGGACAAGCTGGGTCCCACGCTCTGCGTGAAGGAGGGCTCACAGCCTCAGCCCCAAGGAGGAACCCACTTAGAGAAGAGTTTCATAGAACCATTAGGGCTGGAGAAGACCTGGAAGATCACCAAGCCTAACCCCAACCCCATGGAAACTGAGCTTAGAGCTGTAGCTGCTTAGTTTCTGGTACAAAGCTGATTTTTTAAATTATTATTTAATTCTTAGGGTTTTTAGAATTCACACAGTGGATGAGTCTGGGTGAAACAGATCCTCTGTGGAAGAGTAACACATTTTTTGCTTTTCTCTTGGTTATATTGCACGGGGGGAAAAGCGTGGAAGGCTTCAGAGACCCACAGGGCACAAATTGCAGAGCACAACCTGCTGTCTAGCAATTTTTTTTCCTGTCATTTCTATCACATCCTTATCTTCATCAATGCAATTCTTTTTCCATCAGAGTCTAAGTGGGGCATTAGGGGCCATCCTGTTTCAGAGGAGTCAGCCCAGTGCCCGTCCTCCTTGTAAACAAAGAGCAGACACACGATCAGACACGGAAACCCGCTTTCTAATTAATTCCTGTGCCTCTCACGCTGCTGTATAACTTTATGAGGCGCTGGGAGGGATCCTGTTGCCCTGCTCTGGGAGCCTTGGTTACTGCACGCCTTATCCTGTGCATCTCAGCAGACCCAGATCTCTTCAATTACCTGCCCTTCTGCAGAAAGGTACATTTTCAGCAGCACTGTGTTGTGGTGGGGTTGCTGGAGGGAGGCAGCCCTGGGTGGGGTGTTTTGCAGAGCAGGGCTGAACTGAATGCCATCCAGAGCCCCAGAACAGCAGAGAATGGGGCCAGGAAGGAGTCTGCTTGTGGAAACTTCGAGCTCCACGTGTTTTTGGAGTTATCGAGGCTTTGTTCTTCAAGTACCTACAAGGGGGACTGTGAGAAGGAAGGGGACAGACTCTTCATCCGTCATCAGAGGATCCACTGTGAGAGTGCAAGGGAAAATGGTTACAACCTAAAAGAGGGGAAGATTCAGAATGGATATAAGGAAGAAGGTTTTTATCATAAGGGCAGTGAGGCAAAGGGTGCCCGGAAAGGTGGAGATGCCCCATCCCTGCAGACACCCATCCCACCCAGGTTGGATAGGCTCCAAGCAAATGATGGAGCTGTGGGTATCCCTGTGCATTGCAGGGAGTGGGACCAGATGGCCTTTAAGTGTCCCAACTCAAACAAATATAGAACCAAACCTGCCAGACTTCCACTGAATAGTGCTGAGCATTTATTGGAAGTACAGAAATATGTGGAGGATGCTGTTTGCTGTATTTCTATCTGAGGATAAGCATTATTTACTATTATTATTATTATTATTTACTATAATTTAGCCCACGACTCTCAGCCTTACTTAACTCAATGATCCTTATGGGTCCCTTCCAACTTAGGATGTTCTATGGCTGTATGAAGGTAGGTAAGCACATAGAGGGCTGTGAGTCTACTGCTGGTAATGTAGGGAGAATAATTATTGCAAAGGGGAACTATCTGTGAGCGAGTCATGGGTAACGAATTGGTTTTAATGGGAGAGAAAGAAGGAAAAAACAGGAATGGGGACAGGGGTGGATGGATGACTCTGAAAACTGGATGAGAAAACAGAAGATGCAATCGGGCATCTGTATCTCATCAGATAAACTTATTATCTATTTATAATATTGACTTGTTTTGTAACACATTCTCAATTATTCTAGTCGTCTTTCTTGCATGGGTAGTTTGAGAGATTAACAGCGAGTGTATGTTTTACCTAAAAGGAAAACAGAAATTCCTTCTGCTCTGTTTCCCATTAGAACCCAACACAGACTTGTAGGTGGTTTTACAGCCAGTGACTCCTGACAAACCCAGACATCATGGAAATTAAGTCAGTGTTTCAGTGCTGGAATGTATAGCTGTTGGTGAGTATGGTGGTGATGGTCGTAGATCTTACAGAGCAATTTGCATTTGATATATAATATTCTCGGAGAGGCCGTCGTTCTCTATAAGCACTTTGACCTGATTTGATTTTTCAAGATGTTCCAATACCATGTAAAAGGGAAATTAATTTGTGCCACGGAACGCAATGTGGAATTCCCCTTATCTAACACGTTCCAGTGTATCCTTAGCTCCTGTAAGATTTCTGAATTGTTAGCTTCTCCACTGGCTTTAGGGAGTAAACTTTTATCTATTGAGTGATGCCTGAGGGCTGGATCAGGACATGGTATCTCCAAGAAGGAGCAGCACAAGTCCTATATTAGCCACTGAGCTTTTCTCGCTGCTCCGAGACGTTTGTTTTCAGCGCTTGTGAACATTTCTGTTCTGAGTTTTATCTCAGTATGATCTGCAGATAAGGAATTTGGAGGAGTTGCTTGGCTGCCAACAGAATGATGGGAGAAGGTGCAATAGCTGGAGCCAGGTATGGTCAGCTGCTTTTTGGCCGGCTGTTGGGAAACATCATGGAACCCTGCAACTGTAAAATGCGTTTAATGAAGAAAGTGGAGAGAGTTTAAAATGTGAGGTCATGTGCTCTGGACTCGGGAGCCTTTTAGATGACTTTTAAAAGCCCATTTCAACAAATAGTGCCCTTGTGGAAAAAATGGTAGCGTCGGTCCCATTGCCTAATGCTGATATTGGTCTTGTTCTTAGTTCTTGGTCTTGTACGACGTCTCAGTTCGGATATATATATGTATTTTAATGGTTTTTTTTTGTGTGCCAGATATTCCTCTATATTTGTTGTGATAAAAATGCAACAGTATTTTGTGGTAGGATTGGCTTTGTGAGGAACCTGTTTTCTCCCGAGGCTGGAGGAGATGTCCTCGCAGACTTGGTGTTTAGGGAGGTACGTGCTTACTGTCAGCGTTGGAAGTGGTTGTCAGGAAAAGTCCATCTTAGAGAAATTAGGAGATGAAGAGCAGTGCATCTTCGTGTCAGACCAACATTTCACTGATCAGACAAGTATTCCCCCAACAAGTTGAGGATAGGACTGAGAGTGAGGTTTGGGACTAATGAGAACCAGTAAATCACGGTGTTCCAGCAGTGAAAATGTCAGCTGTGACATAATGAAAGCTATATATCGTGGCCTGTAGAGTGCCGGATGATTCATGTGTGAAAACTGAGCGGCTGGTTGAATCAGGGGGGTATGCTTTGAGAACACCCTTTGCTTTCGTGCATCCTGTAGGTGAGCGTTGAAGGCAGATGAGTTGGAGCATGATTTTGAGGCATTCTTCAGCTCTGCTGCAGATAACATCTCTGTGCTGGCAGACGCTGGAATTACTGATGGTACTCCATAAACACCGTGTACCTTGGGAAACTCGACTTTATAACGCCAGGATGATGAGGCATTTGGATCTGGCAAAAGGCAAAGCAGATGAAGAGACAAAGGAGCAGGGAAGCCTTCAGTGCAGTGGGCTCTGTGGGAGGTTTGATGCAGGAGGTCTATCTTAGCTACCAATTATTGATATCGGGCATGTTATTTAGCATCCTAGGTAATAATTGGCATCTGGTGATCCAGTGACACACTGAAATCTGTCAACTGAATGACATGGGCACTGGCACAGCCTTCATCTAAGACCTCCAGTGGTCATCCTGCCCTTCTTTTGCTTTAAGGTTGCTTTATTCATGTGTGCATTACTTTTGTCATGAGGCACAAAGACCACATGAACATAACTTTGGTATTTTGGTAAAGCATCAGCCAGCAAGGCATTGTAGTTTCAGAACATTCACCTTTCCTATCCACTGTTTGGACTTGAAGCTAACCAAGATTTGATGTAATACATAAACCACAAGCTTTAGGTTAAGCATTTACCTCCGTGCAGTGCCCTCCTACTGAAAATGAACAAATAGAAAAGTACATTCATCGGCCTTA
>JAOWBP010003503.1:26511253-26549645 GCA_028571105.1 Tragopan temminckii
AAAAGTCTCTGTTTGGTTTGCAGCAAGGGAAGCCCTATGTCTTTGACAGAGTGCTACCTCCCAACACAACCCAGGAGCAAGTTTATAATGCCTGTGCCAAGCAGATTGTTAAAGGTAGGTGTTGTTCTTTATTGCCATTTCAGGGGCACTCAAGCTATTTAAAGACAGGATACTAAAGCTGTCTATACTGGAACTTAGTAATTATTACTAGCATGGGTTTTTGATGTTTTTTTTTTTGTCTGTACCTTGGTGGTTCCATGCAGTGGCTGGCCTGCTTGTTCCCAGGGTTCAGTCCTCAGTTTTTCTTTTTAAATCACAGCGTTCAGATAGTGGGGATGTTGTCACAGCTGGCCACAGCTGTAGCAGCACAGAGCTGTATGGTGAACGCTGTGGGTATGGGAGATCTGGGTTTGCTCAGAGGTGCAGGAGCGGTGCTGGAGAGCTCTGCAGCCTTTAGAGCAGTAAGCAGCTTGGTGAGCTGGATGCTGCCTGCAGGGAGAGGGCTCTGGGCTGAGCTCTGCTGATGCCAGCCCTGGGTTTTGTTCAGGAGGAAGTGGGCTGCCAGCACGTGTGTAGTCTGGGTGATTGGGGATCAGGACCAGGAGCTAATTATTTGATGTTGTAGAAAGGAAATGGGTCATAAGGCTCAAGTAGTCTGCTCTCTGAGGGGAGGCTAATTACGACAATTCTGACTTCGTCACGTGGGTAAGCCTTTAATAAAAGCTGGTGGGATTGGAGTTTGTAGAGCTTAGAAATCATTCAGATTGCTGACACACAGCTCCACTTCTAGATGTGTTCCGAAGAGTTCCAGTATTCCAGTGTGTGCTAATGTTGGATAGTTGGTGTCCAATAATTGGTTTGCCTTTTTTGTGCTTGTGATGTCTCACGTGGCTCTTAGAGGCAGCAGTCCTGAGTTTCTGTTTCTATGAAAGTTAGATATAGCGAGAGAAATAAAGCATTGAATGTTCACTTTGAAGCCTAATAAAGTGAAGAATGTGATGATGCAGGCTGTGCTGTTTCTGATAGTTGGGTAAAATGTGATTTACTCCATGGAAATATCAGCTGAAGGTGTCCCAATGTGAAGCACCGTTTAAACCTTGGAGGCTTTACAGGTCGCTTTTCAAGGTTACCATTTGTTATCAGACTTCATCGCACTCCCATGAAGTGGCTGATGGTTTCCTTGTGATTAATGTTATCACCAAAAACACCAGCTGGACTGACAGGCTCTAAAACAATGGCTGTCATAATGATGTTGACAATAAGAGCGATCCAAATGAGTTTTTTTTTTTAGCTGAAAAAGAAATGGGATTAGATTTAAGTAAGTAGCTCAGTAATTCAGCCAAAGTATGTCACATTCTGTACATGAGAAACATAAGGAAGGAGATTTTGAGAAGCAACCCACTTGGTGTGGTGCTGGGCAGGCACTGGGTGTGCTCCCAAAGGTTTAATTTGGCCTTTACGATTCCAGTTCATAGATCCTAGAATGGCCTGGGTTGCAAAGGCCCACAATGCTCATCCAGTTCCAACCCCCTGCTATGTGCAGGGTCCCAACCAGCAGATCAGGCTGCCCAGAGCCACATCCAGCCTGGCCTTGAATGCCTCCAGTTCTCGCCATCGCTCCATTTCCAGATCTCCAGAGCTCCACAGCTGCTGTGGGCAGTGTGTGGTGGAGCTTTACTGGGCAGCACGGTGCTGCTGGTGCTGTCAGATTTTGTAGATGCCCAGTGGCAGTGTGTCTGTGTTGCCACATTTGCAGCAATGCACCATCTGGCAGCAGTGCTGGGACTGAGCCGGGCGGCCATCCGGGGCAGTGAGTGAAGCTGAAAATCACTGCAGAGAAGGCTCAGCAAGGAATGGAGAAGAGTGCTCAGGCTCTTGTGTTTGTTATGAGTTACATAAAGCCCACAGCTGATCTTTGTGGGATCACTCCTGTTCATCTGTTGTTTTTTTTCCACTTGAAGTTTTGGGCAGGCTGTTTGTCTCAGGGCCCGTCTTCTCTTTTTAGTCAGCTGACAGATGGTGAATTAACCATCTTCAGTGGAAAGCCTTTCACCAAACATCCTTTTGGCAAGCCAACTATCATGTGTCTGCACGTAGGCAGCACAGTCCCTCGGGCAGGGCCTGTGCTGAACCTACACACGTTACTGCTTGGGCCATGGTGCCTTGGGATGCATGCGGTGTTTCCATTCAGGATTTCCAAGTTCTCACAGGATTAATAGCTGTTTTCAACGTTCCTTTAACTTTCATGATATGCCTGATGTAAAAAAGTTGCACATATTGTTTTAAATGTCTCTAAATTGGTTGGTGGCTCTCTGGTGTGTCTGCTGGGAGATCACAGTCTGTCCCATTGCAGGCCTGGATTGTCTACATATGTGCACGGGGAGATGCAAACAAGGAGATTACATTTGTCTATGTAATAATCTGGACATGTGCATATATATACAGGCAGTGGGGTGGTCTGACAGGAGCAGCACAGAGTGAATACTACTGATCTTTAGACTAAAGGTTTCTTCTCCTTCATTAGCTCCTACCATAAGTAGAATCACAGAATGGAGTCATAGAATGGCCTGGGTTGAAAAGGACCACAATGATCGCATAGCTTCAACCCCCCTGCTATGTGCAGGGTCATTTTGGAAGTATACAGTATAAAGAACTGTTCTGCCTTGATGGAAGTCTGTTTTCAACAGAGCTAATTCCTGTTTGTCTCTCTTCTTCCTTTGCTCTCCTGCTTTGCTGACAAGCTTGAAAATTAATAACGTTCTGAACTGTTGAGTGATACAGTAATAGAAAAAGTGTGAGCTTGTTTAACTTCCTCTTTGGAGGCTTGAAGATAGAGACTTGCACTGTATGTTTCTGACTGACCTTCTGCATTTTAGATGTATGAAACACTGATAGCGCAGCTTTAAGATGCCATTATGAGGTTTAATCGTTTTCCTTCTCCTTTGCAGATGTTCTTGAAGGCTACAATGGCACAATCTTCGCTTATGGGCAGACATCGTCAGGAAAGACACACACTATGGAGGTACAGTGGCAAAAGTTAAATCAGTTGGGTAGCAGCAGTAGAATTTTATGTACTGCGTGCTTGAACAAACCTACTAGCTGGAACACTGAGCTGTGAGGGGCTTATAAATACAGACCACTATCGCCTTTCCACATTTGTCATGACAGCTTAGCCATGTGTATCAATTGTGAAGAAGCTGAGTGAGATTCCTTAATCCACAGAGAATACAGTAATACGGATACAGTTCCCTTACATGCAGGATTGTTCAAATTCATGCCTTGGTTATTGGTCTTCTCATTTGTACTCATCTCCTGGGAATACCACCCTCACACGCTGTGGCACAGATGGATGAATTGATGCGTTTGGAAATTGTTGCTTTAGAGGAGGAGAATATCAGCTCCTGTGACTGAGGTCCTAAGTCTCTTCCTGTTTCTGCTACAGGAATTGCCACAGTGTCTTTTTTCTTCTGTTTTTGTTCTGTTTTGGTTTGCTTTTCCCCTGCTGCTCTGACAGAGACATGCATATATTCTAGTCCCTTCCTATAGCAGAAGGATTATTCAAACATTTAATCCTAGCATAGGATTGTTCTGTCACAGCACCGCACAAGCCACGTGTATTTGTCTTAAAGCATTTGGGTTCAACTATGAACTTTCAACAGGAGATCTAGAGGAAAGCATTGCTAAATGAAATGAAGGGAAACAAAAAGCTGTGCTTTGTTTAACAGCGTCAGATGGTTTTGCTACGTGATTAACACAGCTGACCTACCTGACCTGAAGGGTAAAGGAGAAGGAAAGCAATATTCTCTCGAGCCAGTAGGCCCTGATGAAATTGCTGTTTAATTGCCACAGTTGCTCCTTTCCTGGAGGATGCAATAACTGATGCCTTATGTCTTATTAAGTCTGTCCTTGCCTCCTTTGGAGACTAGGGATGGGGAAAATCACTAGCTCGGGCTTCACAGATGGCACAGTGACTGAGTAATCCACCCGCTCCGAATGTAATTACATCAAAATGTCTGCAGGGCTTGAGCGGGTCCTTCCACATGGCATAGGGAAAGATCTCTTAAAGCCAATTTATATTCGGAATTACCAGCTGTGATGAAGAAAACGACTGTAGAAAAATGTCCATTTTGCTTTTTTAATAAAAAAGAAGCTGTCATTTCTAAAGTGGAATCAAGTCTAAATGCAGTTTAATCCCTCTTTGACTCTTACATCCCCTTGTAACGTTGCTATAGCGTGTTGTGGAGGAAAAAAATAGTCTGAAGTTGAAGAAATATGAAATCCTGTAGGAAAGGGATTTTCTGTGAAATGCAGAATGCTGCCTGGTATCAGTGTTAGGCTTAACCGGGGCACGGTGGTGTAATACAGCCAAGAAGGCCTTTCTGACATGCACCTTTCTCCTGGGTGAATAAAACATTTAATAAAACATAGCAGGATGGATATCTTCTTTAAAAACATGCAGTTTTTTTCAACAGGAGAAACTGATGGGCTCTGCTGTTACATTACAGTTTTCAATAGCAAGTCCCTCCATGTCAGCATCTTAAAGTCAAGCAGCAGTGTCTCAAATGTTACTCTTCATTATCCCCTGCCTGCTTGCTGTGTAGGATCACAGAATTGTAGGGCTCAGAAGGGATCCCTCTGGGGATCATCTAGTCCAACCCCCAAAAATTAATGTTGTTATTAAAATGAGGCTTTAATGAGCAGAGAACTCTGTCCTGGTGCTCTGGGGGAGCTTACTAACGGCAGTGTCAAAGTGACAGCAGCAGCAGCACTTCTCTCCAAACTCATTCTGAGGTCAGAGATAAACCCATGGCAGTATTTTCCCTGCAGATTTCTGTGAATAGCCATCATTTCCTTTGTTTTCCCATCCAATGTATGCTCTCTGTGGAATTCCTGTTTTAATAAAAATCCATTCATAATGAACTTAAAGCAATTATTTTTCAATGGAGTGCAGGTATTACAGTTCTTAAAGCAGTGGATGTCATCTTGCTTCATTGCTTCATTGCTATTCTGACAGCACTGATTTAAATAATGAGAAAGCCAAAGCTCACAAAGTTGTAGGTGCAGTGATTGAATTACATGTACCCTTGGTCATTTTGTTTCACAAATTAACTTACTTTTTCACTATAGTGAAAGCTATGGAAAGGAAAGCAGACGTACTACACATACTCCTAGAGGTTAGGAGAATGTGTAAACAAAAACTTCCCTGAGTCATCATTTATGCAGAGCCCAAGCACCATTTACCTTGTGCGGTGCAGCACAGTGCAGAGATGCCAGAGCTGACACATCTCTGTGCAGGCAGAAGTCCCTAGGACAGAACTCTGAATTCACACTGTTCTTTGGCTGAGCTAGCAATCCATGCAACAATCCAAGGCATTCCTATGGAAAAGGAGGCACTGCTTAGCTCCTTTGTTTCTGGATCTGTAGCTGTCACAGCTAGCTGGATCATGCACCTTACATTGCTTTATAGTGTGGATGCACCTTTGGTTGCATATGGGAGTGGTGAAGAAATACCAACAAATTTCTGTTTATCCTGGTTCATTACAAGCTCCTTTATCCTCTTTGGGAAGACTGTCTGTGTGCAGTAATGCAGGATGGGTAGTCAGTTGGCTTCGGTGGAACCTAAGGTCTTCTTCAGTGAGAAGGAATGAATGAATAGTGTGAAAATTGTATCGCAGTGTCTGCCCAAAACCAGTGTTGTGTAATGGAGCTAAGCATTGTGCAGTGAAGCCTTTGCTGGGGAGCCAAACACAGTGCTGGGTTTTGTTTCGAGTGTGCATGCATACAGATTTCTTTCCCCTCCCTCAGGAATTTATTTAATCACCCTCTTTTTCATTTTCTTTTTCTGAATTAAAACAGCATATTGTACAACCAGGACTTCTTAGGTTTTGTAGAGCTTCATAGGGTGCTGTGTATGGTATAGCATTTAACCTGTTCCACTGCAGAAGTTAATATTGCTTATATAACATGAATAAAATGCTCCTGGTTCAGATACAGCCGAGTGCTGCTTTACAGGGAAGGCAGTCAGGAAAGCAACTGATTTCTCTCTTTCAGCCTCTTTCTTCTGTTTTTTCCCCCTGATATACATAGTTGAAAGGGAGAAACTTGGTAGCTGCTTTAAATGTAAGCTGAGAGAGAAGGAGAGAGACAGTGTTGGTTCTTCATGTTATATTTCCTTCATCCTAGGTTAATGACTTGACTGCCATTTCACCAGCTTTAGCATGAAATGATGTCAAGGAAGACTCTATTTAAGCGCACTAATGTAACTTGGGACTCACCAGTTAGTCACAAGCATACATAACTGAGAAATGTGTGTTTTTATGACTTTCTGCCTGTGTTACTAAAAATTTCTTGTTGCTTGATAACTGTTAGCAGCTCCAGCTCAAATCTGAGCTCCCATCATTGAGAACTGCATGGCTACCAGTTATGTTTTTTAAAAATTCCCAACCAATATTTGGAGTACAGTACTTTGTTGTGCAGATATTGACGTTCTGAAGATCAAAAGGTACAGTCCAATCTCAGGGTTCTGATGGTGTCTTATGCTTGTTGACTTGAGTGCTTGTTATTGCATATTTATGCAGGTTCATTGAAACGTGGAAATAACAATTGAGCATGCTGCAGTCAGAAAAGGTTTTTATTTCAAGTCTGTGTTTTTGTTCAGGTTTCAATCAGTGCCATCTTTCCAATCTGTGTCTGGTTTTTTCAAAATGAGCAAAGCAATTAAAGGAGCCAAGCAGCCAGGGCAATTAAAGGAGCCAAGCAGCCAGGGCAGTTGGTTTGATCTCACATTCAATTCTTCCTAGAATAGAGGAAGGTAGCTGTGCAAATTAACACGGAGAACAGTGGTGTTTGTAAGGCACTGTTCTCTGGCAGCAGGCCGAGCAAGCTCAAATCAGAATATATTACTCTAATCCCCAAGTCCCCACAACACAGCCTTCCCTTTAGCTGTTATTGGCAAAAGAGAATTGGGATGCTTTAAGGCTTCTTGTTTCTGACCTGTTTCCAAATAGCTGATTTTTAACTGGGAGTAGCAGGCGGTAATTGGAAAGTTTGTTTTGTTTGTGTTTGTTTATCTGTCTTGAATCAGAGAGTGGCAGTGTGCATAGCAGCAGGACAGCATGCATCACAAGTGGTAGGAGCTGACAAAACAGATAGGTGCTCCATGGGGTGAAGCGTGCTAACATGTTGAGTCACCCTGCCATCTTTTATGTGTGTTTGCATCAAGCAAATCCCCACGGAGCAGCAGGCTTGTTTGCAGAGCTCCACTGGATGAAGGTGTGTTTGAACAAGGCTTTCCCTTCTCCTGTAGTTAAGCAACACTTTCCAAGTTACGGTTTGCTTTTATGTCCATAGGGGAAGCTGCATGACCCTCAGCTAATGGGAATCATTCCGAGAATTGCACATGACATCTTTGATCACATCTATTCCATGGATGAGAACCTGGAGTTTCATATAAAGGTAAATGCAGGATGGCATGTTATGTAATGGGTCAGCTGAAAGAAGGCAGAGCTGGAGCTGAAACTGGATTCTGGTTAGAGCACATGGCTGCAGAATTTTTCCTTTCTCCTACTTGTGATTCGAACTGCTTTACTGAGGACATTTATTAGAAGATGGTGCTCTGGGCGTGTGCATTTCAATAATCCATCCGACTACCTCTGAACCAGTTACAGATATGCTGGAAGGAGCAGGTCATTTTGTACTGGGAGCGTTTGAGCATAGACATGAAGTCACTGCTACATGAAGTGCAGACAGAAGCAACCTCACAATAAACCATCTAAATATTTGAATAGACTGTGGAATGTAAAATGTTGAGCTCTTAAGAAGAGACACCTCTGAATTTTCATAGAAATGGTTTTTGTAGCAGTGACACTGATTTCTTTTCATCATCTGTAAAACTCTCCTGTCTATTGCTATTCTACATGATAACATTTTGATGCTAACAGATGGGGACCCCCTTGTACAAGACACCAGACATATTAAATTCCTGTCCCAGCAGAATTTTATCACTCTATAAATCACATTCTGCCAGCACTGAGCAGTTTTTGTGGTTTCCTACCCTAGCTGACATCTATGAATATTGTAACAGAAAAGCTGCCTAAGTAGCAGTGAATGAGTGAGTGATTATACAAGGAGCTGTCATTTAGAGAAATGCACATTCTGTCATTTGGAGCAAGATCATAACCAAACTGTCACACTCTTTTAATAACTAAGCCAGCTCAGAAAACTAATATCAATTTTTTCTCCCTAATTGAAACCCATTTAGGACTGGGAGGGGAATTTGATGTCTCCTGCATGTGTGGGTCCGCAGCAGTGTGTGTTAATGGGATAATACAAAGCACGTGAGCTGAGTCTGGGTGAGCCAGTCTATTGAAATGTGTGGTCCAAAAGATGGCTCTAAATGTGACACAGACAAAGAAAATGCCCCAAATTGAAACACTTCTGTACTTAATAGCAGTTGTCAAAAAAAAAAAAAAACAACCCAAAAAACAACAAATATATAAAATTCTTTTTCACTTGAGATAAAATGATACTTTACTAGATGGTTAGAATTTATAGATACCTGCAATTTAGCCATCTGGTATTGGATTTGCTAAATAATCCCTAGGTAAATCTTAGTTCTGGTGCAGTTAGGCACCACTCTGACAACACGTTTCTGTTTGCCTCTGTTGGAGCTGAATGCCCTTTTATTCAGATAGTCACTCATTCATTCGACTTCTTAAACTTTTTTTTACTGTTTTTTATCCCGAGCACAGTTGTCTCTTTTTGTGACAGAGAAGCTCGTTTTCCATTTGCCATTTGAGACTTGATTCAGGAAAGAGCTTTTACAATATGCTTCATTGTAGAGTTTCATTTAATGTGTGTAAGTCAGGCTTGTGTTAGTGGTGTGTTAAACCACGGGCCGTGCTGTCTGCCTTTGTGCTGGTGAATATTGCTCTGCCTCTTGTCAGAGATGCCCTGCAAGTGGTGTCACAGTAGTGCAGTGGCGAAATGATACTAACTGGGTTACACTGATTCTTTTCTATATTTTTGTATCCAAAAGTATGAGGAAGCTGAAGTTTGTCTGAAGCTTTTTGACATACATTCCTGATGGACTAGAGATAAATAGAGAGAGGTTGTTGGCATGGAAATCATTCAAAAGAGAAAGATGTAACTCAAAGCATGCAGGAGATGGGTTTTACTTTTAGTTTGGTGCTTTTCATTTGGTAGAAGCATATAGGTAGAAGCATTTTTAAACTGCTGGAGTTTAAACCCGTAATGCTTATGATTCTTTAATTAGGTTTCCTACTTTGAGATCTATTTGGACAAAATAAGGGACCTACTTGATGGTAAGTTTCACATTCTGTATGTAACTTCATGGTGGTTGGTTTGGTTTGGGGCTTTCTTCTCCCTTCAGTGTTGGCTCAGTTCTGTCTTTGAGTGATTTAAGTTGAAGTGTGACTGTGACTGGGTTTCTGAAAGAGAGTTCTGTAGTTTAAATCATCAGTAGTGGTGCACTGCTTTGGCTTGGTGATCTACCAGTGGGTACAGAGCCGAATGGAAGAGACTGTTTCTGAGTCTTGCAAACTACCATTGGATTTACTGTAAAAAAGAATACAAAGGGTTTATTTTGGGGGTTTTTTTTTTGTTTTTTTTTTTTTTTTTTTTTTTTGTTATTATTATTTTTTCCTTTGCTTTGCTTCTCTTAGGTGGAATTTTATGGGAAATAACCATTTGTGTGTCTGTATGTTAATAAAAGTAACTTATGCTTTTTGGAATCAGCCTGAAGACAGAGAAATGTAAATCATAGTAACACTCAGGAACATCTATTCGAGCTTTTTTGGAATTCCCATGAGACCTTCTGATTCTTTTTGAATTTTTGCTGCTTTGAACAAATTCAGATCGTTTAGCCTTGATCATACCTAGACAAGCAGTAAAGAAAAGGTCTTTTCCATAAAGGTAACTATAAAGAAACAGGTACAAGCTCTACAGAAAAAGAAACAAAATGTATGTACAGAAACAGCATTAGTTAATAAGGAGTAGGCAATTACTACACTCTGTGTTGACAGATGTAATATATTCAGAATATTTGCATTTTTGTGTCATGTCTATATTTGACACAGTCTTATGTATGGAATGTTCCTCATGGTTTCCATCTTTCTTTCTAGTGTCAAAGACAAACCTTGCTGTACATGAAGATAAGAACAGAGTTCCATATGTGAAGGTATGTGGCAAAGATGAAGCTGAGCCTTTCATTTTTCTTAGATAACAGACATATACATTCATTTATGCTTGTATACCTGTGTGTTTACTGAGATGATTCAACTGATGTTCTGTCTTGAATGCTGAGCAGTATTAGATCCTGAATCCAAACAGTTTCTTGAAATATTAATGGGCTTGAATCATTTGTTTGCTTTGCTTTACTGACTTCAAACATTTACAGTGTGTACTAGTGATGTTAAATTCTCAGTATTTCTATGTCTGTTTCATGTTGAATATGAAAGAGAACATCTTGAAGAATTTTTTAATACTTTGTCACTGTAGTCTTGCAGTATTTTAGAGCAGATTTGTTGGGCTGGGATTTCACGTAAACTGCTTTATGACTTCCTGTGCCCTCAATTAGATGCCGTATATTTCTTGTGAACATATGTGAACCCTAATAATGTACATATGATATCATTCTGTTTATTCTGACCCTAGAGAGGGTAAAAATAATAAAATAAGATAGTTCCCTTACTAGTATTGCAGAGAAAGAGTGCTCTGTCTTGTATGGATCGAGAGAGGAAAAACTAATTTGGATGCATAATGTAACCCAAATTTGCAGTAGGCATATATGCTGTGCCATTCTTTATGTGCTGAGTGTAGAAACTTTCTCCTGTACATTAGGATTTGACTGAGTATTTAATTTTAGAAAAAAAAATTCTCTCAACCTTTCCCATCAACAGCTGCTGAAAATTGTACCAAGGCAGGTGTGGGTCACTGCCTTGCTGGTGGTTGGGTCTGAAGTTGATGATTCTTTTCCTTATTTGATCATCCGTGCTATAGATTCTTGATGGCATTTGGAGTTCTCGTGCTCTTCTGAACTTTTCTTGTGCTTCATTTCCAGGGTTGTACAGAAAGATTTGTATCTAGTCCTGAGGAGGTGTTGGATGTCATTGATGAAGGGAAAGCTAACCGCCACGTGGCTGTGACAAGTAGGTGTTCTGTGGGCTTAGAATTCTTTCTCTATGCATGATGTTGAACATACATTCTTACTGCAGTTCTACATCAACACCACCAATACATCAACACATCTAAATAGTGTTATTGTATCACATGAGATTTTTGTGTGTGCTGTATACTCATGAAGAAGCACAAATGGAGAGAGAACCATCCTTCCTTTCTGTATCCCTGAAATGCTATCTTATTATAATTTCAGTGTTAATCCCTTTCATACTATTTCTGGTTCAATTTCATTGGTTTGGGGAAAAAATAAACTTTTCTTTAAGAAAAAAAGGGAGGGAGGAAAAAAACTTTTTCCAAGCCTGTCATGTATTAAGATTCTGGTTAATTTAGGTCTTGGTGGGAGGAACTAAGAGCTTGTTCCGTGGTCCATGGATGTGAGATGCTGCTGTCCAGGACTCCAGTGAATGGACTGTTATGTTTGAATTTGTTAGCCACTGGATAGCACTGAAATATAACTTCTTGTCTCTTACACAACACTTTTAAAATGTGATTCCTCTGCAGATATGAATGAACACAGCTCTAGAAGTCACAGTATCTTCCTTATTAATATTAAACAAGAGAATGTGGAAACTGAGAAGAAACTTAGTGGAAAACTGTACCTGGTAGACTTGGCTGGAAGTGAGAAGGTAATCTTTCTTCATAAAGTGTTTGGAGATACTGGTGAGATTACTCAACTAACCATGTGCATGTAAAAATTTCCCTTGGCTGAGGATAAGCTTGCTTTGTTGTTCTTCCAAGAGTGTCTTTAATTGTTGCTCTGACCCATCTGCACTGACTTGCCAGTAGCTGAGCCTGACTGTTGCCTGCTCTCTTGGTAGGTCAGCAAAACTGGAGCGGAGGGTGCTGTTCTTGATGAAGCTAAAAATATCAATAAGTCTTTGTCTGCTTTAGGCAACGTGATATCTGCCTTGGCAGAAGGAACTGTAAGTAATCCTGTTTTGTGCTGGTTTAGAATAACTTTATTTATCTTTCTTTATCATGCATATAGGAAATAAGCTGCGGTTTCAGTTCAGAAAGAAGAAAGTATTGGCTTTTCAACCACAATCCAATAATGTTTTTAGTATTCTACTAAAGATAAAAAAGCAAATTGTTAGTGATTTCACTTCAGTGGTTATTCATTGCAATTCATCATAGCACAATCAAAATTACTGCACTTGAGGACTGTATGCTTCAAAGTTCATTAATCCTGTTATTGTTGACTCATATTCTCTACTGCTGTTTAAAAAAATTGTTCATGCATCTTATTTGTATTTTGATTAGAAAACTCATGTTCCATACCGAGACAGCAAAATGACCCGGATACTTCAGGATTCCCTCGGTGGAAACTGCAGAACCACCATTGTTATATGCTGTTCTCCTTCTATTTTCAATGAAGCAGAAACAAAGTCGACCCTGATGTTTGGACAGCGGTGAGTCCTACTTGGCGTTAAGATAGATAACTCTCACTGGAGCTCTTCCATGTGCTCTGAGCCAGCTGTGCTGGGGGCAGTGACATGAAGAGGCATTTTCAAATGGGGAGGTCACGATTTCTGAAGTTGTTCAAAAAATAGAACTGGAGAACTCGAGCAAACTGTCTCTTTATTCTGTATGGTACCAGTAAAAGAAATGTTAGTGTTGGCCAACAGCTGCTCTACTTTGGAAAGTATGAAGTGTTCTCATAGTTCTTTGAAGTTTTGTGGAGAAGATAATGGCGTTGGGCAGTTTTCTGTTGGCTAACTCAGTGGAAAACATTGGGTATTGCTCTGCCTCATACTGCTGTTGTCGCTTTTAAGATGTATCTTCTCCTTGAATGGCACCTCAATGATTATTGTTATGGTTGCAAAAAATATTTTTGAAAACTGTTAATGTAGAAAACAGAAGAATGTGGATGCAGTGTAATGCTGACAGTTTTGATAGATTACCATGATGGCTTTATATGTTTAGTGCATTGTTAATAATTTAGGAGCAAGCAAGGATTAACGAAATGTGGAAGTGGTTGAAAGGAAGATTTTACTTGTGTGTATATCATTGGTTGTAGTCAAATGAAATACATTTGGAAAGGTTGCCAAAACAGATCAGGCTCATTACATGATTACTTTTGCTGTAACTAAAGAGAACTCTGATATGCTGGAGAGCCATTTGCTTTGTGGCGTATATATTTATTTGCATGATAGCAAAATGAAGAAAATTCTAGCAACTTAAGATTGTTTGAGAGATCATTTGACAGTTTGTACAATAATTTAATTTATCTTGGTCACAAAATAGGTTGTGTCTTCCACTTGGCGTAAGTTTTGCATTAAAATTGACACTGTTATGGAGCATTTTGTATAGGAAATTAAAATCTTGTATAAAAGACAAATCTGGTAATCTTATATTAGTTCATCTCCCAGCTGTTAGCGGTTAAGGTGAGCTCTTCCTTACATTTTGTTGGAGGAAGATGAGCTCTGTAGTGCATTCACATAAGAGCATATAAAAATACAGGATGGGCCCTGAAGGGCACAGAGATGCAGTTGCTGTAGCCCCTCTTAATGGACAGCTGTGGGGATTAAGGGTGATGCTGTAGGTTAAGGCTGGCAGACAGTTCCACAACGCTTTCCCCATCTGGCGATGCCAGAAACAGGATTAACTTGTCTGCTGCTGGGATTTGTGCAGGTGGGGAAGGATCTGTGTGCAGTCAGGTAGCTGTACGTAGGCTGGATTCCTCTGAGCTCTGCTTCCTACGGCATGGAAGTCAATATAAATTGTTAACGACTCTCAAATACAGAGATTTGCTGATTTTGTAGATGACAAAAGTTTAAATATTTGGATGGATCACAGTTGAAACCTCCCCGTGTAGAGTTTTCTGACTTCAGATGGTTTCAGACAAGTGTGGATCTTGAACCTCTGTAAAACTGAAGAGCAGTCCCAAAGTTGCTGCTGGCTCCTCCTGTGTAAGGCTCTGGTGTGGTTAAGAAGTGAAGCTGCGTTTCATTTTAAATTGCAGGTAGGCACTGTGATGGGTTTCATTCTGGGCTCTGTGTCTGCAGGTAGAGACTGAAGTAAAAGGAAAGGTGAGCAGTAAGACCTAACAGTTCAGAGTAAAGGGATTACAGGGCCATGGAGCATGGATTTGTGTGCGTGGCTGCTTTTTAAATCTCTAGCTTCATGAAGGGACTTAATTTTGGTCTGGAGTGCATGACCATGCTCCAGGATCTCTGGGAACTTGTTTGCATGGGTACTGAGGGAAGTGTATGTAGAGGAAGTTCAGTTTCTGTATTATTCCAGCTCACATTTCTCTTAGTTTCATTCCTCTTGGCAGTAATCGGTAAAACTTGCCTTTCTGTTTGGAAAGCAAAACAATTTTCAGGCCTCCTGGCTAGCAGAGCTTGGGCTGCAGTGACAGGACAACTGAGAGCAGCAGAGAGAGTTCACCTGCTACACATGCTGGCCACCCCACCACAAACAACCATAAACCTTGAATGCAAATCGTGTGCTAGAAATGCTTAGCGCTGTTAGGAGGAGGAAGGTTTCCTCTTTCCAATCCATAGAAGTGCTCCTTGCTGAGGACTAGGATGTCAGCTGAAGGAAGTGGGAAGAGAGCTGCATTCTTTGCGAGGCAGCTTGATTAGTGAGTAATGTGTTGGTCGTTTTTAGTTTTCTGCTTAGAAGCTATAGAGCTGTGCTGGAACAGGAGGTCCTGGGGAGCATTTAATTGTGAGGAAGGACATGCAAAGAGGAGGGCTGCTGATGTGCCAGCCCTGCAGAGGAGCACACTTGCTGTACAAGCAGAGTGTTGTTTGTCAGCACTTTGAACAGCAATATTGCTGTCTGTGGGGAATGCTTTCATTTCCAGGCCCTTTGGCTGTGATATTCCATTTTTCTGATGTGACAGTATTAAGGGCTGAGTAATGTTAAAGGAAAGGTGTGTGACTCATGGTTGATTACCAGATCCTCCATTTTGCCAAGCAATAAAGAAATATCACCATTAAAGTAAGTGTCAGGGGTAAAATTCATCTTCACAGACCCAGCTGCAAATTCATGGGCTCCTCTGTTAGCAGTGAGTCAGTTTCTTCTTTCTTCTTCTTCTTTCTTTTTTTTTTGTGTTTTTATGTTATTTTTAATTGTAGTTACTGCTACATGCTTCATCCATCAGCAGTGCAATGCAGTCAGTATGTTTTATGGTGTGGCATTTTTTCCCCAGTGCACTTCAGTGAGTAGAAATGTGAGCAGGGCTTTTAGCAGAGTAGAAGACAATATGTAAAAGCCAACCATTAGGTGTCTGCATCTTTCAGCAGTACAAGGTTATTTTTAAATTCTTCTAAGGTAATTAAACTTCTGCATGCCACATAGTGCAAGTTGCACTAGTGCAAGTCACACTGCGACCCTGCTCATGGCAGGGGGGTTGAAACTAGATGAATATTGTGGTCCTTTTAAACCCAGGCCATTCTGTGATTCTATGATATTGAGAAGGTGATTCAGAATCATTAAGTGAAGCCATGAAGAAAATGATAAAATATCATGTGCCCTCCCCAGGGCAGAGTTAGCCAGTTTATCTATAGCTGATAGCTGAGGGCAGTTCCTTGCACTGGCATTTCAGCCCACCACAAACCAGTGCTCTGTTCTTCCATTACTTTAACAGAGACCAAATTTCTGCTGTGTTTGCTGGGTTTGCCTGGAGAGGCTCAGGTCTGAGCAGTGAGGAACAAAGATCTGCAGCTTTCTTCATTCGTTCTGATTTGTTTGCTTTTCCCATTTAAAAGTGGTTTTGCTAAGGGAGATGCTGTGCAGTTTTTTTCTGCTTTCTTTGCATTTTCTATTGCAATTGTTTAGGTTCGTCTGGAACTGAGCAGTTTCACAACAGTGAAGTGGTGGTGATTGTTAAACAGATTTGAGTTTGGTGATTTTTGCCTAGTGGTGCAGCAGCCAGCTTTGCTGCCTACAGAGCAGAGGTGCTTCCTCAGCCAGGCAGCAGCCCTGGTAGCAAGCAGTGCCCTATGGCTCTCCTCTGCTTCTCTTCTTCCACTGAGCTTTTCACCCTACGCCAGAAAAAACTGTAAATAATGAGTTGGTGGCTTTCTTAGCAGAGGTGTAATAACCAGGCTTGTTTTTGTCAGTTATCTAGACAGTTTCTAGAACTTTTCCTTTCAGAAGAAATCTGCAGATACAGATCCACACATGACTGGAGGCAGAAAAATTCTACTGAGGCTTCAATAGAAATAATATAAGAGTGGTGAGGTGCTGGAGCAGCTGCCCAGAGAGGCTGTGGATGCCCCGTCCATCCCTGGAGGTGTTCAAGGCCAGGTTGGATGGGGCCCTGGGCAGCCTGGGCTGGTATGAAATGTGGAGGTTGGTGGCCCTGCATGTGGCAGGGGAGTTGGAGCTTCATGATCCTTGAGGTCCCTTCCAACACCATTCTGTGATTCTAGGTAGTAACACTACTGAGGTTCTGAGAGAAAATGGAATTGTGACATTGCATTTCAGGAAATAAACTACAAATGTTTCGTAGTTTCCCTTGATGTAATAGAAAAATTCCAAATCCCTATTGTTGCACTGAGATAGAAGTTGCAGAGCAGCTGACACCTATTTTTGTTATGCAGAGCTAAGACCATTAAGAACACAGTCTCTGTGAATCTGGAGCTGACTGCAGAGGAGTGGAAGAAAAAGTACGAGAAAGAAAAAGACAAAAACAAGAGTCTAAAGAATGTTATCCAGCATTTGGAACTGGAACTGAACAGGTGGAGAAATGGTATGTGTGGGAAAGTGGGATGATTGGGTGTGTTCCTGCAGGTTTAAGTTACGTGTTAAACTCCAAAGCACACAGCCTGCTTAACACCTTTGGCCACACTGCTGCCTGTTGCAGGCCACAGACTTGGGAATCCTGCTCCAACCCCTCTGCTGAGCATCCAGTGCACTGCACTGGAGGTGCAGCAATAATTCTCAATACTGTTAGTAATATTAAATTAACAAGAAAAGATAAAATTTCATTTTCTACAAAGAACTGTGCTTCTCAGGCATGAGAATCAGTTCCATTTTGCTTCAAGGTAAGATTTAAAAAAAAAAAAAATTTAATTTAACTTTGGAACAAGTGGTGTTCTAGTACAGTGACTATGAATGTTGTTGATGAGAAGAATCACCCCTCGTCTGCTTCTTTGGCTTCTAAGTGAAATCTATGTAAGAACAGCTAGTGTTCTTCGTAGAAACATGAAATTGCTGTTCAGGTTAAGGTACAAGATTAAGTTCCATTTGATAAGGTGGAAGGATTTTTTAATGCATACACACTAATTGCATATATTTATATAAAATACAAAAGTTTTGACAGACAATTTTAGTAAACCATACTTTAAATTTTTCTTCCTCTTCCACTTTTAGAAAGAAAACAAAACAAAACCCAATCCCCTAATAAGCAACAAAGAAATGTGTGTCTCTAAAACCAAGACATACCAGCCCTGCATTTCTCTCACACCCTGAAATCCCAACAAGCCCACAGCAGTAAAAGGCTGCTTTCCTGGAGTAATTTTTACTTTCCATATTCCTTGTCATCTAGGTCCTATGTGTTGATGCTTGCAGCAGTTCAGTAACACGTTACATGCCTCTTGCTTGCCAGCGTTAAGTGAGAACAAATATGTGACTTAATTATTAGTCACAAATTGCCTTGCACTTGTCAAGTCTGCTTTTGAATAACATAGATAAAATCTCTACTGTCCATACTTAGAAGATAATGCCTGCCCCTCATGGGTGCAAAGCAGCGTTACTTTCTTTCACCTCGCTGTGCTGTTTCCTTGCCTTTCACATCAGGTAGTTACCTAATGGTTGCTTTCTGCATCTTTTTCTGGGGGGTTGGGCCACTTTAGCACAGGGGATATTTCCCTTATCCACATGGCAAAATCTCTATGGAGACGGTCGTTCTGTTGTGTGTGTTGAGGAGCACTGGGAATTGTTGGCACTTTCATGTTCTGCATTTCATTGTGTTTGCTCAATGTGATAATAATTTCAAGAATTTCCTTCCCATCCTAGGAAGAATCTTTAAGAAAAACCTGTGCACATCCATCCTATATGCTGCTTAAATACAAAATGCTGCCTTTGTTGTTTTGTCTAAATATACACACTGCCTCTTCCCCTACATCTCTTCTCATTGGTGTTACCAAGCCATACATTAAATGCATTCAAAATATTATTGATTTCTTGTCTGACCTTCTGGAATAGCATCATTTGGAAGGATACTGTGTCAAAGGAGGCTCTTTCCAAATGAAACTGTAGCAAAAGCTGTATCTTGAGTATAAAATACAAGATGAATGCATAAATATAAACTATATGAGTATGTAAGTATATAATATAAGTTATAGCTTGTTCTGTGCATTCAGAAAATAGAAGTGTTACAGCAGAAGGTGTCTGTGCCCTGTTCTCTCTGAAAGAGGACTTCTGTGCACAATTAGGTTTGTGCCTTAAAGTTAGAAGTCCTCCCAGCGTTTGTATCAAATTTATGCTCTTCTCCTCCTTTCACTTGTGGTCTGAAATACAAAGCTGCTGTGTTCAACAAAAGGAGAATCTCAAGGTCCTGCTTGGGAGGCACCCGACTGATGCTCTGCAGTCCAACCACGTTGCTGCCCTGCGTGCCAGCTCCCCTGCTCTGGATGAGCCCATCTTTCTTGTTCTGTTCTACTGAAATGCTACGGAGAAAAAAATCGTTGTATATTTTGCTCTATATTATCATTGAGTCATTAGCAATAGGGCAAAAAGTATTTCTACAGCAGTGTTTTTAGAGAGTTCATCGTGCTTGATTCTGAGTTTCTTCTTTCTGGCTTTAAACTTGCAAAAACAATCGTCACTGTTTGTTGGTCATTGTTTTTCCTCCCCTGTTTCGGTTTGCTTTCTGGTCTGAAGCAGCCTGCCTTTTGGTTCTTGATACATTTGTCCTGTTTGCATGCTTCTGCCAGTGCCCACACTGTTTGGGCAGGAAGAATGCCCCATAAGGCCATATGGACTAAAATATCGTAGCTTTTCATAGAAATGGAAGAAATCTCTGCAGAAGGGTTTGAATGTAGCCTTCCCACACCTTGAACAATGCACGCAGCATTCAGCAGTTAAGTCTCTCACCAGATTAATGAATGTAGATTCAATTTCTGGCATGAGCAGCTTGCCTGTCCCTCTTCACTGAACTGCAGCAGCCTTGTAATTGGAATGCTCTTAGGTTATCGAAGAGAATACTCCTCAGAGAAAATAATTTTGAAAGAAAATGTGTAGGGATAACATCCTATCTGGTATGCATAGGCAACATCTGAAAATTGGTCTGTGCTATTTCATTTTAGACGTGACAAGGCAGAATGTGAAGATTGGTTTAAATGCAGCTGTCTTGCTTGTTGTCGTGGTGCTCGAGCAGTTCATTATGGGGGAGGGAAAGCTAATAAGGCAGTTGGAAATTTGGAAAGGAAGGGACACTTGATTGTCTTTAGCTTTAGGCTGAGAGTCTGATTTTTTCCTCCTTATTTCCCCTTCTCCTAATCCACAATGCTAATCCCATGTATAAAGGGCCCAAGTGAAAGGGAAGTCAGGAGTTCAGTGCTTTCAGTGGCAGCCATTCAAACTGCTGCAACGTTTGGTTTGATTGTTTTTCTAACCCTGGAGGTTGCACGGCCACCTCTCTGCACCTGCCTTTGCCCATTACCTTTACTTATGGCAGTCACCCACTGGCAGACCTATGCCCAGGTCACCCTTCTGGCTGTTCCTCAGCCAGGACTGTCCTGGGATGCCTGTGTTTTTGGCCTCTCCCGTGCCCTGGGTTGTAGTGACCATGGCCTGTGTACTTGCAGGAGAAGCTGTGCCTGAAGACGAACAGATCAGTGCCAAAGACCAGAAGAACCTGGAGCCGTGTGATAACACACCAATCATTGACAACATCACACCTGTGGTTGCCAGCATCTCAACAGAGGAGAAGCAGAAGTATGATGAGGAGATCGCCAGTCTCTACAGGCAGCTGGATGATAAGGTGTGAACATTAGTTTTGACTCCATTCTCTGTGTGTGAATGGAAGCCAAAGCCAAGATGGGCGGGTTTTATTTTTGGTGCTAATTTTGTGTCCTCTGTGGGTAGTTTGAACTGTTCTTCCTCCTCCTGGCAGAATACATGCTCAGCAAACTAACATTGTTTCAGTCATGGGAGAAAGAAAATTAAAATATATGTATATAAAATAAAGGGAAACTATATCTTCATGTTTACTATATATTAGAATTTTGAAGAAAAAGAAAAACAAAAGCATCCCTTGGGCCTTTTTTGTTCATCTTGTTCTAGCTGTGAGCACTCTCTGGAGTGCAGGTGGCTTTTTTTGATTTGCACAGCTTGAAGCACATTATTGGCACTTAAAGCTATCAGCAATACATTTACTGAGCACTTGTCATTAATGGCTTTGGCTTGTGTGAAGATAAGAAGTGGAGAAAAAGGCATCCTATAAACATCAACCGTGATGAGAGCTGCCTAAAAGGCAACCTAGCAAAAGTTTTCAGGACAGCTTTAATGTTGAATCAAAACTTATTTTAATTTTTGAGTGTAATTAGCAGAAAACTACAAAAAAGAAGCCCACTGTTTCTTTTTTTTTCGAGTACCAAGGGGAAATTTTGAGCCTTAGTTCTGCTGTGCTGTAGCATGAGGTCTCAGCACAGTCTGTATGCAAATGGCAAGGCAAGATGTTGCTGGCATTCAAATAACAGTTAAGGTCTTTAAGAAATTACAGCTTTTCTGGGATGGAGAAGACCTACCCTGTAGTACTCGTAGAGGTTTCACTTACTGATTAGAAAAAGAAAAAAAATGTTGGTCATCAAATGTAGCAAGGCCTGAATTATTTTTGAAGGAGGCAGAACAGGGCTGTGTCAGAGTGGATGCCTGATTTGCATTACCTGAGAGTATCTTCTTTATTTTAAACCTGTTCAAGGTTTGCCGTGGCATTGTTCTTACTATAAGGGGGAAATAAGAGCAATCAAATGAGACCTGTGAAAAGAAACTAAAAGTCTCCAACCCTATTTCATTGCAGGATGATGAAATCAATCAGCAGAGCCAGTTGGCTGAAAAGCTAAAACAGCAAATGTTGGATCAAGAGGAGGTAAGGAGGAAAACAACAAAACCAAGCAAAAGCAAAATACCTTTTGCTTATGTGACCCTTGTGTAGTGATTCTGTCACAGTTATTGGCTAGGTGTGCTCATAGTAACTGGCTAAAATTCAGCAGGTAGGAGAAACCCATGTTAAAGCAAGGTTTAAACTTCACAATTTCCTAATATCCTCACAAGAGCTTTTCAAGCCTTGATTACTCCTTGTAAAGCCTACCATCGTAGTGGGAAGTGTCACTGGAGATACCAAGAGAGGAGTGTGGCCAATATATTTCACTTCAGAAATGTTTTTTCAGTATTCCTGTATCCTTTCAGGGCAGTAAGTAGTGAACAGATTTCCTAGTTTGGCAGTATACAAATTGCTGCTGATAATAAATGACTGATGTTCATTATTTTGGCATGAGCAATTAGAGAAAGTACCAAGAGAAATCTGTGAGACTGAAAAATCTCCTACTGGCACAGGTTTGGTCTAAAATCTTGGATTGCTTGCTGCAGACATTATTTTGTTCATTGTTTCTATCTATAAAGGAATGTTAATGCTTTTTTAGATGAGGAAAATGATCACAACTTACATTCAAAGTCATTTTCTTATCTGTCATTTGTTTATGGAGATTTGAAGACATAAAGTGGTACTGACGCCAAATTACTGAGTTCTCCAAATGTGCTGTGATATTCAGCCAGAAACAATTTTATGCTGTTTATCAAATTGGGAGAAACTGGAAGAAGAAGATTCAGACCAAGGATATTAACCCTGGTGTGGGAGTTCCCTTGCCATTTGTATTCCAAAATACTGGTTGATGTTGGTGTGATTCTCTGGAATAATACCTGTCGCTAATGTCTGAGCCACTTCAACTGTTTTTTTCAGATGTTAAGACCACTCCTGTAAGTGAAAAATGATTCTGTCCCTGTCTTAGTCTTTATCCAGGCTAGCAGAAAGGACTTGCAAGGTTAGGTATCTTAACAGGGAGAAAACAACATATGAAAATGTTGGTTACTTGTTGTTCGTGACCGATGTGCTACTTTTGTGCTTTTATCCCCACTGAAGGATTTACCAATTTCATTTTACTCTGTAATGAAGCTCTGTTCACTTCCCACAACCTTCTTTTGATTATTCAGTGTTGCATGCTAGCCATGCCTATGGCTATTCAGATGTAACACAATTCAGTGCGTTCTCAGCAACATTATTTTCTGATGTGTGTTATTTAGACCATCTCTCTTCTCCCATCTTTTTTACATTACCACTCTCATCTAAATCTTATTTTTCCCCTCATGGCTTTTCTTGTGTATTATTTTCTGGGTGATCTGCATTCCTTTGTTTCACATATCATAGAACCATAGAATGGCCGTGTTGCAAAGGCCGACAGTGCTCATCCAGTTCCAACCCCCTGCTATGTGCAGGTCGCCAGCCAGCAGACCAGGCTGCCCAGAGCCACATCCAGCCTGGCCTTGAATGCCTGCAGGGATGGGGCATCCACAGCCTCCTTGGGCAACCTGTTCCAATATCTGGGAGCATACTGTAAGCTGGCTTATTCTTCAGCCCATTCCATACTCAGTGTTACTTATGAGTATGCACACATGTTTTCAATAGCCCAATCCTTTTCTTACCACTTTACCCTCATTTTTGCACGTGTCTGGCTTTGCTGTCTTACTGAAATCTCTGCAGGTGGTGTTGTGCCACTTGTTTGGAAGGCTAAACTGGCTCTCTGATTAGCTTGTTTGTCTCGTACCTTTGAAAGCTAATAAGGCAGTCATTTTTGTTTTCCCCTTCACAGGAATTGGGTAACATTTTTCAAGGTCCTGTCTTCCATGTGTGAGGTTCACCTGTGCTGCAGGAGGGATGTACCTGTTCTCTTACATCTCATGATCGGCTCCTTGAAATATGTGCAGCAGAGCAGCTGCCACGCTCTGCTTCTCCCTAATAAACTGGAGTACTTTTTTATGCTTGGTTAAGCTAGCAGGTCAATTATAAATACAAGGCCTGCCCAGCTGGCATTGTGCTGATATTGGTGTCTGTGGATACCTTTTCGCCACTGGTTCATGCATCACTGCTCCAAGCATTTGGCTGCCAGTACCTCTGCTTTGGGGCTGGGACTGCAAAGTGTTGGTTTCAAGTAAAGCCAGGTTCTGTTCTGTTCTCACAAGGACACGTTGGTAACACATCTCCAGGAGCGGGGAGTCTATGATGTGAGAAATGAAGCTCTGAAATACATCTGCAGCACTCAGGATGGGGTGCTCCTCGCCCCAGAGCGGCCTCAGCATTAGGCAGGATTCCTTTGTTAGGGCTGAACGCTGCAGTGTTATGAGGACCCTTTCTAAATCCTGGTATATTTTGCCATGTTGTATCACCAGGAATCTCCTGGGGAGATGTTTATGCTCTAGGTGATATATAACACTTCCCTTTGCTGGAAGTCGCAGCAATATTCACACAGAAATTTTCTTAAGTAAATGTAAATAATAGTTCCATCTGTGTTTAGTAGAAAGATTATTTTAAGCTATTTTGTTGTTTAAATATTTACATGCCATCTGGCTTTGGCAATTCAGTGGGTTTTTTCATAACTTGAGTGCACTTCTGAGGCTGCAGCATTACCACGAGATAAATTTCCCTTACATCTGAATCCTCTCTTCGCCACTTTGGGTCTCTGCCAGAGTCTGAAGCCAGCTTGTTGGTTTCCTATTTTCCATTAGCACTCTGAGCCGAAAAGAGCAGTGTCTTCTCTGCCATTCTCCTTTTGGGTGGTCAGTTTGAGAGAGATGTTGCAGCTCATCTCCTGCAACTGAGTCTCTTACGAGTGTGGAAGGAGTGCATTTAAATTTAATACAGGTTGGAAACGTCCACTAGTGTTTCTGAAGTCTGCATTTTCTTTAGTTAATACCCTGCTTCAGCAAATATGAGCAGCTAATCTGTCATCAGCATCATGCTTCAAATGTTTGCTAAAAATAACCATCAAAAGTTTGCTTACCAAAATATTCCTCTAACGCCATAAGATCCCTGAGGCCGCCTCAGAGAGCGCTTTTCGTGCTTCCTTTCAAAGCTGTGATTCTGTGTTTATGTATTTCACTTTGTTGGATTTTCTTGTCCCTGCTGCAGGATTGGATTGAGGGCAGAAAACTTGTTTTGGAGCTCTCATACAGCTTAAAATAAGCTTCTCTGCCTCAGTCTTGTGTTGTAATAGGATTTGATTGAGATTTTTCTTTTCATTGAAGTTTGGAGCTTCCTTCACGTGCAGTTATGTGGAAACTGATGTTCCTGGTAGAGGAGCAGGATTTCTTCTCTTGCATTCTGTCTTCTGTACACACGTTGCCTGCTCACGTTTTGCTTTTCTCTTTGTCTGTTTTTGCCCTTTTCAGTGCTATCTTTTAAATGACTTCTCAGGTGATTTATACTCCTGTCCTATCTGCTTTGCAGCTTTTGGCCTCCACTAGGAGAGATTATGAGAAGATTCAAGAGGAACTCACCCGTCTTCAGATTGAGAATGAAGCTGCAAAAGACGAAGTGAAAGAGGTCCTTCAAGCCCTGGAAGAACTAGCTGTCAATTATGACCAGAAATCCCAAGAAGTGGAGGATAAAACAAGAGCCAACGAGCAGCTGGCTGATGAACTGGCACAGAAGAGTGTAAGAGCAGGCAGTTTATAGTGCTGCTTCCCTCCTCCCTCCTGACTCTGCATTTCTCCTAAAGATTTCCATAGATTTCTCTGATAATTACTAGGTTGTGCCATTTTGGGGAGCTTTCAAATGCTGCTGCCAAGTATGTTTAGTAACTAGTATAAAGATTGGAGCAACAGAGTTAAAAGATCTGCGCTTGCTGGTGCTACCTTCTATCTTGTATACTAATTAAAGGATACGATAAAGCTAATTCAGAAGCTGCTATATGAAAGCTGATTGCAGATTGTGGCTCTGTTGCAAGCTCTGTATTTTGCACACCACGTCAGCTCCTGAGCTGAATGTGAGAACTGGCCGTTCTGTGTTTTGATCATTTGAAAGCGATATTGTACCAAGAAAGATGTGAAAACCTGCTGTGTGCAAATTGCATCAGTTTGTGTTTCTCTGGACTGTGTGCTGTGGAACAGAGATCTCATACAGAGTAAGGGAATCTCAGGAAAAAAAATAGCTTTCTTCAGATGATGTATTGATTGTAAGGCAAAAAATCCAATCTGAGAAAAATCCAAATTGGTTTAGCTAGGTTGGTCCATCCCTCACATGTGCTGAGGAGGATGTTGTTAAGATGTCTGATTTCATGCATATCTGGCATAATAAGACTTCGTTATCCACTTTAATAAAACAGATTACTATGAAATCCATTTGAAAAAATTGAATTTTATATCCTTCTATACCTGTTTCTCCGTGATTAACCTTCTTTGACATGTATTATGCAAATAAGATTCTTACAGGATTTACTATGTTTAATAGATCTGAAGTAGCCTTGTTAGCAAGTGAGTTGTGAAAGTGGATTATGGCAAGGTGGAATTGTGTGCTGCTGGAGTAGGTGTCAGTGCATGGAGCCAGCAGACACGTCCCAGGAAAATATAAGGCAGTACTGTGTAACCTAGATATCACAGAAGAACTGATGCCCTAAAGTGGCACTATTGAAATGCACTGAAGCAGGGAGAAATCTATAGAAGCACAGTTAACTCCCAGCTTCATCTCTGCTGCTTTATTCAAGCAAAGAGATTTGGGATGGCGAATTGTTTGGTGGATTTATCGTGTACAGAGAAGAAATTCTGTTTTATTTTGTTCCATGAGGTTTCTGTATGGATAGAGAGAATCTGAGGAAAGAAGGGTAACTTTTGCTTTTCAATCTTTCCAGACGGTTCTGTCAGCAACCCAGAGGGAGCTGGGCCAGCTGCAGGAGCTCAGTAACCATCAGAAGAAGAGAGCCACAGAAATCTTAAACTTGCTGCTTAAAGACCTGGGAGAGATCGGAGGGATCATTGGCACTAATGATGTTAAAACAGTAAGTTGGCCGTCTTTATTGCTTGCCCCCAACCTGTACCTCCAGCCATATGAAAATAAGGAGAACGGAGTGTGTGTGACACAGCAGCCCTTCTCCCACGACACTGCTGTTTAAATCCTGGTTAGAGCACGGTGTGAAACACTGAGGAGATCTTTGTCTGGGTCAGAGATGGTCAGTGTCTGTGCACGTAATTACCACACTGACTCCCAGCTCAGTGTTTGGGGCCAAACTAATGCAGCCCATCTGTGTGCTGATGCATCTATTAAACTCTGCTGTCTGAGGCCTGGGCTGGGTTCTCTGTCCAAACAATGCACACATAGACCTACTCCATAGTTAGCTGGCAGGAGCAAGTATTCCCAGAATCTAAATAATCATTACTGGAGAGATTTGGCTTCTGGATAGCTTCCTTTTTGTTTGAAATTTATCCTAAAACTGCGTGTAGGTGAACATGAGCAGCTCTTAAATCCGTAATTCTGTAGTGACAGCTGTCCAGGACACCTGAGTGAAGGTCAGATCTGCATGGAAACTTTTTGCTCTTTGTTTCTTACCTTTGAACAGTGGCTGCCTTCACCAAAGAGCCCACGCTTTTGTGTATGTTTCTGAACACAAGATGCTTTAAAAGCATCGATTTCAGCATTAGTAAATGTGTGCTATGTACCGTTTAAATACTACGTGACACTAGGACAAGATTAACTTTTGTGTATTGGCAAATAGCCTTCCTAGAGGATTCTTTCCCTCTGAAGTTGAAAGGTAAGAACCAAGGGTGTAGGTTGTTGAAGCAGTAGAATCCTTGATATCTGAACATACCTGGAGATGGTGCAAATTTTGGCCAGCTTTGCTTTGAAATTTGTCTTCTGTCAGGCTCTTGGCTTTATAGATCTGATAGAGAAGGTAGATGTTCACATTGATATGCTTACAATATCGTATATGAGTAGAATTCTAAACCTCAGAGATTATTTACATGGTCACTGCTAAATACTGCTGCCTTGTGTTCATGCAGATCCTGGACCACGGGACCAAATTTTGCTAGATGTTACAGCAACCTCTGGTGGCCGTTTTAATAAGAACTGTAAGAGGAAAGCTCTGCAAATGGAGGCTATTTGATACACACTTTTATAGCAACTAAGATGTCAGCATTTTACAGGGCAGCTGTCTGTAAATAAGGCAAGATTGAAAAGGTTTTAGATGAATAATTTGAAATTTATTGGCAGTTAGCAGCTTCTCAAAGTATGTCTAATTTCAGACCAGACTGAGGGTTTTGAAGGCAGTAACATTTTTTGGGCTATTCAAAGAAGACAGAACATGTGTTGTCTTCCCTTTGCTGCTAGAAAAAAGGCAAAACCAGATGAAATTACTGTCCATATACTCAAGAAGAATCTTTACTGCTCATCAGTGTGTTACGTCAATTAAGAAGCTGAAGGAAAATCATGAAGAGAAAGACATAAAAATCAAAGGCACTCTATTAACCAAGGAAGGAAGTGTGTTAAATAGGATGATATTAATGATTAGAGATGAAGGGGATTAATTTGCTCTCGCCAGGTAAGATTTTCAGACCAATGCCTGTGTTGTAGGCTGCTATCGAAGGAGCACAGCCATTCAAGAGCAGACTTCTTTAAGAAGCATTTTGAAAATGCTCTCCAGCTTTCAGTTGCTTGAAAGAAGGAAAATGTCCTCTTCTGGTGACATGAGAAAGTTTCTCCAAAATATGCTTTTGGCATTCTGCTGGAGTTGATTACTTCAGATGCTGATGAAGCACACTGTGAGAAGTCTTAATTTCTTACTTTTGAGGTTTATCAATGAAAATTCAGACAGAGTGGTGGAGCATGTGTAAAGGTACCAGGAAGGTCTGTGGGTGTTCCTTGAGTGTGGCTGTGCTCTCACAAAGGTTATGTAGCTCCAGACAACTGTTTCTCAGCAGGAAAACTGCTTTACGTTGATTTCCATAAGGGCCACACCTTTTAGATTGCAATCTTCTGTGTGTTTAGTTAGCAGATGTGAATGGGGTGATTGAAGAGGAGTTCACCATGGCACGGCTTTACATCAGCAAGATGAAGTCTGAGGTGAAATCTCTGGTGAACCGCAGCAAGCAGCTGGAGAGTGCCCAGATAGACTCCAACAGGAAGATGAATGCCAGCGAGAGGGAGCTTGCAGCTTGCCAGCTCCTCATTTCACAGGTATGCTTGCTCCTTCCTTGTTCCCTCAAAGCAAGGTTTGATGATTTTCTCAGCCTCCTTCCTCATGAGATGAGTGTGCTAGGAGTGAGAAATGAGAATTCAGGGAGAAGAGAGGTATTTCTCTTGTCTGTTCTGTTGTTTGCTCCTCTCGTTTTGTATTCCTCATCCTCAGCGTTTTACAGCACATTCTGTGGTAAGATTCTGTCCTCCTGTTGTGGATTTCAAAATGTTTTCAATGGCATAATAGTGAAAATGCTCTCAGATTTCTTCAGCATGTTTTTGCATCTCGTGCCTCCACTTAGAAAGCAAACTGACAAAGGAAGCAGTGATTGTATGGGTCTCTAACAAAGCATTTGGAGAGCCCCGACATCTGGACTGTCAGTATGCTGGCAGATAGCTGGGCAGCAACATGCATGTAATAATACATTATAGAAAACATGACCGTGTAAGATAGAAATCCAGATGGTAGGAGGGCTTTTCAGTGGGTGGCATGTTACAGGCAGTGATGCATGCTGCAGCATTCTGCAGAGAGGAGGCTAACTGCTTCACCATGCTTCTTTGATTACTGCACACATGAAATGATGGAGACAGTTGGAGTTTACTCCATTTCTCTTGCTAGCAGTTACTCAGAGAAAACCTGGAGCAAGGATAGCCTCTTGTCCTGCAGCAGAATTTTTCTATTCAGGTCTGCAGTAATAGCTGTAGCTGTAAGCATGCTTCTTAGTACTCAAGGAAGGCTTGAATCCTCAATGTATTGGCTGTCCAAAAATGTTAAGTAAAATTACACTTTTCATGCTGTCTTAAAGTGGATACAGCCACTAGAAGTCACCCTGCCAGTCTGTGTTGCTCCCTTTCCTTGGGAAGTTGCATTAGTAAAGCAGATGAAGGTTTGCCTCAAAAGCAGCTATATGCATACTTCTGCTGGCTGAAAGAGGATTGGCAGCACAGAGCTGGGAATGAGTATCAGCAGTGGGCTGCTGGGACACTTCCCTTCAGCTGTGGTGTTGGCTTATGCTGACCCAGTGAAGGAGCGTGTTAAATGGAAGCCAGCTTGACTGTCTATATGGGGTTGGTGTTCTTCTTCTTAGACGTCCTTCTTAGGAGGTTTAGTATTTGAGTGACTTATCCAAGGCTGTGAAAAGATGCATTGAAAGAAGTGAGACTGCAAGGCTGCATCCTTTCTTTTTTCCCCTCCCTATATTTGTATTGCGTTGTAACATGGTGATGAAGCCAAGCAGAGATGCTCTCAAGCAGGTGATCACCTTGCCTTGCCATTTTGGAAGCCTTGCCACTAAGCAGGTGTCAAGGCCCATCTGTTTTGAAGCCCAGGCAGAAGCTAGGTGTTGTGCTCAAAGTGTTGTTAGTGGGCACATACACCTTATCTATAAAGTGAAAATTTATTGTTGGCTTAATTTAAATCTTAACAGCCCATTTATTAGTCTAGGCCTAATTATTGCAGAGAGAAAAGAAATAATTTGATGCAGAAAGACTTCAGTGACAACAATGATGCCGTTAAAATCGTCACACACATTTCTTTAGTTTCTACCCTTTTTCCTTATGTTATACCCAACCTTCTGCTGCTCTGAAGTTTGGTGGTTTCATGCTGACATTGCTGGTGTGGATGTGACAGCAAGCACTGTCAGTACCTGGAGCACTTTGCTGAGAGAGATATGTTTATGTTGCTGATTCTTCTTCCTTGCTTCCTTCTAGGATTCAGCTGGAGTAATTTTGTATGTTTGCCAGCATTCTTTTACACCTTGCTATGCCTTGACTGATCTGCAGCTCCACATTACAACTGAACTTACTGTGTTTGGGGCCTTTTACATTGTTAGGTGTCGCAGTATGCTTCTTTATTATGATAGTCATGTAACCAGAGTGGTACCATGTAAAAAGAAAAGATGTATGGCTACATAATTGCAGGGTTAATCTGATCCTTGAGGTGGTGGATGACTTGTGTATGCACGCTACTGTGTGTGCTCACATCTCTTTCCTGTTCCCTCTGCCTTTAAAGCATGAAGCAAAGATCAAGTCCCTGACAGACTACATGCAAAACATGGAGCAGAAGAGAAGGCAGCTGGAAGAGTCCCAGGATTCTCTCAATGAAGAGCTTGCCAAGTTACGCGCTCAAGGTACAGCGTTGGTTCCTGTGGTCATCACTTCTTTCAACAGCTGTATCTTAGAAAATGCAGTTTTGAACAAAGTATTGTACATACAGCTCACCTGGCACTGCTGCAGCATTTGATTCTTCAATCCTACTCTACTTTTGTCATACTTGTATTCCCACCGTCACAGAAATACAACTAAACAGATGGGATTTTAGCTCATTTACCTAGCCCTAAGCTCTGCAGTGCGCAGTGACAGAAGACCTGATGTCACAGGGTCAAGCTCTTATGCTGGGCTGTTGCCTTGGTAGTCCTACAGCACTTTTTGTCTGCTTGTATTTTGCAGTGAAGTCATAAAATTGTGATTCAGATCATTTAATGTGTTGCACCTGTACGTTACACTTGAGGTAACCCTTTCAGCCTAAACCATTCACAGAATGCAGAGAAACTTAATTTTTCAAAAGAATTAAAAGCTTGGCAAGAAGCTTCACCTCTTACTTTCATGATGTGAGGGAAAAAAAAATACATCAAAAGCAATCAATCTTTTGAATGTCTGTTTTGAAAATTCTTGGCTGTCCATCTAATTTCAGTTGTCTCTCTGGAAAGTGCCCTGCCCCATTCCTTAGGAAGATGCTTCCATTAGGATTGAGTAGAAGTTTCTCTCCTGGCTGTTCTATAGGATCCAACTGACTTCATTCTTAAGAGTTGTTTTTTTTCCATTCTAATTCAGTGTGGAAAATTTCTATCAAAAGGAGTTTTTCTTGCTCTGCCAAGCTCCTGTTTTATGTATAATTACAATGTAGCCATAGAATTACTCTGGATTTCTGTACAGGGGCTATTCTCTGATTCAGGGAGCAGCAGATGGTGACAGGATTTTTAACATCTGCGTGATTTTTTATTCACACATCTCATCTTCCCACCCCACTCACAAGAAATGATCTGTCTCTGGAGGCCACCATTGCCCAGCAGAAAGGGGAGAGGGAGGATCCCTACAGGCAGAGTCATAGGAGATGAGGGGAGGTTAGGAAAGTGCTGTGTGGGCTGTTAGTAACAGCAGCAGGGTTTGGACAGTGGTCACACGTAGGGTACTGGAAAACAATGGCTGTGTCTGCCCCTCCAGAACAGTCTCACCATGATCTTGCTGCCTGCCTTGCAAGCAACTGTTGTTTTTTTTAAATGGCTTGACATAGAGATGCTGTACGATTGGTTGGTTAACTCTCAACTGTCTCCAACTTCAAACAGAAAAAATGCATGAAGTCAGTTTCAAAGATAAGGAGAAGGAGCACCTGACCCGGCTTCAGGATGCAGAAGAAATGAAGGTAATGTCGTGTGCTGCAGTATTAAAGTTGATTTCTTGGTGGGATCATTCATTAGCTGATAATTAGAGTGCAATTTTGTCTTCCTATATATATGTGTTGTGTGCTTTTAAAAGAACTTTTCTGCCTCTGTCAGAATTGCTGGCTTCTGTTAGAAAACCTGATCTCTTAGAATTGAGTGACCTTTGCAGTTTGAAATTAGAGAATTTGCTGGTACTGAGGCTGGTGGCCAGATGAAGGAAAAAGTTACAGCCTGAGTATTTGAGCTGAGTGTCTGCTGAGACCAGTTTGTCTGCTGAACCAGCTTCAGAGAGTACAGAGGTTTGGTGCACTGCGTTTGCCTGAGTGGAGCTGCTTTGGTTCCTCAAATCACATGAACAGAGAACTGAAAAATAAGACCCAGCATCCATGGCTGAGAATGGTTTTGTTAGGTATGGCTGAAAAAGGATTCATTTCTATGAATGGTTTTGTTAGGTATGGCTGAAAAAGGATTCATCTCTATGTCACTCTGATATTTGCCATTTCCAGGAACTCGGCTGGAGCCAATTTGCCAAGCAGTGCACCAGGTTACTGGGGTTAATATCATTTAGGAACTAAAATTTAATGAAAATGAAGCCAGACCATTTTTCCAGATTGTTTGGCAAGACTATCTCATAGAAATAATAATGAAATACAAACCTGTTTTCTGATACTTTCTCCTTTCTGTAGAATGCAAAGAAGAAATATTAGGAAATGATGAGCTGGTATTGCTTCTGATGAGATTACAAGTTGTGCAGAAGAAAAATACAGTTTTACAAAGATGGTGGTAGAGGTTTGTCAGCTGGAGAATTTTTACCTCCATTATTAAAAGTTAAGGTTGTTAAAAAAGCTGTGAAGTTATTCCTTACATTTGTAAGGAAAAAAATAGTCGCTGATCAGCAATTTAAAGTGAGATGCATTCAGTTTTTTTCTTACAACTTGAATTATATCTAACCATACAATTTAAATAACAGAGCTGTGGCTAAACAATCCAGAAAGATGAGTTAATTTAGATAATAGATAAAAAGCAACCTTAGGTGTGTTACTTGATTTCTGTTTCATGTATGGCTTTGTGTTTTGTGCTCTGCAGAAGGCACTGGAGCAGCAGATGGAGAGTCACAGGGAAGCCCATCAGAAGCAGCTGTCCAGGCTGAGAGATGAAATTGAAGAGAAGCAGAAAACAATCGATGAAATCAGAGAGTATGTTTACTCACTGTCACTTTTTGTGCTCCTGTACTGCTCTGTGACACTACAGGATTGTTTTTTTGGTNNNTTTTATTAGTTCTAATTGATATCTCTGTACTTCAGAGCCTTAGGGAAAGTAGTATCCTTCCATGCAACAGCTATGTCACAGACTCCAATGTATCTCATTTTCACATTCGTTGTATTTCTTTGTGACACAGGAATATAACTGTTAGATACCCTCCTGCTTGGAAAGGTTTTAAGGTTTCTTTTTACTGTTGTGCTCTTATTTTTGAAGTGTTCACAAAATCTGAGCAATGCTGATTTAGCACTCCTGTCCATATTTATAGTGTGGGTAAATAACAGTAGGGAAATGAGAAAGCAGAACAAAAAGAATGCAAGAACAACGTGTCCTTTAAGGTAAGACAAACAAGGCAGGAGAGCATATGGCTGACTTTAATATTCCAATATTTTAAAATAAAAGCTATTGGTTTTCAGATTCGTTAGCCTTAATTTCTTCCAGAATTTTACGGTAGAATTACTTAGTTTTGTTTATGGAAACTGAACTGCATATTAATGGCCTTCAGGACTGGGCTGTTCATACCTTTGGTTGTTTTTTCTTTTTGTTCTAGTATGAATCAGAAGCTCCAACTGGAACAAGAGAAGCTGAGCGCTGATTATGATAAATTAAAAATTGAGGACCAGGAGAGAGAAATGAAACTGGAAAAGCTCATGTAAGTCAACAGTTTTCTCACCTGGTGTCCTTGAATCTGGTGTCTTTTAATGTGTGCACAGGAAACATCCTGGTGGGAAGCATTTGTGTTGAAACATTCATGCTGAAAATAGCATTTCAGTAGCAAAGCCAACATACAGTAGAAATGAATGATTACTAATTACTCCTTTTTTTAAAGTTTTAGGCTTTTTAACAGTAGATTTGATGCTTGCTGAAAAGGTGTTTTAGAGCTCCAGTTTTATGAAATATCATGGCAAATCTTAAATCCCCCATTTCTTAACACACGGGAAAAAGAGAATATTTTTAAAGCATTTTTGATTTAATGTTTAATGTTGTGATCTTTTTAGACTGCTTAATGATAAAAGGGAACAAGCAAGAGAAGATCTTAAGGGGCTGGAGGAAACAGTGGTATGTCCTGTTTACAAGTTATTGAGTTTTTTTCCCTATGTTTTCATCACTGATGTGTAACCAAAACACTTGCATTGGTGCTCATGAAAATGATTAATTCATATCAGATAAGCTTTAAGTTCTTTCCTATGAGAGTGGTGAGGTGCTGGAACAGCTGCCCAGAGAGGCTGTGGATGCCCCGTCCATCCCTGGAGGTGTTCAAGGCCAGGTTGGATGGGGCTCTGTGCAGCCTGGGCTGGTATTAAATGGGGAGGTGGTATTAAATGGTGGCCCTGCCTGTGGCGGGGGGGTTGGAGCTTCATGATCCTTGAGGTCCCTTCCAACCTGAGTCATTCTGTGATTCTGTGATGATTCTATGAAGCTAAGTCTGTGTACTTTCCAAATCATGAAATTAAATTTCAAATTCTAGGTAAACTGCTACTGTTGTAGTCTCCTATTAGTAAGCTATCACTACTGAGGCTACTGGTACTGTGTTTTGCTGCCCTTCTTCCTTGAAAGCACCTGAAGTGACCAGTATGCTGAATACAGGACAACTACATCCAAATGAGGCATACCTGCCTCTCACTTGGCCCATGCAGTGGCTTGTAAAGGAATCTGATATTGTGCATGTAATGTTAAAATTGCAATCTAAGATGGACAGCTTCAGTCCTGAAGCTGCTGCTGCGCAGTTTGGTTGAAAGCTACCTTTTTAGCTGTCTGTAAAATATGCCAGCTTTCTCAAAGATCTCACAGGTTGGTCTGTTTTAGTAGCATTGCATTTATTTTTGCTAGTGGTAGTTTGGTTGTAAACTCAAATGCAGTGCCTTTTCTGCTTTACGTAATGCTTCAAAATTAAGCTTGTGGTGACCTCAGGATCAGCTGGAGTTCATTACATGTAAAAATCAGAAGCCAAACTATTTGGGTTCGTACAACTTGGGCTCCTGTTGGCTCCCCAAGCCATAAGCCTTATTTATTTAAAATCCTGTAAGGAAGAGAGTTAATCAGCCTTTCTTACATGACTTGTGTTCATCAGATTCCTACACTGCTTGCACGTTGGGAAGACTTAATTAACCCTGTACACCAAATGGTCAAGGCAGCTGGAAGTCAGGCACTATGGTGATCCAGGCATCAAGCTCTGTAGGCACTGGCTGGCATTTGGGTGTGATTTTGGGAAAGGGATGGAGAACAGTTTCTCTGAGGCCACATCTGCTGCCCTGGCTGTGACTTGTGCTCCTTCCCACTGCTGGGCTGATACAGAAGCAAGATGAGGGGGCTCGTTGGAAGGAGTTATGGGTTGGAGGTCTGCTTGTGCAACAAACCTGAATGCCAGCTCTCTGGGAGACTTCTTCTCTGCACCTTTCTGTTTAAAATGGCACGCTGTGCATCTTCTGATTACAGAATAATTCCTAAATGAGCCGTGCGTATGCTGCACAGTTTCTAGTCATTCTGTAGTCCATAGAAGAAGCATCTCATTTTTGGTGTGCAGTCATTTGTAACTTTCTCTTTTCAGAGATGAAGACAAGAAATTTGAGTTTTTAAAAGCTTGTAGTCATGGTGGTGCTCACAGTGTGGTTAATTTAAATTCCAGTATATGAGCAGATAAGCATGAAATGGAAAAGCTGAAGTTGCACTTACCAACTTTGGAGAGAGAGTTCTCTTCAACATGCTTTTGGTGAAAATGGCATCGAGGTGAACTTGATTTTCTAGAAAGCCTCCTTTCCTGAAAATGATGTAGCATTTTTGTTCTTTTTGGAATGGGTGCAGGGTTGCCCCATCTCATGTCTTGTATTCGGTCTGGAGTAAGGTCATTATTTTGCTCAGCCCAAGAAGTTGATATATACAAAAAGCTGGGAAAACCTGGATTTTTGCCAGAGCTTAAAATGCACTTTGAGATCTATGGTTAAGCACTCAGACCCAGTCAGTGAATTTGCTATGCAGTGAATCCAAAGTCACGTAGCTAGATATGTGTAACCATGGCCAGTTTGTGAGACTTGTGGCTTTGGTGTTGCAGACAGTATATGACAATGCACTGGCAAGAGGAAAAGTGCATGCCCTGTTATTCTGTGAGCAGCTTGTTTGTAGGCTGCTTGAACAGCCAATGTGTATACCAGGCAGGAACATCTCTATGTAAATCACGTCAAAGTCATATTATCTACATAAATTTGCAGAGGTGTCTGTTTGTTTTATTTAAAACCCCAGAATGTCTATTGTCTATCTTAGTGATTTCTGTTTTTTTTTTTTTTTTCCATGTAAATTGATTCTAGGCAAGAGAACTTCAGACTCTTCATAACCTACGCAAACTGTTTGTTCAAGATCTCACCACTCGTGTTAAAAAAGTAAGAATGCACTCTTGTCATCCAGTATACTGCAACCCAGCTGTGCATATTATTACAAAATGGGATGTTTTTTTCAGTATCAGTGAGCAGTAGCATTAAGACTGTCCTGATGGTTATCCAGGCTTTGACTCTTGTTGGATCCTACGGACAGGTTTTGGTAGTTAAGGGAAGTTACTGCATTCTGAGAGATGGTATAATGGATAGCAGAAACTGCTCAGTATAACTTGCACTAATGTGTGCTCTGCTGAACGCTGTGACTTTATGATCCTGTGGCTACTTGGCCTTTTCCTAGCAAAATTATTGCGTGGCCAGAGACGAGTTTCTTAGCAGAAATTCAGGTGTTTTTAACTGTTGAATCAGAGTAAAAAGTTGCATAAATATTCAGTAATTCTTAGCTCTTCAGAGTGGCTTTGGGGAAGCGGGTATTACTACTGTTTATTTGTTAAAATTCAAAAGCCGTATATGGTAAAAATGTTACCTAGAACTGGAGAAAGGGATATTCTTTTCCCTCCCTAAAGTCTGTGATTCTGTTCAGGATCCATAGATTGTTCAGTAAGAATATTTCATTTTCTGTGTGGAGGGCAGAATGGCTCAAATGAACCGGTGAAATAACTTCTCTTTTTTGGGGCTCTAGAAGGCTTTTCTGTCTTTGGCAAACTTACATTCCAAAATACCTGAGCTTCCTCTTGATTTTCTGCATGGTTTTGCTGAACCTTGGAACTCTCTGTGCAGAGCGTTGAGCTTGACAGTGACGATGGAGGCGGAAGCGCTGCGCAGAAGCAGAAAATTTCCTTTCTTGAGAACAACCTGGAACAGCTTACTAAGGTTCACAAACAGGTAGGAGCTTCACTTCCTTCCACTGCCTGTTTTGCTATTGAATCAAAAGCCATTGTGCCTTTTTCATTGACTTATATTAATTTCACCCATAGGAAAAACTGCACATGTAACGCTGTTCTCTAGTATTACAAATTACTTTTTTTTTCCCAAAAAAATTATATTTTTATATGTTTAAGAGAATAATTTTTGAAGCTAATATGTAGGTACTGTTTAAGGAAATGGTACCTATAGTTCTCAGCTGAAGTTGTTGACATTAGGACTATACCTACTTACTGGAATGTTGTTGTGGTCTAGCCCTGGCAGGCAGCTCAGAACCTCACAGCCGCTCGCTCAATCAGTGGAATGGAGGAGAGAAGCAGAAAGGTAAAAGTGTGAGAATTGTGGGTTGAGATAAGGACAGTTTCATAGGTAAAGCATAAGTTGCTCGCGCAAGCAAATCTAAGCAAGGAGTGCATTCAGCTCTTGCCATCAGCAGGCAGATGTTCAGCCCCTTCCAGGACAGCAGGGCTTATCACATGTACCTTGGGAAGACACAGGCATCACACTGAACACCTATCCCCCCTTCCTCCTTCTTCACCCCAGATTGTATTGCTGGAAATAGAGCTTTTCTGTGCAGCTTAAGGACTGGTGCCTCCCCAGGGATGCTGAGGCTGGCCATTTCTGGGCATGATGATTTCCATCTCTTCCCTGTTTTCTAAGAGCTTCTGTTTCCTTTGGATGTCTGCTTTTCAGAGCAACAAGAGCCCTTCACTGTGGGTGCCAGCCCAACAAGTGGGAGGTGTAGGGATGTGCTGTAGACAAGCATTTGGGTGTAGATCAAGGGAAGAACCCTCTGCTTACTTGGAAGTCTAAATTCTAATAGAATGTGTGTACATGGGTATATCTATCTCAGTAGGTAAAACTGGATCATTTCTGCCAGTAAGTTTCCACCCTCTTCTAAGATGTCAGTTTTACTGAACTGTATCCCACATCTCAGATGCAGAGTACAAAGTAGCAGAAGAGGCTTCTGGTTTCATTTATGAATACTAACATAGCATTCTCAATTGCAGTTTTCTGAAACTGTTAGAGAGACACAGCGCTTTCCAAGATTTGCTTTATTTATT
>JAOWBP010003503.1:26549655-26561430 GCA_028571105.1 Tragopan temminckii
ATTCCTGTAGAAATGCCAAAAATGCAAGCAGTGCTGGACTGTGACAAGTGTCCATTAAGGTTCAGTATTTTAAGATTCCTGCTTAATAGATGGTTTAAAGACCTAGTTTCTAAATGTGGAAATCAGGACATGTTAATAATGTTTTTTGTTTCACTCTATTGCCTTTTTTTGCATTCTGCTCATATTTCTGCTAGTTTTTCAGATTTTTATAGCTCTCATTAATGTATATTTACTCAAAAACAACTGAGGAGTTCATGTCTCACAAGAAACTTAAATAAAAAATGACGTTGGGCTTGACCTGAATAGGAGATCATCCTACACTTATTCCAAATTAGAGCTGTTTGGTAGAACATGTGCTTGACACTTTCAGCAAAAGCACATTGTGACAATTTTTAAGCTTTGCTTGTGTTTTTCTTTTGGCACTCAGCCTCAACTAGCAGGTGTAAAACGTTTTGATTGTGAAACAATGTGTGAATGTTATTGCATGCTGTTGCTTTACTGTATTATTTATATGGTAGCGAAACCATTTTCTTCCCTTTACTTCAGAAAGGGGAGTATTATTTTTTGGAACAGTTATCTGTTGACTTTTAGTAATGGTATAATTGTTCTGTAGAAATTGTACTGTGCTTTTTTTTTAACCAGGAATCTGTTTGTATCAGTTTTTATTTATCTAAAAATCAATCTGCCTCCTTGACTACGGTTGAATATAACATTAGATATCATTCTGATAAGCAGTAGAGCTTGTTCAGGTTCACAATCAAGGAAGTCTGTGAATTTAAAGTATTGTCATCACCATGTTTATAGTTATAGGCCTTCAGGTGAATTCTTAGCAATGGATGAGGAACAGAAAGTTTCTACTTCTCCCTAATGCTTGAATAGTGAACAAGAAGGTAAACATGCCCTGACCATTGGCGATGGTGAATTCTTGGCAATACCAAGTACTGTCAGTAAGCTATGTTTAAGCACTGTGATTTTTAAGCAATGCAGTGATCAAGTACCTGTGAAATGCCAGACGTGTCTGCATGCTGAGAAATGCAGAGTTTCTGGCTGAGTTGCTCTGAGGGTCTGGAAATTTGGTTGTTGCTGTAGTGCCCTGCAGGGTTCATCCAGAGCCTTCTACCTTCAGAGTCATCTGTGAAATTGTGTTCTTTGATCTCCCTACTGAATTTGAATGATTGGTAGCTCAGCTGGACAAATAACCAGCATGATTAATAGGAAGTGAAAATCTTTGGCATAAGCTTTTCGCAGGCGTTTCTGGAGGAAACCTGTTTCTTTCCTTCACGGTGTACAAGCTGTGAAGAGGAATAGTGGTGATTTCTGTCTCCTTGTAAGATGACCTTTGCTATGGTTTCTCACAGGGTATTTTTGAAACTTGTCTTCTTGCAGTTGGTACGTGATAATGCAGATCTTCGTTGTGAGCTTCCTAAGCTGGAAAAACGACTTAGAGCTACGGCAGAGAGAGTTAAGGCCCTGGAGAGTGCACTGAAGGAGGCCAAGGAGAACGCCATGCGAGACCGCAAGAGGTACCAGCAGGAGGTGGATCGCATTAAGGAGGCTGTCAGAGCCAAAAACATGGCACGGAGAGCTCACTCTGCTCAAATCGGTAAGGAGGTATTGCTCAGGGGTGAGCGACTGCTCACATACTTCATGGTTGATTTGTTTGCTCATTTTTGAAAGAAAAGAGCTTTGAAAGCAGGAGTCTGGGGCAAACCTCTGGGTCTGCTTCTCCTCTGTTGCACAAGCAGCTTCAAAGACTTCACTTTTTAATAGAATATGCCCCACCTCAAGTTTAAAGTGCCTTTGCTATTTAGCTCAGTAAATAAATGGCATAATGGGTCTTGTGTGCCATTCTAATGACCTGAAAAAGTGTCTCTTTAAATTAGTCTCTCACTTTCTTCCTGCTCCCCCACATGCTCTTGTTCTGCCTTTCAGCTCCTTTCTCTCCTTTTCCGATTACTACTCCTTGTGATTCCATGTGGGCTGTGTAGAGTCTAATATTCCTGTGTAATGCAGATGCTTGGTGTATCTCTGTGGTACAGTCTGAATCCATGCGTGCAATCAAGTAGTGTTCAATATAGGTCTTTTCAGGTGGCAATTTTTGAAATGATTTCTTGGAATTGATAAGATAGAAGGATAACTTATTGCATGGTGGTGGTAACGTTGGTACCTTAAAACCAGAGGAAAAAATTAGCACGCAGTGTTTCCTGCCTTATGCTGCTTCTCCTAAAAAGCCATTATCAGTTTTGTCTCTGCTTCTTCTGGAATTACATTAGTAGCCATGGTAGGAAATTGGACACAGAAAGTACATCAACGTCCACCAAATGAGTCTTGACTTCTTTCTGCTGTACAGACAGCCCACAATCTTTGTAGAGATGATAGGCATGCATGAGATGGTCAGAGGACTCTATCACAAACAGAAAAGCGATGTATTTGTTGTTGGCCAAGGTAAGGGAACACTGTGTTCCTGATTACAGACTAAACTGACAAGCAGTTTCTCTCCTGTACATGATGGGTTTTGTACTAAAGGATAAGGTGAGGTAAAATCCTGTTGGAAAAAGCTAATTGTGTTGTTTGGTTTCCTGCTTTCCCTGCAGCCAAGCCCATCCGCCCTGGTCATTACCCAGCGTCGTCTCCAACAGCTGTCCATGCCATCCGAGGGGGAGGGATGTCCAACTCCAGCTACTATCACAGCACCAAATAGATGAGAAGTAAGACCAAAGACCCAACTGTTCTTTCACTGATCACCACTTCTCTTTTATTTTGCTTCTAGCAGACCAGCGGTATTTTTTTTTTCCTAGTTTCAGTGGGAGTCTTTTGCCTGTGTTTTAACTGAGAAAGTAAGTAATTTAAGTGAGGGTTGCCTTGTTTAGAGTACTTTGCAAGCTGCTGCTCGGAGTTTTTATTTTAATGACTTATCACTTGAAACTTTTTTTAATAAACTGAAATGCTGCTGCAAGTCTGTACTGAAATTAGCACACAGAGTGTGAAACTTGTGTATTAAAAATAGAGTTCCAGAGACTGCTCCATTTTCCACTTTCCCTAACACGAATATGCTTCCTTGTGATATTCTTTAAGGATAAAGACTTCTAGTAAATAACCCTGAACTAGCTCTGTGTGATTGAAAAGCAGCCAAGCACTCCTGTGCCCATGCAGGAGCTGCCTGTGGACAGACCACACCTGGGAACTAGTAAGGGTTTTTGCTGGGCAAAGTTCAAAATGGAAAATGTTAGAAGCTGAAAACTTTGTGCTTTAGAGTGAGACAATACTCGAGAGATGGTAAACATATGGTAAACATGCTTCTTCACAAGCATTTAACTTTTCCTTCTGCCCCTCACATGTGGGACCTGCTGCCTCCTGCTCCTGAGCAGCTGTACCTGGAGACCTGCAGCCCAGGGCAGGGCTAAAGCAGCCTTAAGTTAGCAGCAGCACAGAGCTCTCTGAATTTGAGTGTCAGCATTTGGCAAACGTTGCTTTTGCTTCTTTTGCTTTGCGCTCTTAGACAACTCTCTTCAGCTGAAAATGTAAATATTAAGCGAGCGCTTAAGGTTTCTGTGTCTACTCATCAGCAAAAATCTTGTCTTAGAAAGAAGCGCAACACAGTCCCATGAGACTGCTTCATGCACCCACCTCTATTTATTTCCTTAAATGCCCATTGTTTCTGGGGTAGTTTAGATGATAATTTTGTTACGAGCATATTAGGAGTTGGATGGTAGTGAGCAGTAGTGAAAAGCAGCTGGTGGACTGCTGGATTGCCTTTCCAAGTCTGGCTTCTTTCTCCTCTGGAGGATTAATTCTGTTTTATGACTCTTTTCTGATAGTATCTGGTTTCCTTTAGGCATTTGGCATTCTTGGGTGTGTTTTTCTTTTTCTTTCTCTTTTTCCCTTTTTTTTTTTTTTTTTTTTGGAGAATGCTTCATGTCATGCATGCATGCAAACCATCCATCACATCATTCAACCTTTTATTGTGTTGTGGGGATTGTTTCTGTTCATTGTGTTTTCCGTGAGCCCTGTAGCTGCAAGCAGCATATTTTTGCTGTGGATGAATTAGGGCAAGTCTTTGCTGAGTGCTTTTCTGAGTTAGTTGATTCTGAACTGACATTTGCGTTTCCATCTCATGGGAAATATAGCCTCTATCTACTTCATTGCATTCCCATGAAAGAGCAAAGGGAAAAGAGTGTGATAAAGAAGCCTATAAATTATTTCTAAACGTATATAATAGAAGCTGCTTTGTGGGGAAAAAAACTGCTACCTGCCTAAACTGGGCAGGCCTTTAATAGACCATCTGCTGTGAAATTAAAACTGTCAGACGTGAGCAGGCCACACACCAGCTATAGGCACACGTCAAGCAAAGAGCTGTAGCTTAACAGAAGTCATCAGTAAAATAAATAGGCATAACACAAGTTGAGCATGTAACACAATAGGACTTTGGAAGTCAATAAAGAGCAATCTCGTATGCTTTAGATGCTGAGTTTTCTATCTGAGGGGATAAGCAGATTGAGGCCACACCTCTGGAGCTGAGAAGGTCATAGGTAATGGGAGAGGAGAAGAAGAATTGGGAAGATCTTAGAGCTGGTTTAACTTAGGGGTTTAGGGTTTCTGAAAAAACTAGGGGCAAAAAACATCTGAAAACTAAATGGAAGCCCTACGGGTTGGAATTAAGCCATTAAAAAAGTGTGTCTCTGTGTGTTTCTCATATGATAGCAGTGTTGCTTTCTGCTGACTGGGCGATGCTTAAGGAGGTCAGTTCTCATCAGCTTTGGTCCTTTGGTTAAAATGTTGTTGGCAAATCGTAGGTATGTGGCTGCCAAATGATTTAGGGAGTATCCTAGTAATCTGAATTCTGAGCTCGATGGGTGAAGGCCTGGGGATCTTAGTTAGGAGTATTAGAAAAGGTACTGCTTCTGTGGGCAACACTTTGTATGGATAATTTTCATCACATTGCTGAGCAGTCTGACCCTACACTCTGTGTTATTAACTGACGTCGTTCTACACATCCAGAATAGAGCACAACTTTGACAGTCATTTAGCAGCAGTGAAATAAGAGTGGTTTTTCTAGATAAATGTTTGCTGTCAAGTTACATGTTACTTAGAATGACGGTTTTATACCAGGATGAGGGGAAATTTGTCTTCTTTCACTCATCATTCACGGTGAAGACAGTAGCCATTTTTTTGCTGCTAGACTGGTCAGGAATTGCAAGTCATTAACCTGACCCATCAGTAACAGCCAATGGGTGTTAATAAAACATCGTTGTAAATTGCAAATTGCCAGTAGCCAACTGGAACAGAAGACTCAATAGAGCAAGGAATGAATCTCTAAGAGAGAATTCCTCTATCTGCATCAGTTTCAGGAATCTTCAGAAATGTAACTGCAGTGAGTTTGTTACCGGGGGCATATCTCAAATACGGATCTGATGAAGTTAAGGGAATTCACGTTGGTGTGGCTAACAGGATAACTGTAGCAGTGTGAGTCCTGATTGGGTAGAAATCCATGCTGAATTGTTTTTCATACTTGAAATCTGTATGCAGATTTGTGTTAGTACAAATCAGTTCATTTTGAAGTTCTGTCTTTAAATGCCTAACGTGGACCTGCTCAGAATCCTGTACGCCCCATCTGGAGGCCGTGCTCCTGTTCTTCACCTTACTGAGGGAGAGCTGAGCTGTGGTAGTGCTGCACTTCTGCAGCTCATCATTTAATATCTGTCTTCAGATGGACCAGAGATCATCTTTATGTCTGCTTTAATTACATCACACACCTAACCGAGGGGACAGAGGGGCACTAACAGAGCTCTGGGACAGGTAGGGCTGAGATGCAGGACAAGTTTGGTTGATGATATGAAATAAATACTCGAGTTGCTGTGTTGGAGAGAGCAGTTCAGGTGCTGTGTACAAACTTCTGGGTTGGCTATCACTGTGTTTGTAGCACTTTTCTCTGACTGGGTGGCAGCCTGAAGGACTCTCTCCTAAAGTTGATACACCTGTGAGCAAAGTGGCACAACTGGGTGTGCTCAGGTGCTGCATGGGAACCTCGCACAGGCAGGCACACCAATAGCAGATGCAGGGAGCTAAATATGTTGACAAAGCATGTGCTTTCGTATTTCAAATCTTGAGTAAGCTGGTTATCTGCCTATCCTGCCCTTCTCATGTTTGTTTAAACTTGTCTGGTACCTCATTTGAAAAGAGAAGAAGTGAAATGAAGATATGCTAACAATTGCAGTAATGCTCCATAGTGGCTTACTGAAATTATTAAACCAGCCTGCATGGGATCTGTATTTGTGAAACACACTGTGCAAACAAGCTCTTGACAATGTGACTTCCCTTATCCTAAAGTCTCTGGTATGTTCCCAGCACCTCCCCATCCTTAAGCAAGATGAATAACTACAGTTAACCTGGGCAGGCCATTTAGATTAATCTAGGCAATAAAATGCATGAATTAATAACCAACTGTCCCACTTGCCTTGAAGATGTTAATGAGGATGGTAAATCAGGGTAAATTCAAAAAACACAGACGAGTTGATTCTTTCTAATAACTTGATTTTTAACACTGAAAAGTTTTGGGTTAAACAATCAAGAAAACGTGTAATTAAGTAAAATGCTGCTCTCTTTACAAGATCCTGTACTAGCTACTTAAAAAGTGCCAGGCACATTCGGTCGCTTATATGTTGCTTTCCATATGGCTAATGAGAAAAGCCTAACAGTTTCAAATGCAATCAAAGATCAGTACTTCCAATTATTTGTAACGAACTGCAGATCAGCTTTGTACTTAGCAACCTACTTTGGGCTTCTGAAAGGAGCCATCATGAAATTAGTGAGACAGAAGCCTGTAAAATATCAATATTTTTGCGTAAAATGATACTGTCAATTTTCATAATACCTCATCAGGATATTATATAAAATATATGTTTATATTTATATTATATTCACGTTGTTTATATTATTTTTATACGTGTGTGTGTTTGTATGTGTATAAAGGAAGGAACCTTTTTTCCAGGAGATATTTGCAAAAGAGTGACTTGCCTGGATTTGTAGTCTTTTGTTCCTTTCATTTTATAACATCTTTGCAAACTTGGTTGTGTTCCATACTTGTTAATTAAGATACATGCGTGCATTTGTTCTTCAGCTCCTATCAATAGAGAGAAAAATCCCATGAAGGGAAAAGAAAGATAAAAAAGGGGTGAAAAAGACCTTTCTATTGTGCTTAAGGATGTCCTTAGACAAGACGTAATGCTGTGTTAGAGGTGGCAAAGAATGAATTTCATCAAGACCATTGTTTTGTTATGACTGTGCCAGTCTGTGGGCTGGAAACTGTCAGAATTCCTCTCCAAGACTTAGTAATTGAGACTTGTTCCAGGAATTCCTGAAATGGTGCCTTACACTGATGTTCTCGTGGCAATGTGGTTGCTGCATATTGAGTTTCTGCCAAGTGTCGGTATCAGTTATTTGCCATGTTGCATATCTGCTTTCTAATCTAAAACGTCCACTAATTACCATTACCTTTCTCACTCTCTTTTGACAGGTCAGTCCCACTTAGCATGTTACAGACTATCATTAAGTCACTACTTTCTTTTCTCCCCCTCTTCAACCTGATCCACATTCTATTCATCCTGCGCTTCCTACCGCCATCTGCGACGCACTGGCCATAGGTATTTTGAGCTTCGTAGGATCTCCACGTGTACAGAAGTCTTCAGCTCAACTCCTCTACAGATACTTGTACAATGTATTTAACGTAACCATCTCAGTACCCATAGGAAGTCTGCCACCCAGAATGGCACCGACGGCACGTGACCCCCTGGCACTGCTTAGGTTGGGGCTTCTCCGCTCAGCCCGATGCTGTTGGAAGACCTCTGTCACATCAGTAAATCCCAACTTCTGGCATCCAAGAATTAATTATTCGGTGACCAGGTGCCATCAAAGGCAGGTGATTGTGCTCTGTCATGACTGATTTACTGTATAATATACATATTATTTTATATTTTTAAGGGATGAAAATGTGCTGCTACATGGTTTAATTTTACTGCTTACATTTTTGGAAGGAAATTTCCCCAAAGAACCGTTTGTAAAATCCTGATAAAACCTTTGGACTGTATAAAATGACCTTTCTTGCAGTACCTGGTAAAGATCAAATGGGATGCAGAGAAATCTGTTAGTATAAATCTAGGTTTTTGGAGTTTGGTAGTTACATGACTGTTTGTGTGACTTATCTTCAAGTTACGATCTGGTCTGCTTGTAGTTCTCCCTACGGTGGTGGGTTTTCCTGGAGTGTGTTGGCTGGCCGTGTGTTGCTAAGCATCGTTCTCCATGACGCTTTGAAAGCTTTCAGAGTGCCGCAGAAGTCCTGTCTTGGGAAAGCCTCCGGCAAGCCCTGATCTGCTCACACCAGAATTCACACGCGGGAGGGAACAGTCCCCAGCAGGAACAGGCACTCCCTTCCAAAACAAAAACATCCCCCAAAGTGCCAGGTATAGCCCCTGTTAAGGTATAGAGGGTCCAAGAGGAGGTGCAGGTCACAAGCTGGCCCTTGCAGACCAAATTGGGAAATACATCTGTTAGGAGGTGAAGAGCACGCTGCAAGGGGAAAAGAATGTACTTTTTGCTTGTGTGACGATATGCAAGCCATCCTGCTGTGCTCAGAGCCTTTCTCACCTCCCTGGTGCCAGGCAGAACGTGTCCAGCTTCTCAGCAAGGGGGCACTGGAATCCTTCTGGGAGAGCACAGCTGCAGGTAGAAGCTGCTCCTGCTGCTGTGTCACATATCCGTGTCACCCAGCAGTGTGGCTCCCAGCGAGGGTACAGCTGAGCGTGGCCTTTCCATCTTCTTCTGCAGGTGTTTGCTCTTAGGTTGAGATAGAGATTTTTTTCTTTGATTTCTGAATGTGTTCACATTGACATGAAACTAGTTAGGTAATGGAGAGCCTTTTGAAATACTGCAAATTTACTTTTTTTTTTTTTAACTGAAATTACTCAGTTTGTTGCAAAGTAAGTTGGACTTGATTTAACTTTTTTTTTTGATGTTGCACTATATTTGGGAGCATTTTGCAAAAATATTTAATGAAGTTGCAAAATTTGCATGTATTTAATTTATTTTGTATTTTTCAGAGTTTTATATTTTTCTTTATGTGCATGTGCACTGCCAGGAAAATGAACTGTGAACTCGCCATATGCAACCTTTTAATAGAGTTACTAATTCAGAACTACTCTGTGCTGCTCAGAGCTGAACTCTCTGCTATGAACTAATTATCCTCTTGTTTTTGTTCTAATGCAGTTGTCTTAAAAAAAAGAATACCAAACTCTTAGTTGCTGCCCGATTTTGTATTGTAGTACAGCTGCTGTTCCGTATTTTGAATTCAAAATTTGGTAGGGAGTTGCATTTTAAATGCAGTTTCCCAAGTTGCTCATGCTGTTATCATCAGTTACTTATGACAGTTTAGACAGCTTTCTTCAGCTTGAGTACTAAGTTAGCTTTGACATCTCTTAATTGTGCTAGTGCTGATCAGCCAGTCAGTTCATCTAGCTAAAGCAGTGTGAGTTTCTCCAAGTTAACTTCTGCTTCAAGACTGTAAGAGGACTTTCTATAACTGAACACTGACAAGATGCATCAGGCTGAGCTCCTCCAAAAGAAATACGTTGGATGCTTAATTGGAAATTATCCAGTCTGTCAGTTGAACTTATTCTGCTTATAGATTCTTGTTTTGTAGCCTATTTTAATGAGGCAATTTAAGTTTGTATTGTTAATTGTATATCCAGCTTTTGTACCATTTTTAAGTCTTACGTATTTTATAGATAGAAAATGAAAGCCACACATCTGCTCTGCAGGGATCAAACCCTGTCTTTTGTCATTTCCAGTACCTGACACTGTCTTGCTTTGCTCTTTGAACGTTGTGTCATATTTATTCTAGATTGATTTTCAAGTTGTGATTTGTATAGCGCAAACGAAACTTCACATCTAAGATGTCTTGCATGGTTTTGGTGGAAACACTTTTCACAAATGGAAACCATAATGCAGATGGAACTAAAGTGCGTACTGTTCTTTTTCAAGGAATAAAATACTATTTCCTGCTCAGCTGAGCTTCTCTCAATGATATCATAGAATGGCCTGGGTTGCAAAGGCCCACAATGCTCATATAGTTTCAACCCCCTGCTATGTGCAGGTCACCAACCAGCAGACCAGGCTGCCCAGAGCCACATCCAGCCTGGCCTTGAATGCCTGCAGGGATGGGGCATCCACAGCCTCCTTGGGCAACCTGTAACAGTGCCTCACCACCCTCTTGAGTTTCTCCTTGAATTCATGTTTCATTGACTTGTTTTCTCAAAAGCAAGGAAAGTTAAACCTGGGAAGATCTCGGCTGACACATCTGAAGGTTGTGTTTTACTCAACAAGGGTGAGATTGGATTATCCTGAAAATACTGAAAATCAAAAAAGTATAATGATAATAATAAAAAAAAGCAAACCCAGACACCTTTACAATGATGGTTTCTGCCAGGAGAACCTAATGAGTAGCTTTTAAACTGCACTTCACAATGCCTTACGCATTAAGGTACACGTTTGCCCGACATTTCGATCCATAAGGCTTGGAGCTGTAACACAGAATTTCAGTTGAATGGCAATAAATGGCCATTCAAACCAATTGCTCACGGAGGCCCAAAAGAGAAAGAAAAAAAAAAAAAAAAAAGCAATTTCCAGTATCAGAGGAGAAAGACCTTGGGTAAAAGTGAGGGTGTGCCCCAACTGGAGTCAGCGAGGCGGCAGGATGATGTGAACCCCCTCTTGCTTTGACTTTCCTCTTTGCTGTGCCTGTACGAACCGAAGCGCAGCGGCCGGCATCTGCTGCATGGGATGGAACATGGCTGCACGGGATGGAACACGGCTGCACGGGATGGAACATGGCTGCACGGGATGGAACACGGCTGCACGGGATGGAACACGGCTCTGCTCGCCATCTCGTCCCTTGGAACAGGTTTTGTGGTGGGAGAACCGCGGGGGTGGAGGCGTTCTGTAGAATTATCCATGTCTAGTTTGTAAAGTGTGTGCCGTGTACTGCAGATGTGTATTCTCTGGGCTCTGTGTATCTTTACAGTAGTGTTCATTTTAGGAAAAAAAAAATAATAATAATAAAGTGTGGACACCTTTTGCTGGTAACAAGGGGAAATTTTTTTTTTTTTTGCCATTGCATCAAGCAATGCTGAAATGTATTAATCTCTTGATAGCAGATCTGAACCCTTCCTCCCCCATCCCACGGAGATAAGTATTTTATCTTCGTTCCACAGACCGCACGATGTATCATTTGAAAACCGTCACAGCGGAAAATAAAAAGCGAGCTAAACTTTGCAGCGTTGTGTCGCACCGTTTGCGGGTCACGGCGATGGCCGTCGCCTCCACCGGCTCGCGGTCGGGTCCGACGCGGAAGACCGAGTGACCGGAGTGCAGGATGCCGGTGGCGCCGCGCATCTGCTGCCAGCGCTCGTATGCCGCCTCCGGCGTGTACGGCTTGCCGTGCACCTGCCCTCCGATGGCGAACATCGAGTCGCCGCCGATCACGATGCCGTCGAAGCGCGGATGCTCGGCGTGGATGCGCCCCGCGACATCGGCGGCCTTCGCCCTGGCGAGCAGAAGCACCAGCTCGTCCGGTGCGAGCGGGGCTCCGCGTTCCGCGCTCGCGGCGGCGGCGACGGCGTCCTCGTCGACCGTGGGCGCCACGATGAGCGGTTCGATGCCCGCCTGCCGCAGCAGCATCAGGCGGGCGGGGGAGGTGGATGCCAGGCACACGCGCATCCCTCCACG
>JAOWBP010003503.1:26573800-26594128 GCA_028571105.1 Tragopan temminckii
TCTGCTGGTTGGTGACCCTGCACATAGCAGGGGGTTGGAACTGGATGAGCATTGTGGTTCTTTTCAACCCAGGCCATTCTGTGATTCTATGCTTATTCTGCTCCTAGCAACAGGCTGCGTGGGAATGGCTGGAAAATAACCTGAAGCCCCTGCAGCAGGCACAGCAAGGTTGTGTAGGCTGGGGAGAGCTGAGCTTTAGAGTGGATTTCTGAGTTGATTTTCTGCTGTGCCATCCTTCTTTCTCTCAAATTTTGGGAGCTGGAAGTGAGAGCACTGCTGTCCAGAAATACTGAGGAAGTGGAGGAGGAAATCTGCGGGCTCCTGGCTCCTTGAGAGAACAGTTTCTAAGCTGCGAGGCTTTCACCTGGAATGATTCCGTGACAATTCTGTCTTCTGTCCTGTGAGAATGAAGTGGTACCTGTTTAGGGAGTCCATGCTTTTAAGTGGTATGCTTTGAGGATGCTTTGTCACTTAACTGTCTGAACTTCTAAAGGAACAAGCTGGTAGGAACTGTTGGGAAACTGGAATGAGGAAATTAGCTATTCTTTTGATTTGAAACCGTTTGTAATAACGTTTTAAAGGACTTAATGTATATGCTAACTGGTCTTACATACGTTTTCTACATGGTAGCTTTTAATGAGTTAGGAAATCAGAGCTGGTATAAACCAAACAGGTGTTTTGTGTAGTGGGAGTGGCTTTTTCACAGTGTGGTAGGAGGTATGTGCTTTGTCTGAGCAGTTATCTGCTCAGAACTCCAACATCTGTTAGGAACCTGATGGCTCCTGAGTGATGGAGAACCCATCTCTTGTCACTAACCTGGAAGCAAACGTCCTGCTATCCTCTAAAATACAGGGAAGCCTGACTCTCTTATCTGGAATTTGCGTACGGACCTGGGAAAACAATAGGAGAGTAGGATGACTGTCTTTGTAAATATTTCTGTAAATAAACTCTTCACTTTCTGTCTTGCAGGAACATCACTTGCAACGGGCTATCTCAGCACAACAAGTCTTCAGAGAAAAGAAAGAGAGCATGGTTATCCCAGTTCCTGAAGCGGAGAGCAATGTGAACTATTACAATCGTTTGTATAAAGGAGAATTTAAGCAACCAAAGCAGTTCATTCACATTCAACGTAAGTTTGTGAATGTTGGTTTTGTGGTTTTTTTTTCCCTTTAATTCAAATTAAGTAATCTTCATACAAGCTTAGGGACAACGTTGCTGCAATATTCAGTAACTGAGAGAACTCAGAAATCCAGGGGGTATCTGTATATGTAAATTCCAGTTTATCTTGTAAATTTCTGGGAGAATTTAAGGATGAAGGTGAGGTTTTTCCTACTGTATTTGTTTATGGGCTCTGTACTGATTTGTATGTTGATGTATGGTAACTGGCAAGCCTTGTCTTCTGTCAATCCAAGAATTGATTCAGAACTCTTTAATTCAGAAGTTCAGTATAAATGGAGATGAAATAAATAGAGGAGGTTTTGTAAGGAAATCAGCCTTGATTCTACTGGTTGCAACAAAGTTCTGGAAGGTTTGTTTTCAGTTAGGCCTAGCGGTGATGTTCAGGCTATTTTCTGTAGTATATGTGACTTTTCCACTGCTGGGTGTAGTAGGAGTTATTTTGTGTTTTCCTTTTATTTTGCTAAAGCTCTTTCCTTTCTGTAGGGAACTGGGTCTCAAAAGATCTAAAGACCTAATTAATTAATCATAGTTGTCTCTGGATGTTCAGTTGACAAGCATTTATGTTTCAGTAGCTTAGTTGTTCCTTGGCAGGCAGTCATGTTTGTCCTTTGCAGTATGTCATTCCAGGGGGTAGTTTTGTGGCTTGGACTTCCCTCGGAATTAATCTCTGTAGCAAACCCTCAGATGCAGTTATTGCAGTGATTTATCACTCTGTATGTTGAAGCACAAGTTCAGTGCTGAGTTTCTGCAGAGAGAATAACTCTTACCACCAGTTCATGTTTTTGTTTCATAGGAAAGACTATTGATAGACGTGTGCTGGAATATCTAGAAAAGGAAGTACGCTAGTCTTGCTTGTTCTGGGTTTTGTGCAGACACAGTGCTGGAAAGTGTTGATGAGCTGTTCGTCACATTTCTTAGCTGTCTTCAAGAAGAGGCTGTTATCTGTAAGGAGATTTGAGCAGAAAAAGCATTTCATGCTTGTCTGCCTTCTGCTGCTCTTACAGATGCAACTGAGCTTGAAGTCAGGCAAAGATATTTAAACCCAAACATTGATGTCTACTGAAGATCCATAGGTAATTTCTCACTAGCATGGTGAAGTCCCTTATTTTTCCTAAATGTTTACAAAGTAAAAGATTTTTCGGAAATAACATGCTCAAGATCCTCTAGGATACATTAGAGATAATGGTGGTAATGTAAGATGTGAGTTAAAGGAGATAAAGTATTTCTCTTTTTTTTTTTTTTTTAGTTGAAGAAACAAACCTGCAAGCAAGGCAGGTTGACTAAACTGAAACAAAGCTGCGTTTCTTTGGATGTTGCCAGAAATGCTGTTAATACTGCTAACAAACAGGATTAGAAGTGTTAAATATATATAATGTCAGAGTGTGCTTTGTCTTGTTAAGACTTGATCTTTCTGGGGACATGATAGAAGGTATTAGAGCTGAAAACAAACATCAGATAATGCTTCAGGATAGTTTTCCAATGTAGCTGGGTTGCAATAGGTGTGATACAAAGCTGCCTTATGCTTGGCTTGTGGTCACTGTTCAGCAGTTGTTCTAATGCTGAAAGCAAGAAGAGTAACAGTATGTGCCTTGGCCATGGAAGCTACATAAACCATCAGATGACAAGAGGCTATGTATTACATTCCATATTTGTAGTTATTACTAAGAAATTATGAATAACCTTAAATAATTTTGCAGCTCATCTTATAGATGAGGGTGTTAATTTTTACTAGAGTAATTCTTTTGTGTACCACTAGTTCAAACTAGAGAAAGTTTGTTTCTTATTGAGACACGCAGACATACACAAAAAATATCTACTACCAACAATAAAAAAACAACCCAGAGGGGGTCCTACAGCTGATACTATTGCATGTAAGTTATGTTTTAAAATCTTTTTGTAAAAAGAGTAATGAAAACCATCTAATGCTTTATTGCAGGTGATGTAGCCAGATCTTTTCAAATGCAGTTTCGAATACTCTTTGTTACGTTGTATGAGGTGCAGCCTAGTTACTCTGTTAAAATAAAAAATAAAAATTTTTTTAAAAAAAGTGTGTATTTCTCATAGTTTAGAGTTACTTTTTTAAAAAAAAAAAATTAGACATTCCACATTTCAGGGACTGCAGCCCAACATGTAAAGTGGGTATTTGCATGGTACCTGCCTGCGTAGGTGTGTGTTGCAGGTGGGGAGCACTGGAAGCTCTGGTTCATTCCAGCGTTACAGACAGACCTGCTATTGAGGTGGTGGTTTGCTGCTCTGTTAACTACTTTGGATATAATTACCATGATGTGGTTCTTCATTTGCATTTGGTCAGCACAGATGTTTGCTGCCAACAGGATCAGTGCTGCTCTTCTGTTCTTAATGCCAGCTCCCTCCTTGTAGCAGCTGTGCTCTGGGGGGAGCTAACCCAGGAGCAGATCTGGCAGTAGGCTTATCTTTGGTTTGCTTTGGTTAGGTGGACTTGTGGGTTTCTCGTTTCTCTGGCTTGGCTCAGCATGTGGTTGCTGAGGTTGGTGCAAGGAATGTGAAGGAACTCATGGCTGCTGGGGAGGAAAGCTGGTGGAAGCGCTTGGTTTAGTTGTAACTCACACCTAGGTCAGCTTAATGACTGCTTCACCACAGCCTTAATTTTCTTAAGTAAACTAAATTAGGTAATTTAGCTACACTAAACCCTATTTTATGTAATTTAACTTCTAAACAAATTGCATTTCCATAGTTTAATATGAACTTAACATGCAGAGGAGCTCAAGTAAATAAAAGCCAATCCCTCTGTGAAAGTTACTGTCATCAGGAGTGGTTGCAGTGGCAAAGGGTGTAAACTAAGATGGTAGTTTTGCAACAGCAATTAGCAAGCCAGCAAGTTCTGAATGTTTATTTGAGGTGAGGCTTAGTAATAGGATCGTGGAGGCCCTTTTCTTCAGTGCAGTGTATAAACATGTGGTGTGGGGAGGGACAGGTGCTTTGGAGTAGGAAAATGAGATACATTTCTCAGCCACAAGAACCTCTCGAGAACTACCAGGAAAAAGGGTTATAGAAAGTCGGCTTGTAACTGTGAACTGTCACATTAGTTGGTTTTAAAATGCTAGCCACTAATAGGGCATCTGAAATACTGTGCTTGTTGGGACTGAGGCTAGTTCTCCTCAAACTTCTGTAGGCATTATTGAGCAACTGCATCTGTTGCTATGGCAGGGGCAGAAATGCAGAGTGATGAGTGGCCACACTGGGCAACTCAGATCACCTGTGTATTGAGAGCAGCTCCAGGATGGAAACTGGCTTTTCCTGGAACCAATGCAGGGTGGTCTGTGCTTGGAAAAAGCAAAAATAGGGAGTAAGGATGTCACTAATTGTGTTTGAAAGAGCAGCAATGGGCAAACTTCAGGGAGAGAGGGTGCTTCTGTGCGCATCCCAGAGCTGTGACAAGCTAGCTGGGGGTTAATTAACTCCTTGAGATTGCATGCAGCAGCTGAAGAGTGATAATCATGCATTTCTGTTGGAATGCAATTGTTATTTCCACTGCCTCAGCATCATTAACCTGCGGCCTCCATGTAACCTCCCTTTCATTTCAGCTGAGCTGTGTTGGTAAGCACAGGTCATGACAAACAGTGTGACAAACACTGCCTGATGAAGAAGAGCGTTGCTAAATGTATGAAAGGCAGTGTGTGTGGCACAGGCTACTGCTGCTCTGACATTACCCATATGCTTCTGTGGAGCAAAATGAGACTAGATTTATTCAGTGCTCCTGACAAGTGCGTATTGGATACCTTTTATCTTCTGTATCTTGTCATTTTGATTATGTCAAAATATTTTTGTGGAGATTATGGTGTAGAGCTTTGCTGTTTTTTTTTTTAATGATTATTATTTCCTGTTTTTTCAGCACTTAGTTTTTTTTAATCCATCAAGTCTCAGAAATGAGTGCTGAGATTTTATCAGCAAATTATTTGTGAAGTTAGGTGGATTTGACATGTTATTTCACCAGTGGTTGCACAGCTGATGAGCCAATGTAACAGCCAAAGGAGAAGATTCTGATTTTCCTCCTTTTCCACTTCTGGTTGCCCCATGTGCCTCCAGCTGATCCTGCTGCTTGCTGGATACACCTGCAAATGGGTTCAGCTCAGTCCCTTAGCAGAAAGCCATTCACATCTCCCCAGAGCTGAATGTGCCTGCCAGGTGATTGGGAATGCATGGCTCAGGAATTTCCAGCAACTCTTTCTTTCCTCAATGTGGAAATGAGGGCAGGTTTACAAGCAGTGCTCCCAGCTTACAGGTGAACAGTATCTCCTCTGTCACAATGCTCCCCATGCTCACTGATGCTCTGGTTTAAAAAAAAGTTGACTTATTTTGTTCACAAGGAATTACTGACTTGACTACTGACAGGTAATGGGCTGGGCATTTTTGTGCCTTAGGGTAAACAAACAGTGCCTCTTCTGGGCTCTCATGGGTTTCTGGGCCTTCTGAGATCATCTGTGGAAACCTGGTTCAACCCAGCTTGTGGAGCATAAACCTGCTGTAGTGCTTGGAGAGCCCTCACAAAGCACAGATATCCTCTCTGGAAAACCTGGGCCATCTCTCTTAAGTGGGGTTGCTTGAGTGTGATTTTTACACTGCATATTAGGATTGCGTTTGTTTTGTAGGCTCAGGGGAACTTTTGCAATTTCCTTTTTGGAGAAAGCAGCAAGTTGATTCTCAGGAGGCCGTCAAAGTCCAGAATGGAGCGCAGGGGGAGTGCAGTATGGGGCATCGATGGGCAGGGGAAGCATCAGCTGCCAGGGCAGGACTCCTGGAACTCAGTGAAGAGTAGCTGGGGGAGGGTGCTGTTTGGTTATTTAATGGCTGTCACCCCATGCGCTGTAGCAATTTCCTTTCTATTTTTTTTTAAATAAATACAGTCTTACAGAGCTGTGTATTTTAAATAATATTCTTAGTTTTTATCTCAACTTTAGCTTTCTGCAGCCATCACTGAAGCAGCGGAATCCAAGCAGTGCAAACTGTAGAAGTGTCAGTCTGATGTGCAGCTGTTGGTTTTTCTCTTTTTTTTTTTTTAAAGGAGCTGCTGTGGGTCATATGCCCAATAGAATCACAGGATGGCCTGGGTTGGAAGGGACTTCAAGGATCATGAATCTTCAACCCCCTTGCCACAGGCAGGGCCACCAACTTCCCTACTTAATACTAGACCAGGACAGAGTCATGACACAATAACAGTGGAACGTGTCTTCGTACCATCTGCATGGCCACTTCACTGAATTAACACTATTAATAATCCAATTAAAACATAATTGTATTGCAGTAGTAGTAATGTTATTTTCTTGGAATGTAGTTTTAGAGTGTGTTTACAGTATGTGTTGATCCAGAGAAGCCTTCTGATTAAGTGCTACTCAGAATTAGTACAGTGAAGGGAGGTAGCAGTTGACAGCTGAAAACAGTAAGGGATTGCTGCCTGGCACTTCTGACATGTTGTATCTGAGTGTGAGTGCCTCTTCAGCTTTTGTGCAAGTCTAAATAAATTGTTTTACATGCTGGCAGTGGTTAGAGCTAAGTTATTGCATGGGAATAGAGAAGGAGCACTCTTGGGCTGGTCTGCTATGTGGAAGGAATGTTACTGTGTAGTAGTCGACTGTGTCCCATATGAAACAAAACGCTCTGACTTGCTTTGAAGCTATTTTTTAGCATTATTCTCATGGTTCTGCTGTTACCTGCATCACCTCAAATTGCACCAGGAAGCTTGGGTGCAAAGTTCCTTAAAGCTGCTGCTGAGATATAACCATGACTTAAGAAGAAAGAGATAAGATGGGGCTTTGGTTTGTTATCTAATACACGTAGAATATATGCCCACAAGCCTTCAGTTAATACAGTAATTTGTTGGTTGAATTATTTGGAGTGTTGTAGTTAGTATTTCACCTGTCAGAATTTGGATATGAAACTTGAATTGCACCTAATAAGAATTATTGCTGTTTAGGATTTTCTCATGTTCTTTGTGAAATTTCCTGCTATGATATCTGAATGATACTTCTGCTTTTCATAGGACCAGAAACATTGCTTAACTGTGGAGAATGAATAGGGTGATCTGTAATAAAGATAGGAGCCTTGCTGTAAGATCAGGAGCGTGCTGTTTGTAGAACACAGAAAGATTCATGTTCTGATTTAGCGGAGGGTTGTTAGAGTTAGGGATTATGGTTAGGTAGCAGTTGGACTTAATGATCTTTAAGGTTTCTTCCAACCTGAGCAATTCTATGATTCTGTGTATCTAGAATTGAGTTGGCTTTGGAGAAAAAGCAATACCTGACTTTCCATCAGGATTTGTCTAGCATTCACCAAGGGCAGATCGTGCCCAACCAATCTGGTGGCCTTCTGTGCTGGACTGATGGCATCAGTGGACCAAGGAAGGGCAAATAATGTCATCTAACTGGACTTGTGCAAGGTCGTTGACATGATCCTCTACCATACTCTTATCTCTAAATTGAAGAGAGATGAATTTGAAGGGTGGACTGTTCAGTGGATAAAGAATGGGCTGGATGGCTGTAGCCAGAGGGTTGTTGTCAGTGGCTCTGTGTCCACGTGGAGACTGGTAACAAGTGATGTCCCCCAGGGCTCTATCTTGGGCCCTGTGCTCTTCAATGTCTCTGTCAATGACTTGGACTGTAAGGGTTGAGTGTACCCTCAGCAATTTGTTGATGACACCAAGTTGAGTGGTGCAGTCAATACAGTAGAAGGAAGGGATGCCATTCGGAGAGACTTGGACAGGCTCAAAATGTGGGCCCATGAGAACACAAAGAGGTTCAATAAGGCCAAGTGCAGGGTGTTGCACTTGGGTTGGGGCAATTCTACGTATGAATACAGATTGGGATATGAGCTCCTAGAGGGCAGCTCTACAGAGAAAGACTTTGGGGTCCTGACGGATGAAAAGTAGGGCATGAGCAAGCAGTGTACCCTTGCAGTCTGGAAGGCCAACAGTATCCTGGGCTGCGTCAACAGAGGGGTTGCAGTGGGGTGAGGGAGGAGATTGTCCCCCTCTACTCTGCCCTCGTGAGGCCCCATCTGGAGTGCTGTGCCCAGGCCTGGGGTCCCCAGCACAAGAAGGATGCAGAGCTTTTCCAGTAGGTCCAGAGGAGGGCCACGAAGATGATCAGAGAGCTGGAGCACCTCTCCCGTGATGCAAAGTTGAGGGAGCTGGGCTTGTTTAGCTTGAGAAGAGAAGGCTGTGGGAAGACCTCATTGTGACCTTCCAATACCTGAAAGGAGCTTACAGGCAGGAGGAGCACCGACTTTCTTTACAGGTAGATAGCAATGGAATGAGGGGGAATGGATTGAAGCTGAAAGAGGGGAGGTTTAGGTTAGATGTTAGGAAAAAATTCTTCACTCAGAGAGCAGTGGGGCGCTGGCACAGGCTGCCCAGAGAAGCTGTGGGTGCCCATCCATGGAGGCACTCAAGGCCAGACTGGATGGGCTCCTGGGCAGTCTCATCTAGTGATTGGCAGCCCTGCCACAGCAGGGACTTGAAACTAGATGATATGTGAGGTCCCTTTAAACCTAAGCCATTCTATGATTTTACACAGTGTTGTGTTTGAAACAAGTTTACTTTATTAAATATTTTAGTAATGTAATTTAGTTGAGTTGCTTTAAAGTGGGCAACAAATTGTATTGGAACTTAAGTACTTTTCTGTAAGTATGAGATTTGACTAAAAATTATCTTAATTGTTAAGGAGCTTGTTGTAGAGGAGTTGCACTGTAACATCACTAAGAAGGATTTTTGCTTTTATTTTGCAAAGCGATATTAAAATTTGTATGCTCCTATGATAGTTTTTGTAAGAAAAGCTTTATTTTCATTCTGCCTTTCAAACAACATTAAAAGAGAATGAGACCTCCCCTTATACAGAAAGACAAAGACAAGAAACTTCTAAATACTGGTTTAGTACTTTTATGTGGGCACACTTCTAGCAAAAAGAGGGAAGTGTCATGGTGGAGATCTGCTAATTTGATTGATGATGTTTTTTATTTCTGTCTGTTGGATGCATGCTTCTGTATTCACTTGTTTTGTGCCTGTGTGTTTTTGTTTCAGCCTTTAATCTGGACAATGAACAGCCAGATTATGATATGGACTCTGAGGATGAAACCTTATTGAACAGACTAAATCGGAAGATGGAAATCAAGCCACTGCAGTTTGAAATAATGATTGACAGACTTGAAAAAGCCAGTTCTAGTCAGGTATTTTGCTATGTTAAGTAATGGCTAAAGTATTCTCACCTGTGAGTTTTCTGGCTGAGTGGTTCTCATTCATTTTTCAATTTTATTTATTTGCTGCTAACTGGAGAAGTATGCTTGTGTGACTGCAGGCATACAGAAATTGCGCTGCTGTCACTTACTGTCACTGTTGGTAGCAGGAAAATAGGGGGAGGGAGGGAGTTGTGGGTGTGTGTATATGTTTATGTGTGGTGGCAATAGGAGGAGATGGTTTTTAATTCTAATTCTCATCCATGATATATTAGAAGGGGACAACTGAAAGTATCTACTTTCACCTATGTTGGCATGAAAGAAGCTGACAGTGGTTGGTAGGTGTACAGATCTGAGCATATCAGAATCCATATCCTTTTTTTTTTTTTTTTTTTGCTTTGCACAGCGGGCATTTTCTTCAGTTTGGAGGTTAGAAGCACGGACAGTGAAGCAAAGCCTTTGTTGAGATTGGACCCTTGTGATATAAAATGCAGTGATGTAAGAAAGGAAGCTATGCTCTAGAAGCAAGCATGAACTGCCAATTATTTTATCACAAGGGTGCTAATATTTTAGTAGTTAAGTTCTTGAGGTGTTCCAGGAGACCACTGTCTGGAGAAGGGTCTTTAAAGCCAGAACAGGGCTCAAAAACTACTTGAGAAGGACCAGGTTCTGACAGGTAAGCTTGAAACAATAAGTTATTTCTCAGCAAGGTGGGCATTATGCGGGAGTGAAACAGCTACTGCAGGATCTGTAGCTATGCCACAGTTGCTTAACCTGATGTAGCTTGGTGTTACATTGTAAGAGGCAAGATCTTGTGTTCTCTGACTCCTTTGGAAAGCTCAGTGAGGGCTGGGTAAGGAGATGTTACTATGGAAAGAAGATGGGATGTGAAGAAGAAATTGTCAAATACACTAAATGGTCCTTGTTGAGTATGTGGCACTTGGATCTTTTAGAGCTTTGCTGTTGATACCTCTGTCCCGGCTTTCAGTTAGAGCAGCTGGTTACACTTCTCATGTTTTCTCCTTATGTTGCTTTTGTTATTGATTGCTTGAGTAATGAAGTTAAATTTGAGAACCGGAAGACTGGTTTGATTAACCAGGCTGATGTCTGTTCTCATTAGGACAGATGCAGGATTGCTGTAACACTGCATGTTGTCATAAGTACAGGGGATTAAGAACCTCCTTTTCCCTTACCCCCCTCCATAAGCAGGTCCATTTTTTTTTTCTTTGTTCTCTTTCTGCAGTATATTGGGTTTTGTTTTATTCTGGCTGCAACTACTACTTCCATAGCAGCAGTGGTTAGACTTAGGATGTCCTTATTTTTCTTTAATGTATTCTTTCTTTTTCTGATGATCCCAATGTAGAGACAAGGTTTAACATAGTTTGAAATACCGTTTGCAAAGCCGCAAGTTTAAATTCAAGTTTATTTTTGATATTTTTCAAACTATGGCGAAGATGAAGTTCTGTCAGACTTCTTTCAAGTAATAATAGAGATTTTCTATTATTTAATAAATTGGTTTAAGATCTGGATGTGTTAAATATTCAGTGTGTCATATATTGGTTACTCAGTGATGGCTTTTACATTTACTAGGTATGATTTCAGTATAGAAGTATAACATATGACAAGAATGTAATTGTTTAATTACTTGTGTTTTAACTACCTCCCACTGAAATAACTTGTGTAAGAAATGAATGTCTGCGTATCCCTGGGTTGTGATAAATATGGAAGGTCATTGTCCTATTCTATCACAAAGTAAACATTATTTTGAGAAAAGATATGGTAGCAATTTGCTTTAGAACGCATTTTTGTTTCATTGAAGGGTTCTTTATTGTATACAACATCAAACTGCAAGCAATCAGATGTTAATAATGTCTCACCAGTAAGAATTTTCCCCCTTCTTTCAGGGAAAGAAAAAAAATGTCAGTGATTAGACTTCAGATTATGATTTGATAGTAAGTCATTTAAGCCCTGTGCTTGTAATGATATCAGAATTGAGTATTTTCATGAAGAGTAGATGAAGTTGTAGACTTGTACAAAGGGTTCTAAGAGCTGATCATGCTGATCCAGAAAAATCAGGAAGTGTTTGTTTAAGTTAGGACAGTCAACTGGTGGCTTAAATATTTGGATTTAGATGAGTACTTTTTTTCTCCCTTGTGCTAGAAAAGGATCAAGTTTATTTAGGAAGTGTGCAAGGCATTTGAATGTGCAGTGACTTTCTTCTTGCTTTACCCCATCTCATCTGAGCCCTTCACATTTTCTCTTCCAGCTCGTTACACTTCAGGAAGCTAAATTGCTGCTAAATGAGGATGACTACCTTATTAAGGCTGTATATGACTACTGGGTAAGAAAGCGTAAGAATTGCAGAGGGCCGTCCCTCATCCCCCAGATCAAACAGGAAAAGAGGGATGGCTCCACCAACAATGACCCTTATGTTGCCTTTCGGAGGAGAACTGAGAAGATGCAGACAAGAAAGGTAACTTGCCATTTTCAGTCCTGCGTGGCTAGGAACCATTCTGATTTCTTTCCAGCAGACGGCAGAATCAGTCCAATGCGATCTGCAGTTATTGGTACGATTGTTTGTCTGTGTCTGTAGTTGCAATGTTGGAGGACCCACCTCAATTTCAAATGATGTAGTCAGTTTGTAACGTGTCAATTTTCTGTGTCCATCTACAATATGACAATATCTTGGAAGGCTGGTAGTCCAAGGGTAGTTTATAGGCTTGCGTATTGCTTTGGTGAAAGAGGGGAACACTCTCTTCCATTTACCATCTAGTAAACAATTCAGGTTTTGTATTTGTAGCATTATCTAGGAGGTCTGGTATAGAATGCTGAATAATTACAAACATGTAATGTATGTAGATGCATACAACCTTATCATGTGCAGAAACAAGGTTAAAGAAAACCTTTAGGCACAAAGTCCTGAATTCCTTGTTCTGATGAGCTGCCCCTGGGCTGGGATGCAATCTGAGTAAGAGAAGACATGGGGAAAACGACTGAAGAGTTCCTTTTCAACTTAAAAGATATTCTATTGCTTTTTGTGCTGTCTATCCCAACTAGATTGGGCTTTACGAGAAGTTCATCCTGATCTCATTGACTCTCACTTTGAGCAGCATTATGTAACCTTCTTTTTTTTTTTTTTTTTTTTTTGCTGGACTGGTGCTAGTTACGCCCAATGGGTTTTGCTTTTGGCATAAAATCTGCTTAATCTTTCAACAGAATCGAAAGAATGATGAAGCGTCTTACGAGAAGATGTTGAAATTAAGAAGAGAGTTTAGCAGAGCCATAACAATTTTGGAGATGATTAAGAGGAGAGAGAAGACAAAACGCGAGTTATTGCATTTAACATTGGAAGTTGTAGAGAAAAGGTAAGCTTGCAAATGATGTTGCTTATAACTCCAAGGTTTTACTTTTCATTAAATAGGTTTGAAAACAGCTCCTGTGATTTATTTCTGTATGGATGCTCATCTTCTGCACACATGCATGGCTGAAGGCGTATGTTACAGAAAGGTTTTTATGCAGCCTCTTTGCCTGTTCCTTGTCACTCTGATGTTTCCCAGTGGAAATGCACTATTATATTTTAATTTTTTTTTTAAGATACCATTTGGGTGATTATGGAGGTGAAATTCTCAATGAAGTGAAGCTTAACAGACCTGAAAAGGAAATGAGCACAACTGCATCCACTCTTCATAATGGAAATCATCACAAAGTTCAAGAATGTAAAATTAAGGTAATCTTCCTTCTGTTTCAAGTCTTCGGTTACCTGTACCCTGCAGGTGTTTGCATTAGGAAACCGTCTGGCAGATTGATATGCTTGCTGTGTTTAACATTTAGCTTCTTTCTCACCTTAGTTGTAAAAGAATTGGCCATCATCCACCAAACAACAGCTTTGTGGTAGCTTTCATTTTTCTTCTCACAGTTCTGTCCCTTCCACTGTAAGGTGATGCAAACACCAATGCTGTGTGTAAAAGAACAACACTGAAATGGCAAACAGTAAATTACTTTTTTTTTTTCCCACTGACAAGAGATTAGAACACTGCATTTTCCTATAGTGTTGTCCATGAGTATTGGTTAGCCCTCAGTGCAAAGACAGTCTGATTGCTGATTTACAGCAAGAATGCTGGAGGATTCCAGGAGCTATTGGGAATTGTTTAAGTGCTAAAAAATGCTCATCTGTAAAGCTGGGGAGTTGAAGCCCTTTTGAAGTTTGTATTTAGCACCTGCGACACCCAGTGGTCACTGGATGTGGTACAGATCCCTTCCCTTGCTTCTCTGCTGGGAATTGCGCCTGCTGTTTCTCATCTCTGGTTTATGAAGCTGAACTGGAGTTAGTTTCAGTCAAACAGCTACTGACAAGTGGTAATTTGGGGAAAAATTAAAGAGCTTTTCAAAGAACTTCTCTGGCTTTTACTCATTAATGGAAAATTTTGGAAGGGAAAGTAATCTTTAATTGGAGAGCTTTGAAGTTGTAAAACATTTGTGTTCAAATAACAGTTTAATATTGCTGCAGTTGCTTGCTTGCTTGCTGGAGAGGATTTATGTTAGCAAAATCTTAGAAATTAAATAAAAACATTGCAAAAGCTAGTAGCATGAAATCTTACAAGAAGCATAAGCCATGTGAGAACTGGAAAACATAGAATGTTTCTTGTGAACAGATTTGAGCAATTAAGAAAGCTGTAGCTGCTTGGCATAGAAAACTGAGACCTCAGAAAGAAATTGGAATAGACTTTCCAATTACAGTATCCTGAGGGTGATGAAAAGAAAGGAACCCCTTTATGTAGTCACGTAGCATCAAAGCTTTCAGTTTATTAGTAAACTTCTGTAAAGATGATTGAAAGTAAAGTTTCGAGGTTTTCAGATGTTTTGAATAAATTTTGCATTGTATCTGAAATTGTCCACTGGTGCAGCATGTTGAGAGAGGCTCCGGAAGGTAAGCCTCTTGTCGTGTCTTTCTAAGGCATGAGGTGAAGAAACAGCATTAATTACATGTTTTTATTTATTGGAACTCTTTCTGTTTTTTGCAAACAGCATCCTCATCATTCATCTCTAAAGGAAGAGATATCAGATGTTGTACGTCAGAAGAAGAAATATTTGAAGAAACCGAAAATGGAGTGTGTGGTAACTGCTCAACAGCCCTCTGCTGAGCCCTTGCCTGTTATCAACAAGAGTGATATCAAGCAGTATGACTTCCACAGCTCAGATGAAGATGAGTTCCCACAGGTAATAGTCTGTTATGGTTTCTTTTGGCCTACTGAAAGTGGAGAACTCAGCTATCTGAAATGCGGACAGTATAGCTTGAAGTGGAGAATAACTGTGTTGGACAGTTGGTCTGCCTGCAAGACATTTGCAGAAGCTATTTGAGTTTGTTTCATCTTCCAAACTGTGTTTTGGAGAACTTTATATTATATAAACCAACATTTATAAAATATATGAAATGCAAACTAGTATAAAAATACATTTTTACCATATTAGTCAATTGGATACTATATATTGATTGTATGTTTTAGTATCTGTATTACATACGTAAGGCAGTTGAATGAATAACTTTGCTTTCTGGCTTAGGTACCCTCACCGGTATCAGAAGCAGAAGAGGAAAATGATCCTGATGGACCTTGTGCTTTCAGGAGAAGAGCAGGATGCCAGTATTATGCTGTAAGGCTATCTGCTGTTGCATTTAGCGTGTTGGGTGTTTTTGTTCTGTTTTTGGTTTCATTGGCATATTGCTAATGGAATAGTTCTTTTAGTCTCACTTTCATTATGAAAACGTGATGATTTGGTGACTCCAAAGAAAATCTTTGAGTTTTTCCACAAGAATATTTCTCCTTGTACTGTTCCTCTGACTTCATAAAGGTAATACAAAGCACAGCAGCCTAGTTCAGCCACTGTTTAATGGGAGGACTCCCACCCCCTCCATGCATTCCCCTTGGTTTGACTAACGCGTCCTTTGTTCCCAACTTATAAAGCTCATGGGTTGCTACTTGTTTTAGTTCTCAGACGTGGGCATTGATTGGAGTTGGTTGTAAAAGCAAAGAAATTTAACCTGTTAAGGATTTTTTTTGTGTAGTTAAATTAAATCTTTTTTTTGAGTTATTGCAAGCTGTGGATATGTTGGAAGAATGTTACACTGCAATTGTAGCAGTGAGCAGAGGAGAAAGTCTGATTAAATGCTCCATTGTCTTCTCAGAACCACTGATAGTGAAACTTCATACTGAGTATGGGTTTGTGGATGGGAAGCTGTTATCTATGGAGGACCAACAGAAGCAATGTAATGCACTGGGTCTGGTTTTACTTTGCTCACTTCCCACCGAGAAATGAAATTGCATGGCAAAATAAGTTTTGTAACTGCGTAGTCTTTAAGGCTGCCTATAACTCACTGGAGAAGGAACTTAGTTGCTAGGTTGTCTGCTCCAGAAGCCCAAACAATCTCCCTGAGTACTCAGCTTAGAGCACAGGCATCTCCCACAAGTTGTGCTGTAAGTTCTTTGCACAACTCAGATGTGTGCTGGCATCTGCTTCTGTTCCTGCCATGCAGGTGTCTTGCTATTGTGATCACTTAGAGAACACCACAGACTACTTCATATTTTCAGGAATGTGCAAAATGGGCTTTCCTTTATTCTTTGCAGCCTCGTTTGGACCAAACTAATTCTTCATATGAAAATTCAGAATTGGCAGAATTGGACAAACTGAGGTTCAGGCATTGCCTTACAACCCTTACAATTCCAAGAAGGTGTATAGGATTTGCAAGAAGACGAGTTGGCAGGGGTGGAAGGTATGATTGCGTTATTTTTACTCTTTGTTTCCCTTCAAAGTATAAAAGCATGTATATAAGAAACATAATTAACTTTTTTTCCCCATCTTTTTAAATCAGGGTTATAATGGACCGAATATCCACAGAACATGATCCTGTCTTGAGACAGATTGACCCGGAAATGCTGAATAGTTTTTCAAGCTCTTCCCAGACTTTAGACTTTTCTTCTAATTTTTCACGGACCAATGCTTCCAATAAACGTTGTGAAAACAGACTGTCCCTTTCTGAAATACTAAGCAATATCAGATCATGTCGACTGCAGTGTTTTCAGCCAAGGCTACTAAATCTACAGGACAGCGATAGTGAAGAATGTACCTCAAGGAAACCAGGGCAGACTGTGAATAATAAAAGAGTTTCTGCAGCATCTGTAGCTTTATTGAACACCAGCAAGAATGGCATATCAGGTAGGCAGAAGGATTTGAATTCTTATAGAACTTAAAATACTAAGTTCTGGTGCTTTTTTTTTTTCTTGAAACTGGACTGATACCACCGTAACTAATGATGTGTAACTAAACCCAATGATGCAGAGTAACTGTTTTATGTTTCTTAGGGATTTTCTCAAGTTCTCTTCCTCCTGCTTTAATTGCAGTTTAGATAGAATCATGATAAAGTGCTGGACTTAAACATGTGAGATGTGAAGGAGGGATTCTGTTTGTATGTCAGCATTGCTTACATGTAGTTTATCAGCCTGACCTCATTTAAGGAGTGAATAATGCTCATTATGAATGGGGTAGAGAAGCCATTGTTTTATTGAGGATACCAGAGTGGGTGGAACACAGTGGAGACAGGGAGATGTTTTTGGAGTTCTTTAAATCATGCTAAACCATCTCCAGAAAAGAGTAGTGAATTAGTAAGGTCACTGAACAGGCATGAAGAAGGCACAAAACAGTGTTTTGAGTTGACATCTGGAGGCTTCCAGTGTTGAAATTTTTACTGTAACACCTCGCTCTGCTGATTATCAGAAAATTGACAGGCATAGATGAAGAGTGATGGGGATTTCTTTCTCCCTTAAGATTGATGTCTAACTCTCACACTCAATGCAGCTGTCTTTTACCATTCAGTTTTGTGACCTTACAGCTCCAGATAAGCAAGATGCAAAGCAAAAAAATAAAAAATAAAAAAAAAATCAGTAGAATCTTCACAAGACTATCAAATATATGCAACTATCCTGATCTTTGTGCACCCTTTGTCGCTGATTTGGATACAGAATCACTTACCAGAAGCAAAAAATTGCTTTAAATTTACATCAGCAGTCTCAAATACAGCTAATATATGAAGCAAGTGATTTATTTAAAGCAAGTGACAATGTTAAATATGATGCTACTGAAAGAATATGATTCTTTAAAATGCTGGACAGTTGGAGATGTGCCAGAAGAGATCTCTTACCAGGCATCAACAAGCATTTGAGTGTTTTCCCACTCTATTGTGTGCATACAGAACTTGGTATTGTAAAAGAAGATAATTGGGTGACACAGCAGGCTGATTCAAAATCCCATAATTAACATCACGTGGATGTGGAAGGGGGCCCATGTCTTTTAAAGTCAGCTGCTGCGTAGTCATTGCAACCTTCCTATTGTGCTCTCTTTTGAAGAGATTTGCACAAGAATATTTTTTTCTGCTGTATGAAGAGAATAGACAATGTGTCATGCTCATATCTTGTATAATTTTTTTTGTAAAGAGCTTGAAAGGCTGGAGAGTTGCACCTGTAACAGAAAGGGGGCAGTTCTATGTGATGGGGTTATTGATAAGAATTAAGAAAAGCAGTGTGAAAGCAAATACAGACAACAGAAATGAATGCTATTTGTCAGAGTTGAGCATGTGAAACATGGACAGTACGCTAGGATGGACCAACAAAGAATTTGCTGATAACTCTTTGTGTAACGATCAGGTAGTACTGCAGGATTTCTATTTGAATGAAAAAATATGGTGACAGCAAGGTAAGGCAAGTTGCTTAAAAAGATGCATGCAGAGTTGATATTTCTGTAGAATTTCTCACGATGATGTAAGTATCAATAGAGTATCTAAGGATTAGTGCAAAACTTCGAGGTTTTAAATGCGGCTCTGGAGAGTTTTTTCCTGAGGATGGAGTCCACTTACACTAGGAGAGTATTTTGAGGTAGAAGCTGATATGTCTGAGTGAAAGAAAAAGGTTGGAGAGATTTGTGAAATATCCGTGCTGTAGGTATGAATAAAAATTGGAGCAGCGAAGGGCTTGGTAGGGAGGATCTTTCTGTTTTGATAGGAAGCTATGTATGGATGGGGGAAAGAGGGTTGGCTCTTGTTGAGTGTTAACCAATTCAGTAAGACTAAAGCACTAAGATGTTGTTGGTGTTACATGGTAAATCAATGAGAGCTCGTGCGTGTGGACTGGCATCCACGTGCTTTAGGATTTGAGCTTCTGGACTTTAAAAAAAAAAAAAAAAAAGACATTCTAGTGATGGTAGAGACTGTAGAGAAATACATATATAAAATGTGATGGCTCTAGGCTACTTTGTAGAGGAATAGTAATTTACTTTGTATAATCCTGATGATCTGTCTGAAGACTGTTTAGATGTGAGCAGAGATTACTCAGCAGTTGGAGTATACTGCAGGGAAATGTTTGGGTTAGGAAGACCTTTTTGTTTCCATATTCAGACTACAAAACAGATCCTGTAATTCTATTAAAGGGTCAGGTGCAATAAAGCAACAAAACTGTTCACTGTGTAACTGAGCCAAGAACAGGCACTGCTATTTTACATTTGCTACACAGTAAGTAATGAGAGAATTTTTGAAGGATGGGTCAAAAAGTGGTTGTGCATTAAATGGACATAGGTACCACTGCTGTATTCATTAAGGCAGATCTTTTTGGGAGGTAGTTGTCAAAACTAATTTTATTACAGATTTACCTTTGAGCATAAAAGAATCTCTGGAGGAAAAAGTGACAGTAGTTAAACTGAATGATCGGTTTTGTTATTTGTTTTTTTTTATTTTAGAGAAGAGTTGGAGATGCTCGCTTTGATTATTTGTATTTAAAGTTACCTCCACATTATATTTTTACTTCTGTATTGCTGAAACAATGATTACACTATTTCCCCAATGCTAAGCATTGTGCAAACAGAAACAAAGGCTTAATAAGTGCATGACTAGTTTTGTCATAAAGGTGCCTAATCAGTGTGTGAATAAAGAACCTCTGTTCCAAGCTAAATTTTTCTCTTGCTTGTGCTCTAACAAGGGAGACAAGGTCCCTAAAACAATCTTATCGCTTTGATCAGTTGTGTAAACTTTCAGCAGGCTTACGTGCTGCACCTGGGAAGCAAATGTGGTCTCTTTGCCAAAGCCAGCTCTGGAAGGGTTCTGTTTAATAAATGAGATAAGCTGATGATAAGCAGCGTGTGAAGGAGGTTGCGAGGAACTTGTCGATGGTACAACTTACTTTGGCAAAGTAGTGCTTAGCTGGCTGGCTGAATTCCTAGACTGCAACTTGTCTTGCTTGTGGAACTGAAGTGAGAATTAGGCTGTAGGCAAAATCTTCAGCAATTTGCCAGTATGCTCTGCGTCAGCTGCCAGTGCCTGGGAGCCACTCAGACAGCTGGCTGCTAAGTTACTGTGTCCATAGATACAGAAGACAAGTGGAGATGATGGCATTCTGAGGTACAGAATTCTACATATGGAGCAGGGATTTACTTTTTAGAGGTATTCTGTTGAGGATTAAATACCATGTAGATGTAATTAGATTAATGAAGTACTGTTCTGGTGGGGCAGCCTGAATGATCATCTTTGATTAAAGCTCCTAAGAGCAGTGACATCATAATCTAGGCCAAAGATGTCTAGGGGAGGAAACCAAAAGACTCTCCTGTAGACTTTCTGTAGTATTTTGTAGTGTTTCAGTGTAGGCAGACTGCGGTTAAATAGAAATCCTAATATTTAGCAGTGCAAACTGAAATACTGGTCAATAGAAGCTTTAATGAAAAGTATAGAACGCTTGCACTTGGTCGTGACCCTAAAGGCTGCCTTGGAGCATCGTAGAAGTTGGGTTTGTCTTTAGGAGCCTTCAGTTGTTTAATTTGGCAAAATGAGATGATGGTGGATGTGCTAATGAGTGTCTGCTTTCTTCATAAGGTTAACAGCAGAGTTCAGTGTGACTGAGTAAATCCCTGCTGATA
>JAOWBP010003503.1:26594228-26611467 GCA_028571105.1 Tragopan temminckii
GATGTGCTAATGAGTGTCTGCTTTCTTCATAAGGTTAACAGCAGAGTTCAGTGTGACTGAGTAAATCCCTGCTGATAGGTACTGGCCTGGCTGGAGCTGAGATGTACGAATGCAGAAGCAATTAGGATGCTGCTGCGCTGATCAGCCCTGTACCCTGGAGCTGTGCTCTGTGGCTTCCTGGTCTGTGTCAAACTGGGAGGGGGGAGAGAGAGCGTGTAATGTGTAGGCCAGCCCTAAACTGGGCAGTGGTCAGTTTGACTCAGCAACTTGGAGTCAAGATAAATGCCCCTGTACTGCAGACAGATAATAGCTAATTAGGGGTAAATGCATTTTAGGTATTTATCTGCATGAAATTGACTTGTTCTTGAACAGAACAGAAGGCATTATGGAATTTGGTGCCTCAGAACTTAAAAATAGAATTACATACATACGTAATGTTCCATAATGCTGTTCTTGGCACTGTTGCCTTTAGTAACGAAACACATTTTGGGAGGCTGTTGTGAGGAAGCTTAACAGGTTTAGCTGTCTGAACTTTGATTCAGAGCTTGTAGTAAGAGGGAAGAGTCTTTGAGGGGATCTAAGTACGGCTAACTGGGGGGGGAAGCTTGATTTTTAGAATATGTTGAAAATAATGATAAAATCCCAAGAATCTAATAGGGTGAGTAACGTAAGCCACTGAACCTTTTAAGTGCTTTTCCAGCCTGTCTGACACTTGTGTTAATGGGTTAATGGTGAAGCAGTAGAGAAGTAATTTCCCATATAACTCCTCAACAGTCAGTCTGCATTTTGGCTCTTAATTCACAACAGAACTTCAGCACAAGGGTGAGTACTACAGCTAGGAAACAGAAGAGTCAGGCTCTGAAAGACAGCTCAATTAAATGTTGTTGTTGTCTCACTGTCTCTCGGTGAGATGAATGATATTCCTGCAGCATCCAGGTGTTGGAGATGGATGACAGCTTTGGTCTTTGAAGTACGTAGTTCAGAATGCTGAAATGTAGTTAATGGGAATCTTTGGAAAGTGAATTCTCTTTTTACTTGCTCCTGGGAGAACTTAGTTCCAGAGTTGCTTTGACTCCACAAAACTCAGGTTTAGCACTGAACACCTGCTGGTATTTTGACTTTATCATATTTGCAGTACTTGAGTTGGGGAGGAATATTGAAAACTGCTTTTCTTGACTCCACCATTCCCGTACTTACTTGTTGGGAGCGTGATACTACTGGGGTTGTGTTAACCAAGTTCTCACGAATGATCAAAACCGTTATGTCACTCAGCATCTCTTCTAAAAGGAAAAACAGTTTGATAGAGAAAGTCCTGTTCAGGTCAGTCCTAAGCATTTCCTTTAGGGGGAGAAAAGCGTGAAATTAAAAGGTCGTACTAAATGAATAGAAACAGTGATTTGTGATACTTCATGATGTTGTTTGACATGGAGATCAGCTTTGTTATTGTGTGTTAGTTTCTTAATCTTTCAAGTAAGGATTGGTGTAGAGCTGGATTCCAACTGTGTATACGTGTGACCCACTTACACCAGCACCTGCAGAACACCTTCTCTTTTCACTGCTGACATAAGTGTGCTGAAGTGTTAGACATAGGCTTCCTTTACATAGTGTGTTCTGGTGTCAGAAGAGAAGAAAGTATTTATGCCCTGAAGGAGGGGAAGTTTTAAAGCAATGACCTGGAAGTGTTCACTGTGAGAGCAGACATCCAGCCAAGCTCGGTGCACTTCTTCCTCAGTTGTGATTTTTAGGATGCTCTTTTCCTGATTTCCAGAAGAAAGAAAGAAAGAAAAAAAGAAAAAATAATTTCTATAAGCTTTTGCTTAAAGGTATTGGGGAGAAAACTCCCAAGGATAGAAGTTGCTTAAAAACTGTGGAAGCTATGAATCCTTTTGCTATGAGTTGAATCAATGTTAAAAGAACACAATGAACAAATTTAGCTTGGCCTCTCTGTTGTGTAGCAATGTATGAAGATCTTTGCAAGCATCTGGCACAGTGTGTTTTCACCCACTTGTTATCCAGCACTGGTCCATTCTTGCATTTTAGGTGTGGTTGCTTTGTGCAGGCCTATTTAACGCTGGCTTCCCTTTCTTTTCTGTAGTAACAGGGGGTATCACAGAAGAACAATTTCAGACACATCAACAGCAATTAGTTCAAATGCAGAGGCAACAACTTGCCCAGCTTCAACAGAAACAACAATCTCAGCATTCCTCGCAACAGACACATCCAAAAGCACAGGTACTGTACCTGACGTTGTCATATGTTTGTCTTCCTTTTTGCTCACTGTGATTTTTATCTCTGTTATAAGCTAAATATCATAGAATCCTAGAATGGCCTGGGTTGAAAAGGACCATAATGACCATCTAGTTTCAACCCCCCTGCTATCTGCAGGGTTGCCAACCAGCAGACCAGGCTGCCCAGAGCCACATCCAGCCTGGCCTTGAATGCCTCCACACTCTGATAAATACATAAAGTTTTAGAATGAATGTAGAATGGGTTTTGTTCAAAGTACTTTTCCAGTTTGCTTTATAGTGCTCAGAAGATAATTCATGCTGTAGCTAGTGCAAATGCCTTTCATATTTCTTCTATTTTTGAATCAGCTAATGTTTTAAGTTTCAACACCCAAACTTCTAGTGTGTTTGTTTGGTGTATGGTTTTGTTTTCTTGTTTTAGTAGCGTATCATGGCTTTGTTTTAGAAGTTGAGTAAGAGACTTCATGTTTTAATGTGTTAATTGTGTCCGTGTAAAAATAACCAGTGCTCTGTCAAGTGACGTGAATTGTCATGGGATTTATCTTGCTGTGTGTGTGTAAAATTGCTCCAGAGAGACTTTTTAGTAAAAGCGCTTCATGTAATAATGCATTGTTATGAGCAGAAGTTAAGAGAGTACCAAAAACTCATCGCTTCTAAGAGGAAAATGTTAGTTTCATGTATCTAGCTTGTTTTTTCCATTCCCTCCACTTCCCCCAAGTTCTCCACACTTCTGAATTCTAAATATTTTTCATCTGTAATTCCTTACAAGGGATGAACATTTGTTTTCTGTTAAACTTAGTTGTCTGATAAAGAAAATCTGAAAGCTGATGTCTAGGTATTTTTTAGGCATTTTATATCTAGCTCCCAGTGCTGTTTACCTCTTCCAGTAGGTGTTTTCTAATTTGTCTTATCAGGGATTCTGTAATAGCGGCTATTGATGGTGCTTTTTTGTAAAGCTTTGGGTTAGCATGCTTAAATGGCTGAACTTTGGATTTGTGAGAGGCTCTGAACATCTTTGGAAAGGACTGTCTTAGTTTAAAAAAAAAAAAAAAAGCAGAATGATAGAGTGGTACAGAATCACAGAATGGCTGGGGTTGGAAGGGACCTCAAGGATCATGAAGCTCCAACCCCCCTGCCACATACAGGGCCACCAACCTCCACATTTCATACCAGCCCAGGCTGCCCAGGGCCTCATCCAACCTGGCCTTGAACACCTCCAGGGATGGACGGGGCATCCACAGCCTCTCTGGGCAGCTGTTCCAGCACCTCGTTGCTCTCATAGGAAAGAACTTCCCCTTCATATCCAACCTAAATCTTCCCTCCTTCTACTTAAAACCATTTCCCCTTGTCCTTCTATCATCTACCCTTTTTAAAGAGTTGACTCCCCTACTGTTCACAGGCTCCCTTTAGGTACTGAAAGGCTGCAATTAAGTCACCCAGCAGCCTTCTTCTCTCCAGGCTGAAGTATAAGAGCGTTTGTACATCCAGAATTTAGTAGGCGATTATGCTGTGGTATGAATTTACTCTATGAGAATGAATGTGCTGGGAATGCTGAGAATTCTGTAGATTTAGGTTAGTGTGTATTTTCTGTGCAGAAACAGAGGAGACAGCTTACACCATAGTAATCATCCTAGAGAAAACTTCTCAAATTCATTAACAAATGTAGTTCTTCACTTTGTACTTGGATAATTATGAAGGAATAAAAAATACTTTTTTTTTATTCCCCCAGGGCTCCAGCACCTCTGACTGCATGTCAAAAACACTTGATTCAGCCAGTGCCCACTTTGCTGCATCTGCAGTGGTCAGTGCACCTGCTCCTGGTCGCAGTGAGGCAACGAAGGAACAAACCCCCAGCCACAACAACATTAATGGTGTTGTCCAGCCTTCAGGTGATGATTTCTTAAAACTCGTGGTCTTGTGCAGAGCAGAGAACGTGTCAAATGATCCTATTTCATTTATCCAAAATCATATATTTCAGTATATTTTACTACTACTGAAGGTTTTAAGTCTTACCGTTACATATTTTTGTGCCATCACATCATGCACATCAGTTTGGTAATAAAAACTGTCAGTGCTCTTTGACCCTTGGAAGAACATTCATTTTCTTTTGCAGGCTTTATCCTCTATTAATATTTTATAATCAAAGGGATAATTGATAGCGTTTTATAAAGAGAGTGAATGTGAAATTTAAAAAGGGCACCGACTGCTTAAAAAAACTGAGTACTTGAAGAAGAATGTAGAAAATTTGCAATGTTTTTCAATCATTATCTCACTTGCTTATTCAAACAAAACTGTGCTTATCAACTACTTCTAGTAACTCCTCTGATGTTACTGTAAGTTCCAGACTTCATAGCTCTTAAGATTCCTCCCAGATTCAAGCACAACATAAGTTGGCATTCACTGCCTTGCTCCCAATCTCTGTTTCTGAACCTCCCTGACAGGAGGCAGCAGGGCCAGTCACGTTGGTGCAGTTGCTATGTTACTGAGAGAAATGGTCTTTGAAATTTGACTGTCATAACTAGTAGAAGGCTTTTATAGTAATTTGTTGTTTCAACAGCTAATGATGTGATTAGTTTTATAGACCTTCTGCTAGGCTGGGTTAACGATGAAATAAGTACAAGAGGGGGAGAGGGGGGGAAACAACAACGCAACACAGCTGAATAAAATCAATATGCTGGAACTGATCCAGTAAAGAAAAAGGCAACTGTGTATAACTTGCTGAAATATCAGATCTGAGAGCATAATGTTTTGAGAGATACAGGATCAGGCCTATATATGTACTACGTATCAGTGATAGCTTTACAGTTGATGAAAAATATTGCAAATATGCATGTAAAATTAGATTTGTGTTACTGTTCCAAAGCTGTAAATGTCAGTGATGTAAAATAGCCATTCCAGCTTCAGATGGGAAGATTTAAATTAGGACGTATTAAGTAAAAACAGCTTTCTGCAGGAACAGGAAAAAATGTTCTTAGTTCCAATTTTCTTAAAATTAGATCAGTGAATAGGAAGAGGAATCCTGAGAGCCACTGGCTTGAGTATGTGCTGTGCTTGATTTTAGCTGGGACTTGAACCTAAAGTTTCCCCACCATTTGAGTACAGACAGCACTGCTCTGTAAGCTGGAAAGGGGTCCCATACCCCTCATTCTGTTGCTTTCAGGGAGGCTGGTCCCCAGCACCTCATGGTGTTGCCAGTCAGATAAGGGAAGAGGTGATTCAAAACATCAGAGCTTGTCTTCTTGCTCAGTCTCTGCAGTTGCCTGCCTAAGCTGTGCCCCATTTGATGTACTTTTATGGGAAATGTTGCACTTTAATTTAAGGCACCTAAATTGAGATGCATAAAGTTGGAAAATATAAAAACTCTTTGATACTACAGTCTGTTCCACCTTCTGATGTCTTTGTGAATGAAACAAACAAAGAAAACCACTTAGGAATATTTTAAGTTTGACTGGAAACATTTCTAAAACTTTTCATTTGTTTGAATCTTCAAAGCAGATAACACAGGGACGATTCCAGTGACTCGTATGCTTAAATCAATGCTATTGATCTAATCTGTTGTCTTTAAATCTAAACGGCGTGTTTTTAATCAATAACATTTGCTTTGCAACAGGAACCTCTAGAACATTGTACTCCACCAACATGGCTTTATCATCCAGCCCAGGGATTTCAGCTGTACAGCTTGTAAGGACAGTTGGCCACACCACCACAAACCACTTAATTCCAGCGTTGTGCACGAGCAGCCCTCAAACACTTCCCATGAACAATTCTTGCCTGACTAATGCAGTGCACCTCAACAATGTCAGTGTTGTTTCTCCAGTCAATGTGCATATTAATACAAGGACTTCAGCACCATCGCCAACAGCCTTAAAACTTGCCACAGTTGCTGCCAGTATGGACAGAGTGCCAAAGGTAACTCCTAGCAGTGCCATCAGCAGTATAGCAAGGTAAGTGCAGAGGAAGTTAGAGCACAGATTCCAGTTAAAATTGGACTGCCTGAATGTCTCCATAGATGTGCCCAACTCTGCATAAGAGCACAAAATAGAATCATCTCCCTCCCTCTCTAAGAGATTCCTCGGTGTGGTGTCAGCCTCACAAAAACATCCAGCTGCTGGCATCGTCAGCATGACTGTGACAAATGAGAAGAGCTGATGCAGTACTATCTTTCTGCAGATTAACACCCAGATAACTGCTGTCTGTTTGGAGCACGCTAATTTTGGTGATCTTTCATTGTGTTTAATTGGCTTCATTCTAACTATTTTCATTTGTCCCTTCTCATGCAGTGTTTGCCAGTAGATTCTTCCAGACTCTCCGCGTGTTCTCTCTGCAGATCTATGTACCCATAATGTAAGATGCAGGCTGGCACATCTGTTTTATCCATACGTGTGTGTGTGTACACGCATTTTGAATTCAAAATAGAAAGCAGATATAAGCCAGCCTGTATCTTACTATATATGCCTTTATAATATATAATGATTCTCATTTACCAGTACTTAGTCAATACTTAAGTGTTCCACAGGAGTGGCAGTGGCTTGTAGTTGCTTACATTTTTGAAAATGCCAGTATTTGGGCTCTGTTTTAAAGGTCTCTGATAGATTGTAAGATGCTTTAAAAGTGAAAAAGAAATACTTGTCCATAGGTTAAGAAAGCAGAAAAAGAGCATTGGCTTTATCAAGTATGGGTTATTTCATGACATTTCCAGAGACCTTAAAAAGAGCTTTTGAGATGGAGAACCACATATATAATATAGTCACTGTGCAGAGAGTGGAAAGGCTGTTTTCAAATTAGCAAGTGCTTTAAAGTGTACTCCTGTATCATTAGTGCCTTTAGCTCTTGTTTCCATCGAGTCAGAGGGGTGTTTCCAGTCAAGTCAGCATATGCCTGAAAAAGAACCATCTTAGCTGAGTAGACCTAAGGCTCCTCTGCAGGGAATGGTAATAAATTCAGAAAGAAATTAGAATTTCTTGTGCTAGTGCTGAAACTGAACTGGAAAAAAAAGTAATTCACTAATGGAATAATTGGTAGTTGATGCAAGTCCTAATGGCATACCTTGACTCTGTTCCTTCGGGAGACTTCTTATTATTATCCATAATTTAGGCTGGTAATTTATAGTTAAATGCATTGAAGTTGGACCATCTCTGTTAATAATCTTGTAGAAGGAACTGCAATGTTAATGGAGTAAAAGCAATTCTTAAATCCCAGTATTTAGTTTTAAATGGTCTGTTTCTATCTAGTGCATGTGTTAAGGTTTGCCCTTGATCCAAGTAATAGTTGTGTAATAGCAGAGTCTGTAAGAAATCACTGAAATTGCATAAGGAAATATTAGTATTGTCTGTAATTATGGAATGCTTCTTTTGTTGCAGAGAGAACCATGAACCGGAACGGCTGGGTTTAAATGGCATAGCAGAGACAACAGTAGCAATGGAAGTGACATAACCTCAAATCAGTGTCTCAACCTGTGCTAACGGTGTAGTCATTTATATTCCAACTGAATGCAAAATACAGCACTCTGTGGATCACAGAGAACTAAAATGGACCTAAATGGACTATCCTTATATCGTGTATTAAGTCGATATATAATGTAAATTTTGTAAAATTGGGAAAATCACTACCTTGTAAAATAGTTTATTTGTATCATCAATATTATTTCTGTTACTTGAATAGTAGATATTCATCATCATGCTTTTGCACTTGAATTTGCAACTGAATGGATTAAAAAATAATTCTTTAATGGGATCATGAGCATGAAATGGGATCCTGCATCACTTGTTTTAACTATTTATTTTGCCATGTTTACATTTTGTATCTTGTACAAATAAATCCAACTTTGTGTCTAAAAAAAAAAAGTTAAAGATTCATAGCTAGGAGACAAAATTCTTGTAATTTTTTTCTAAAGGAAATGTAAAGTTTTCACTTGGTTCATTTTGTTTCACAATTTGACTAGATGGACTTTTTGGTAAATACTTTAGTGGCATTTCACTGTCAAATATGAAGTTCAAGGCAAAATAGTATTTTCTATTACTGTGCAGGGGAAAGGGATGGATCGATACATGCAAATTTAATGTAGTAACTCACTTTTCCATATATTTTGAATGTATATTTCTATTTATAATACCAGTTTATAAAAAATAATTACACAGGAAAAAAAAAACTGACTAGGAAAATTATGCATCTAGCACATGTAAAATTGTGCAGATAAGAGAAAATTTTCAACCGATTACATTTTATCCGAAGACTGCATATTTTAACCGGCTTTAAAACTGTAACACACCACGTAAAGGATATTTTACCAGGTATGTATTGCATTATATATCATTGCAATAATTATTGGATGTCTAGATATCGAGCCATCCCAGGTGGTGGGGGGGAGGGAGGGTTGTGGCAAGATCGTCTTTTCAATTTTGGAGAGTTTTCCTGTGGCTACAAGGCAAGTAACGGGTTGGAAAAAGTCTGACTGTAAGCGTTGGACACCTTCGTAGTGTAGTGTTTTAGTGACTTTTTTTATACGGTTCTTGTAAATTAGATACGTGTAGTGGTGTTTCAGAATGTTTGTTTATGCACTAGTTCAGACAACTTTCCCTGTTACTTGTTCTTGATAAGTGAAAACTGCAGGGAAATAAAAATACATATCAAAACATGGACACGTTGCATATGTGTTTATTTCACATCGTGCAAGCTATGCAAGTGTAAATTTCAGACAACATTAATGGTCTTTTGATGATGACTTTGGTTGCAGTGCTTGTACTTAATTCTGCGGAAGGTTTCGGTGTATGTGATTATTTCTTGTTTCTTAAAGTGTGTGGTAGGGAAGGATCATCCTGCAGTTGGAACCTGAGAGTTGGAAAAAATCAGGGTAAGGAACAGCTTCTTGTTCTGCCAAAGGAACCTCAGAGAGTGGTGAGGCACTGGAGCAGGCTGCCAGAGGAGGATGTGGATGCCCCATCCCTGCAGGCATTCAAGGCCAGGCTGGATGTGGCTCTGGGCAGCCTGGTCTGCTGATTGGCGACCCTGCACGTAGCAGGGAGGTTGGAACTGGATGAGCATTGTGGGCCTTTTCAACCCAGGCCATTCTGTGATCCTGTAAACTGTCACCCTTGTCAAGGCTGACATATGCTTAGACAGATGCTCTTTCCCGAGGGCTCTTTTTGGTTGGACTGCAGTTAATACTGCAGTTTAGCGTTTTGCTTTCTTGAAGCATCTAAAAGAACAATTCGTGTATCTCTATTTAAAAAAAAAAAAAAAGTAGAGGTATGATTTTTGCTATCTGTCATAGAGTTGGTATGTTCTTCCTGTTAAATGTTTGTATGAAGAGCTTCTTTTAATCTATGTTGTGCTTAAACATGTTTTATCTTAGCTTCTGACAGTTAACGATTTTGACAGCTGAACACTTGCTGAGCTGTAAATATGGGGAGTTTGTCAGAAATTTGGATGTCTATTATTACTTTTCTTTTGCTTAACTGATGCTTTATTTTCTCTTCACTATCAAGTCCACAGAGGGAGAGAGAACATCAGAATATATCCATGGGAATACATGGAGGATCTCCTGATGCTTCAGTGTTCCTGCCTTGATCAGGCAAAGCATGATGGCAGGTTTGGGGTCCTCAGCGCAAGGGGAGGCACATGCTCATTCATTGCTCTTTCTGCATTGTGCCTTTATTGGAACTTCCACTTTCTGATACATCGTTCATTACATGTATGTGAGCCTTTCATGTCTGCCTAAGGTTTTCTGTTGGAACTCCATTCACTGCATAATTATATAGTCTGAAGTAGGAAGTTTTTTGGAAGCCAGAAGTGTTGCAAATGGGAGCCATACCTTAAAAAAAAAAAAAAAACAAAAAAAAACCCACCACCACCAACAAGAAAATGCTGCATTCTCTAATTTAGCCCCAAAGCCTTTTTGTGGTTAAATAAAAATGGGAAGTAATTTCTTCTGGAGATTGGAAGCTGCATTCTTAGCAAGTGAGCACTCCTGAGCACTGTAGTATATACTCATCCCACTGCAAATGTAGATCATTGTCATGGTACATTAGACTAAAAATATCCTTACAGTTGCCATATATCTGTGACTTCACGTAGCCTAACCCTCATCTAATTACTGCAAAAAGCCTTTAGCTGGCACTTGTAACTTTTAATAGATGATGGAAGAATATGAGATAGAGAAAAGGATTTCATAAGCTCAGAAGGTGAGCGTGCCATGTGTTGAATGACTTCCATTTAAAGTATTAGCATTGATGTGGCTTTACAATAAAATAGAACTCTAACAGTCCTTGTAAGAATTTCTGGTCCCTAAATGTGGGCATGAATTGCCAAAAAAAAAGGAGAAAGATGGGCAATGTTCTATTTTGTAGAAATGTTCAGGTAAGATTATTTTTTATCTATAGCAATTTGTATTGGGCTTCAAGTGTGACATGCTGAATCTTCCTATGGAAGTCAGATATTATAGAAAACAATTTGTTATTTAGATTTGTTTAATGTTTTTAATCTGTAGATGAACTATTGAATTCTGGTATGTGCCTAACTGTAGGCATTGTGATTTTTGAATATTCACCATTTGAAGCCAAGCAATGATTGCTCTAACAGGGGGGTAGGAAAATGTGCTCAGGTGGAGTCAAACTAGTTTTCAGTCTGTTAATATTTGGCTTCAGGGCTCAATGTTTAAAGCTGAGAGCCTCCAGAGGTCCTGTTTTGTCTCCTGGGCTGTGTTTGTGAGAGCCTTGCAGTTGCTGGCAAACCTCATGAAGCAAGAAAACTTTTCCAAGCCAACTCCAGGGCAATCTAGGGGTTTTCTGCTGTTTTTTCCATTCCTTCCTGCTGTACCGTAGGAGATCTCACAGTGTGAGAGCGTTAGAAATCTGCGAAATGCTTACCCAACTTTGTTTCTAATTTTGTTGTAGTCCTTTGCCTCCTCTCTCCAAACATCACCGAACCAATATGCTGTGCTATTTACAGAACTATCTCATTCCTTTAATAAGGACAAGACTGTATGTGCAGGTTGTTTTTTTTTTTTCCCCTAACAAACAAGATGCTTATTGCAATGCTTTGCTGTTGTGCTGAGGCTCTGGTTTTGAGACTTCTCTTCTTTCCCTGCTAGTCCGTTTTCCTCTACTTCTAACTCCATTGTAGAGAATAATAGAAAGGCTTCTTATTTCTTTTTTATAGCAATTATTTTTAAATCAGAATCCTCAGGTGGTGCAGCCTTGTGGGGTTAATTGATTCATCCTGCAGTGGCCTCAGTACCATGTTCACAGCCATTCAGGCTCTCAACTTCCAGGACCTTTCAGGCAGAACTGCTCAGGATATACTTAGGATAAAGTGTCCTGGTAGAAATTCACACCTTCGAACAAGAAGGCTCTCAGGGCTGCAGCAAACGAACTTTGTACAGGCTATTCATGTCAACAGACTTCCTCCATTTGACTTCAGATGAAGAGTCTCAAATCTCAGTTCTCTATTTTTTCTTTTTTCTGTTTTTAGGTTTCACTATATTCAGACTTAAAGAGATGGAGAATTACCTTCGTGAATTAAACGGCATCTTTGTCTTCATTGTAAACTGTTACTCAGAAGAGAAGGTGGGGGGAAAAATGGAAAGAGATCTCGGAACAGTTAGAGGAAACGTTTCCTGTGTAGAAGCATACCAGGTAGTAAGAGTTGGGTTAGCTCTTAAGATCCAGATGTTTACATTTGAACAAGGGCACACGGAGGGGAATTGTTTTTCTTCTGGTGCAACTGTTAGAAACATTCAGTATGGGCAGTTTCAGTCTGTGAGCCAAAGCAACCCTGCATCAGCTTAGCAGTGGAGCTCCAGCGTGGAACCACTTGTACCTGGGAAGCTCACTAAAGCAGACAGCTGATTTCAAGGGGTTCTTGGGCAAAGGACGGCGTGCTTCGGGGTAAGGGCAGCATTACCTGAAGCCATAGCCCACAGGAATGTAGCAGATGGTAGGAGTACAGGATAGGTAGGCTGCAGTGTGGGGAGCACATCCCTGGTGGCTCTGTGCATCCCAGCGCATCATGGTGTTACTGCATTACCAAGGCTTTCCACTCTGTTGCTTCTCAACAGAGCTCCAGACACCCAGTTATACTGCTGCTAGTGAACTTTGCCAACCTAACAGCTATTTGTGAAATGCTGTAAGTGCATTTAATGGCAGCGTTTCTCTCAGAAGTCAGTATAACGTGAGAATAGCATATGTATGAAATGGGAATGTATTTGGGTAAATATTCTGCAGGGCTTTACTTAAATGGCCAGAAGGTGAATGTAAAGATGTAATTCTGAGAGAAATGAAATCAATATTGTATTCTGTTTGGTAAAGTCCCTTGGCTGAGAATGTGATAAGTCCAAAAAAGGCTGCAGTACTTAAGTTACTCTGTCGTTCTAAGCATGTAGCTTGAATTACTTAGCTTGTGCCTTATCCTCCTGCCAGGGAATGCAGAGCCTTCTTAGAGGAGTGGATGTGGAACATGGATGAAGAGACATAACTGCCCAAAACATCCTGTGCAGAAAATGGAGAGCTGTCTTGAGCCTTATCTGTGGCAGAATAGCTTTTCCCCTGCACCCAGTAGGCTGCTTGGTTTCCAAAGATAGGATTGTTTCTGTGACTAAGAACAGGAAAATCTGTTTAGTCCAATCTTGTTTCAATCCATTACGCACTGATTTAACTCTAACACAAATGTAATTACACAGGGAGGATAAAGTAGAAAGATCAATTAGAGAGCAAGGAGTAAATGAAGGGAGGAGGCAATTAAGACTACAGCAGATAAGAGGAAAATGGGAGTAGAACAGATAGATCAGCCTAAATACTTTGACTGGAGTACACAGCCACCTGCTGCCACTCCCTTAGAGTTCTGACAAATAAAAGACTGCAGCATTATACCTATTATACCTCTCGTTCTGACAAGGTCTTATCTATTCAGGATTGCATGTGGAAAAAATAATAAACTAATACTGTTCCAACTAGTGGAAATCTAGTAACGATAGCAAGAAGTCAGTGGGGCAACAGTCAACTGACCAAGGCTGGGCAAGGCTAATAGTCACACATTCAAAACCTCAGTAGCAATTCAGACTTTTGATGGAGATGCTGATGGTAACTCTGGCTGCAAGGCCCTGCTTCAGCAGCCCCATATGCCCTGCCTTTCCCCCTGGGGACAGGCTGGTGGCAGCGAGCTGTGAGCTGATGGCAGCCTAGTGCTGGCTTTCCCACCGTGGCTGTGAATGCTTCACTGACTGTTCCTGAATTAATGTTATTTCATTGAACCTCGCCCTGGGGATAAAACGATGCTAAAGCTAACAGCACCCCCTCATCTTCCTGATGATGATCTGACTAGACTAGTCACTGTGGTTTTAAATCAACAGCTTTGTAAATGACACCAGAAGATGGCATCATCTGCCTGTAGTGTTGTTTAACTCTTTCTGGACTTTCATGCATCAAAGTGTTGGTTTGAGAAAGGAAGATAAATTTTGTTTTTCCAAGTTACAATCCTTTTATTTTGGGTATTTCAGTAACACAAAGATGATAACTTGGGAAGATATTTGAGTAACAGCTTTGCTGTTTTATGCTAAGTGATAAAAATCAATTTTTTTCTGAAGCAAAACCATTTTTACAGATGGGTAAGCACAAAAGATACAACTGCATAATGTGAATAATTTATTTGAAGACTGAGATTTATCTCTATGTTAAGGAGACGCATAAATGCTTTATAATAAGCATATCTTGAAGTGTTTGGCAATTGGGAGACCACGGCTGCTCTTAGTTCAGGCGTTTCCAGGTGGGGTACCTTTTGACTGACAGCACTCTGTTTCAAAATGGTTTCTTTCTCTGAAAGTGTGATGGCTTCAATTGTTTACTTGTTTTATTCTTAATAACGGAACCATCCTGCTGTGAGGGTTCTGTCTGACTGCTCCAGGTGGTGTTGGAATGTGAAATAAGGAAGCATAAATTTTATTTAAGTAAAAGAATGGCAGCTTGTAGGAGAAATAAAAGAAACCTCTTTGGCAACTGATCAACAAAGAAATCATTACATGTCAGATCAAAGGAAATGTGGCTTAAGGGGAAGATCATCTTGAGGGACTTAGTTATGCAGATCTTGGTTATCAGCCTGGTACTCTGCCTGCAAAACGGTCTGTAAGTCCCTGCAGAACTACTCATAGGCCTCCTTTGCCTTGGTGATGCTTGGGCACACGGATAGATTGTTTTTGTTCCTCCTAACTGCTTTCTCATCGCTCTTCATTTTGTTACTTGCTCTTTACTTCTTGGCTTCTTTACTTACTCATTCCTTGTTAAACATGCTTTGGGTTTGTAACGTTTTCTCTGATGTCTTCCTTAAAGTCTCTTCTGATGTTTGCGGGATAGTAACCATCCTTGTTAAATAAACTTCCTTTTGTCTTTTGGATCCCAGCCCTTTTGGTACCTCCCACAATAAATCCTTTACCACCTCTTTCCTTATAGATACATCTCAGCACTGATGACACAGTAAAACATCAAATTTCATCTTGACGGCTGTTGCTGATGCACCAGGATCAATGGAATCTACATTAAAGCTGCTCTCCTTGCTGATAAGTTGCTTCCCTGGCCAGTACTGATGTCAGTTCTTTGTACTGAATTGTTAAAGACAGCAGAAATTCAACCTTGTTATTCATTTTCTCCTGAAGCTCTTTCATCTCCCAACTCCACTGCTCATTCCTGGAGCCCAGCAGAGGTGAAAGGAAGCAATGTTCTTCTGGCTGTGGGGATAGGAAATAGCTTTTTCACTTCTGAAATGCCTTTTATTCCTGCAGGGCCATCTCTATCAGAATCCACGTTTAATGTTGTTCAGTATCTCTGCTCACACAGGTACTTTTTCTTTTGCTGCAGCCCCAACAGCTTGGTCACACTGGTGGCTCTTCTGCAGAGAAAAGGAATCCTACTGTTTGCTATGGTAGTTCCCCTTTGCCCCCATCTTAGAGGAGGGATTTGTTTGCTCCCTTTGGAGATCTGTCATCCCAGCCTGTTCAGTGAACCCACCCAGCTGAGGTTGGGTCAGCCTGAGAATTTCTTCAGGTACAGCCAGAACTTGCTGTCAAACCATATCTAACTCGGGCAAGGTGATTTTAACCATGGGCTTGGTATCTAGCTGAAGAATGTGCCCCACAGTTGTAGGAAAGGTTTGTTTCATGTGTGTGATGCGTTTAGCAAGAAAATTTGTGTCCTAATAGACTGTAGCTCAGTGAGGCCAAACAAAGCACTGCTGCAGTGATGTGTCTTGTAAGTATGCAACGTGAAAAGAGTCATGCCTTCAGCAATGAAGGAAGTTACCAGTGATAATGCTTTACAAGAGTTGGAGTATGAATGTTTTTCTGTACTGTTTAGTTTGTTTCTTGTGATGTTATTTCCTGGTGAACTGTAGATAGAATGGAATCAGAATATCCGGAGTTAAAAGGATCATGGAGTCCACCTCCCAGCTGCACAGAGGACCACCCAAAAATCAGACTGGGTCACACCTTCCATCACTTGAGGCTCTGTAAGTGAGGTGCCAGAATATCCAAAGCAAGCTGGAAGAAGCTCTCAAACTTAAGGAAGTTCTGCTTGCTCCTGGATCTGACTGAAAAATAACGTTCTGACTTGGCTGCTGAACTCATAGTAATCTGGAATTAAGTAGTAAAAGTAGCAGGTTAGTGACCGTGCAGTATTGTCTGCAGTACAGACAATGCAATATTGTTTCTGACAACACTGCTGAGAAAAGATGGCTCTTCAGAGCATTCTGACTGATGGCAGATTATACCTACTCCAACAGGGAGATACAGATTTGCCTATCTTGCTCCACAATGAACTCTCAATAATGGAGAAAAATACGGATTAATTCTTTTATGGTTAAGCCTCTACTTGTCGTGACTTACGAGTTCGCTATTCACGGCAAGAGCTTGAAACATAAGAGAAATGAAAGGGCTAAATAATTGGTAATCCATAGGAATAAATCACATTATATAATAATGCCTTATCACATGCTGCACATTGCTAACTCTCCTTGATGTAATTACTTTGAAGAGGGGCATGAGAGCCTTTGTAACAACTCGCTCGCTCTTCCCGTAACTGCATCAGGTAATGAGGATGGCCACTGTGGCTACAAGAAAGAGAAATCTCTGACAGGGGTCACATCTTTGATATTTCTGCGATTTAATTGTATGACTGAGGCCAACTTGGTGAGACTGGCACTGGAGAAATCCTGTTTCGGCAGCTGCTTGGATCTGCTGAAGTCTGGGTGCTGTCTCAGTCCTGTTGCTTTTCCTAGAGCAGCAACAGTGATTGCACGTCTTCTGGCAGTCAAGATTCTATGATCCCAGGGTTGGTAAAGACCTCCAGGCTCCCCGGGCCATCCCTGCCATGCCCACTGCCCACATCCACCAGTGCCACATCCACGGCTCTGGGACGCTTCCCTGGGCAGCTGTGCTACTGCCTGACTGCTCTTTGGAGGAGTTCTTCCTCTTGCCCAGCCTCAGGCCGTCAAGTCTCATACTATTGCTTTCCTCCTTGGGCAGAGGCAATGATGGAGGAGACCCAACGTGGCAGATCAGAGTGTTCCAGGTGCCTTTAATGCAGGGAGCTGGGTGAAGCCTTGGGGCAGCCCAGGAGGCAGCGTTACCTCTGGCTTTAGAGCTCTAGGGAGGGCACGGGCTCCAAGCTTTGCTTTTTCCAGATGCCGATTCACGGCTCGCACCCTGACGGCCTTCTCAGTGCTGTGTCAACGTCAGAGCTTCGCTCCGCTCTGCTTTCTGCTTTTCCCCACCGAATTTCAGGGTAATGGAACGGCGGGGAGTAAATTGCCCTTTGCCAGATCAATCAACAGATTGAAGGAGAACGGCTCCGCAGCCATCCCTCTTTGTTCGGGGCAGAAGGCAGCGCGTCCACCAGCCGCGGAGGACGGGCACGGCCGACAGCCGCGACGAGGGCGGGGGGCGCGGACTGCATCGCCCGGCATGCCGCGCGGCGGGCGGGGCGGCGTACTGCGGAGCGGCCACACAGCCCCGG